>JAVIAB010000160.1:417859-1074596 GCA_032433765.1 Megaustenia siamemsis
CATTAACTGTTTCACATAAACATGTCATTAACTGTGTTTCACGTACACATGTCATTAACTGTGTTTCACATACACATGTTATTAACTGTTTCACATACACATGTCATTAACTATGTTTCACATACACATGCCATTAACTGTGTTTCACACACACACACACACGTCATTAACTGTGTTTCACATACACATGTCATTAACTGTGTTTCACATACACATGTCATTAACTGTGTTTCACATACACATATCATTAACTGTGTTTCACATACACATGTCATTAACTGTGTTTCACATGCACATGTCATTAACTGTGTTTCACATACACATATCATTAACTGTGTTTCACATACACACGTCATTAAATGTGTTTCACATACACATGTCATTAACTGTGTTTCACATACACATGTCATTAACTGTGTTTCACATACACATATCATTAACTGTGTTTCACATACACATGTCATTAACTGTGTTTCAAATACACATATCATTAACTGTGTTTCACATACACACGTCATTAACTGTGTTTCACATACACATATCATTAACTGTGTTTCACATACACATGTCATTAACTGTGTTTCACATACACATATCATTAACTGTGTTTCACATACACATGTCATTAACTATGTTTCACATACACATATCATTAACTGTGTTTCACATACACACGTCATTAACTGTGTTTCACATACACATATCATTAACTGTGTTTCACATACACATGTCATTAACTATGTTTCACATACACACGTCATTAACTGTGTTTCACACACACACACGTCATTAACTGTGTTTCACATACACATGTCATTAACTGTGTTCACACACACACACGTCATTAACTGTGTTTCACATACACATGTCATTAACTGTGTTTCACATACACATATCATTAACTGTAACCAGATTTGCGAGCACCATGTTATGGATCATAATTTATCATTTCAGCCTAAACTTGTACTCTTGTCACAATTTTGTCTCAATGTGTGTACAACGGTTAGCGGGGTAGGGTTCTGCCCTACCAAAGGAGGAGTCAGATGTCTCCTTTCCTCCGCTAGTCTTCGGGGCACCATTGAGCAAGGTGAAGCTCCCGTTTAGCCACCCTATCAGGGTTATGTGAAGCCGTTGGGGCAGGTGGTGGATGGTGTTGTGGGAGCAACCGACAAATAGTGCCGGTTATGGTCCCCACTTCGTGATGGCAGGCAGAGGATCTCACTAGTAGAGACAATGGCTGCGATCTCCAACTAGTACAGTCACTGCCAAGAAGGAAAGGAATGGCAAACTACCTTCTTATATTGTCTAGACTAATCATGACAAATCACAACTTAACATCTACAGCTAATGACGTTAATGGGGACTCCACAACCACCTCGTCCGGTAGGGAGCGTCATGTTCTACAGGTGACACCCGATCATCAACAAGCTACTGTATGCAAGATCAAAAATAAAGAGACACTAGCAATAGGAACTTGGAACATTAGATCAGCATTCCAGGTTGGTAAAATAGAAAATGAAATGTAATTTACTGGGGGAGGGGGGGGGAGGACACACGAAAAAAGGGTAGGCATAATTTTAGATAGAGAAAGAAGCAAATCGGTGAATGGATTTTTGCTATTATCAGATAAAATTCTGCTAGTAAAATTGAGAGGTAGACCAATGGATATACACATAATTCAAGTTTATGCACCAACAAGAAATCGCGAATAAGAAGACATTGACACTTTTTACAACGAGCTAGAGATGACCATGGTACAGTGTAAATCCCAACAAATAACTATTATATTAGGGGATTTCAATGCAAAGGTAGGAACAGCTAAAGTGCAACATGTGACTGAAGGACATGGCCTTGGAGAGACGAATGACAGAGGGGATTTATTTATAGATTGAGCAAAGACACATGAAATGATTATAGGCAACACCTGGTTCAAACAACACCCTAGGCGACTATGGACATGGCAAAGTCCAGACAAAAACGTACACAATCAAATTGATTTATACTGGTACAGAGAAGATTCAGGAATGGGCTAACATCGGTTAAAACAAGGCCAGGAGCAGATTGCAATAGTGACCATGTACCAGTAGTTGGAAAGATGAGAATAAAACTGCGGAAGACACAGAAATCACCAAGAAATATTAAATTAGAACTAGATATGCTAAGAGTAGATAAACAGATGAGTGATAAGTGCAGTACGATAGTACAAAATAGATATAATGCTATTGAGAAAATACAGGACATCGCAGCAGTGGGAAATGCTCAAACAATCGATTCAACAAACATCAAAAGAAGTAATATCAGTGACTAAAAGAATCAACAAAAATAAATGGTTGACAGAAGAAATATTACAACTAATGGACGAAAGAAGAAAACATAAGAAAAAAGAACGGACATACACAATATTGCACAAAGGTTTCCAGAACAAGTGCAGTGAAGCAAAGGAAGGATGGTTAAAGCAGAAATGTGAAGAAATGGAAAAAACAACAAAAGAAAGACTCAAAATGTATGCACAATCAGTTAAATGAATTAACAGGAAGAAAAGAAGTCAAAGTTTCAGGATGTATGAAATCAAAGGAGGAAATATAATAATGGGACAGGAGAAGATAATGGAAAGATTATCATATATATATATATATATATATATATATATATATATAGGGTGTCTCTTTAATGACTGTGCATTTTTTGTTGTTGAAATAATTACGCACCTAAATTTTATCTATGTATGACGTAATAGTTCAAGCACCATTTACGTGTTCATTTAAACATCACTGCTACATGATAGATCTGGCTTACAATGGTGTTAACGATTGAAGAAAGAGTATTTATAGTGGAGCATGTGTTCCGTAACGGCGGCAAGTATTCGAATGGGGTTGTTGAACAATTTGTGAATAGATTTCCTGATACACCAGTGCCTCATCGAAATACTGTGAGTAATTTAATAATCAAATTTCAAAACACCGGTAGTGTACATGATGTTAGCCGTCCTGGTAGACCATCTGTTCTTGAAGTAACATCTCTCAACATCCAGGACAGCATTCTAATGAGTCCTGGCAAATCAATAAGAAATCTGGCTCAACAAGTACACAAATCAAGCAGTACTGTTCATAGAGTTCTGAAAAAAAAATTAAAGTTACATCCGTACAAATTTTCCGTCATTCCTCAATTAAAAGAATTAGATCCCCAATCCAGAATTAATTACTGTATGTGGTTTGAGAATTTTCTAGCCCAAGAAGGTGAGGAAATCCTTGATTTCACTTTCTTCACAGATGAAGCATGGTTCCATTTGTCTGGGTACGTGAATAGGCAGAATGATCGTCTTTGGAGTGATGAAAATCCACATGCATTGCACCCAGTGCCTCTCCACGATCAGAAAGTAGGAGTGTGGTGTGCAATGAGTCGTCAGTGGATAATCGGCCCAATTTTCTTCTATGACACAATAAATTCAGAAAGATACAGGATTAACATACTGGAGCGATTCGTAACCCAACTTTCTGAGCCAGAAATTGAAAAAGCTTGGTTTCAACAAGATGGCGCAACTGCTCACACTGCTGTAAAATCACTGGAATTTTTTATGAAAATTTTGCTAATCGTATAATCTCTCGCGGAATTTGGCCTACACGGTCTCCTGATCTTACTCCCATGGACTACTATCTCTGGGGTGAACTGAAAGGAAAAGTGTACGAAAACAATCCCCACACACTCGATGAGCTGCAGGTTTCAATCGCCAACAACATTAATAATGTTACACAGCCCATACTGCGTAAGGTTTTTGACAATATGAAAAAACGTATCAACATTTGCCAACTAAAACGTGGTGGATATTTCGAATACCTTTTGTGAATAGTGATGTTATATGTTTAACTTTACCGAAAAAGGAACAAGCTACAGCAGTACATGATGCGTGATTTACATAAATAAATCGGAACAACTAGATTTTCAAATAATGCACAGTCATTAAAGAAATACCCACCGATCTGGAAGACCTTCAATTTCACAAGACCAAATTATGGAACTCCAAGACAGAATTACAATGAGTCCAAATGCATCTTTAAACCACTTGTCTCAACAGGTGCAAATATCTAAGAGTTCTGTTCACAAGGTTTTAAGAAGTGAACTACACTATCGTCCATACAAATTAACTGAAGTGTCTCAACTCCAAGAAAGAGATTATGAATCCCGTTTAAACTACTGCATGTGGTTTCAGAATTTTATTTATGAACATGGCGCTGCCATCCTTGACGTCACTTTTTCACTGATGAGGCCTGGTTTCATTTATCCGGTTATGTGAACAGTCAGAACAATCGGCTGTGGAGCAGTGAAAACCCCCATGAATTTCATCAAGTGCCGCTTTACGATCAAAAAGTCGGAGTGTGGTTCGCTATAAGTCGTATGCGGATAATAGGACCTATATTTTTTAATGAAACAATAAATGCAGAACGTTACCGTACTTTAATTCTGGAACCGTTCATAGCACACCTTACAGAACGGGAAATTATGGAATCCTGGTTTCAGCAGGATGGGGCAACAGCACACACAGCCACAACAACACTCAATTATTTAGAAAGCATATTTGCAAATCGCATTATTTCACGTGGAATCTGGCCTGCTCGTTCACCAGATCTAACACCCCCAGATTATTATCTGTGGGGGCATTGAAGGGGAAAGTTTATGAAAATAATCCGCAGACAATTAATGACCTAAAGACTGAAATAGTAGACAAGATTAAACAAATATCACCAGACATTATTCTGAAGGTTTTCGCAAATATGGAAAGACGAATCACGACATGTCTTGAGGCCCGTGGTGGACATTTTCAACATATGCTTTAGGCACAACTTTATTGTGTTAATACCAACATTACCCATTATAAGCTCGCCGATAGCAGTCAAGTATATTTGAATATTTTACAATTTGTGTGACGCATTAGTTAACCGCATTTCTGGTGATGTCAAATCAACAAATGACAACAAAAGAACTGATCGATGCACTGTAGATAGAAGACTGTGGACGAACATGATCGCCTACGCCAACCGGTATGGCACATGATGATGATGATGACACCAGTGTTTAGTATCATAATTTCCCCTCTGTACTGTATTTAGTTTCATCATTTAGCCATCTGTACTGTGTTTAGTTTCATCATTTCCCAATCTGTACAGAGTGTCGTTTCATTATTTCGCCAACTATACTGTGTTTAATTTCATCATTTCGCCAACTATACTGTGTTTAATTTCATCATTTCGCCAACTATACTGTGTTTAATTTCATCATTTCGCCAACTATACTGTGTTTAATTTCATAATTTCGTCATCTATACTGTGATTAGTTTCATCCTTTCCCAATCTGTACAGAGTGTAGTTTCATTATTTCGCCAACTATACTGTGTTTAGTTTCATCATTTCGCCAACTATACTGTGTTTAGTTTCATCATTTCGCCAACTATACTGTGTTTAGTTTCATTATTTCGCCAACTATACTGTGTTTAGTTTCATCATTTCGCCAACTATACTGTGTTTAGTTTCATCATTTCGCCAACTATACTGTGTTTAATTTCATCATTTCGCCAACTATACTGTGTTTAGTTTCATCATTTCGCCAACTATACTGTGTTTAATTTCATCATTTCGCCAACTATACTGTGTTTAGTTTCATCATTTCGCCAACTATACTGTGTTTAATTTCATAATTTCGCCATCTATACTGTGATTAGTTTCATCATTTCCCAATCTGTACAGAGTGTAGTTTCATCATTTCGCCATCTGTACTGTGTTTAATTTCATCATTTCCGCATATGTTCTGTGTTTAATTTCATCATTTCGCCATCTGTACTGGGTTTAGTTTCATCATTTCGCCATCTGTACTGTGTTTAGTTTCATCATTTCGCCATCTGTACTGTGTTTAATTTCATCATTTCGCCATCTATACTGTATTTAATTTCATAATTTCGCCATCTGTATTGTGTTTAGTTTCATCATTTCCCCATCTGTACAGTATTTAGTTTCATCATTTCCCTATCTGTACAGAGTTTAGTTTCATCATTTCCTAATAATTATATTTTCAGAATTCCCGAACTTGTAGTTCAGTATGAGATAACATGTCACAGTGTCTATAAATATTGCAAGGTTCTTGGATCCCTGATACAACTGGCAGGCACATGGTAATATGTCATTATGTTTGCCATTTGTTCAAACAAGTCATCTCATGTGAAGCCGAGCTGAACATTGGTCAGTTCTATTATTTAAAACCATCACCTAAAAATCTCACTCACTAATTATCTTATTATCTGACCCACTGTCTATATTAATATCTGACTCAACAATTATTTTAGTGTGTGACGCACGAACTACATTACTATCTGATTCACTAATTATCTTATTGTCTGACGCACTGAATACATTACTATCTGACTCACAAACTATAATACTGGCTCAAAAACTATAATACTATCTGACTTACAAACTACAAAACTATCTGACTCACAAACTACAAAACTATCTGACAAAAAATTAAAATACTATCTGACTCACAAACTACAATACTATCTGACTCACAAATTACAATACTATCTGACTCACAAACTACAATACTATCTGACTCACAAATTACAATACTATCTGACTCACAAACTACAATACTATCTGATTCACAAACTACAAAACTATCTGACTCACAAACTACAAAACTATCTGACAAAAAATTTAAAATACTATCTGACTCACAAACTACAATACTATCTGTCTCACAAATTACAATACTATCTGACTCACAAACTACAATACTATCTGACTCACAAATTACAATACTATCTGACTCACAAACTACAATACTATCTGATTCACAAACTACAAAACTATCTGACTCACAAACTACATTACTATCTGACTCACAAACTATAATACTATCTCACTAACAAACTACAATACTATCTGACACATAAACTATAATACTATCTGACACACAAACTACACTACTATCTGACACACAAACTACAATACTATCTGATACACAAACTACAAAACTATCTGACACACAAACTACAATACTGTCTGACACACAAACTATAATACTATCTGACACACAAACTACAATACTATCTGACTCACAAACTATAATACTATCTGACTCACAAACTATAATACTATCTGACACACAAACTACAAAACTATCTGACACACAAACTACAAAACTATCTGACACACAAACTACAATACTGCCTGACATACAAACTATAATACTATCTGACACACAAACTACAATACTATCTGACTCACAAACTATAATACTATCTGACTTACTACAATACTATCTGACACACAAACTACAAAACTATCTGACTCACAAACTACAAAATTATCTGACACACAATCTACAAAACTATCTGACACACAAACTGCAAAACTTTCTGACTTACAAACTACAATACTATCTGACACACAAACTACAATACTATATGACTCGCTTACTACAATACTATCTGACACACAAACTACAAAACTATCTGACTTACAAACTACAATACTATCTGACACACAAACTACAATACTATATGACTCGCTTACTACAATACTATCTGACACACAAACTACAATACTATATGACTCACTTACTACAATACTAACTGACTCACTTACTACAATACTATCTGACTCACTTACTACAATACTATCTGACTTACAAACTACAAAACTATCTGACACAAAAACTATAATACTAATTGACTTACAGGCTATAATACTACCTGACTTACACACAATAATACTATCTGACTTACTACAATACTATCTGACTTACAAACTGCAAAAGTATCTGACACAAAAACTATAGTACTAATTGACTTACAAATTATAATACCATCTGACTAACAAACTACAATATAATACTATCTGACTCACAAACTACAAAACTATATGAATACCAAACTACAAAACTATCTGACTAACAAACTACACTACTATCTGACACACAAACTACAAAACTATCTGACTAACAAACTACAAAGCTATCTGACTAACAAACTACAAAACTATCTGACTAACAAACTACAAAACTATCTGACTAACAAACTACAAAACTATCTGACTAACAAACTACAAAACTATCTTACTAACAATCTACAATACTATCTGACTAACAAACTACAAAACTATCTGACTAACAAACTACAAAACTATCTGACTAACAAACTACAAAACTATCTGACTAACAAACTACAAAACTATCTGACTAACAAACTACAATACTATCTGACTAACAAACTACAATACTATCTGACTAACAAACTACAAAACTCTCTCTCTCTGCGTTCTGGACTCAATCAGAGTAAGGATTCCAGACTCTCAAATAAAGTCAGCTGTCAGGCTAAGTGTGTTGATCGCCCCCACAGACAGAACATCACAATTAGAGTCTGTCAGATCCACTCTGACTGAACACCCGTTAATACATTGCACTGTGTTCTGCGCCAGTGGCCCAGTGCATCCGATTTCAGCCAGCATTTTATTCGGGTTTCAAAACTATCTGACTTACTTACTACAATACTATCTGACTCACAAACTACAACACTATCTAATTCACAAACTACAATACTATCTGAGACACTAACAACAATGCTATCTGACTCACAAACTACAATACTATCTTACTCACAAACTACAATACTATCTGACTCACAAACTACAATACTATCTGACTCACAAACTACAATACTATCTGACTCACAAACTACAATACTATCTGACTCACAAACTACAAAACTATCTGACTCACAAACTACAATACTATCTGACTCACAAACTACAATACTATCTGACTCACAAACTACAATACTATCTAATTCACAAACTACAATACTATCTGACTCACAAACTACAATACTATCTGACTTACTACAATACTATCTGACTTACTACAATAATATCTGACTTACTACAATACTATCTGACTTACTACAATACTATCTTACTTACTACATTAATATCTGACTTACTACAATACTATCTGACTTACTACAATGCTATCTGACTTACTACAATACTATCTGACTTACTTACTACAATACAATCTGACTTACGTACTACAATACTATCTGACGTACTTACTACAATACTATCTGACTTACTTACTACAATACTATCTGACTTACTACAATACTATCTGACTTACTTACTACAATACTATCTAACTTACTTACTACAATACTATCTTTCTTACAAACTAAAATACTATCTAACTTACTTACTACAATACTATCTGACTCACAAACTACAATACTTTTTGACTCACAAACTAAAATACTGTCTGACTTACTTATTACAATACTATCTGACTCACAAACTACAATACTATCTGACTCACAAACTAAAATACTATCTAACTTACTTGCTACAATACTATCTGACTCACAAACTACAATACTATCTAATTCACAAACTACAATACTATCTGACTCACAAACTACAATACTATCTGACTTAGAAACTACAATACTATCTAACTTACTTATTACAATACTATCTGACTCACAAACTAAAATACTATCTAACTTACTTGCTACAATACTATCTGACTCACAAACTACAATACTATCTGACACACAAACTACAATACTATATGACTCGCTTACTACAATACTATCTGACACACAAACTACAATACTATATGACTCACTTACTACAATACTAACTGACTCACTTACTACAATACTATCTGACTCACTTACTACAATACTATCTGACTTACAAACTACAAAACTATCTGACACAAAAACTATAATACTAATTGACTTACAGGCTATAATACTACCTGACTTACACACAATAATACTATCTGACTTACTACAATACTATCTGACTTACAAACTGCAAAAGTATCTGACACAAAAACTATAGTACTAATTGACTTACAAATTATAATACCATCTGACTAACAAACTACAATATAATACTATCTGACTCACAAACTACAAAACTATATGAATACCAAACTACAAAACTATCTGACTAACAAACTACACTACTATCTGACACACAAACTACAAAACTATCTGACTAACAAACTACAAAGCTATCTGACTAACAAACTACAAAACTATCTGACTAACAAACTACAAAACTATCTGACTAACAAACTACAAAACTATCTGACTAACAAACTACAAAACTATCTTACTAACAATCTACAATACTATCTGACTAACAAACTACAAAACTATCTGACTAACAAACTACAAAACTATCTGACTAACAAACTACAAAACTATCTGACTAACAAACTACAAAACTATCTGACTAACAAACTACAATACTATCTGACTAACAAACTACAATACTATCTGACTAACAAACTACAAAACTCTCTCTCTCTGCGTTCTGGACTCAATCAGAGTAAGGATTCCAGACTCTCAAATAAAGTCAGCTGTCAGGCTAAGTGTGTTGATCGCCCCCACAGACAGAACATCACAATTAGAGTCTGTCAGATCCACTCTGACTGAACACCCGTTAATACATTGCACTGTGTTCTGCGCCAGTGGCCCAGTGCATCCGATTTCAGCCAGCATTTTATTCGGGTTTCAAAACTATCTGACTTACTTACTACAATACTATCTGACTCACAAACTACAACACTATCTAATTCACAAACTACAATACTATCTGAGACACTAACAACAATGCTATCTGACTCACAAACTACAATACTATCTTACTCACAAACTACAATACTATCTGACTCACAAACTACAATACTATCTGACTCACAAACTACAATACTATCTGACTCACAAACTACAATACTATCTGACTCACAAACTACAAAACTATCTGACTCACAAACTACAATACTATCTGACTCACAAACTACAATACTATCTGACTCACAAACTACAATACTATCTAATTCACAAACTACAATACTATCTGACTCACAAACTACAATACTATCTGACTTACTACAATACTATCTGACTTACTACAATAATATCTGACTTACTACAATACTATCTGACTTACTACAATACTATCTTACTTACTACATTAATATCTGACTTACTACAATACTATCTGACTTACTACAATGCTATCTGACTTACTACAATACTATCTGACTTACTTACTACAATACAATCTGACTTTCGTACTACAATACTATCTGACGTACTTACTACAATACTATCTGACTTACTTACTACAATACTATCTGACTTACTACAATACTATCTGACTTACATACTACAATACTATCTAACTTACTTACTACAATACTATCTTTCTTACAAACTAAAATACTATCTAACTTACTTACTACAATACTATCTGACTCACAAACTACAATACTTTCTGACTCACAAACTAAAATACTGTCTGACTTACTTATTACAATACTATCTGACTCACAAACTACAATACTATCTGACTCACAAACTAAAATACTATCTAACTTACTTGCTACAATACTATCTGACTCACAAACTACAATACTATCTAATTCACAAACTACAATACTATCTGACTCACAAACTACAATACTATCTGACTTAGAAACTACAATACTATCTAACTTACTTATTACAATACTATCTGACTCACAAACTAAAATACTATCTAACTTACTTGCTACAATACTATCTGACTCACAAACTACAATACTATCTAATTCACAAACTACAATACTATCTGACTCACAAGCTACAATACTATCTGACTTACTACAATACTATCTGACTTACTACAATAATATCTGACTTACTACAATACTATCTGACTTACTACAATACTATCTGACTTACTACATTAATATCTGACTTACTACAATACTATCTGACTTACTACAATACTATCTGACTTACTACAATACTATCTGACTTACTTACTACAATACAATCTGACTTACGTACTACAATACTATCTGACGTACTTACTACAATACTATCTGACTTAATTACTACAATACTATCTGACTTACTACAATACTATCTGACTTACTTACTACAATACTATCTAACTTACTTACTACAATACTATCTTTCTTACAAACTAAAATACTATCTAACTTACTTACTACAATACTATCTAACTTACTTACTACAATACTATCTTTCTTACAAACTAAAATACTATCCAACTTACTTACTACAATACTATCTAACTTACTTACTACAATACTATCTAACTTACTTACTACAATACTATCTAACCTACTTACTACAATACTATCTTTCTTACAAACTAAAATACTATCTAACTTACAAACTACAATACTATCTTTCTTACAAACTAAAATACTATCTAACTTACAAACTACAATACTATCTTTCTTACAAACTAAAATACTATCTAACTTACAAACTACAATACTATCTAACTTACAAACTAAAATACTATCTAACTTACAAACTACAATACTATCTTTCTTACAAACTAAAATACTATCTAACTTACAAACTACAATACAATCTTTCTTACAAACTAAAATACTATCTAACTTACTTACTACAATACTATCTTTCTTACAAACTAAAATACTATCTAACTTACAAACTACAATACTATCTAACTTACTTACTACAATACTATCTAACTTACTTACTACAATACTATCTTTCTTACAAACTACAATACTATCTTTCTTACAAACTACAATACTATCTGACTTACTTACTACAATACTATCTAACTTACTTACTACAATACTATCTTTCTTACAAACTAAAATACTATCTAACTTACTTACTACAATACTATCTGACTTAATTACTACAATACTATCTGACTTACTACAATACTATCTAACTTACTTACTACAATACTATCTAACTTACTTACTACAATACTATCTGACTCACAAACTACAATACTATCTAACTTACTTACTACAATACTATCTGACTCACAAACTAAAATAATATCTAACTTACTTACTACAATACTATCTGACTCACAAACTACAATACTGTCTGACTTACTTATTACAATACTATCTGATTCACAAACTACAATACTATCTGACTCAGAAACTAAAATACTGTCTGACTTACTTATTACAATACTATCTGATTCACAAACTACAATACTTTCTGACTCACAAACTAAAATACTGTCTGACTTACTTATTACAATACTATCTGATTCACAAACTACAATACTATCTGACTCACAAACTACAATACTTTCTGACTCACAAACTAAAATACTGTCTGACTTACTTATTACAATACTATCTGATTCACAAACTACAATACTATCTGACTCAGAAACTATAATACTATCTGACTTACTACAATACTGTGTGACTTACTACAATACTACCTGACTCACAAACTAAAATACTATCTAACTTACTTACTACAATACTACCTGACTCACAAACTATAAAACTATCTGACTCACAAACTAAAATACTATCTAACCTACTAACTACAATACTATCTGACTCACAAACTACAATACTATCTGACTCACAAACTAGAATACTATCTGACTCACAAACTACATTACTATCTGACTCACAAATTACAATACTATCTGACTAACAAACTACAATACTATCTGACTCAGAAACTACAATACTATCTGACACACAAACTACAATACTATCTGACTCACAAACTACAATACTATCTGACTCAGAAACTACAATACTATCTGAGACACTAACAACAATACTATCTGACTCACAAAATACTATCTGACTCACAAACTTGTAACATGTTTCTTTTAAGAAAATCATGAACGAACTTACAGATAATGAAAGTAAAATTGTCAGCGCAACTGATTAATGAGATCTGTTGGCATTCCTAATAGAGCACCTCAGAAAGATAAAACATCTTTCAGAAATAATCTACCTGAGGGAACTAATCATCAAGGCTTGATTATCGTGGAGAAAACTAATCATCAAGGCTTGACTATCGTGGGGACAACTAATCATCAAGGCTTGTTTATCGTGGGCACAACTAATCAACTACCTGGGTTGTCTGACGTAAAGGGTGGGGGGGGTGGGGGGACCTAATCAGCAGACTTGACTACCTTGGGGGGGGGTGCCAAACTGATCATCAAAGTTTGACTATCTTGGGAGGGGGGGAACTAATCAACAGTCTTGACTATCTTGGGGAAGGGGCAACTAATAAGCAGCCTTGACTATATTGGGGAGGGGGGAACTAATCATCAAGGGTTGACTGTCATGGGGCGGGGCAAATAATCAGCAGGCTTCACTATCTTGGGGGGGGGTAACTAATAAGCAGGCTTGACTATATTGGGGGGGGGGCAACTAATCAGTAGGCTTGACTATCTTGGGAGGGGGACGACAACTAATCAGCAGGCTTGACTATCTTGGGTGGTGGGGGGAACTGATCATCAAGGATTGACTATCTTGTGGGGGAGCAACTAACCAGCAGGCTTGACTATCTTGTGGGGGAGCAACTAACCAGCAGACTTGACTATCTTGGGAAGGGGGGGGAACTAATCAGCAGGCTTGACTATCTTGGGAAGGGGGGCAACTAATCAGTAGGCTTGACTATCTTGGGAAGGGGAGCAACTAATCAGCAGACTTGACTATCTTGGGAAGGGGAGCAACTAACCAGCAGGCTTGACTATCTTGTGGGGGAGCAACTAACCAGCAGACTTGACTATCTTGGGAAGGGTGCAACTAATCAGTAGGCTTGACTATCTTGGGAAGGGGGCAACTAATCAGCAGGCTTAACTATCTTGTGGGGGAGCAACTAATCAGCAGACTTGACTATCTTGTGGGGAAGCAACTAATCAGCAGGCTTGACTATCTTGGGAAGGGGAGCAACTAACCAGCAGGCTTGACTATCTTGTGGGGGAGCAACTAACCAGCAGACTTGACTATCTTGGGAAGGGGGGCAACTAATCAGTAGGCTTGACTATCTTGGGAAGGGGGGCAACTAATCAGCAGGCTTAACTATCTTGTGGGGGAGCAACTAATCAGCAGACTTGACTATCTTGTGGGGAAGCAACTAATCAGCAGGCTTGACTATCTTGGGAAGGGGGGCAACTAATCAGCAGGCTTGACTATCTTGTGGGGGAGCAACTAATCAGCAGACTTGACTATCTTGGGAAGGGGGGCAACTAATCAGCAGGCTTGACTATCTTCTGGGGGAGCAACTAACCAGCAGGCTTGACTGTCTTGTGGGGGAGCAACTAATCAGTAAGCTTGACTATTTTGTGGGGGAGCAACTAACAACAGGCTTGACTATCTTGTGGGGGAGCAACTAATCAGCAGGCTTGACTATCTTGTGTGGGAGCAACTAACCAGCAGGCTTGACTATCTTGTGGGTGAGCAACTAACCAGCGAGGCTTGACTATCTTGTGGGGGAGCAACTACCCAGCAGGCTTGACTATCTTGTGAGGGGGGAGCAACTAACCAGCAGGCTTGATTATCTTTTAGAGGGGGGAGCAACTAATCAGCAGTCTTGACTATCGTGTTGGCCAACAAAACAGCAGTCTTGACTATCGTGTGGGCCAACAAAACAGCAGTCTCGACTATCGTGTTGGCCAACAAAACAGCAGGCTTGACTATCCTGTTGGCCAACTAAACAGCAGTCATGACTATCGTGTTGGCCAACTAAACAGCAGTCATGACTATCGTGTTCGCCAACAAAACAGCAGGCTTGACTATCCTGTTGGCCAACTAAACAGCAGTCATGACTATCGTGTGGGCCAACTAAACAGCAGTCATGACTATCGTGTTGGCCAACTAAACAGCAGTCTCGACTATCGTGTTCGCCAACAAAACAGCAGGCATGACTATCGTGTGGGCCAACTAAGCAGCAGTCATGACTATCGTGTGGGCCAACTAAACAGCAGGCTTGACTATCGTGTGGGCCAACTAAACAGCAGGCATGACTATCGTGTTGACCAACTAAGCAGCAGGCTTGACTATCGTGTGGGCCAACTAAACAGCAGGCATGACTATCGTGTGGGCCAACTAAACAGCAGGCATGACTATCGTGTTGACCAACTAAGCAGCAGGCTTGACTATCGTGTGGACCAACTAAGCAGCAGGCATGACTATCGTGTGGGCCAACTAAGCAGCAGTCATGACTATCGTGTTGACCAACTAAGCAGCAGTCATGACTATCGTGTTGACCAACTAAGCAGCAGGCTTGACTATCGTGTTGACCAACTAAGCAGCAGGCATGACTATCTTGTGAAAACGAGTTGGAACAACCAGACCTCTATTGTTGACATAAATATAATGTTAGATTTAAAATATAAATATTCGGACGATAGAAGAATCAATTCTAAGATGAACAATTAAAACAACCTGGAAAATATGAGCCTGCATAAATGAACACAGCTACAACATACATGGTTACACCAGATAGGGGTACCTTGAAATGTGATTTAAATTATCCTCTTCTGCTTTTCTCTTTCTCACTGATACCTAAAAGGTGTCGTGGTTTATATCATTTGTTGTTCTTGAGCTGCTCGAACTGTCTGAATTAGTGATTTTCCTTTGTTGTTACATGTCTCTATCACTGCATCTATCCATCTTCTTCTTTTCTCTTTTCACTGATACCTAAAAGGTGTCGTGGTTTATATCATTTGTCGTTCTTGAACTGCTCGAACTGTCTGAATTAGTGATTTTCCTTTGTTGTTACATGTCTCTGTCACTGCATCTATCCATCTTCTTCTGGGTCTTCCTCTTGGTCTTTTTCCATGCATTCTCGAGCAGAACGCCCTTGATGGTGATGGGTGCGGATTCATTCTGACCAGGTGGCCAAACCATTTAAGTTGTTGTTGGTCTTTATATTCTTGGCAGGGTTTTGTTCCTACCATTTTTCTTATGGTTTCGTTTGGTATTTCTTCTTGTGTTGTTTGTTACTTTTCTCAAGCATTGCATCTCATATGTATTGATCTTTCTTAATTGTGATTTAGAAAGAGTCTATGTTTGACTTTCATAGCACAAAGTTGGTATGAAGATGCTATTTATCGTTTGTTGTTTAGCTGGCATAGAAATGTTTGGATGTCTTAGCAATAGTGAAAGCTGGAATATGACAGCATTTGCTTTTTGTATTCTCATGTCAATTTCTCTGTCTAGTTTTCCATCTTCTGTAAACATTTTGCCCAAATACTTGAATTCCTCTACTTGTTGTGAATTAAATTATAACTTAATTAATCTCAAATAAACTGATATATTCGGTACTCCTTAGAATATTTTTTATGTTTCGTGGAAGTAAGCAAATGGATCCTTTTTTTAAAATAAATAATTGTATTCTAAATAAACAAACAATATGCCACCAATTGCCAATGAATTTAACTTGATTATCTCTAATTTCAACTTGATTGTCTCTCAATTCAATTTATTTGTCTCAAAATTTACTTTTGTTTGTCTCTAAATTAAACTATTTTGTCTCTAATATCAACTCGTTTGTCTCTAAATTCTAGTAGTTTGTCTCTAATGTCAACTCGTTTGTCTTTAAATTCAATTAGTTTGTCTTTAAAAACAACTTGTTTGTGTCTAAATTAAATTTATTTGTCTCTAAATTCAAGTTGTTTGTCTCTAAATTTGAGTTGTTTGTCTCTTATGTCAAGTTGTTTGTCTCTAAATTTGAGTTGTTTGTCTCTTATGTCAAGTTGTTTGTCTCTAAATTTAACTTGTTGATCTATACATTCAGTTTGTTTATCTCAAATATCAACTCGCTTGCCCCTAAATTCAGCTTGTTTGTCTTTAAATTCAATTTGTCTCTATTATCAATTCGTGTGTCTCTAAATTCAATTTGTCTCTATTATCAATTCGTGTGTCTCTAAATTCAATGTATTAGTCAATGAAATAAGCGTGGTTGTCTCTAAATTCACTTTGTCTATAATATCCACATGTTTTGTGCCAGTCTTGGATAAGTTTGTTTCTTATCTTGACTGGAATACTAACTTGTTTGATGCGACAGAGTTCACCTACATCACAGCACAACGAAATGATCATATCTGGACGTTGTCAACAATCACAGAGTAGGAATATGGTTTATTGACGTTTATTATATGATTAAACACATGATGTATCTGTGGAATACATAATTATAAAATCAATGTTCTTTATTTACTTAAGAGATGAACTTAAAAAGATGAACTTAAGAGGCTACCGCCGATGTATATTGACTCATCTGTCTGTGACATTTATAATTTTATCTTTTCTTTCACAACTCCTTTTGCGTAATACTTCTATTCTATATCTATGGCTTAACTTGTTGAATGCTACACTTAAACTGCGAGGGGCGTTCAAAAGGTAATGCACTACATCAGATTTGATGCCCACTGGGTTCCCTATCTCTAACTTTTCTATATTGAACGTGTTCGCTATCTCTATAATTCTAACTCTTAAGTGTTTCTCTCCCTCGGTGTTTCTAGAGGATGGTCTGTTGTTTCTCAGCTCTAAAAATTCTTTCTTCTTTGATCTTCCTCTACATCTCTATTTGTCTTGACATCCTCTAATGCATGAGGTTAAATATATTTGTCTCATTTGCATAACTCATTGGCTCAGCCTCTGCTCAGACAATCAATGAATGCGAAGTTTACCTTTAGATGACTTTTGTGTCGAAATTTACAGAACAAACTCGATCTTGATCATTTAGTTAACGTCTGAGTTTCAAAAATAAAGTTAACATGAACTCTAATAGTGACATTTCTCTCATAAACTTAACCTGCCCCAGAGTTTCTTCATCAACCTAATTTCTGGACATGTTGCTGGTCAAGTCACGTACATCTATCCCCCCCCCCCTTTCCATTAACAACTAACAATTTTCCATTCCTCCAAAACTGGCTACTGTTATTCTGTGTCGTGTCTGTAAATGCTTACAATTCGGTTACTGCTATAATCCAGTGAGTTTGGGTAACAAATAAACAATCCGACCATGCTATCTATCTCCCAGTATGTGATCTCTAATATCAACTTGTTTGCCTCTAATATTAAATTGTTTGTCTCTAATATCAAATTGTTTGTTTCTAATATCAAATTGTTTGTCTCTAATATCAAATTGTTTGTCTCTAATATCAAATTGTTTGTCTCTAATATCAAATTGTTTGCCTCTAATAACCAAATTGTTTGTTTCTAATATCAAATTGTTTGCTTCTAATATCAAATTGTTTGTCTCTAATATCAAATTGTTTGTTTCTAATATCAAATTGTTTGCCTCTAATATCAAATTGTTTGTCTCTAATATCAAATTGTTTGTTTCTAATATCAAATTGTTTGCCTCTAATATCAAATTGTTTGTCTCTAATATCAAATTGTTTGTTTCTAATATCAAATTGTTTGCCTCTGAAATGAAATTGTTTGTCTCTAATATCAAATTGTTTGCCTCTAATATCAAATTGTTTGTCTTTAATACCAAATTGTTTGTTTCTAATATCAAATTGTTTGCCTCTGAAATGAAATTATTTGTCTCTAATATCAAATTGTTTGCCTCTAATATCAAATTGTTTGTCTCTAATATCAAATTGTTTGCCTCTAATAACCAAATTGTTTGTTTCTAATATCAAATTGTTTGCCTCTGAAATGAAATTGTTTGTCTCTAATATCAACTTGTTTGCCTCTAATATCAACTTGTTTGCCTCTAATATCAACTTGTTTGCCTCTAATATCAACTTGTTTGTCTCTGCCAAAATCTAGTCTGGTAACTGGAGGCCACATCTACTATCTCGGCCATGACAGGGTCGGTCTCCTTGCCGCGATTGATGCCTCAGAGTGTGTCCCAACTTTTGGAGCCTGTAAGTTCATGTCACTATTATTATCTTCAGTCGCATGTCTTATCATGGATGGTGATATCATCTATCTTATCATGGGTTGTAGTATCATTAGTCTTAACATGGATCGTTGCATCAAATTTCTTATCATTGATTGTTGCATCATTTGTCTTATCATGGGTTGTTGCATCATTTGTCTTATCATGAGTTGTTGCATCATCTGTCTCATCACGGATAGTTGCATCATCTGTCTTATCATGGGTTGTTGCATCATCTATATTATCATGGATTGTTGCATCATTTGTCTTATCATGAATTGTTGCATCATTTGTCTTATCATGAATTGTTGCATCATTTGTCTTATCATGGATTGTTGCATCATTTGTCTTTTCATTGATTGTTGCATCTTCTAATACAACACAAAACATCAAAGCCCCAGTGCCATGTACACTTCTAATATAAGACAAAATATCAAAGCTGCTGTCCCGGGTACACTTCCAATACAAGACAAAACATCAAAGTCCAGTGCTATGTACACTTCTAATACAACACAAAACATCAAAGCTGCTGTCCCGGGTACACTTCCAATACAAGACAAAACATCAAAGCTTCTGTCCCTGGTACACTTCCAATACAAGACAAAACATCAAAGTCCAGTGCTATGTACACTTCTAATACAACACAAAACATCAAAGCTGCTGTCCCGGGTACACTTCCAATACAAGACTAAACATCAAAGCTTATGTCCCTGGTACACTTCTAATACAAGACAAAACATCAAAGCTGCTGTCACTGGCACACTTCTAATACAAGACAAAACATCAAAGCTTCTGTCACTGGTACACTTCTAATACAAGACAAAACATCAAAGCTGCTGTCACTGGCACACTTCTAATACAAGACAAAACATCAAAGCTGCTGTCCCTGGTTCACTTCTAATACAAGACAAAACATCAAAGCTTCTGTCCCTGGTACACTTCTAATGCAAGACAAAACATCAAAGCTGCTGTCCTGGTTCACTTCTAATACAAGACAAAACATCAAAGCTTCTGCCCTGGTACACTTCTAATGCAAGACAAAACATCAAAGCTGCTGTCACTGGCACTTCTAATACAAGACAAAACATCAAAGTCCAGTGATATGTACACTTCTAATACAATACAAAACATCAAAGCTTCTGTCCCTGGTACACTTCTAATACAAGACAAAACATCAAAGCTACTGTCCCTGGTACACTTCCAATACAAGACAAAACATCAAAGCAGCTGTCACTGGCACACTTCTAATACAATACAAAACATCAAAGCTGCTGTCCCGGGTACACTTTCAATACAAGACAAAACATCAAAGCTTCTGTCCCTGGTACACTTCTAATACAATACAAAACATCAAAGCTTCTGTCCCGGGTACACTTCCAATACAAGACAAAACATCAAAGCTCCTGTCCCTGGTACACTTCTAATACAAGACAAAACATCAAAGCTTCTGTCACTGGCGTACTTCTAATACAAGACAAAACATCAAAGCTGCTGTCACTGGCACACTTCTAATACAAGACAAAACATCAAAGCTGCTGTCACTGGCACACTTCTAATACAAGACAAAACATCAAAGCTTCTGTCACTGGCACACTTCTAATACAAGACAAAACATCAAAGCTGCTGTCACTGGCACACTTCTAATACAAGACAAAACATCAAAGCTGCTGTCACTGGCACACTTCTAATACAAGACAAAACATCAAAGCTGCTGTCACCGGCACACTTCTAATACAAGACAAAACATCAAAGCTGCTGTCACTGGCACACTTCTAATACAAGACAAAACATCAAAGCTTCTATCACTGGCACACTTCTAATACAAGACAAAACATCAAAGCTGCTGTCACTGGCACACTTCTAATACAAGACAAAACATCAAAGCTGCTGTCACTGGCACACTTCTAATACAAGACAAAACATCAAAGCTGCTGTCACTGGCACACTTCTAATACAAGACAAAACATCAAAGCTGCTGTCACTGGCACACTTCTAATACAAGACAAAACATCAAGGCTTCATTGCCTGGTATACTTCCAATACAAGACAAAATATCAAAGCCCCAGTGCCATGTACACTTCTAATACAAGAGAAAACATCAAAGCCCAGTGCCATGTACACTTCTAATACAAGACAAAATATCAAAGCCCCAGTGCCATGTACACTTCCAATACAAGACAAAACATCAAAGCCCCAGTGCCATGTACACTTCTAATACAAGACAAAACATCAAAGCCCCAGTGCCATGTACACTTCTAATACAAGACAAAACATCAAAGCTCCAGTGCCATGTACACTTCTAATACAAGACAATATACAATTAAACTTGTTATTATTCTTTCGTTGATCGTTTAATTGAAACAAAAACGCACAGAATCGTTATCTGTCTTTTCTGTATTTATATTTGCATTTGGTATAAAGGTTATTTAAACGTTGCTAGGAACGAGCCACGCTTCCCTCGGGACTTGCGGCCCTGCTGATCAGAACGGTGTTGAAACTCCGGCTGGCCCGCCTGAGTATCCTCTTGTTAATACTTCGCGATGTCTGTTAATGACCTTTCACACAGAACTCCCCTTATGGTTCACTCTGCAGCCCGTCGTTCGTTCGTCGCTGCTGGCTCTTCACGGCACGGTACAATGTTGGGTCTTGGTTCACACAAAAGTGGCAATCAACAATACCACCGTTCAACTTCACCTCATTTCACTGCATCAATGTCAGACTTCTCACTCTCATTAAATTCCCATTGAGCATCCACTGCCCCTCACAATACAAGGGATTGTGTCGACTTCTAGCTCTCATCAAATTTCCATTGTAAATAAAACTCTGACATAACTTCATGCAATATATTGCGAAGAGCATGTTAACGAGCCCACTGCTCACATCTCAAAAAGCAAAACCAATGTTCCTTGTTTACTTCCTTCATTCCCTTGCCGAGTCATACGGCCTCACAAGAACCTTGGTAACTGTCCCACTAGGAAATTCACTTCAAAACTAGACCATTGCTCACATCTCAAAAAGAAAAAAAACTGAACACTAAGATAACGTATTCTACTGTTGGCCTCCAGCTGGCTCACTTAACTAACAACTGTAACTAATTTAACTGTTGGAATGTTGATAGCCAACCGTTCACACAACTAACAACTGTAACTAATTTAACTGTTGGAATGTTGATAGCCAACCGTTCACACAACTAACAACTGTAACTAATTTAACTGTTGGAATGTTGATAGCCAACCGTTCACACAACTAATAAATGTAATTAATTTAACTGTTAGAAGGTTGGTAGTCAACCGTTCACACAACAACTGTAACTAATTTAACTGTTGGAATGTTGATAGCCAACCGTTCACACAACTAACAACTGTAACTAATTTAACTGTTGGAATGTTGATAGCCAACCGTTCACACAACTAACAACTGTAACTAATTTAACTGTTGGAATGTTGATAGCCAACCGTTCACACAACTAACAACTGTAACTAATTTAACTGTTCAAAGATTGGTAGTCAACCGTTCACACAACTAATAAATGTAATTAATTTAACTGTTCGAAGATTGGTAGTCAACCGTTCACACAACAACTGTAACTAATTAACTGTTCGAAGGTTGGTAGTCAACCGTTCACACAACCAACAACTGTAACTAATTTAACTGTTCGAAGGTTGGTAGTCAACCATTCACACAACCAACAACTGTAACTAATTTAACTGTTCGAAGGTTGGTAGCCAACCGTTCACACAACTAACAACTGTAACTAATTTAACTGTTGGAATGTTGATAGCCAACCGTTCACACAACTAACAACTGTAACTAATTTAACTGTTGGAATGTTGATAGCCAACCGTTCACACAACTAATAAATGTAATTAATTTAACTGTTCGAAGATTGGTAGTCAACCGTTCACACAACAACTGTAACTAATTTAACTGTTCGAAGGTTGGTAGTCAACCGTTCACACAACTAACAATTGTAACTAATTTAACTGAACCGATGGAATGCCATGAGAGTCGATCTGAGCACTTAGTTGTTTGAAGAAGGTCATGAGAGTCGATATGAGCAATTAGATGTTTGATGAAGGTCATGAAAGTCGATCTGAGCTCTTAGTTGTTTGATGAACTCTATTGGTGTTGATTTCATTGCCCCTGTGATGACCCTAAATGCCTGGTTTTATACTTTGTCCAGTTCTTGCAGTGTGGTGTTTGATGCTGGGCACCATGCAGATGATCCATATTCTAAATGTGGGCGTATACTCTGTTGGTAAACTTTACTGAGTATTTTCACACTTGCACCCCACACAGCTTTCTTAGAGTAGCCAACTTCCTCCTCCCTTTTTGGGTTACCTTATTTATCTGCTGTTCCCAAGATAGTTTGTTGTCACTCCGAGAATCGTAGCTTGTGTTTCTTCTTTCACAGACTCATTGTTTATGTAGATGGCTCCTGCTTTTTGTTTTGGGGAGAGAGTGAAAAGTGCAGTACATCATTTGTCTGTATTGATGCTGATACACCATCTATTTGTCCATGAATTCAGTTCATTCATAGCTCTTTGCAACAAATTGGAGGCCACTGTTGCATACTCCTCTGTGCACCAGATTACCAAGTCATCTGCATACATTGTCACTTTGATACCTTGTGGTAGTTCAGTAAATAGGTCATTGATGTAGATCAGAAAAAAAGTGTTGGAGACAGTACCCCTCCGCGTGGAACCTCCTGTCGCAGTAACACCTTCTTACATTTAAGACCATCCAGTTGCACTCTGGCTCTCCTGTTATGCAGGTATGCTTTGACCCATTTGTACATCCTGCCATTTGCTCCATAATTTCTCTTATTATTAGTAGATTGTGGTCTTGACTTGCTAGAGTAGATTGTTGATTTGACTTGCTAGAGTAGATTGTGGTCTTGAGTTGCTAGAGTAGATTGTGGTCTTGAGTTGCTAGAGTAGATTGTGGTCTTAAGTTGCTAGAGTAGATTGTGGTCTTGAGTTGCTAGAGTAGATTGTGGTCTTGAGTTGCTAGAGTAGATTGTGGTCTTGAGTTGATAGAGTAGATTGTGGTCTTGAGTTGCTAGAGTAGATTGTGGTCTTGAGTTGCTAGAGTAGATTGTGGTCTTGAGTTGATAGAGTAGATTGTGGTCTTGAGTTGCTAGAGTAGATTGTGGTCTTGAGTTGCTAGAGTAGATTGTGGTCTTGAGTTGCTAGAGTAGATTGTGGTCTTGAGTTGCTGGAGTAGATTGTGGTCTTGAGTTGCTAGAGTAGATTGTGGTCTTGACTTGCTAGAGTAGATTGTGTCTTGAGTTGCTAGAGTAGATTGTGGTCTTGACTTGCTAGAGTAGATTGTTGATTTGACTTGCTAGAGTAGATTGTGGTCTTGAGTTGCTAGAGTAGATTGTGGTCTTGACTTGCTAGAGTAGATTGTGGTCTTGAGTTGCTAGAGTAGATTGTGTCTTGAGTTGCTAGAGTAGATTGTGGTATTGACTTGCTAGAGTAGATTGTGGTCTTGACTTGCTAGAGTAGATTGTGGTCTTGACTTGCTAGAGTAGATTGTGGTCTTGACTTTCTAGAGTAGATTGTGGTCTTGCCTTGCTAGAGTAGATTGTGGTCTTGACTTGCTAGAGTAGATTGTGGTCTTGACTTGCTAGAGTAGATTGTGGTCTTGAGTTGCTAGAGTAGATTGTGGTCTTAAGTTGCTAGAGTAGATTGTGGTCTTGAGTTGCTAGAGTAGATTGTGGTCTTGAGTTGCTAGAGTAGATTGTGGTCTTGAGTTGATAGAGTAGATTGTGGTCTTGAGTTGCTAGAGTAGATTGTGGTCTTGAGTTGCTAGAGTAGATTGTGGTCTTGAGTTGCTAGAGTAGATTGTGGTCTTGAGTTGCTAGAGTAGATTGTGGTCTTGAGTTGCTAGAGTAGATTGTGGTCTTGAGTTGCTAGAGTAGATTGTGGTCTTGAGTTGCTGGAGTAGATTGTGGTCTTGAGTTGCTAGAGTAGATTGTGGTCTTGACTTGCTAGAGTAGATTGTGTCTTGAGTTGCTAGAGTAGATTGTGGTCTTGACTTGCTAGAGTAGATTGTTGATTTGACTTGCTAGAGTAGATTGTGGTCTTGAGTTGCTAGAGTAGATTGTGGTCTTGACTTGCTAGAGTAGATTGTGGTCTTGACTTGCTAGAGTAGATTGTGTCTTGAGTTGCTAGAGTAGATTGTGGTATTGACTTGCTAGAGTAGATTGTGGTCTTGAGTTGCTAGAGTAGATTGTGGTCTTGACTTGCTAGAGTAGATTGTGGTCTTGACTTGCTAGAGTAGATTGTGGTCTTGCCTTGCTAGAGTAGATTGTGGTCTTGACTTGCTAGAGTAGATTGTGGTCTTGACTTGCTAGAGTAGATTGTGGTTTTGAGTTGCTAGAGTAGATTGTGGTCTTAACTTGCTAGAGTAGATTGTTGATTTGACTTGCTAGAGTAGATTGTGGTCTTGACTTGCTAGAGTAGATTGTGGTCTTGACTTGCTAGAGTAGATTGTTGATTTGACTTGCTAGAGTAGATTGTGGTCTTGACTTGCTAGAGTAGATTGTTGATTTGACTTGCTAGAGTAGATTGTGGCCTTGACTTGCTAGAGTAGATTGTGGTCTTGACTTGCTAGAGTAGATTGTGGTCTTGACTTGCTAGAGTAGATTGTGGTCTTGACTTGCTAGACTAGATTGTGGTCCTGACTTGCTAGAGTAGATTGTTGATTTGACTTGCTAGAGTAGATTGTGGTCTTGACTTGCTAGAGTAGATTGTGGTCTTGACTTGCTAGAGTAGATTGTGGTCTTGACTTGCTAGAGTAGATTGCGGTCTTGACTTGCTAGAGTAGATTGTGGTCTTGACTTGCTAGAGTAGATTGTGGTCTTAACTTGCTAGAGTAGATTGTGGTCTTGACTTGCTAGAGTAGATTGTGGTTTTGAGTTGCTAGAGTAGATTGTAGTCTTGAGTTGCTAGAGTAGATTGTGGTATTGCTAGGGTGTAGGAAGGCCTGGCTAGGTTTTCAGTCCCTTGGTGACTGTTAGCCCCATACCCACCTCAAGGAGCTAGCCTTGATGGGGAGTTCTTCATATTACAAGTGTCTTGTCACCAGTTATCCATATTACAAGTGTCTTGTCACCAGTTATCCATATTACAAGTGTCTTGTCACCAGTTATCCATATTACAAGTGTCTTGTCACCAGTTATCCATATTACACGTGTCTTGTCACCAGTTATCCATATTACACGTGTCTTGTCACAAGTTATCCATATTACAAGTGTCTTGTCACAAGTTATCCATATTACAAGTGTCTTGTCACCAGTTATCCATATTACACGTGTCTTGTCACCAGTTATCCATATTACAAGTGTCTTGTCACCAGTTATCCATATTACAAGTATCTTGTCACAAGTTATCCATATTACAAGTGTCTTGTCACCAGTTATCAATATTACAAGTGTCTTGTCACCATTTATCAATATTACAAGTGTCTTGTCACCTGTTATCCATATTACAAGTGTCGTGTCACCAGTTATCCATATTACAAGTGTCTAGTCACCAGTTATCCATATTACAAGTGTCGTGTCAACAGTTATCCATATTACAAGTGTCTTGTCACCAGTTATCCATATTACTAGTGTCGTGTCGCCAGTTATCCATATTACAAGTGTCTTGTCACCAGTTATCCAAGATTGAATCAGTGAAGGTCACAAAATCATATTCTCTCTGTGGTTTTACTAACTACATGTCATGTGGCTTCTGTTGGATTGGAAATGATAACTTACCACCACTGTGTGTCTATATGTTTGGAATTGGAGTCATCAACGATGGCCTAACATCATCAAGTGCTACGACTATCATCATTTTCGGGAGGACGCGAACTTCCATGGTATATGGTGGATAGGCGGCGGGAACCATTGAAGGCTATGTCTGAAATGTGTTCCTTCTTGCAGTTTCCTCATATTCCAAGTCCGGCTTGTTGCAGGAGCTACTGAGTTGAGTGCTCTGTGCACACCGTGAGCTGTGTGTCTCATCCGTTTTGATCCTGTTTCGATATCCCGTTTGTTTACGATAAATGATGATATCATGTGACAGGGAACATTTGGCTGTGTTCACTTTATCCGCGGTTTCGCCTAATGTCTTTTGGCGTGTGCTGAGACTGCTACGATGGGGACTACAGTTACCTGTCTTTGTTTGGGAGATGTGTTAGTAATTCGGATGATTCCACTGGCACGGGCGGTTGAGCAATTATGGATTTTAATTCGTTTGCAGTGATACCGAGGCTTTCCATAACCAATAACCAATAACCATATTACAAGTGTCTTGTCACCAGTTATCCATATTACAAGTGTCTTGTCACCAGTTATCCATATTACAAGTGTCTTGTCGCCAGTTATCCATATTACAAGTGTCTTGTCGCCAGTTATCCATATTACAAGTGTCTTGTCGCCAGTTATCCATATTACACGTGTCTTGTCACCAGTTATCCATATTACAAGTGTCTTGTCGCCAGTTATCCATATTACAAGTGTCTTGTCACCAATTATCCATATTACAAGTGTCTTGTCACCAGTTATCAATATTACAAGTGTCTTGTCACCATTTATCAATATTACAAGTGTCTTGTCAAATGTTATCCATATTACAAGTGTCGTGTCACCAGTTATACATATTACAAGTGTCTTGTCACCAGTTATCCATATTACAAGTGTCGTGTCAACAGTTATCCATATTACAAGTGTCTTGTCACCAGTTATCCATATTACAAGTGTCTTGTCACCAGTTATCCATATTACACATGTCTTGTCACCAGTTATCCATATTACACGTGTCTTGTCACCAGTTATCCATATTACAAGTGTCTTGTCACCAGTTATCCATAATACACATGTCTTGTCACCAGTTATCCATATTACACGTGTCTTGTCACCAGTTATCCATATTACACATGTCTTGTCACAGTTATCCATATTACACGTGTCTTGTCACCAGTTATCCATATTACACGTGTCTTGTCACAGTTATCCATATTACACATGTCTTGTCACAGTTATCCATATTACACGTGTCTTGTCACAGTTATCCATATTACAAATGTCTTGTCACAGTTATCCATATTACACATGTCCTGTCACAGTTATCCATATTACACATGTCTTGTCACAGTTATCCATATTACACGTGTCTTGTCACAGTTATCCATATTACACATGTCTTGTCACAGTTATCCATATTACAAGTGTCTTGTCACAGTTATCCATATTACACATGTCTTGTCACCAGTTATCCATATTACACGTGTCTTGTCACAGTTATCCATATTACACATGTCTTGTCACAGTTATCCATATTACATGTGTCTTGTCACCAGTTATCCATATTACAAGTGTCTTGTCACCAGTTATCCATATTACACGTGTCTTGTCACCAGTTATCCATATTACACGTGTCTTGTCACCAGTTATCCATATTACACGTGTCTTGTCACCAATTATCCATATTACAAGTGTCTTGTCACCAGTTATCCATATTACAAGTGTCTTGTCACCGGTTATCCATATTACAAGTGTCTTGTCACCAGTTATCCATATTACACGTGTCTTGTCACCAGTTATCCATATTACACGTGTCTTGTCACCAGTTATCCATATTACACGTGTCTTGTCACCAGTTATCCATATTACATGTGTCTAGTCACCAGTTATCCATATTACACGTGTCTAGTCACCAGTTATCCATATTACATGTGTCTTGTCACCAGTTATCCATATTACACTTTCTAGTCACCAGTTATCCATATCACACGTGTCTTGTCACCAGTTATCCATATTACACGTGTCTTGTCACCAGTTATCAATATTACAAGTGTCTTGTCACCAGTTATCCATATTACAAGTGTCTTGTCACCAGTTATCCATATTACAAGTGTCTAGTCACCAGTTATCCATATTACAAGTGTCTTGTCACAAGTTATCCATATTACAAGTGTCTTGTCACAAGTTATCCATATTACACGTGTCTTGTCACAAGTTATCCATATTACAAGTGTCTAGTCACCAGTTATCTATATTACACGTGTCTTGTCACAAGTTATCCATATTACACGTGTCTTGTCACAAGTTATCCATATTACAAGTGTCTTGTCACCAGTTATCCATATTACAAGTGTCTTGTCACCAGTTATCCATATTACAAGTGTCTTGTCACCAGTTATCCATATTACACGTGTCTAGTCACCAGTTATCCATATTACACATGTCTAGTCACCAGTTATCCATATTACAAGTGTCTAGTCACCAGTTATCCATATTACAAGTGTCTTGTCACCAGTTATCCATATTACAAGTGTCTTGTCACCAGTTATCCATATTACAAGTGTCTTGTCACCAGTTATCCATATTACACGTGTCTAGTCACCAGTTATCCATATTACAAGTGTCTAGTCACCAGTTATCCATATTACACGTGTCTAGTCACCAGTTATCCATATTACAAGTGTCTTGTCACCAGTTATCCATATTACAAGTGTCTTGTCACCAGTTATCCATATTACACGTGTCTAGTCACCAGTTATCCATATTACAAGTGTCCCCTCCTACAAAGTAATCCATATCATGTGTCATCTCATCATTGTTACCAATGTTACAAATGTCACATCACCACTATTATCTGAGTTACAAATGCCACCTCACCATTATTATCAATGAGCCTCTAGCAGCGTTCACCCATCATTCTGGTTGCGTCATTGCTACAGTTGCTCAACTTTCTTGTTGATTCTTTCACCCACCATTCTGGTTGCGTCATTGCTACAGTTGCTCAACTTTCTTGTTGATTCTTTCACCCACCATTCTGGTTGCGTCATTGCTACAGTTGCTCAACTTTCTTGTTGATTCTTTCACCCATCATTCTGGTTGCGTCATTGCTACAGTTGCTCAACTTTCTTGTTGATTCTTTCACCCATCATTCTGGTTGCGTCATTGCTACAGTACTCAACTTTTTTGCCTGATTCTTCTTTGGCTAAAGTGACAAATATGATATCAATCTAGATAATCTGCTACAGGAGTTACCTCTTTAACTTTACGACTCTCGTGGATGGATCCTCACGAACTAGCCAGGCTGCAAGACCTGTTGCCTTTCCTTGGCTAACATTTCATATGAAGAAAGTCGTTGCCTGGGTGTCCTGTAGCATGACAGATTGTGTGTCTATATTGACACAAGCATGAAATGGGTGGACTTCTATGGCGGTTGCATGAGCACTTCTGTGTTATTTCTCAAGGAGATCCCATATCACAAATAATAAATATGAAATACTATACAGGGGCGCGTATATAAACAATGAATATACAAATAAAATGGCATTGAGCAGCTAGACTAAGAGGAAGACAAGACAAGCTACCACGTTTCGGCAAAGCATTTATCAGGTATAACAAATATACACATTTAACTTGTTTTTATTTGTATCCCTGCATTAACTTTATTACCTCTCTTGCTCTTCTCCCCCATTTCCACCCCTATCCCCCCACCCCCGCCCCTATTACTCTTCTTCTCGTTATCTTTGTAAGCTATGGGACACATCCTTTCATTTTTCCAATTTGTCATTGTTTGTTTCCTTTGGTCTAAATAGATCTCATTCCTCACTACATAAACATCAAATAATGTCCTCCCTATTCCTCACTATAAACATCAAATAATGTCCTCTCATTCCTCACTATAAACATCAAATAATGTCCTCTCATTCCTAACTAAATAAACATAAAATAATGTCCTCTCATTCCTCACTACATAAACATCAAATAATGTCCTCTCATTACTCACTACACAAACATCAAATAATGTTCTCTCATTACTCACTACACAAACATCAAATAATATCCTCTCATTCCTCACTACACAAACATCAAATAATGTCCTCTCCTCTCATTCCTCACTACACAAACATCAAATAATATCCTCTCATTCCTCACTACACAAACATCAAATAATATCCTCTCATTCCTCACTACACAAACATCAAATAATGTCCTCTCCTCTCATTCCTCACTACACAAACATCAAATAATATCCTCTCATTCCTCACTACACAAACATCAAATAATATCCTCTCATTCCTCACTACACAAACATCAAATAATGTCCTCTCCTCTCATTCCTCACTACACAAACATCAAATAATGTCCTCTCCTCTCATTCCTCACTACACAAACATCAAATAATATCCTCTCATTCCTCACTACACAAACATCAAATAATATCCTTTCATTCCTCACTACACAAACATCAAATAATGTCTTCTCATTCCTCACTACACAAACAGCAAATAATGTCCTCTCCTCTCATTCCTCACTACACAAACATCAAATAATATCCTCTCATTCCTCACTACACAAACATCAAATAATGTCTTCTCATTCCTCACTACACAAACATCAAATAATATCCTCTCATTCCTCACTACACAAACATCAAATAATGTCCTCTCCTCTCATTCCTCACTACACAAACATCAAATAATGTCTTCTCATTCCTCACTACACAAACAGCAAATAATGTCCTCTCCTCTCATTCCTCACTACACAAACATCAAATAATATCCTCTCATTCCTCACTACACAAACATCAAATAATGTCCTCTCCTCTCATTCCTCACTACACAAACATCAAATAATATCCTCTCATTCCTCACTACACAAACAGCAAATAATGTCCTCTCCTCTCATTCCTCACTACACAAACATCAAATAATGTCCTCTCATTCCTCACTACACAAACATCAAATAATGTCCTCTCCTCTCATTCCTCACTACACAAACATCAAATAATATCCTCTCATTCCTCACTACACAAACATCAAATAATATCCTCTCATTCCTCGCTACACAAACATCAAATAATGTCCTCTCCTCTCATTCCTCACTACACAAACATCAAATAATGTCCTCTCATTCCTCACTACACAAACATCAAATAATGTCCTCTCCTCTCATTCCTCACTACATAGACATCAAATAATGTCCTCTCCTTTCATTTCTCGTTGTCGTTGTTATTTATTTACCAAAGATGTATTAATGTCCCAGCATTTCAGGACATTCGTGGTTTCATTGATGGCGGTCAGCATGAGAAGCAAGAATGTGAGCTGGTCAGTGCTGAAGTAACATAATCTATGTTTGTGTGTCATTGGATGAATTACCACAAGTAGAATAGAGTAGTCAACTTAGATCTCATATATCCAGACATCAAGCTGTAGCTATATTGTCTATATAGGTTATATTATTATGGTGTATTATTGTTAACAAAACAATGAGATGTCTCTTGTCATCGTCTCTACTTGTTTCTTGGATTCAAACAATGAGATGTCTCTTGTCACTGTCTCTACTTGTCTCTTGTATTCAAACAATGAGATGTCTCTTGTCACTGTCTCCACTTGTTTCTTGCATTTAAGCAATATGATGTCTCTTATCACTGTCTCGACTTGCCTCTTGCCATTGCCTGTACTTGTTTCTTGTATTCAAACAATGAGATATCTCTTGTCACTGTCTCCACTTGTCTCTTGTATTCAAACAATGAGATATCTCTTGTCACTGTCTCCACTTGTCTCTTGTATTCAAACAATGAGATATCTGTTGTCACTGTCTCCACTTGTCTCTTGTATTCAAACAATGAGATATCTGTTGTCACAGTCTCCACTTGTCTCTTGTATTCAAACAATGAGATATCTGTTGTCACAGTCTCCACTTGTTTCTTGTATTCAAACAATGAGATGTCTCTTGTCACAGTCTCCACTTGTCTCTTGTATTCAAACATTGAGATGTCTCTTGTATTCAAACAATGAGATGTCTCTTGTCACAGTCTCCACTTGTCTCTTGTATTCAAACATTGAGATGTCTGTTGTCACAGTCTCCACTTGTCTCTTGTATTCAAACAATGAGATGTCTCTTGTCACAGTCTCTACTTGTCTCTTGTATTCAAACATTGAGATGTCTGTTGTCACAGTCTCCACTTGTCTCTTGTATTCAATCAATGAGATGTCTCTTGTCACAGTCTCCACTTGTCTCTTGTATTCAAACAATGAGGTGTCTCTTGTTACTGTCTCTACTTGAGAGCAACAGTACTTGGTGCAGTGTTCATTTCTTGTACAACTATCCCACTCAAAAGAAAACAACAGTACTTGGTGTAGTGTTCATTTCTTGTACGACTATCCCACTCACAAAGAAAACAACAGTACTTGGTGTAGTGTTCATTTCTTGTACGACTATCCCACTCACAAAGAAAACAACAGTACTTGGTGTAGTGTTCATTTCTTGTACGACTATCCCACTCACAAAGAAAACAACAGTACTTGGTGTAGTGTTCATTTCTTGTACAACTATCCCACTCACAAAGAAAACAACAGTACTTGGTGTAGTGTTCATTTCTTGTACAACTATCCCACTCACAAAGAAAACAACAGTACTTGGTGTAGTGTTCATTTCTTGTACAACTATCCCACTCACAAAGAAAACAACAGTACTTGGTGTAGTGTTCATTTCTTGTACGACTATCCCACTCACAAAGAAAACAACAGTACTTGGTGTAGTGTTCATTTCTTGTACGACTATCCCACTCACAAAGAAAACAACAGTACTTGGTGTAGTGTTCATTTCTTGTACGACTATCCCACTCACAAAGAAAACAACAGTACTTGGTGTAGTGTTCATTTCTTGTACGACTATCCCACTCACAAAGAAAACAACAGTACTTGGTGTAGTGTTCATTTCTTGTACAACTATCCCACTCACAAAGAAAACAACAGTACTTGGTGTAGTGTTCATTTCTTGTACAACTATCCCACTCACAAAGAAAACAACAGTACTTGGTGTAGTGTTCATTTCTTGTACAACTATCCCACTCACAAAGAAAACAACAGTACTTGGTGTAGTGTTCATTTCTTGTACGACTATCCCACTCACGAAGAAAACAACAGTACTTGGTGTAGTGTTCATTTCTTGTACAACTATCCCACTCACAAAGAAAACAACAGTACTTGGTGTAGTGTTCATTTCTTGTACGACTATCCCACTCACAAAGAAAACAACAGTACTAGGTGTAGTGTTCATTTCTTGTACGACTATCCCACTCACAAAGAAAACAACAGTACTTGGTGTAGTGTTCATTTCTTGTACAACTATCCCACTCACAAAGAAAACAACAGTACTTGGTGTAGTGTTCATTTCTTGTACAACTATCCCACTCACAAAGAAAACAACAGTACTTGGTGTAGTGGTCATTTCTTGTACGACTATCCCACTCACAAAGAAAACAACAGTACTTGGTGTAGTGTTCATTTCTTGTACGACTATCCCACTCACAAAGAAAACAACAGTACTTGGTGTAGTGTTCATTTCTTGTACGACTATCCCACTCACAAAGAAAACAACAGTACTTGGTGTAGTGTTCATTTCTTGTACGACTATCCCACTCACAAAGAAAACAACAGTACTTGGTGTAGTGTTCATTTCTTGTACGACTATCCCACTCACAAAGAAAACAACAGTACTTGGTGTAGTGTTCATTTCTTGTACGACTATCCCACTCACAAAGAAAACAACAGTACTTGGTGTAGTGTTCATTTCTTGTACAACTATCCCACTCAAAAAGAAAACAACAGTACTTGGTGTAGTGTTCATTTCTTGTACAACTATCCCACTCACAAAGAAAACAACAGTACTTGGTGTAGTGTTCATTTCTTGTACAACTATCCCACTCACAAAGAAAACAACAGTATTTGGTGTAGTGTTCATTTCTTGTACGACTATCCCACTCACAAAGAAAACAACAGTACTTGGTGTAGTGTTCATTTCTTGTACGACTATCCCACTCACAAAGAAAACAACAGTACTTGGTGTAGTGTTCATTTCTTGTACGACTATCCCACTCACAAAGAAAACAACAGTACTTGCTGCATCCATCGTGAAGTCCAAGCAAAAGAGTGAGCACTTTGAAGCCACTACAGAATGATGTAGTTTATACACTTCAAAAGCTGTTTCATGTTATCAATTTCTTGCACATGAGTTGCATGACCAACAGAAACTGAAGGTCAAACATGGCAGCAAAACAGCTTCAAGACTCATCTTGGAGAAATCAATGAAAAGTCTCGAATTATCTGGTTGTAATTGATTTTGAGGGCTCCTTGTAAACCAGAAATATGGTAAACAGAAAAATCCCCATTTTTGAAAGAAAAATGTAACAAGATGTTTCTGATAATCCTGAAACACAGAAATTCAAACATCAAAAACCAACAGATTCCACTTTTGTTATCTGGGGCCTACACATTTTGCCTTAGAATGCTTTGGAAGTTGCTGAGTCATTACGGAATCCCCATAAAGTTTATTCTATCTATCTGTCTATTGACCTTCGAGCCGTAGCCGGCCCATAGGGCGTAGACCAAGATACTCCTTCTCTTATCTGAATTTTTGTTCTAGCAGTTTTCAATTCTTTTAAAGATATTTTATCAAATCTCGCCATTTGTCTCTGTTCTGTGCAAGCAGCTCTATCTCATTGAGGGAGCCGATTCCTGCTGCTTTTGCCTCTCTCAGCAATGTTCTTCTCAGTGTCTCTCTGGGTCTTCCTCTTTTTCTCTTACCTGTTGTTTCCCACATGAGGGCTTGCTTTGCTATTCGGCTATTATCTCTTCTCATCACATGTCCAACATATGACCATCGTCTTTTCTTTATTACTGAAGATATTAGTGGTTGATTGGCGATTTCTCTAATTTCCTCGTTTGTTTTGAATTCATTCCACGCTATACCAAGTATTTTCCTTAGACATTTTTTTTCGAATGCGTTCAACTTTGTTTCTATATCTTTTGTTGTTTTCCAGCTTTCACACGCATACGTAAGAGTTGATAGTACAATTGATTTGAATAGTCTAAGTTTTGTGTTTGTGCTGATGAGTTTTGATTTCCACAACTTGTCAAGGCTTCTGAAAGACATTGCTGCTTTAGCTATTCTGATTCTAATTTCTTTGCTTGTATCCCCTTCTCGATCAATGTGACTTCCAAGATAGATAAAGTGATCGATCTCTTCTACTGGTTTGTTTTCCATGTATATTTTGTAGTCTGTTGGAATTAAGCTTTTCGTGACTTTAGTCTTTTCATGATTGATCTCAAGCCCAATTTCGCTGGCTATTGATGATAGTTCATTTGTGTTTTCCTGCATCGTTTTTATCTGACTGCTGATGAGAACTATAACATCAGCAAAGTCGAGGTCCTCCAAATGATAAAGTTTATTAACCTGATAAAAACAATGTATGAAGGAACGAAATGTAGTGTGGTGCATGAAGGACAGCTTACAGAAGCATTTGAAATAATAACAGGAGTAAGGCAGGGATGCCTTCTGTCTCCATTTCTCTTTCTACTGGCCATAGATTGGATTATGAAAATAACTCAAAACAACAGAAATGGGATCCAGTGGTCACTGACCAAACAACTTGATGATTTAGACTTTGCTGATGACATAGCTCTCCTATCACACAGCCATCAACAGATGCAGGATAAAATGAGCATACTTGATGAGAGATCACAACAGCTAGGACTGAAGATTAATAGAGATAAGACCAACATTATGAGAATTAATGCAGTTGGCAATAAACCAAATTAAACTAGGAGAAATACCTCTACTAGACGTACAATCTTACATATATCTGGGCAGTAATATAGATAAAGAGGGAGGAACAGGAAATGATACCAAAATAAGGATAGCAAAAGCAAGAGGAGCTTTCATTGCACTGGGAAACATATGGAAATCCAAAGAAATTAGGTTAAATAAAAAAAAATAAAACTTTTCAACTCAAGTGTTAAGGCGGTCCTATTATATGGCTGTGAAACATGGAGAACAATAAAATTTACAATCTCGAAGATATAGACTTTCATTAATGGATGCTTACGCAGAACAAAGGGATGGAAATGGCAGGACAAAATCACTAACATAGAATTATGGAAATGTACCAGTCAAATACCAGTGGATAAAGAGATACAGGGAAGACGATGGCGCTGGATAGGACACACACTACGGAAGCCAACTGAGAGTATTACACAACAGGCCCTTTTTTTGGAATCCCCAGGGGAAAAGACAAAGAGGAAGACCAAGGAATTCTCAGAGAACACAGATAGAAGCAGAGATGAAGATGATGGGGAAGACATGGAATGATCTTAAAAGAATGGCAAAAAACAGAACGGCTTGGGAAGTGTTTGTTGAAGACCTATGCTTAGGGTTGCCAGAACCTTCGAAGCAGAAAGCGGGACAAATGGTACTTTTTTAGACGCGAAAGCGGGACACATCGTGTGTTGAATGAATTATTAGCGCCTACAGAAATACGACAAGGACAAAAGCATGCAGGCAGATTGTCACGTAGGCACAGATCACGTGAGCGGTGAGATGGGTAGAGTAAGGCTCGGCGCCTCGGCTAAGAGTCGCCTAAGAGTAAGACGAAGCCGAAGACGTCATCTTTTGTAAATTTTTAAATAATACCGCCTTCCGCACTAACAATTTTGTGCTGGATATTCTCAAATGAGTATTTATGAGATGAGTTGTATCTACAAACTTTATTATTAAACAGCGATAGCGCAGGACTCTACAAATAGACGTTTCGGACTAAGAAGCTTCATTTTGTAACAAAACTCAAACCAATAATAAATAATTTAAGAAAATATTAAAATTTGTAGGTGAAAAATTTGGCTGGATTAAAAAGCGGGACAAATTGCTGTCCCCCAGACCCTTAGGCGGGACAATTAATTTTTGATGAAAAAGTGGGACAATCCGGAAAAAGCGGGACGGATGGCAACCCTACCTATGCTCCACTATGGCTCAGGCAAAAGCAGCTTTCCAAAAATGTTGAAGATACTATGCAATCCATTTTTGACAATAGAAACAAGAAAAAGAGTTCTTAAATGTTACGTAGAGCCAGTCTTAACATATGGATGCGAATCATGGACAATAGGACAACAGACAAGAAAATCACTGGAGTCTGTAGAAGTGTGGTTTTATAGAAGAATGTTGAGAGTACCATGGGCAGCTAAGAAAGGGTAATGAAGATGTTCTGAGATAGGTCAAAGCAAAAAGAGAGCTAATTTCCAATGTTAGGAAGAGACAATCATCATTTTTGGCCATGTAATGAGAAGAGAACAACTGGAATACATTGTAACAACTGGAAAAATTGAGGGACAAAGAGATAGAGGGAAGCAAAGAGAAAAAATAACAGACAGCTTAAGAGAATGGCTTGGCAGAAATTCAACAACATAAATGATAAATAGATGTCGAGATCGAAAATTGTGGGAGACATGATCACCTACGCCAGTAGGCACGGTACTTGATGATGATGATGATGCTCCACTGGGAGCTAAAAAGGTAGAAGAAGAAGTAGAAGAAGTATAACAAATTTGATAGGGAGAGAAGTGTAGAACTTTTATAAGGAGAGAAATATAAAACTTCGATAAGTAGAGAAATATAAAACTTTGCTTGGGGGGAGAAGTGTAAAACTTTGATAGGGAGAGAAGCGTAAAACTTTGATAGAGAGAGAAGTATAAAACTTTGATAGGGGAGAAACAAAAAACGTTGAGACAAACGCACGTAAATGCACGACACATACACCACACACACACACACCAGTAAGTGCATCAGAAACTAGAGCCAATCAGAATTTGTTATTTTCGTCTCTTGCCCTGCAAAGTTGATTCAGAATAACAATTGATAGGTCATTGAACAATGTGACATGAATGTGGTAGGAAGAAATGAGAATGGTAGAGAGAGAGAGAGATGGGAATGACATGAATGTGGTAGGAAGAAATGAGAATGGTAGAGAGAGAGAGAGATGGGAATGACATGAATGTGGTAGGAAGAAATGAGAATGGTAGAGAGAGAGAGAGAGAGATAGGAAGACATGAATGTGGTAGGAAGAAATGAGAATGGTAGAGAGAGAGAGAGAGATGGGTAGGACATGAATGTGGTAGGAAGAAATGAGAATGGTAGAGAGAGAGATGGGAATGACATGAATGTGGTAGGAAGAAATGAGAATGGTAGAGAGAGAGAGAGATGGGAATGACATGAATGTGGTAGGAAGAAATGAGAATGGTAGAGAGAGAGAGATGGGAAGACATGAATGTGGTAGGAAGAAATGAGAATGGTAGAGAGAGAGATAGAGAGAGAGATGGGAATGACATGAATGTGGTAGGAAGAAATGAGAATGGTAGAGAGAGAGAGAGAGAGAGAGAGAGATGGGAATGACATGAATGTCGTAGGAAGAAATGAAAATGGTAGAGAGAGAGATGGGAATGACCTTAATGTGGTAGGAAGAAATGAGAATGGTAGAGAGAGAGAGAGAGAGAGAGAGAGAGAGAGATGGGAATGACATGAATGTGGTAGGAAGAAATGAGAATGGTAGAGAGAGAGAGAGAGAGATGGGAATGACATGAATGTGGTAGGAAGAAATGAGAATGGTAGAGAGACAGAGAGAGAGAAATGGGAATGACATGAATGTGGTAGGAAGAAATGAGAATGGTAGAGAGAGAGAGAGAGAGAGAGAGATGAGAATGACATGAATGTGGTAGGAAGAAATGAGAATGGTAGAGAGAGAGAGAGAGATGGGAAGGACATGAATGTGGTAGGAAGAAATGAGAATGGTAGAGAAAGTGAGAGAGAGATGGGAAGGACATGAATGTGGTAGGAAGAAATGAGAATGGTAGAGAGAGAGAGAAAGATGGGAAGGACATGAATGTGGTAGGAAGAAATGAGAATGGTAGAGAGAGAGAGAGATGGGAAGGACATGAATGTGGTAGGAAGAAATGAGAATGGTAGAGAAAGTGAGAGAGAGATGAGAATGACATGAATGTGGTAGGAAGAAATGAGAATGGTAGAGAGAGAGAGAGAGATGTGAAGGACATGAATGTTGTAGAAAGAAATGAGAATGGTAGAGAGAGAGAGATGGGAAGGACATGAATGTGGTAGGAAGAAATGAGAATGGTAGAGAGAAAGAGATGGGAAGGACATGAATGTGGTAGGATGAAATGATAATGGGGGAGAGAGTGGGGGGGGGGGGTGTTGGAATGACATGAATGTGGTAGGAAGAAATGAGAATGGTAGAGAGAGAAATCCGAATGGTAGAGAGAGAAATGGGAATGGTAGAAAGAGAAATGGGAATGATAGAGAGAGAAATTGGAATGATAGAGAGAAATATGGGAATGGTAGTGAGAGAAATGGGAATGGAAGAGAAAGAAATGGGAATGTTAGAGAGAGAAATGGGATGGTTGAGAGAGAAATGGGAATGGTGGAGAGAGAAATGGGAATGATAGAGAGAGAAATGGGAATGGTAGAGAGAGAATGGGAATGGTAGAGAGAGAAATGGGAATGATAGAGAGAGAAATGGGAATGGTAGAGAGAGAAATGGGAATGGTAGAGAGAGAAATGGGAATGGTAGAGAGAGAAATGGGAATGGTAGAGAGAGAAATGGGAATGATAGAGAGAGAAATGGGAATGGTAGAGAGAGAAATGGGAATGATATAGAGAGAAATGGGAATGGTAGAGAGAGAAATGGGAATGATATAGAGAGAAATGGGAATGATAGAGAGAGAAATGGGAATGGTAGAGAGAGAATGGGAATGGTAGAGAGAGAAATGGGAATGGTAGAGAGAGAAATGGGAATGATATAGAGAGAAATGGGAATGGTAGAGAGAGAAATGGGAATGATATAGAGAGAAATGGGAATGATATAGAGAGAAATGGGAATGATAGAGAGAGAAATGGGAATGGTAGAGAGAGAATGGGAATGGTAGAGAGAGAAATGGGAATGGTAGAGAGAGAAATGGGAATGATATAGAGAGAAATGGGAATGATAAGAAATAAAAGAGCAGGGGGAATGTGACAAAATGAAAAATGAACGAAGAGATAAGTAATGAAATAGTAAAATAAAGAATGGGAAAGGGAATTAAGCATTTTTAGAGGGTGTGGGTGTGGGGGGGGGGTGTTTCTCTGTCTGTTTGAAGGCCCTGGTCTAACTTTCAGGGCACACAATTCAGGATGGAGAACTTTGAAGAAGATGTTCTGCCTCGACTACAAACCAATGACCTTGTCGTGATCCTGGGTCAAGGTAGCTCAATCTTCTCATTTTATATTCAAAATTTATTGGCTATCATTGTTGATGTTGTTGTTGTCGGTGGTGTTGTTGTTGGTGTTGTTGTTGTTGTTGATGTTGTTGTTGTTGGTGGTGGTGGTGTTGTTGTTGGTGTTGTTGGTGGTGGTGGTGTTGGTGTTGGTGTTGTTGTTGTTGTTGTTGGTGGTGGTGGTGTTGTTGGTGTTGTTTTTGTTCTTGTTGTTATCGGTGGTGGTGGTGGTGTTGTTGTTGGTGTTGTTTTTGTTCTTGTTGTTATCGGTGGTGGTGGTGTTGTTGTTGGTGTTGTTTTTGTTCTTGTTGTTGTCGGTGGTGGTGTTGTTGTTGTTGGTGTTGTTTTTGTTCTTGTTGTTATCGGTGGTGGTGGTGTTGTTGTTGGTGTTGTTTTTGTTCTTGTTGTTATCGGTGGTGGTGGTGTTGTTGTTGGTGTTGTTTTTGTTCTTGTTGTTATCGGTGGTGGTGGTGTTGTTGTTGGTGTTGTTTTTGTTCTTGTTGTTATCGGTGGTGGTGTTGTTGTTGTTGGTGTTGTTGTTGTTGGTGCTGTTTTTGTTGTTGGTGTTGTCGGTGGTGGTGGTGTTCTTGTTGGTGTTGTTGTTGTTGTTGTTGTAGGTGGTGGTGGTGTTGTTGTTGGTGTTGTTGTTGTTGTTGTCGGTGGTGATGTTGGTGTTGTCGTTGTTGTTGTTGTTGGTGTTGTTGTTGTTGTTGGCGATGGTGTTGTTGTTGTCGGTGGTAGTGGTGTTGTTGTTGTTGTTGTTGTTAGTGGTGGTGTTGTTGTTGTTGTTGTTGGTGGTGATGGTGTTGTTGTTGTCGATGGTAGTGGTGTTGTTGTTGTTGTTTGTGGTGTTGTTCTTGTTGGTGTTGTTGGTGTTGTTGTTGTTATTGTTGTTTTTGTTGTTGTTGTTGGTGGTGGTGGTGTTGTCGGTGGTAGTGTTGGTGTCGTTGTTGGTGTTGTTGGTGTTGTTGGTGTTGTTGTTGTTGTTGTCGGTGTTGATGTTGTTGTTGGTGTTGTTGGTGTTGGTGTTGTTGTTGTTGTCGGTGTTGGTGTTGGTGTTGTTGTTGGTGTTGTTGGTGTTGGTGTTGTTGGTGTTGTTGTTGTTGTCGGTGTTGGTGTTGGTGTTGTTGTTGGTGTTGTTGGTGTTGTTGTTGTTGGTGTTGGTTTGTTGTTGTTGGTGGTGTTGTTCGTGTTGTTGTTGGTGTTGTTGTTGTTGTGTTGTTGTTGTTGTCGGTGGTGGTGTTGGTGTAGTTGTCGGTGGTGGTGTTGGTGTTGTTGTTGGTGTTGGTGTTGGTGTTGTTGTTGTTGTTGTTGGTGTTGTTGTTGGTGTTGTTGTTGTTGTTGGTGGTGTTTTTGGTGTTGTTGTTGTTGGTGTTGTTGTTGTTGTTGGTGGTGTTGTTGGTGTTGGTGTTGTTGTTGTTGTTGTTGTTGTTGTTGTTGGTGTTGTTGTTGGTGTTGTTGTTGTTGTTGGTGGTGTTGTTGGTGTTGTTGTTGGTGTTGTTGTTGGTGTTGTTGTTGTTGTTATCGGTGGTGGTGTTGGTGTTGTTGTTGGTGTTGGTGTTGTTGTTGTTGTTGTTGTTGTCAGTGGTGGTGTTGGTGCTGTTGTTGTTGGTGTTGTTGTTGTTGTTATCGGTGGTAGTGGTGTTGTTGTTGTTTTTGTCGGTGATGGTGTTGTTGTTGTTGTTATTGTTGTTGTTGTTGTTAATATTATTTTGTTTGCTAAAGAGTAATACATTAATGGCATGCAGAAATAACTATAGCAGAGGAAACATATTTATTCAGAAAATGAGCGAATAGTTTTTAGGAGAAACAATTCGTAGGAGAGCAGGTTTTAGGAAGAACAGATCATGTGCTGATCAAATAACTACTTTACGTATAATAGTTGAACAAGGTTTAGAACTAAAATCCCAACTTTATATTGGATTCATAGATTACGAAAAGGCATTTGACAGTTTAGACAAAAGAATGCTTTAGAAGTTGCTGAGTCATTTCGGAATCCCCATAAAGTTTATTAACCTGATTTAAAAAATGTATGAAGGAACAAAATGTAGTGTGGTGCATAAAGGATAGCTTACAGAAGCATTTGAAATAAGAACAGGAGTAAGGCAGGGATGCCTTCTGTCTCCATTTCTCTTTCTATTGGCCATAGATTGGATTATGAAAATAACTCAAAACAACAGAAATGGAATCCAGTGGTCACTGACCAAACAACTTGATGATTTAGACTTTGCTGATGACATAGCTCTCCTATCATCCAGCCATCAACAGATGTAGGATAAAATGAACATACTTGATGAGAGATCACAACAGCTAGGACTGAAAATTAATAGACATAAGACCAACATTATGAGAATTAATACAGTTGGCAATAAACCAAATTAAACTAGGAGAAATACCTCTACTAGACGTACAATCTTACATATATACGGGCAGTAATATAGATAAAGAGGGAGGAACAGAAAATGATACCAAAATAAGGATAACAAAAGCAAGAGGAGCTTTAATTGCACTGTGAAACATATGGAAATCCAAAGAAATTAGATTAAATACAAAAATAAAACTTTTCAACTCAAATGTTAAGGCGGTCCTATTATATGGCTGTAAAACATGGAGAACAACAAAATTGACAATCACGAAGATATAGACTTTCATTAATGGATGCTTACGCAGAATAAAAGGATGGAAATGGCAGGACAAAATCACTAACATAGAATTATGGAAATGTACCAGTCAAATACCACCGTATAAAGAGATACAGGGAAGACGATTATCTCTTTATACGGTGGTATTTGACTGGTACATTTCCATAATTCTATGTTAGTGATTTTGTCCTGCCATTTCCATCCTTTTATTCTGCGTAAGCATCCATTAATGAAAGTCTATATCTTCGTGATTGTCAATTTTGTTGTTCTCCATGTTTTACAGCCATATAATAGGACCGCCTTAACATTTGAGTTGAAAAGTTTTATTTTGTATTTAATCTAATTTCTTTGGATTTCCATATGTTTCACAGTGCAATTAAAGCTCCTCTTGCTTTTGTTATCCTTATTTTGGTATCATTTTCTGTTCCTCCCTGGCGCTGGATAGGACACACACTACGGAAGCCAACTGAGAGTATTACACAACAGGCCCTTTTTTGGAATCCCCAGGGGAAAAGACAAAGAGGAAGACCAAGGAATTATTGGAGAAGACAGATAGAAGAAGAGATGAAGATGATGGGAAGACACGGAATGACCTTAAAAGAATGGCAAAAAACAGAACGACTTGGAAAGTATTTGTTGAAGACCTATGCTCCACAGGGAGCTGAAAGTGTTTGTTGAAGACCTATGCTCCACAGGGAGCTGAAAGTGTTTGTTGAAGACCTATGCTCTACTGGGAGCTGAAAGTGTTTGTTGAAGACCTATGCTCCACAGGGAGCTGAAAGTGTTTGTTGAAGACCTATGCTCCACTGGGAGCTGAAAGTGTTTGTTGAAGACCTATGCTCCACAGGGAGCTGAAAGTGTTTGTTGAAGACCTATGCTCCACTGGGAGCTAAAAAGGTAGAAGAAGAAGAAGAAGGATTCGTAGGAGACAACTGCAACTATAACCACACACACATGGGTACATATACAAGTAAGGTGACCAGACGTCCCGGGACAGTACCGATTTTTTACTGTTTTTTCAACCTTTGTCCCGGATTTGTTACTGTCCCGAATTTTTTCAAATTTTGGCCGATTTTTTTAGCTTTTGTCCCAGATTTGTTAAAATACATTGGGGACACAAACGTTTACCTATTTTGCCAATATGGTAAACATTTCTTCGACTTTAAAATAGACATTATTCCGTTGTTGTGTAGAAAATGTTTAAAAAGTTGAACTGGCTGTTCTTTTGACGAAACATTAACAGTAAAATGCACTCCAGGTTTTAAATCTTTTATACTGAAACTGAAACTCAACAAGTAGCATCTTTGCGGCCACGACATTTCATATTATTGTATATTCATTGTGTTACTTTCGTCTACCGACGAACTAAATCTTTTTATTGTGTTGTTTAGTGATAGAGGTTATTGCATTCATGAAATTTTATTTACATTGTGCTATTATTCAGTTACTTGACCATTTAATGTTTAAGAACTTATGTTATGCATATGTTATCATCATCATCATCATCATCGAGTGCCATCTCCGCAACGAAGGTTGGCTACCATGGAGCGCCATTCTGCTCTGTCTCTTGCTTTGATGGTTCAGGTTGTCATAGGCTGGTTTGTCCATCTTTTGATGTTACTCGTCCATGGTGGTCTTGGTCTGCCTCTGCCTCTTTTATCTTGTATTTTCCCCTCCAGGATTACTTTTAGTAGGCTGTTGTGTCTTTTAACATGCCACAAAAATCACATTTGTCTTGTTTGAATTGTGTTTTAGTAGTTCTCTTTTCATTTTTAGTTGTTTTAAAACTTCATCATTTGTTTTCTTTTCCTTCCATACAATTATACCTATTCTTCTATATATCCACATTTCAAAGGCTTCAATTCTCTGTTCTGTTTTCTTGTCTAATGTCCATGTTTCTGCACCATATAGGAATGTGAGAAGACATAACATTTTGCTATTCTTAGTTTTAGCCCTAGTGTTAGTTGCTTTGATGTTAGTATGTTTTTCATGAAATTAAATTACTTGTTGCCATTCCTATTCTTTTGTTTATTTCAGTTGTACATTTTCCATCACTGGTAATAGTGTGTCCAAGGTAGTTATAGTTCTGAACTGTCTCCAGGTCTATTCCTTCAATTTTTATATCCACTTGTGGGTTTTGAGTATTTTCTTTGTTTATGATCATAGTTTTAATCTTTTTGATATTCATATCTAGTCCATATTTTTTGCTTGTCTTGTCATTTTTATTTCATTAAGTAATTGTTGTAGATCTTTAGGATTTTCTGCTAGTAGTACAGTATCATCAGCATATCGTAGGTTATTAATTATCTTTCCATTAATGTTTAGGCCTGGTATCTCTGAGATATTTTTAAAGATTTGCTCAGTGTATAGATTGAACAAGCTTGGTGATAAGATGCATCCTTGTCTTACTTCTCTTTTATATGAATGGGTGTAGAGTTCTCTTAGTTATATTTTATTATTGCTGTTTGCTCCCAGTATAGATTACATACTAGTCGTATGTCCATGGTATCTAGATGTATCTCTTTTAGGCATTATATAAGTTGTTTGTGGTGCACTCTATCGAAAGCTTTGGTGTAATTTATGAAGCAGTCATATATTGGTTTATTTACTTCTGTGTACTTTTCGATTAATGTTCTCATACAGAATATGGCTTCTTTTGTCCCACTATTTTTTCCTAAATCCAAATTGCTGCTCATCTAATTCAATATTGATTTTATCCTGAATCCTTCCTTGAATAACTTTTAGCAAGATTTTTGTAACATGGCTCATTAGGCTTATATGTATATGTTATAGTCATAGAAAATTATTATTTAAACTTGTAACATGGCTCATTAGGCTTGTATGCATATGTTATAGTCATAGAACATTATTATTTAAACTATAGTTAGTTTGTAAAGTTGTAATTGTTGCAACAAATGGCATCTAAACGTAAATGCAGTTTCAATCAAGATTTAAAAAAGGAATACCCCTTTCTAAAAAAAGTCTACATCAGACTTCACTGTAAGATGCAGTACAGTATATGTGCCTCTGGGTTTTCGATTAACCATAGTGGACGTGGTGATATTAAGAGTTACATAAGTAGTGCGAAACATAAGAGAGTCATCGATAGAGCGGCATCAAGCTCGTCGTTAACAATACTTTTGTCGAGCTGAACAGATTGGTGACAAGGAAGAACAATTAGCAGCTACAGAAGGTGCATTTGCCTATCATACAGTGGTACACAATCATACAGTGGTACACAATCATACAGTGGTACACAATCATACAGTGGTACACAATCATACAGTGGTACACAATCATACATTTAGATCTATGGACCGCATATCAAAATTACTTAAGGTTACTTTAGAACCAAAATTTGCTTGTGCACGTTTGAAAACAGAAACCATTATTCAAAATGTTTTCACATCCCATGTTCAAAACAAGTTGAGATATGACCTACAAAACTCGACATTTATTTCCATACTGACAGATGCCTCCAGCCACAAGGAAATCAAGATTTTTCCTTTGCTTGTCATATACTTTGATCACAATAAGGGGTTGAAAGTTAGAATATTAGAATTGAAGTCATTGCTAGGAGAAACATCTGATATTTTTTGTTATAATGACTGTCTAACGGAAAAAAAAAGGTTTAGAAAGGAAAGTAGTTGCATTATGTGCAGACAACACAAATTCTAATTTTGGGGGCACTGAAAGGAAAGGTGGGAGCCGCGATATCCCAGTGGTTAGTGAACTTGTCTACAAAGGACAAGGGATAGAGTTCGATCCCAAACGACGGCTTCCGGGTTCACCCAGCCGTAAATGGGTACCGGATTTTTCTTGGAAAGTAAAGTGGCGCGGGCGTAATACCGACAACATTACCCTGAAAATCATGTATGTACCGAAGGTCTGTATAATTTATGGTCATTAACACCATATTCCCTATACACCACTTGGCGTGACGGGCTACTTGACTTTTACTTGAAAGGAAAGAAGAATGTTTTCAAAAAGCTGAAAGAAAACCTTGGACATGGTTTGATAGGTGTTGGTTTTGCATGCCATATTTTCCACAACACTGTTCGAGCACTGCAAATGTACTACCTTTTGATGTTGAGATGATTATTGCTCAAATGTATCTGCACTTCAAATCATACACAATTAGAGATGAAAGTCTCAAGGAGTTTTACCACTTTGTGGACACAGACTTCCAGATGATTTTAGCTTATGAACTGGCTAGGTGGCTTGCACTGCTGCCAGCTATTGAAATTGGGTTCTTCACGTGTTCCTGCCTTTAAAATCCTATTTTCAGTCTCAAGACGGATGCCCGGTTTAATACAGAAAATCTTTGAAAACGCCCTGTCTGAAGCTTGGCTTGTTTTGTTCACAGTCAGACATCCTCATTCCACGAAGCAGTGCAGAAAGTAGAGGGACAGGTGGTCACTGGTTCTGAAGTCATTGACAACATCAATGGGTTGAGAAGTACCTTGGAGTCCAAGCTGGAAGATGGTTTCTTGCCATCAAGAGTTAAGCTAATTCTTGACAAGCTGGAAATGGAAGGAATTCCATAGGATGATGTGAACAAGTTTGAAGCCGGTGTTTCTTCATTCTATGAAACAGCTTTAATTTATTTGAAGAAATGGGCTGCAAATAATTTTCAAAACCTTGAGGTCTACAGCTGGGTAATGTTGAACAGAACATCAACTTGGGAAGATATTCAGAAATCTTCATCATTAGTGAGTCAAACAGTACCTTCAGTCGACTTTCCAGAAAATGAAATGTATGACGAATATGTTTACATGAAGCAGTTTGTTACTTCTCCAAAAATTAATGAGTGGAGTATTAATAAAATATTACCAGGGCAGTGTTGGATTGAAATGGCTTCCCACTTCAAAAACAGGCTTGTGCCAATTTCACATATTCTGAAGCTGGCAGAGTTCTCGTTGTGTCTACCGGGAACAAATGCTACAACGGAAAGATTGTTTTCACTGATGAACAGCTTGTGGACAAATGATAAAACACATCTAAGTGTGGACACTTTAAAGGCCATGTTGATCACCAAAGTGGACAAATGATAAAACACATCTAAGTGTGGACACAGGCCATGTTGATCACCAAAGTGGACAAATGATAAAACACATCTAAGTGTGGACACAGGCCATGTTGATCACCAAAGTGGACAAATGATAAAACACATCTAAGTGTGAACACAGGCCATGTTGATCACCAAAGTGGACAAATGATAAAACACATCTAAGTGTGGACACAGGCCATGTTGATCACCAAAGTGGACAAATGATAAAACACATCTAAGTGTGGACACAGGCCATGTTGATCACCAAAGTGGACAAATGATAAAACACATCTAAGTGTGGACACAGGCCATGTTGATCACCAAAGTGGACAAATGATAAAACACATCTAAGTGTGGACACAGGCCATGTTGATCACCAAAGTGGACAAATGATAAAACACATCTAAGTGTGGACACAGGCCATGTTGATCACCAAAGTGGACAAATGATAAAACACATCTAAGTGTGGACACAGGCCATGTGGATCACCAAAGTGAACAATAAGCAAACATGTGTTGAATGTTTTAAGATGCTCCAAACAAAGAAAGACCCACTCATCAGAAAAGTACAGCAACTCTGCTTCACCTTCCATTTAAGTGAATATTACTGTGTTGTTTTTTATTTATCTCCTGATAACGTTTTGTAAGTCTTTATTGTTAGGTTTTTTAATTAGTTTTACAATATATGTATTATTAACCTGAAAAAAGACGGGAGAAATGTCATTTTATTGATGGAAAATGTAAGTCAAATTAATCCGTCCCTGATTAGGGTTTCAAAAATATGGTCACCTTAATAAAAGATATTGAATAATTTAAAAAAGAAAAAATGTAAGGAAATGGCAGAGGAAAGCTGATAAAAGGTTGTGACGTCATCAAATTATTGCCAGCAGATCGTGGACTGCAACAGTAATAAACCATGAATAGGAAACAGTGGATATTTATAGTCAGAGAGATTTATAGTCAGAGAGATTTATAGTCAGATTTATAGTCAGTGAGATTTATAGTCAGAGAGATTTATAGTCAGATTTATAGTCAGAGAGATTTATAGTCAGAGAGATTTATAGTCAGATTTATAGTCAGTGAGATTTATAGTGAGAGAGATTTATAGTAAGATTTATAGTCAGACATATTTATAGTCAGATTTATAGTCAGAGAGATTTATAGTCAGATTTATAGTCAGGGAGATTTATAGTCAGACATATTTATAGTCAGATATATTTATAGTCAGATTTATTTATAGTCAGATTAATAATACCGTTATTTTAGAGCTGGTATAACAATCAATCAAATATATAGAATCTTCATTGTAGAACTGGTACAATAATCAGTCAGATAGAATCTTCATTGTAGAACTGGTACAATAATCAGTCAGATAGAATCTTCATTGTAGAACTGGTACAATAATCAGTCGGATAGAATCTTTATTGTAGAACTGGTACAATAATTAGTCGGATATAATCTTTATTATAGAACTGGTACAATAATCAGTCAGATAGAATCTTCATTGTAGAACTGGTACAATAATTAGTCAGATAGAATCTTTATTATAGAACTGGTACAATAATTAGTCGGATAGAATCTTTATTATAGAACTGGTACAATTATCAGTCGGATAGAATCTTTATTGTAGAACTGGTACAATAATCTGTCAGATAGAATCTTTATTATAGAACTGAAACAATAATTAGTGGGATAGAATCTTTATTATAGAACTGGTACAATAATCAGTCAGATAAAATCTTCATTGTAGAACTGGTACAATAATTAGTCGGATAGAATCTTTATTATAGAACTGGTACAATAATCAGTCACATAGAATCTTTATTGTAGAACTGGTACAATAATCAGTCAGATAGAATCTTTATTGTGGAACTAGTACAATAATCAGTCAGATAGAGTCTTTGTTATAGAACTGGTACAATAATCAGTCAGATAGAATCTTTATTGTAGAACTAGTACAATAATCAGTCAATAGAATCGTTAGTAGAACTCAATAATCAGTCATATATCTTTATTATAGAACTGGTACAATAATCAGTCAGATAGAATCTTTATTGTAGAACTGGTACAATAATCAGTCAGATAGAATCTTTATTGTAGAACTGGTACAATAATCAGTCGGATAGAATCTTTATTGTAGAACTGGTACAGTAATCAGTCAGATAGAATCTTTATTGTAGAACTGGTACAATAATCAGTCGGATAGAATCTTTATTATAGAACTGGTACAATAATCAGTCGGATATAATCTTTATTATAGAACTGGTACAATAATCAGTCAGATAGAATCTTCATTGTAGAACTGGTACAATAATCAGTCGGATAGAATCTTTATTATAGAATTGGTACAATAATCAGTCACATAGAATCTTTATTGTAGAACTGGTACAATAATCAGTCGGATAGAATCTTTATTATAGAATTGGTACAATAATCAGTCAGATAGAATCTTTATTATAGAACTGGTACAACTGCTGTGGCAAGTGGTTGATCGGATAAAAGAAATTCCTGACAGCAAAGAAACTAGTACTATGGATAAAGTAGAGTTTATACAGATGTACACGCACATAATAGATTAGAAACAGATGTACATGCACATAATAGATTAGGAACAGATGTACATGCACATAATAGATTAGGAACAGATGTACATGCACATAATAGATTAGAAACAGATGTACACGCACATAATATAATTGATACAGGTGTACACGCACATAATGCAGATAAGTTATAATCATATATGATCACCAAATGTACTGTCACCAAAGAGTCATGTAATGTGGCAAATGTACTGTCACAAAACTGTCCTGTCATGTGAGAAATGTACTGTACAAAATTGTCATGGCGCATGACAAATGTACTATCACAGAAATGACCTGTCATGTCACAAATGTACTGTCACAGAAGTGACCTTTCATGTCACAAATGTACTGTCACAGAAAGGACCTGTAATGTCACAAATGTACTGTCACAGAAGTGACCGGTCATGTCACAAATGTACTGTCACAGAAATGAACTGTAATGTCACAAATGTACTGTCACAGAAGTGACCTGTCATGTCACAAATGTACTGTCACAGAAATTACCTGTAATGTCACAAATGTACTGTCACAGAAGTGACCTGTCATGTCACAAATGTACTGTCACAGAAATGATCTGTAATGTCACAAATGTACTGTCACAGAAATGACCTGTAATGTCACAAATGTGATACCGCACCAGAAAAATGAAGACCTGCTGCAAGGCAAATGTGAGCAGACAACATTGTGAACTCAGTCGCCAGATCTGACTATCAAATGATGCTCTGGTGCAAGGCAAATGTGAGCAGACAACATTGTAAACTCAGTCGTCAGATCTGACTATCAAATGATGACCTGCTGCAAAGCAAATGTGAGCAGACAACATTGTGAACTCAGTCGTCAGATCTGACTATCAAATGATTACCTGCTGCAAGGCAAATGTGAGCAGACAACATTGTGAACTCAGTCGTCAGATCTGACTATCAAATAATGACCTGCTGCAAGACAAATGTGAGCAGACAACATTGTGAACTCAGTCGTCAGATCTGACTATCAAATGATGACCTACTGCAAGGCAAATGTGAGCAGACAACATTGTGAACTCAGTCGTCAGATCTGACTATCAAATGATGCTCTGGTGCAAGGCAAATGTGAGCAGACAACATTGTGAACTCAGTCGCCAGATCTGACTATCAAATGATGCTCTGGTGCAAGGCAAATGTGAGCAGACAACATTGTGAACTCAGTCGCCAGATCTGACTATCAAATGATGCTCTGGTGCACACAAACTTATCTGTACAAATTGTTACTGAACCTAACATCTGGTGAACTAGTGTGCCACTAAGACGTTTATCTCTGCAGAAATGTTTCATAAATTTGAGACTGTGGTGCCAACTTGGACCTGTAGAAAAGCTGCAGTGTTTGCCACGTCTACACCGGTAAGTTGAATAAGTTCTCTCTCTGTTGTCTGACATGTGACTAACTCAATCGTCTTTGAGAATCTCTCAATCATTTAATTTATCAAAATATCCTATCCACTTGTAAGGGCACACAATATTAAGATATCCCATACACTTATAAGGACACACAACATTAAGATATCCCATACTAGAATATTCGACAAACTTATAAGGACACACAACATTAAGATATCCCGTACTAAGATATCCCACACACTTATAAGGGCACACAACTTTAAGATATCCCATACTAAGATATCCCACACACTTATAAGGGCACACAACTTTAAGATATCCCGTACTAAGATATCCCACACACTTATAAGGGCACACAAATTTAAGATATCCCGTACTAAGATATCCCACACACTTATAAGGACACACAACATTAAGATATCCCGTACTAAGATATCCCACACACTTATAAGGGCACACAACTTTAAGATATCCCACACACTTATAAGGGCACACAACATTAAGATATCCCATACTAAGATATCCCACACACTTATAAGGACACACAACATTAAGATATCCCATACTAAGATATCCCACACACTTATAAGGGCACACAACATTAAGATATCCCATACTAAGATATCCCACACACTTATAAGGGCACACAACTTTAAGATATCCCGTACTAAGATATCCCACACACTTATAAGGACACACAACATTAAGATATCCCGTACTAAGATATCCCACACACTTATAAGGGCACACAACTTTAAGATATCCCACACACTTATAAGGGCACACAACATTAAGATATCCCATACTAAGATATCCCACACACTTATAAGGACACACAACATTAAGATATCCCATACTAAGATATCCCACACACTTATAAGGGCACACAACATTAAGATATCCCATACTAAGATATCCCACACACTTATAAGGGCACACAACATTAAGATATCCCACACACTTATAAGGACACACAGCATTAAGATATCCCATACACTTATAAGGACACACATCATTAAGATATCACATACACTTATAAGGGACACAGCATTAAGATATCACATACACTTATAAGGGACACAACATTAAGATATCATATACACTTATAAGGGACACAACATTAAGATATCCCATACACTTATAAGGACACACAGCATTAAGATATCACATACACTTATAAGGGACACAACATTAAGATATCATATACACTTATAAGGACACACAACATTAAGATATCCCATACACTTATAAGGGACACAACATTAAGATATCACATACACTTATAAGGACACACGGCATTAAGATATCCCATACACTTATAAGGACACACAGCATAAGATATCCCACACACTTATAAGGACACACAGCATTAAGATATCACATACACTTATAAGGACACACAACATTAAGATATCACATACACTTATAAGGGACACAGCATTAAGATATCACATACACTTATAAGGGACACAACATTAAGATATCACATACACTTATAAGGGACACAGCATTAAGATATCACATACACTTATAAGGGACACAACATTAAGATATCACATACACTTATAAGGACACACAGCATTAAGATATCACATACACTTATAAGGACACACAGCATTAAGATATCACATACACTTATAAGGACACACAGCATTAAGATATCACATACACTTATAAGGACACACAGCATTAAGATATCCCACACACTTATAAGGACACACAGCATTAAGATATCCCACACACTTATAAGGACACACAGCATTAAGATATCCCACACACTTATAAGGACACACAGCATTAAGATATCACATACACTTATAAAGACACATAGCATTAAAATACTCCACACACATAAAAAGCCATCTCAATAGCAATACAACAATAATAGTAATACAGCAACAATAGTAATACAACAACAATAGTAGTAAAGCAACAATAGTAATACAACAACAATAGTAATACAGCAACAATAGTAATACAGCCATAATAGTAATACAACAACAATAGTAATACAGCAACAATAGTAATACAGCGACAATAGTAATACAACAACAATAGTAATACAGCAACAATAGTAATACAGCCATAATAGTAATACAGCAACAATAGTAATACAGCAACAATAGTAATACAGCCATAATAGTAATACAACAACAATAGTAATACAGCAACAGTAGTAATACAACAACAATAGTAATACACCAACAATAGTAATACAGCAACAATAGTAATACAGCAACAGTAGTAATACAACAACAATAGTAATACAACAACAATAATAATACACCAACAATAGTAATACAGCAACAATAGTAATACAGCAACAATAGTAATACAACAACAGTAGTAATACAGCAACAAAGGTAATACAACAACAATAGTAATACAACAACAATAGTAATACAACAACAATAGTAATACAGCAACAATAGTAATACAACAACAGTAGTAATACAGCAACAATAGCAATACAGCAACAATAGCAATACAGCAACAATGGTAATACAACAACAATAGTAATACAGCAGCAAAGGTAATACAACAACAATGGTAATACAACAACAATAGTAATACAGCAACAATAGTAATACAACAACAGTAGTAATAAAGCAACAATAGCAATACAGCAACAATAGTAATACAGCAACAATGGTAATACAACAACAATAGTAATACAGCAACAAAGGTAATACAACAATAGTAATACAGCAACAATAGTAATACAACAACAATAGTAATACAGAACAAAGGTAATACAGCAACAATAGTAATATAGTAACAATAGTAATACAGCAACAATGGTAATACAACAACAATAGCAATACAGCAACAATAGAAATACAGCAACAATGGTAATACAACAACAATAGTAATACAGCAACAAAGGTAATACAACAACAATAGTAATACAACAACAGTAATACAACAACAATAATAATACAGCAACAAAGGTATTACAACAACAATAGTAATACAACAACAATAGTAATACAGCAACAAAAGTAATACAGCAACAAAGGTAATACAACAACAATAGTAATAAGGCAACAATAGTAATACAACAATAGTAATACAGCAACAAAGGTAATAAAACAACAATAGTAATCCAGCAACAATAGTAATACAACAACAATAGTAATACAGCAACAAAGGTAATACAGCAACAATAGTAATACAGTAACAATAGTAATACAGCAACAATGGTAATACAACAACAATAGCAATACAGCAACAATAGTAATACAGCAACAATGGTAATACAACAACAATAGTAATACAGCAACAAAGGTAATACAACAACAATAGTAATACAACAACAATAGTAATACAACAACAATAGTAATACAGCAACAAAGGTAATACAACAACAATAGTAATACAACAACAATAGTAATACAACAACAATAGTAATACAGCAACAAAGGTAATACAACGACAATAGTAATACAGCAACAAAGGTAATACAACAACAATAGTAATACATCAACAATGGTAATACAACAACAATAGTAATACAGCAACAAAGGTAATACAACAACAATAGTAATACAGCAACAATAGTAATACAACAACAATAGTAATGCAACAACAATAGTAATACAGCAACAATGGTAATACAACAACAATAGTAACACAACAACAATATTAATACAACAACAATAGTAATACAACAACAATAGTAATACAGCAACAATGGTAATACAACAAAAATAGTAATACAACAACAATAGTAATACAGCAACAATGGTAATACAACAACAATAGTAATACAACAACAATAGTAATACAACAACAATAGTAATACAGCAACAAAGGTAATACAACAACAATAGTAATACAACAACAATAGTAATACAGTAACAATAGTAATACAGCAACAAAGGTAATACAACAACAATAGTAATACAGCAACAATAGTAATACAACAACAATAGTAATACAGCAACAATAGTAATACAACAACAATAGTAATACAGCAACAATAGTAATACAACAACAATAGTAATACAACAACAATAGTAATACAACAACGGTAATACAATAACAACGGTAATACAACAACAATAGTAATACAGCAACAATAGTAATACAACAACAATAGTAATACAGCAACAATAGTAATACAACAACAATAGTAATACAACAACAATAGTAATACAACAACAATAGTAATACAACAACAATAGTAATACAACTACAATAGTAATACAGGAACAATAGTAATACAGGAACAATAGTAATACAACTACAATAGTAATACAGCAACAATAGTAATACAACAACAACGGTAATACAACTGCAATAGTAATACAGCAACAACGGTAATACAACAACAATAGTAATACAACAACAATAGTAATACATCAACAACGGTAATACAATAACAGAAATACACCAACAATAGTAATATTCCTGTTTTTCTGTCATTTGTCGAGGGGTCTACCAATGTAGTCAGCGCTGCATTTGACGTGACCTTATCAATAGATTTAGATTTACCATCGCTGAGGTCTTGGAGAGGTGACTCACAGAAGCAGCTGATGAGTAATCTGCATGCAGAGATATCACTGAAGTGGGTCCTCAATGCCTTGTCCACTGGAGCCTACATCCTGTGTGGAAAGGTTTATCAGAATATCATGATTGACGTGCGCGTGAACAACATCAAGCTGTTCCACAGAGCACTTGGCATAGTTCAGGTTAGTCGATCTGTGTGTGTCTTGTAATTGTCAAGTATTACTGATGTGAGCATGGTACATTTCTCAAGGGACTCTTACAAGTGGGAGCACTCTGTGTGATTGAAGTCTATGTGTTGGAGCATTGGGTGGGAGCACTCTGTGTGAGGGAAATCTGTGTGTTGGAGCTCTGGGTGGGAGTACTCTGAGTGCGGGAAGTCTATGTGTTGTAGCACTGGGTAGGAGCACACGGTGTGAGAGAAGTCTATAAGTTGTAGCACTGAGTAGCAGCACACAGTGTGAGAGAAGTCTTATGTTGTAGCACTGAGTGGGAGCACACAGTGTGAGAAAAGTCTGTATGTTGTAGCACTGAGTAGCAGCACACGGTGTGAGAGAAGTCTGTATGTTGTAGCACTGAGTAGGAACACATGGTGTGAGAGAAGTCGGTATGTTGTAGCACTGAGTGGGAGCACGCGGTGTGAGAGGAGTCTGTATGTTGTAGCACTGAGTGGGAGCATGCGGTGTGAGAGAAGTCTGTATGTTGTAGCACTGAGTGGGAGCAGCGGTGTGAGAGGAGTCTGTATGTTGTAGCACTGAGTGGGAGTACGCGGTGTGAGAGGAGTCTGTATGTTGTAGCACTGAGTGGGAGTACGCGAGTAGTAGACCAGGAAGGAAATGCTCCTGGTTTTTTAGTTGACCAAAGAATAGGGTATACCCTACGAAGTCCAGTACCCTTCAAGTACAAGAGTTATATAGAGACGGCGCCAAACTGCGCCAAGCTGCGGCAAGCCAGAGTGATGTCATGATATATATGTATATATGAATAGGGCTTGTATAGTGCATGAGGGGATAATTACTGAGTCATGTATTGGACATCAGTTTTTCCCGCCAAAGTGACTTCCAATAGGAGCTAGTGTGTGTATGTTGTCCGGCTATAGACCACGCCCACTCCGGAAAGGAAACTACCATATTAGGGAGTAGTGATATGTTAGTTATTTCATAGTTATGGTGAGCATTTATACATATAATAGTAATAGTAATAGTTATTATATCTAAGTGGACGTAAATGGGCCCCGTATTTAAGATAGGGACCATAAGTAGGTATATATACATACATATATTGGCAAATCTTGCTGGCGGTATTAACGAACAGTCATTTTCTCCCACCGTTGCCGCTCTCGCGTGAGTTTATTGATTATTGTCTCCAGCGAGCGCGAAACGCAACAAGTTGTGTAAACTAATGAGCGATCTGTCTCGGTACGCGGTTAGCAGACAATAAGACATAGGTTAATAACAATACTTATGATCTCGATACGCGTATCGTGTTATCAAATAAGGTTCGTAAGTTATAAAATAACGACATAAAACTACCTCGCGACAGTCGTAGGTATGGATCCAACCTGGAATCATCCGTTTACGGCGCTAGTCGCAGGACCGACGGGATGCGGAAAAAGTGTGTTTGTTAGGCGCTTTATCGATCACGTGTCAGAAATGATCAGACCCGCTCCGGAGGAAATAATCTACTGTTACGGCGAGTGGCAATCGATGTACGATACGATGAAGGGTGTTCAGTTTAACGAAGGGCATCCCGACATGGCGCAATGGCGAGGAGATAGGACACGTCTGTTGGTCATAGACGATCTGATGAACGAAACCGACGATAGGGTCACGAAACTATTTACCAAGGGAAGTCATCATAGAAATATAAGCGTCGTGTATATATTACAGAATCTCTTTAGCAAAAACAAGGAACAACGGACGATAAGTCTCAACAGTCATTACATAGTTCTGTTTAAAAACCCGAGAGACGGATCTCAGATTACGAATCTGGCCAAACAAATGTACCCGGGGCGCGTGTCGTACGTGCAAGAAAGTTTTAAAGACGCGACATCGGCTCCACACGGGTATTTATTATTTGACCTTCGGCAAGAGACGCCGGATCATCTAAGGCTCCGAACCAATATTTTTCCTAAAGAACAACAGGTAGTCTACATCCCAAAGTAAGGAACATGGGCGAGTCGGTCAAAAGACACGGAGAGATGTTGCGTTTTCTGTGCTCTGCTAAACCACCAGTTGTAAAGGCCGCGATAAAAACAGCGTCGCCTGATCTCATAAGAACTCTGTGCGAATGCTGCCACAACGTGTTAAAAGGTAACGTTCGGCTCACACCGGCTCAGAAGAGACGGTTGCAGCGCCATAAACACGACCTGAGGATTCTCGCACGAAAAAAGACGACCGTGAAAAAGAGAAAACAGATTCTACAAAAGGGTGGTTTTATCGGCACTCTGATTAAACCGGTTCTGGGTATCCTGAGCGGTATTCTGGGCGTGTGAACGATGGCCAAGAAAATGATTTTGATCGATCCTCGACTGGTAGAGTCTGTAAATCACCACCAAGTCGCGTATACGCCACCCGAGTCACTAAAAGACACCCTAGGAGATCTGGATACGCAAATGCAACGAGTCCTGGAAAGAGAGGACATGTCACCACGCGACAAAGCCAGACTGTATCAGCAGACATTGCAGCGGTATCTGCAACGTCTCGATCAGTACAGACACAAACCTATAGGCGTAGTGGACATTAAACAGGCACCCCCATCCCCCGACGCGAGTACAACACCACCAACCGCGGTACTTAAAGACGAAGTCGACGAAAAAATTCCTCAGTCAGCGCCAAGCGCGCCTAGGTCGAAAACGAAAGCGGTCACTCACAAAGAAGTTGTGGGCAAGTACAGGCTCAGGAAAAGAAGAAAAAGTAAAATTCCAAAACCAAACTGGGAGTCATGGCCAAACGAGTAGATAAGATGTTAAGAAGCCGTTACTACGATCCGAATCGACCGGGTGCCTACGGGGGTGTGGGTGGTTTACAGCGTAGTACAAAACTAAGCTCTGCAAAGATTAAAGAATGGCTGAGTCTACAGGATGCTTATACTCTACACAAACCCGTTGTTAGAAAATTTAAGAGACGACCCATCATCGTGGGTGGTATGAATCAGCAGTTCCAGGCTGATCTGATCGATCTGAGACAATTAAGAAGATACAACGACGCGTTCTCGTATCTCGTTACATGTATCGACGTTTTTGCGAAGTATGCTTGGGCAGTTCCGATACGGTCGAAAACCGCAAAAAATCTAGTGGAGGCCGTGAGCGAAATATTTGCCGAGCGCAAACCGATAAATCTTCAAACGGACAAAGGATCCGAATTCGTCAACAAAACTTTCCTAAAGTTTCTCAAGGAAAATGGAGTCCATTTCTTCACTACGGAGAACGAGGATATAAAGGCAGCGATCGTAGAACGATTTAACCGAACGTTAAAAGAGAAAATGTGGAAATTTTTTACGAAAACGAACAAATTGAGATATGTGGATGCGTTATCCGCCTTACTCAGAAACTACAATAATTCGTATCACAGGAGCATTAAAATGGCGCCGGTCCACGTAAATTCGGCCAATCAAGAACACGTCTGGAACACGTTGTATAATAAACTATCGGGGAGAGACAATAGACAGTCAGTGGCGATCAATAACCGTTATAAAGAAGGTGATCGAGTTAGGATAGCTCAAGCCAGAGCTAATTTCAAAAAGGGGTATACGCCATCGTGGACGGAAGAACTGTTTACAATCAGTCGTGTAAACAAAAACACTAACCCGGTAACCTACGTTGTGAAAGATGATTCTGGTGAAGAGTTGAAAGGGTCGTTTTATACAGAAGAGCTTCAGAAAGTCGGCGATAAACGGGTGTATCGAATAGAAGCCATCTTAGAAGAGAGGAAAGTTGGTGGAAAAAAAAAACAGTACTTAGTCAAATGGTACGCTTACAGCTCGGCATTTAACAGTTGGATTTTGAGCGATCAAGTATCGAGATACAGAGACTGACGAAATGGAGGGGGATGAACACGTGCAAACTTTTCTGAGTACGGTAGTTGAACGAGAAGAAACGAAGAACGACGAAGGGACCAGTCACGATAGCAGAACCTCTCTCTGGCCTGTTTTTGGTAAACTGCTCCCGCGAATGGAAATCGTTTTTCTCTGCCAAATGATCGTTATATATGCCGTAATCGGCGTGGCTTTATTTAATCTGACGGGTGGAAACGGTGAGGGTCAGGACGGAAAGATTTGGATCGCGCTCCTGAGTAGTTGTCTGGGTTACATGCTTCCAAATCCCAAGCTAGAGACGAGACGGTGAATCAAGGAAGATGAGTTTTTACATCACAGCCCCCAGCAACGCTTCGATGCAAATTTATCCTGAAAATAGTCCTGGGAACTTTTTCGTCAAACTCCCTCAAACTATCGAACTGAACGCAAACTACGAAGTCGGTTTGGCCGAGATACAATTTCCAAACACTCATTTCAACGTCCTACCCGGCGATATCTGGATCCGTTACGAAACCTCTAGTAACACAGCAGTAACAATGGAACTGGCGCCGGGGTTATACAAGACAGCGGATAACTTTATCGATGCTTTAAATAAAGTGATTTTGGAAAAATCACCACCCATCAAAATGAGATTTTTTAATAAAAAAAAACGAAAATAAGGCCATACTTAAACTCTTTGACCAAGGACACTCGGTTACCATAAGCGAGGAATTGAAAAGTATCTTAAGCCTCCCATCGAATCGCGTGACAGACGCTAACGTGGCCCTGCACGGCGAGAAATAAATAAATTTGGAAACGCAAACCAGAAACGTGTACGTCTATTGCGATCTAGTGTCACCCAGAGTGGTGGGGGATGTTCTGGTACCCTTACTGAGGGCAGTTCCTGTTTTGGAGAAAACCACCACATCCATATTTTGCATCTACGACAAACCGCACTATGTCCCCCTGAGCAGGTTCTCCTTCGACAGGTTAGAAATTCTTTTAACTAACGACAGGGGAGTTGCGATCCCATTTACATCCGGAACGTCGGTACTGACGTTACATTTCAGAGCGCGGAAGCACTTCGATCTGGTATAATGGTGAGACACACCCCGCTTCATCGAAATGCTAAGTTAGACGAAGAGTGTTGCTTTAATCAAGCCGGCCACGGCCTCCCGGTATTTGTCGGAGGTAGAAGTCAGCGAGGGCGCGGTATCGGAAGTTTTTTCGGAGGCATCGGAAGAGCAATTTTACCGTGGCTAAAAACAGGTGGTAAGGCATTACTCAGAGAAGGTGTCGGCACGGGACTACAAGTCGCGCAAGACGCATTGGCGGGAAGAAACATTGGAGAGTCGCTTAAAGAAAGAGCTAAGGAATCCGGTCAGCGTTTAATTCAGGGAGCCATCAGTCATCTGGCCGGTGGCGATACAGGCCAACAAACCGGAAGCGGTAGAAGAAGGAAAAGACGAGCAGCTCCACCTGGGATGCCGGCAAGAAGAATAAAAACGACGAAACAACGCGATCACTCTCATTCCGCGTCCAAGAAGTCTAAGAGGACAAACTATTCGGACATATTCGGTTAAGCGATATGGCGTTAGTGCATCCCAAGTCTTGCGAGTGTTTCCATTCTGGACTAGATTTGTTTAGCGTTCCACCGACTCAGACATCTCTTGATTCTGCCCAGTTTGTAGAAGTTTCCCCCTTGGCGTCTCTGGCATCGGGGGCCCCTATAGAATTTTCCATCAGCGGAAATTCGGACGAATACATCGATTTTTTCCAACACGTATCTGCATATGAGAGCAAAAATCACGCTGTCCAACGGTGAAAATATACCAAATGATGTTGAAGTTGCGCCTGTGAACTATTTTCTGCACAGTCTAATCTCACAAGTCGACGTATCTCTCAACGATACTTTGATTTCAGCTTCTGAAAACACCTACCCTTTTCGAGCATACCTAGAAGCCACTCTCAACCATAGCAAGGAATCTAAGAAAAGTTATCTCACGAGCGCACTCTACTACACCGATACTCCCAAACACGCGGATGACACCCAAGGTGACTCCAATACAGGTCTTAAAACTCGACGAAATCTGGCCCGAGGTAGCCATGAGCTGGATATGATAGGGCGACTTCACTCTGATATTTTTGCTCAGGAGCGTTACATGCTAAACAGGGTTGACGTGAAAATTAAGTTGACCCCCTCAAAGGACGTATTTAACATCATAGCTCACGACAAAACTGTCGGTTATAAAAGTGTCATCACCTACGCCGCCCTGTTGGTGAGGAAAGCCTCAGTTAATCCGGCCATTTCGCTGGCTCACGAAAAGGCTCTCTTACGAGGCAATGCGCGATACCCCATGAAGAGAGTTATGATTAAAACATTTGCCATTCCTAAAGGCATGTTATCTCATTCCCAAGACAACCTTTTCCTGACTCAAACACCAACGCGACTAGTCCTCGGCTTACTGGACTCGGCTGCATTTAATGGAAGTTACGACACCAACCCCTTCAATTTTAAAAACTTTGGCCTTACCTACTTAAACGTCACGGTCGCCGGTCATAATATTTGGGGTAAACCTCTACCGAATTTGACCGCGGTCAGTACGCTCGCGCCTACTTCAAGTCCATGCTGGCGTTGGGTCTTGTGGGAACAGACGCTGGTAACGGAATAGATTATAACGACTTCAAGAACGCCTACACTCTTTTTGCATTCGATCTCAGCCCTAGTCTTTTGAACGCCGAACAATTTGAGCTGGCAAAATCAGGGCCCGTCGCCATCGAGCTCAAATTTGCGACGATCACGCCTAATCCTATACAGGTCCTAGTTTACGCAGAACTGGATTCCGTGCTGGAGATCTCTAAAACGAGACAGATTCTTACAGATTACACAGCGTAAACACTTCGACAATGAATACGAGAGATATTCTCAAAGTACTTATGTCTGACATTTTTGTGAGACGGTGTTCCATTGTTAGCGTAGTGGCTCGCAATCGGCTACCTCGGTATATCGAGCCAACTAAAACAGCAGCCTTCGTTATCAATACCGACCCTAGTTGGAGACCGGGCTCTCACTGGGTCGCCCTCTACTACAACGCTATGGGGCAGTTTGAGTATTTCGACAGTTTCGGGTTTTCTCCCAGACATACCGAGATCATCGATTTTATCGAGAGGAATTCGAACAGACCTCTCATCTACAACTCGCGTCAGTTACAAGATCTTGTTAGTAACGCGTGTGGACTGTACTCTGTGTATTTTCTACTGATTAAAACACGAGGAGGATCAATGCAAAGGGTCTTAATGCCGTTTACCTCATCCACCAGACAACATATAAACGATCGAATCGTGTATCGACTACTAGCACCAAAGCTTGTGTCGCAAAATTAAAAATTTCTAGTGCAATGACGTCAGTGGCTAAAAATATCGCAGACAAGTCTGGACACGAATTTTAGTGTTTAAAAATCCGGACTAAACCGGATCTATAATCTGACCTATGGTATAAAAGTCGCGGATGAGAAAGCGCCAGTCACACATCGCTCAGTGCTGAGATACAGAAGATGCTGACAAACGTCGAGGCTGCACCAGTTGTTGATGTACCCACTAGCTGGGTCTACGTTACAGCAGATCGTGAAATGGTCAAACCATTGGCTGCAGGGCTGAAAGTAACGTCCGTGTCTTCATATAGAGGGTCGACTATGATCCATATTCGAAAATTTTTCGGGACATCGAATTTAAAATATCCCACCAAGTTTGGGATCACATTGAATCGTTCAGAATTTGAACAGCTCGTGTCTATGCAGGACGAGTTATTGGCCGAGTATGAGCGTCTCGAAACCAATGCAATAAAACCAGAAACTCATACAGTGAACGAACCCGACATCAGACTAGATCACACACTTCCAGTATCCACGTCGCCGAGTATCGAGCCATATTCCATAAATACTGGCTTTTACATGGCTCCTTTCTACGATACTGACAACTTCGAAAGTAGTCAGCCAATACCAGCACTATCTCCGGGTCATCTTAGTAGAAACGAACAGCTCGTGGCTATGCAGGACGAGTTATTGGCCGAGTGTGCTCGTCTCGAGGCTAATGCAACAACACTACAGCCTCTTCCCTTGAACGAGCCCTCGACCACGGCAGATCATAGACTTCCAGTATCTACATCAGCATGCAACGAGCCTTATTCGATAAATAATGGTTCTTACATGACTCCCGTGTACGATACTGACAACGTTGAAAAGATTCAACCAATAACAACGCTTGTTCCTGGTCATCTTAGAAGAAGAAAGAGACTGAGGCTGAACATTTAGGTGTTGTGTTTTAATGTCGTGTCTAGATGTACTGCATACGCAGTATCGGTGTTGTGTTGTATCAATAAAATATATATATAAATTACAAAACATGCCTCGTGTTATTTGTCATTTATGTGTATGTATATAATGGATTGTATAGGTGTGAAAGTCATAGATGTTGTAACTCGTTTTTTTTTTCTGTTTTACACACAGGTATACTGGTAGTACACCAAGGACACTGATAGTATCCATATTATTCTTACGAGACAGTACCACGTGACATGTATATACAATAGAAAAAAAAAAAACTGCATACTTTTTTTAATGACATATTTTTAATACAATATAAACGTGACAACGACACAAACATATGTTCATTATCACTGGACATAAAACTATCACAGAAGTATCATTGTATATAAATACTCTAGATACCTAACGGAAAAGTCGTCACATTGTCGTTGTGCACACGGCGTTTGATGTAGAAATAAGAGAGAGAATTTCTATGTTGTGTATATGTATAGACACTCGATTTATATCGTTTAAAACCCACATTTTTCCCTCCCTGCGCCTGTTGTGTCTTGAGAACCTTCATAAATATATCTTTGTCTAGTTTATTGTGATGTTTGCTAAGCCCTTTAGTACTAGTTTTTGAGTAATCTCCAAAACAGTGGTATGTTTTACTACATAACGACACCATCCCATCCCCTTCGTACTCTAACTTAAATAAACCGGGGGTACGTTTATGGTACAATTTTGTTTTTTCGCAGTCTCGACAATCTACCTTAAATTTACCTTTACTCCTAACAAACTCCTCCCGATGAACGCTACAGGTCTCTGAGGGGAACCACTGATCGTACTCGTTATAAAAAGTTTCGAGTAAAGGCGGTCTAACGGCGGCAGCTAAACTAGGTTTACTTAACTTCAAATACAGACTGTCAGTGTCCATTTCACACAACTGAAAGTATGATCTCTCTACGAACCGGTCTAAAAAATCGTAATAAAATTGCAACATCCGTAGCTTGGCGTATTGATATACAAAGTAGCCGATTTGTAGCGGAAGGTCCCACCTCGTCGTCTTTTTTAACATTTCCACCTCGAATATATTCCCTACTCCTAAATCTGTCATATGTTTAAATAGGGGGTCGTTAACGAGCTTGGAAGCGGACTCACCCTCGCAGTACGCGACGTTCGAGTGTTTCGCTTTATCGGTGAGAGTTTTTCCGTACGCCGAATTCCCTAACAACTTCATGGTCTCCCCCGTAATGGACTGCGTCTCATCTACATCCCCTTTTCGTCTGGCGTCGGATACGGTGTCCCCAAATTGTTTGAAACAACTAACAGGGTGGTATTCGATCACCTGGTAGATGTTGGTTACCTCTAGATCGTGATCCAAATACCATTTTAATAAGGGGGTGGCCAAAAGAATTTTCTTCCCGATATAACTACCTATCAGGGTACGTCTAGGGGTCGTCAATAATTTATTTTTCACGGCGTATTCCTTCATAAGCTCTCCTATATCGTCTCTACACACGTCTACGTTTTTAAATATGGGTGTCATTTCGCTAAAATATTCCTTGAGAGAGTCGGGGACATGAATATCGCATTCTACAAGACCAAACAGCGTTTCGTCTTTAACAGCTTTCAAAATCTGCGCGATGGTTAGTGGTAATTTTTCCCGGGCATACGATGGTTTTGATCTGGGGAGGGCTTGTTTAAGAAACGGAATAATTGCGCTATCGGTTTTCTTTAGCTCTTGCCACTCACATTCCCACATCTCAACCACGTCAACTCCAACGTCGTTGGTTAAATATTCGCGAATTTCCCGGGTCTTGTCGTATAGCTCGGACAAGGGTTTTTTGTTTATAGGGTTAACACCTTTGTGTTTTTCAGTGAGGTGACAGATATGACCGTGGGTCAGGCACCCCATAAACTGCCAGCTTTTATTACTCTTTTGACAGAAGCCATCCACTCTAATCCTACGAGGTCCTAAAGGTACCTCACCCCCGTTGTATTGAGTTCGCAACTCAATGTTGTGTTTGTGAGCTACCCACGTTAACCACTCTCTACTCTGCTGATCGTAATAATTAACTTTACGTTGTCTAAACCCGTCCTCAACTTTTCGTATAATTGGAAAGTCAGTGGGCATTTTCTGCATCAACGCCCAGAGATACAGAGCGTTTGCGTCGTAGCCTTTAAGACTCTCTACTACGTTTTCAGGATTACCTCTGATTCGAGTCTCGTCCTTCTCGTGGTGGCGACGAAAGATTATGCTCGGACCACCCACTATATTATCTCTAAGTGTTTTATGAAGCTCTGCCTCGCGTTTACCGCATAACGAAAAGACTACGTTTTTAGGTATGGTGTTGAAGAGGTATCTTAACGTCACACCGGGGACTGAAATGGCGTCCTTAAACATATCTACACCTAAACCCGCGTAAAATTCGATCTGTTTCTCTAATGCTAGTAGGAAGGGCCCGACATCCTTGTTGTTATACCAAACAAGAAGATCTCTGAGAGTGGACATGTTATTGTCCGCCCAAATCTTGTTACAATACTCGTACTCTTCGTTTGAAATATTACAGTTTTTAAGCGTCGAAAAGAAGGCCTCATGAGGGGGGAGAGAGGTTTCGTCTAACTTTTTTAGATTCGTAATATACTCGTAACAAAATACGCCTTTAGTCTCTTTAATCTTGTACGCCGCCAAGTATTTACTATAAGAGAACCCCGGGCGAGATAATTTATAATATCTAAGAACTTTAGTCGACTGGTGGAGATGCACATAAAATTATTATTGCGCTTAACGATAAACTTGAAGGGCGAGGTCACCCCTTTCTTAGTTTTGTTTTGTTTCGGGTCTTCTTCCTCTTCTTCTGCTTCTTCTACTTCTTCTTCCTCTTTTTCATCTTCAACATCTTCTTCATCATTTTTCAATTCTTCTTCAGCGTCATTTTCTTCATCTTTTCTTCATCTTCTTCGTTCGCTTTTTCTACTTTGTTCGCCCCAGCTACGAAATGCCTTATTAAATATGGTTTGATAACGTTTAAGTCATACTTTCCAGAGTTGAACCCTATAACGGGGAGCTCTTTCAGGTATGACTCGAGTTTCCCTATGAGGTCACTACAGTCACCCCTGTCTCTTAAACTGTCAAAAACCTGTTTGAAACTGCCGCGTAAGATTATATATGCCCGTTTCGCTAATGTCTCTAGATAATCTATCATTTTACTCACTAGTTTTTGAGAATCACCTTCGCTCACAAAACATACTGGTTTCTCATAACCCGGAATATTACTGGCTACGGCACAAGACATTGGAATATGCCTGGCTACATATTCGGTGACATTACTAATGTTTCCATCTGTCGTCGGTACATTACTAAAGTAACATTCATAATCGTACGTCGCTCTGTAGGGATACACGTAATTATTAGGAACTTCTATACCCCTATTAGCTATCGTTTCGAGTATACCCTCTTTGTTCCTATAAACTCCTCCGATATACTTGTCTTTTCGCTTATCCCCGGTACATGTCTTCTCGTGTTTATCCATACGCCAACATTCTTTCCACAATTTTCCACATTTGGGACACGAAAAAGCCCGGGCCGCCTTATCTATGTCCGCTATATACATAAAATGTTCCTCGTAAAATAGAACTCGTAAGGTGTCGCTAAAAGTCGTACTACCTCTTAGCATTGGGGACAGGGCTTGGTCTTTGTCAAAAGCGAAGACGTCCACGTTAATACCGAAACACTTTTCTAGTGAGGGAATCTGCGCTAACGTTACACCGGGGAACTCGTCGTCTATATCTAAACCCTGATGGTCTTGCTACTGTTTCATGAGATCGCTGGTGGGTCTGTGTAAATTACTGAGATTAGCACCCCTAAATAACGCTACGCATCTAAAGAAACAGAGATTATCAGTATAGGGTGGTCCATGCTTGGTATTTTGTAATGTATAAATGAATTTATTGTTTGTAATGTGTTGTGGGAGTTCGGTGGTTAGACACCCGATAGGATATTCTACGAAATGATAGAAATAGAGAGAAGTGCTGGGAAGGGTTTCAACGCTATATTTAGTGCTCGGTCTATTATGATTTGCGTGGTTTAAAGGGTCGCTATCTTGTAGTTGTGTGAGGAACCTATCAAAATCTGCTCTGTTATTTATAACCATCGGAGTTGAACGAATTAAACTATTATTGAAACTACTATGGAAAAACCGAAGGTCATTGTTTTCTTTATTCCTCAGGATGAAATTGTGAGAATAATTTATTTTAAATCTACGTGTTTGGTTATTAAAGATGGGATTTAGGATATTTGCCCAGTTTGGCAGTAGCTGTGAATTTGGTTTATGAAAGACCGTGTGAACTGACAGATGCCTGATATTATTACTATGTGACCTTATTGCAGACCAGTTGTCGACATAGACCTGTCTAACATCTGCTGGTAAACTAGCTAAACTGTCTAATTCTAGATCCGTTCGCGCCTTCTTGCTGTGTTGACGCTCTATCGATTGTTCATTATTCCGCTTCCTCTTATTTGTTGGTTCAGCTCTGGACTTTGAACAGGTCGTCGGTATCGAAGCTGATGAGGTGGCGGAGGTGGTTGATGCTGCTGATGTGGAGGTGGTTGACACTGCTGTTGTGGAGGTGGTTGATACTGATGAGGTTGATGGTCTTGTCGAGGATGTTGAGCTTGTACTTGTTGATATCACTAGTTGGTGTTTGTTTTTAATATGTGTACTTAGATTGTCCTGTCTGTTAAATTCGCATACACATATAGGACACTGGTATGTCTGTTTATTGTGAACAGTGTCTATATGCCGATCTAGATGGTTTTGGGTAGTAAATATTTTTTCGCAGTCTTTACACGAGTATTTAGTATTAATGCGTACAGATGATATGTGCTCTGTACTGTCTCTTGGTGTAGACTGGTCACCCCCACGAGTGTTATCTACTCGGGGTTTCTTTCTAGAGTGTTCTTCATCCCCGGTCTCTGCAACATTGTTGTCTGTTGCAGAGAATACTGTCGGGGCCCTTGATGTAGCCGGTGCTGGTGCCGGTGATATAGATGTATATGCTGTGTGTTTTTTCGCCACATGTTTGGTAAGATTTGTGGATCTTGTAAAGATGCACCCGCATATAGGACACGGGTATCTCTGTTGGCCGTGCGCACTATCTACGTGTCTGGCTAGATCGTGTCGCCGTGTGAAGCTTTTCCCACACGTTTCACACACGTGGCGTGGTCTGCTTACAAGTTCGTTACGTGAGGCCATCTGTCAACGAGATAAAACCACGCATTTAGTGCGCGTACCAAAAATACATTGAAATAGTATACATATATAACATGCGCTCGCACACGCACGCGCGCACACACACACACACACACATACACGCGCACACACACATGTACGCACGCACACATACTATATGTTACTAGACAGTTATTAGTTATCGACCACTTCATTAGCACACCTAACCTCACCGGTTATCATGTCTTACACCATCCCCGTACAACTCAAAACTCATCCACCACTCCTACTATCATAAACGCTATAGCCAGATATGACTCATTCCTCCGCTTTCGCTAGTTTATTATAACTGTCTCTCAGCGTCTACCACCGCTATATCAGACCATTTCAAATCTTTCTTTCTTTCTTTCTTTCTTTTCCTTCTTTTCTTTCTCTCTACCTTTCTTTCTTTCTTTCTTTCTCAATCTCTCTCTCTCTCTCTCTCTCTCTCTCTCTCGTCGCTCTCTACCTCGCTCTCTCTTATCAGTATTTTAATCTTTCTACTCAAAACACATTATCAACATCTACGTACTTATTACTTAACTAAAACACGCATCCATTAACAGTTAGTTTTAAATATTATATTTTGTCGGTGAGCGGGTATCTAGGTGTTTACTAACGCTTTTATTGACATATTTGAGTCTCTATCCCAATCATGTTCATATCACTATCGTAACCATACCACTTTTACAATATGTGTTTGTACTAACGCGACTGGAACTATAAGATTCATGGAACTTAATACATCGCTCAGTTTGTGTGACTCACGCGTAATGTATAGCCGAACATGTCCAGACATGTTTCACATTATTGATTTCACGTACCACTCGCTTCTGAATTTATCTTATATGGCTTCGAAAATGACTAGTTCTGATTGTAAAATGTGTGTGGCTACAATTTGGAACGAAATTGTGGTATTAGCTGTTGACATTATCCACACTTACGATAAGACTAAAAAGAAGCTTTCCACGTTTTATAAATCAATGGCTAAACTGGTCTATACGGTATCAGGGAGATATGACTCGTTATTCGCTGGTATAACTCTGGGAGTCGGGGATAAGGATATTTACGCCTCGTTTGCGACCATTGTGGTTTATATGGTTTCAGATGGAATTTTAAACTGTGGGCGCCTCGTGGTTATTTATACGCTGGCTTATCGACTAATTAAGAACCATGTCAAAGACTTTTACGATTCTGATACAGATATATCTTCTCTGGAAAAGAGCTTCGCTTTCTTTGCCGGGATGTTTATCGGTGGATTATTCGGAGACTGGTTTGTAAAAAACAGTGGTTGGAAAAAGTTCCTAGACTTCTCTAACGAAAAGGATACGACGATGTGGACTTATTTCGTAACAGCTTTGCTCTGTGACCGTTACGACACTTACCGAACACGTTCCTATATGTTACGTAATTCGTTTCCATTAATAAAACTATGATAATAAACACACATTGTTATGTATTTTAAGTAAAATTTCAACTTACCTGTATTCTTATAATGTTGGTTTTTTAAAGACTGGTTCTCCTTGCTTCTCCGACGTTGTTTCAGTATAACACCTGTGGTTATCTGCTGTTAGATTTACAGCTCTGGTAGGATATTATCGGTGAGGCTCTGGTTGTAGATTTACAGATATGGAAGCGTATCTAGCAGTGTTATCACTGTGGGTACCTCGTGACTGACTGCCCGACCGACGCTAGTCGAATGAATATATTAAACCGTGTACGCGCCTTTTTTTTACATAACCTGTTGCGTTTCGCGCTCGCTGGAGACAATAATCAATAAACTCACGCGAGAGCGGCAACGGTGGGAGAAAATGACTGTTCGTTAATACCGCCAGCAAGATTTGCCAATATATGTATGTATATATACCTACTTATGGTCCCTATCTTAAATACGGGGCCCATTTACGTCCACTTAGATATAATAACTATTACTATTACTATTATATGTATAAATGCTCACCATAACTATGAAATAACTAACATATCACTACTCCCTAATATGGTAGTTTCCTTTCCGGAGTGGGCGTGGTCTATAGCCGGACAACATACACACACTAGCTCCTATTGGAAGTCACTTTGGCGGGAAAAACTGATGTCCAATACATGACTCAGTAATTATCCCCTCATGCACTATACAAGCCCTATTCATATATACATATATATCATGACATCACTCTGGCTTGCCGCAGCTTGCCGCAGCTTGGCGCAGTTTGGCGCCGTCTCTATATAACTCTTGTACTTGAAGGGTACTGGACTTCGTAGGGTATACCCTATTCTTTGGTCAACTAAAAAACCAGGAGCATTTCCTTCCTGGTCTACTACTTACGCGGTGTAAGAGAAGTCTGTATGTTGTAGCACTGAGTGGGAGCACACGGTGTGAGAGAAGTCTGTATGTTGTAACACTGAGTGGGAGCACGCGGTGTGAGAGGAGTCTGTATGTTGTAGCACTGAGTTGGAGCATGCGGTGTGAGAGAAGTCTGTATGTTGTAGCACTGAGTGGGAGCATGCGGTGTGAGAGAAGTCTGTATGTTGGAGCACTGGGTGCTCTCTCACTCATGTGGGATTGCATCAACAGAGATAACAGCTACATTTTATTTTTCCCAGAAATATTGTAACTTGAGCCAAGAGGAAAGCCGGAAGTGCCTGCTGAGGTCTGTCTACAACACAGACGCCCTGACGGAGGGGCAGCTGACATCACAGACCAGCTACCACATCATGGCTGCTTCACAGCAGGAAAAGGTCTGCATTTCAATTTACGAGCTCTAGACAACACTTAGGTGGTTTCACTTATGTAATTACACTTATGTGAATACATGTTCGTGGCTACTCTCATATGGTTACACTTATGCGTCCACACTCATGTGGCTACACTTATGTGGCTACACGTTTGTGGCAACACTTAAGTAATTACACTTATATTGCTACACTTGTGTGGCTACTCTCATGTGACTACACTTCTGTGGCTACACTTTATGTGACCACACTTCTGTGACCAAACTTATGTAGCTACACTTATTTGGCTGCGCTTCTGTGATCAAACTTACATGGCTACACTTGTGTGGCTACACTTATTTGGCCACTCTTCTGTGATCAAACTTACATGGTTACACTTGTGTGGCTACACTTATTTGGCTACGTTTCTGTGATCAAACTTACATGGTTACAATTGTGTGGCTACACTTATGTGACTACACTTCTGTGGCTACATTTTATGTGACCACACTTCTGTAACCAAACTTATGTGGCTACACTTATTTGGCTACGCTTCTGTGATCAAACTTACATGGCTACACTTGTGTGGCTACACTTATTTGGCTACGCTTCTGTGATCAAACTTACATGGTTACACATGTGTGGCTACACTTATATTGTTACATTAAAACTGTTTTTTAACCAGTTAGCCGACAGATCAACCAGTTAGCCGACAGATCAACCAGTTAGTCGACAGATCAACTTGTTAGTCGAGAGATCATCCTCACTGTTAGTTGGCAGATAAAACTTTTAGTCGGCAGATCAACCTGCCAGTTGATAGATCAACCTATTAGTCCACAGATCAACCTGCCAGTTGATAGATCAACCTATTAGTCCACAGATCAATTTGTTTGTTGACAGATCAAACTGTTAGTTGACAGACCACCCACACTTTAGTCAACAAATCACACTCGCTGCAAAACCGGTCAACTCCATAGATACCAGCATCCTCTGGTCAGTATACCTGTCAACTTTCATCGACTTACAACCCCATCTCTGTGCTGATTTAAAAGTCTTTGGTTCCCTGCGTTTCGTCTCTTGTCTAGTATCAGCCCTTTCGATGCTATGTTCTTACAGTCTATTCAAAGTCGTAGATTCACATTCATTGAATCACTCCTTCTGTCTCCTTGAGAGTCCAGTCTATTGTTCACACAGTCTCTACAACAGACAACCCACTCATTTGTTCACCCAGTCTCTACAACAGACAACCCACTCATTTGTTCACCCAGTCTCTACAACAGACAACCAAGTCTATTGTTCACCCAGTCTCTACAACAGACAACCCACTCATTTGTTCACCCAGTCTCTACAACAGACAACCCACTCATTTGTTCACACAGTCTCTACAACAACCAACCAACTCATTTGTTCACACAGTCTCTACAACAACCAACCCACTCATTTGTTCACCCAGTCTCTACAACAACCAACCCACTCATTTGTTCACCCAGTCTCTACAACAACAACCCACTCATTTGTTCACCCAGTCTCTACAACAACCAACCCACTCATTTGCTCACCCAGTCTCTACAACAGACAACCCACTCATTTGTTCACCCAGTCTCTACAACAGACAACCCACTCATTTGTTCACACAGTCTCTACAACAACCAACCCACTCATTTGTTCACACAGTCTCTACAACAACCAACCCACTCATTTGTTCACACAGTCTCTACAACAACCAACCCACTCATTTGTTCACACAGTCTCTACAACAGACAACCCACTCATTTGTTCACACAGTCTCTACAACAGACAACCCACTCATTTGTTCACCCAGTCTCTACAACAGACAACCAAGTCTATTGCTCACCCAGTCTCTACAACAGACAACCAAGTCTATTGCTCACCCAATCTCTAAAACAGCCAACCCACTCATTTGTTCACCCAGTCTCTACAACAGACAACCAAGTCTATTGCTCACCCAATCTCTAAAACAGCCAACCCACTCATTTGTTCACACAGTCTCTACAACAACCAACCCACTCATTTGTTCACACAGTCTCTACAACAACCAACCCACTCATTTGTTCACCCAGTCTCTACAACAACCAACCCACTCATTTGTTCACACAGTCTCTACAACAGCCAACCCACTCATTTGTTCACCCAGTCTCTACAACAGACAACCAAGTCTATTGCTCACCCAGTCTCTACAACAGACAACCAAGTCTATTGCTCACCCAGTCTCTACAACAGACAACCCAGTCTATTGCTCACCCAATCTCTAAAACAGCCAACCCACTCATTTGTTCACCCAGTCTCTACAACAGACAACCAAGTCTATTGCTCACCCAGTCTCTACAACAGACAACCCAGTCTATTGCTCACCCAATCTCTAAAACAGCCAACCCACTCATTTGCTCACCCAGTCTCTACAACAGACAACCAAGTCTATTGCTCACCCAATCTCTACAACAACCAACCCACTCATTTGTTCACCCAGTCTCTACAACAGACAACCCAGTCTATTGCTCACCCAGTCTCTACAACAGACAACCCAGTCTATTGCTCACCCAGTCTCTAAAACAGACAACCCAGTCTATTGCTCACCCAATCTCTACAACAGACAACCAAGTCTATTGCTCACCCAGTCTCTACAACAGCCAACCCACTCATTTGCGCACCCAGTCTCTAATACAGCCAACCCACTCATTTGTTCACCCAGTCTCTACAACAGCCAACCCACTCATTTGTTCACCCAGTCTCTACAACAGCCAACCCACTCATTTGTTCACCCAGTCTCTACAACAGACAACCCAGTCTATTGCTCACCCAGTCTCTACAACAGACAACCAAGTCTATTGCTCACCCAGTCTCTACAACAGACAACCCAGTCTATTGCTCACCCAGTCTCTACAACAGACAACCAAGTCTATTGCTCACCCAGTCTCTACAACAGCCAACCCACTCATTTGCTCACACAGTCTCTACAACAACCAACCCACTCATTTGCTCACACAGTCTCTACAACAACCAACCCACTCATTTGCTCACACAGCCTCTACAACAACCAACCCACTCATTTGCTCACACAGTCTCTACAACAACCAACCCACTCATTTGCTCACACAGTCTCTACAACAACCAACCCACTAATTTGCTCGCCCAGTCTCTACAACAGCCAACCCACTCATTTGCTCGCCCAGTCTCTACAACAGCCAACCCACTCATTTGCTCGCCCAGTCTCTACAACAGCCAACCCACTCATTTGCTCGCCCAGTCTCTACAACAGCCAACCCACTCATTTGCTCGCCCAGTCTCTACAACAGCCAACCCACTCATTTGCTCGCCCAGTCTCTACAACAGCCAACCCACTCATTTGCTCGCCCAGTCTCTACAACAGCCAACCCACTCATTTGCTCGCCCAGTCTCTACAACAACCAACCAACTCATTTGCTCACCCAGTCTCTACAACAACCAACCAACTCATTTGGTCACCCAATCTCTACAACAACCAACCAACTCATTTGCTCGCCCAGTCTCTACAACAACCAACTGACTCATTTGGTCACCCAATCTCTACAACAACCAACCAACTCATTTGCTCACCCAGTCTCTACAACAACCAACTGACTCATTTGGTCACCCAATCTCTACAACAACCAACCAACTCATTTGCTCACCCAGTCTCTACAACAACCAACTGACTCATTTGGTCACCCAATCTCTACAACAACCAACCAACTCATTTGCTCGCCCAGTCTCTACAACAACCAACTGACTCATTTGCTCACCCAGTCTCTACAACAATCAACCAACTCATTTGCTCACCCAATCTCTACAACAACCAACCAACTCATTTGGTCACCCAATCTCTACAACAACCAACCAACTCATTTGCTCGCCCAGTCTCTACAACAGCCAACCCACTCATTTGCTCGCCCAGTCTCTATAACAACCAACCCACTCATTTGCTCACCCAATCTCTACAACAACCAACCAACTCATTTGGTCACCCAATCTCTACAACAACCAACCCACATATTTGCTCACTCATTCTACACCAACAACCAAACCACTCATTTGCTCACCCAGTCTCTACAACAAACAACCCACATATTTGCTCACTCATTCTCTACAACTACCAACCCACTTATTTGCTCATCCAGTCTCTACAACAAACAACCCACATATTTGCTTACTCATTCTCTACAACTACCAACCCACTTATTTGCTCACTCATTCTCTACAACTACCAACCCACATATTTGCTCACTCATTCTCTACAACTACCAACCCACTTATTTGCTCACCCAGTCTCTACAACAAACAACCCACATGTTTGCTTACTCATTCTCTACAACAACAAAACCACTTATTTGCTCACCCAGTCTTTACAACAGCCAACCCAATCAATTGCTCACCCAGTCTCTACTAATAATCTGGTAGTCTAATAGACAACCCAGTCAATTGTTCATCCATTCTCTACAACAGCCATCCCAGTCTATAGCCCATCCATTTTCTACAACAGACAACCCAGTCTATTGCTCACCCAGTATCTACAACAGTCAACCCAGTCAATTGCTCACCCAGTCTCTACCAAAGCCAAACCAATACTTTACTCATCCTGTCTCTACAACAGCCAACCTAGTTAATTGCTCACCCAGTCTCTACAACAGCCAACCCAGTCAATTGCTTATCCAGTTTCTACAACAGCCAACCCAATCTATTGCTCATCCATTCTATAACAGACAACCAGTCTACTGCTCATCCATTCTCTACAACAAACAAACCAGACTTTAGCTCATCCATTCTCTACAAAAGACAATCTAGTCTATAACTCATCAATTCTCTACTATAGACAACCCAGTCTATAGCTCATCCATTCTCTACAACAGACAACCCAGTATATCGCTCATCCATTCCCTACAACAGTCAACACAGTCAATTGCTCATCCATTCTCTACAACAGTCAACCCAGTCTATTGTTCATCCATTCTCTACAACAGATAACCCAGTCAATTATTCATCCATTCTCTAAAATAGACAACACAGTCTATAGCTCACCCATTCTCAACAACAGACAGCCCAGTCCATTGCTCATCCATTTTCTACAACAGTTAACCCAGTCAATTGTTCTTCCATTCTCTTCAACAGCCAACCCAGTCTATAGCTCATCCATTCTCTACAACAGACAACCCAGTCTATAGCTCATCCATTCTCTACAACAGAGAACCCCGTCTATAGCTCGTCTATTCTATACAACAGACAACCCAGTCTATAGCTCATCCATTCTCTACAACAGACAACCCAGTCTATAGCTCATCCATTCTCTACAACAGACAACCCAGTCTATAGCTCATCCATTCTCTACAACAGACAACCCAGTCTATACCTCATCCATTCTCTACAACAGACAACCCAGTCTATAGCTCATCCATTCTCTACAACAGACAACCCAGTCTATAGCTCATCCATTCTCTACAACAGACAACCCAGTCTATAGCTCATCCATTCTCTACAACAGACAACCCAGTCTATTGCTCATCCATTCTCTACAACAGACAACCCAGTCTATAGCTCATCCATTCTCTACAACAGACAACCCAGTCTATAGCTCATCCATTCTCTACAACAGACAACCCAGTCTATAGCTCATCCATTCTCTATAACAAACAACCCACTAATTTGCTCACCCAGTCTCTACAACAAACAACCCACATATTTGCTCACTCATTATCTACAACAACCAAACCACTCATTTGCTCACCCAGTCTCTACAACAACCAAACGACTCATTTGCTCACCCAGTCTCTACAACAAACAACCCACATATTTGCTCACTCATTATCTACAACAACCAAACGACTCATTTGCTCACACAGTCTCTACAACAACCAAACGACTCATTTGCTCACCCAGTCTCTACAACAACCAAACCACTCATTTGCTCACACAGTCTCTACAACAACCAAACCACTCATTTGCTCACACAGTCTCTACAACAACCAAACGACTCATTTGCTCATCCAGTCTCTACAACAACCATTATTTGCTCACCCAGTCTCTACAACAACCAAACGACTCATTTGCTCACCCAGTCTCTACAACAACCAACCCACATATTTGCTCACACAGTCTCTACAACAACCAAACGACTCATTTGCTCACCCAGTCTCTACAACAACCAACCCACATATTTGCTCACACAGTCTCTACAACAACCAACCCACTCATTTGCTCACCCAGTCTCTACAACAACCAAACGACTCATTTGCTCACCCAGTCTCTACAACAACCAACCCACATATTTGCTCACACATTCTCTACAACAACCAACCCACATATTTGCTCACACAGTCTCTACAACAACCAAACGACTCATTTGCTCACCCAGTCTCTACAACAACCAAACGACTCATTTGCTCACCCAGTCTCTACAACAACCAACCAACTCATTTGCTCACACAGTCTCTACAACAACCAAACGACTCATTTGCTCACCCAGTCTCTACAACAACCAACCAACTCATTTGCTCACACAGTCTCTACAACAACCAAACGACTCATTTGCTCACCCAGTCTCTACAACAACCAACCAACTCATTTGCTCACAAAGTCTCTACAACAACCAAACGACTCATTTCCTCACCCAGTCTCTACAACAACCAACCAACTCATTTGCTCACCCAGTCTCTACAACAACCAACCAACTCATTTGCTCACCCAGTCTCTACAACAACCAAACGACTCATTTCCTCACCCAGTCTCTACAACAACCAAACGACTCATTTGCTCACCCAGTCTCTACAACAACCAAACGACTCATTTGCTCACACAGTCTCTACAACAACCAAACCACTCATTTGCTCACCCAGTCTCTACAACAACCAAACGACTCATTTGCTCACACAGTCTCTACAACAACCAAACGACTCATTTCCTCACCCAGTCTCTACAACAACCAAACGACTCATTTGCTCACCCAGTCTCTACAACAACCAAACGACTCATTTCCTCACCCAGTCTCTACAACAACCAAACGACTCATTTGCTCACCCAGTCTCTACAACAACCAAACGACTCATTTGCTCACACAGTCTCTACAACAACCAACCCACATATTTGCTCACACAGTCTCTACAACAACCAAGCGACTCATTTGCTCACCCAGTCTCTACAACAACCAAACGACTCATTTGCTCACACAGTCTCTACAACAACCAAACCACTCATTTGCTCACACAGTCTCTACAACAACCAAACCACTCATTTGCTCATCCAGTCTCTACAACAAAAAACCCACATATTTGCTCACTCATTATCTACAACAACCAAACCACTCATTTGCTCACACAGTCTCTACAACAACCAAACCACTCATTTGCTCATCCAGTCTCTACAACAAACAACCCACATATTTGCTCACTCATTCTCTACAACAAACAACCCACATATTTTCTCACTCATTCTCTACAACAACCAAACCACTTATTTGTTCACTCATTCTCTACAACAAACAACCCACATATTTTCTCACTCATTCTCTACAACAACAAAACCACTTATTTGCTCACCCAGTCTTTACAACAGCCAACACAATCATTTGCTCACCCAGTCTCTACTAATAATCTGGTAGTCTAATAGACAACCCAGTCAATTGTTCATCCATTCTCAACAACAGCCATCCCAGTCTATAGCCCACCCATTCTCTACAACAAACAACCCAGTCTATTGCTCATCCAGTATCTACAACAGCCAACCCAGTCAATTGCTCACCAAGTCTCTACCAAAGCCAAACCAATCAATTTCTCACCCAGTCTCTACAACAGCCAACCTAGTTAATTGCTCACCCAGTCTCTACAACAGCCAACCTAGTTAATTGCTCATCCAGTATCTACAACAGCCAACCCAGTCAATTGCTCATCCTTTCTATAACAGACAACCAGTCTACTGCTCCTCCATTCTCTACAACAAACAACCCAGACTATAGCTCATCCATTCTCTACAAAAGACAATCTAGTCTATAGCTCATCCATTCTCTACAACAGACAACCCAGTCTATAGCTCATCCATTCTCTACAACAGACAACCCAGTATATCGCTCATCCATTCCCTACAACAGTCAACACAGTCAATTGCTCATGCATTCTCTACAACAGACAACCCAGTCTATAGCTCATCCATTCTCTACAACAGACATCCCAGTCTATAGCTCATCCATTCTCAACAACAGACAGCCCAGTCTATTGCTCATCCATTTTCTACAACAGTCAACCCAGCCAATTGTTCTTACATTCTCTTCAACAACAACCAACCCAGTCTAAAGCTCATCCATTCTCTACAACAGACATCCCAGTCAATTGTTCATCCATTCTCTACAACAGACATCCCCGTCTATAGCTCATCCATTCTCTACAACAGACAAACCAGTCAATTGTTAATCCATTCTCTACAACAGACATCCCAGTCTATAGCTCATCCATTCTCTACAACAGACATCCCAGTCAATTGTTAATCCATTCTCTACAACAGACATCCCAGTCAATTGTTAATCCATTCTCTACAACAGACATCCCAGTCTATAGCTCATCCATTCTCTACAACAGACATCACAGTCAATTGTTAATCCATTCTCTACAACAGACATCCCAGTCTATAGCTCATCCATTCTCTACAACAGACTTCCCAGTCAATTGCTCATCCATTCTCAACAACAGACAACCCAGTCTATAGCTCATCCATTCTCTACAACAGACAATCCAGTCTATAGCTCATCCATTCTCTACAACAGAAAACCCAGTCTATTGCTCATCTAATCTCTACAACAGACAACCCAGTCTATAGCTCATCCATTCTCTACAACAGACAACAAAGTCTATAGCTCATCCATTCTCTACAACAGACAACCCAGTCTATAGCTCATCCATTCTCTACAACAGACAACCCAGTCTATAGCTCATCCATTCTCTACAACAGACAACAAAGTCTATAGCTCATCCATTATCTACAACAGACAACCCAGTCTATAGCTCATCCATTCTCTACAACAGACAACTCAGTCTATAGCTCATCCATTCTCTACAACAGACAACCCAGTCTATAGCTCATCCATTCTCTACAACAGACAACCCAGTCTATAGCTCATCCATTCTCTACAACAGACAACCCAGTCTATAGCTCATCCATTATCTACAACAGACAACCCAGTCTATAGCTCATCCATTCTCTACAACAGACAACCCAGTCTATAGCTCATCCATTCTCTACAACAGACAACCCAGTCTATAGCTCATCCATTCTCTACAACAGACAACCCAGTCTATAGCTCATCCATTCTCTACAACAGACAACCCAGTCTATAGCTCATCCATTCTCTACAACAGACAACCCAGTCTATAGCTCATCCATTCTCTACAACAGACAACCCAGTCTATAACTCATCCATTCTCTACAACAGACAACCCAGTCTATAGCTCATTAATTCTCTACAAATGACAACCCAGTCTATAGCTCATCCATTCTCTATAACAAACAACCTACTAATTTGCTCACCCAGTCTCTACAACAACCAACCCACATATTTGCTCACCCAGTCTCTACAACAACCAACCCACATATTTGCTCACCCAGTCTCTACAACAACCAACCCACTCATTTGCTCACCCAGTCTCTACAACAACCAACCGACTCATTTGCTCACCCAGTCTCTTGAACAACCAAACGACTCATTTGCTCACCCAGTCTCTACAACAACCAACCAACTCATTTGCTCACCCAGTCTCTACAACAACCAACCCACTCATTTGCTCACCCATTCTCTACAACAGACAACCCACTAATTTGCTCGCCCAGTCTCTACAACAACCAACCGACTCATTTGCTCACACAGTCTCTACAACAACCAAACGACTCATTTGCTCACCCAGTCTCTACAACAACCAACCAACTCATTTGCTCACCCAGTCTCTACAACAACCAACCAACTCATTTGCTCACCCAGTCTCTACAACAACCAACCAACTCATTTGCTCACCCAGTCTCTACAACAACCAAACGACTCATTTGCTCACCCAGTCTCTACAACAACCAAACGACTCATTTGCTCACACAGTCTCTACAACAACCAAACGACTCATTTGCTCACCCAGTCTCTACAACAACCAAACGACTCATTTGCTCACACAGTCTCTACAACAACCAAACGACTCATTTGCTCACCCAGTCTCTACAACAACCAAACGACTCATTTGCTCACCCAGTCTCTACAACAACCAAACGACTCATTTGCTCACACAGTCTCTACAACAACCAAACGACTCATTTGCTCACACAGTCTCTACAACAACCAAACGACTCATTTGCTCACCCAGTCTCTACAACAACCAAACGACTCATTTGCTCACACAGTCTCTACAACAACCAACCAACTCATTTGCTCACCCAGTCTCTACAACAACCAACCGACTCATTTGCTCACCCAGTCTTTACAACAAACAACCAACTCATTTGCTCACCCAGTCTCTTCAACAACCAACCAACTCATTTGCTCACCCAGTCTCTACAACAACCAAACGACTCATTTGCTCACCCAGTCTCTACAACAACCAACCAACTCATTTGCTCGCCCAGTCTCTACAACAACCAACCAACTCATTTGCTCGCCCAGTCTCTACAACAACCAACCAACTCATTTGCTCACCCAGTCTCTACAACAACCAAACGACTCATTTGCTCACCCATTCTCTACAACAACCAAACCACTCATTTGCTCACACAGTCTCTACAACAACCAAACCACTCATTTGCTCATCCAGTCTCTACAACAAACAACCCACATATTTGCTCACTCATTCTCTACAACAAACAACCCACATATTTTCTCACTCATTCTCTACAACAACCAAACCACTTATTTGTTCACTCATTCTCTACAACAAACAACCCACATATTTTCTCACTCATTCTCTACAACAACAAAACCACTTATTTGCTCACCCAGTCTTTACAACAGCCAACACAATCATTTGCTCACCCAGTCTCTACTAATAATCTGGTAGTCTAATAGACAACCCAGTCAATTGTTCATCCATTCTCAACAACAGCCATCCCAGTCTATAGCCCACCCATTCTCTACAACAAACAACCCAGTCTATTGCTCATCCAGTATCTACAACAGCCAACCCAGTCAATTGCTCACCAAGTCTCTACCAAAGCCAAACCAATCAATTTCTCACCCAGTCTCTACAACAGCCAACCTAGTTAATTGCTCACCCAGTCTCTACAACAGCCAACCTAGTTAATTGCTCATCCAGTATCTACAACAGCCAACCCAGTCAATTGCTCATCCTTTCTATAACAGACAACCAGTCTACTGCTCCTCCATTCTCTACAACAAACAACCCAGACTATAGCTCATCCATTCTCTACAAAAGACAATCTAGTCTATAGCTCATCCATTCTCTGCAACAGACAACCCAGTCTATAGCTCATCCATTCTCTACAACAGACAACCCAGTATATCGCTCATCCATTCCCTACAACAGTCAACACAGTCAATTGCTCATGCATTCTCTACAACAGACAACCCAGTCTATAGCTCATCCATTCTCTACAACAGACATCCCAGTCTATAGCTCATCCATTCTCAACAACAGACAGCCCAGTCTATTGCTCATCCATTTTCTACAACAGTCAACCCAGCCAATTGTTCTTACATTCTCTTCAACAACAACCAACCCAGTCTAAAGCTCATCCATTCTCTACAACAGACATCCCAGTCAATTGTTCATCCATTCTCTACAACAGACATCCCCGTCTATAGCTCATCCATTCTCTACAACAGACAAACCAGTCAATTGTTAATCCATTCTCTACAACAGACATCCCAGTCTATAGCTCATCCATTCTCTACAACAGACATCCCAGTCAATTGTTAATCCATTCTCTACAACAGACATCCCAGTCAATTGTTAATCCATTCTCTACAACAGACATCCCAGTCTATAGCTCATCCATTCTCTACAACAGACATCACAGTCAATTGTTAATCCATTCTCTACAACAGACATCCCAGTCTATAGCTCATCCATTCTCTACAACAGACTTCCCAGTCAATTGCTCATCCATTCTCAACAACAGACAACCCAGTCTATAGCTCATCCATTCTCTACAACAGACAATCCAGTCTATAGCTCATCCATTCTCTACAACAGAAAACCCAGTCTATTGCTCATCTAATCTCTACAACAGACAACCCAGTCTATAGCTCATCCATTCTCTACAACAGACAACAAAGTCTATAGCTCATCCATTCTCTACAACAGACAACCCAGTCTATAGCTCATCCATTCTCTACAACAGACAACCCAGTCTATAGCTCATCCATTCTCTACAACAGACAACCCAGTCTATAGCTCATCCATTCTCTACAACAGACAACCCAGTCTATAGCTCATCCATTCTCTACAACAGACAACAAAGTCTATAGCTCATCCATTATCTACAACAGACAACCCAGTCTATAGCTCATCCATTCTCTACAACAGACAACTCAGTCTATAGCTCATCCATTCTCTACAACAGACAACCCAGTCTATAGCTCATCCATTCTCTACAACAGACAACCCAGTCTATAGCTCATCCATTCTCTACAACAGACAACCCAGTCTATAGCTCATCCATTATCTACAACAGACAACCCAGTCTATAGCTCATCCATTCTCTACAACAGACAACCCAGTCTATAGCTCATCCATTCTCTACAACAGACAACCCAGTCTATAGCTCATCCATTCTCTACAACAGACAACCCAGTATATAGCTCATCCATTCTCTACAACAGACAACCCAGTCTATAGCTCATCCATTCTCTACAACAGACAACCCAGTCTATAGCTCATCCATTCTCTACAACAGACAACCCAGTCTATAACTCATCCATTCTCTACAACAGACAACCCAGTCTATAGCTCATTAATTCTCTACAAATGACAACCCAGTCTATAGCTCATCCATTCTCTATAACAAACAACATACTAATTTGCTCACCCAGTCTCTACAACAACCAACCCACATATTTGCTCACCCAGTCTCTACAACAACCAACCCACATATTTGCTCACCCAGTCTCTACAACAACCAACCCACTCATTTGCTCACCCAGTCTCTACAACAACCAACCGACTCATTTGCTCACCCAGTCTCTACAACAACCAAACGACTCATTTGCTCACCCAGTCTCTACAACAACCAACCAACTCATTTGCTCACCCAGTCTCTACAACAACCAACCCACTCATTTGCTCACCCATTCTCTACAACAGACAACCCACTAATTTGCTCGCCCAGTCTCTACAACAACCAACCAACTCATTTGCTCACCCAGTCTCTACAACAACCAAACGACTCATTTGCTCACCCAGTCTCTACAACAACCAAACGACTCATTTGCTCACACAGTCTCTACAACAACCAAACGACTCATTTGCTCACCCAGTCTCTACAACAACCAAACGACTCATTTGCTCACACAGTCTCTACAACAACCAAACGACTCATTTGCTCACCCAGTCTCTACAACAACCAAACGACTCATTTGCTCACCCAGTCTCTACAACAACCAAACGACTCATTTGCTCACACAGTCTCTACAACAACCAAACGACTCATTTGCTCACACAGTCTCTACAACAACCAAACGACTCATTTGCTCACCCAGTCTCTACAACAACCAAACGACTCATTTGCTCACACAGTCTCTACAACAACCAACCAACTCATTTGCTCACCCAGTCTCTACAACAACCAACCGACTCATTTGCTCACCCAGTCTTTACAACAAACAACCAACTCATTTGCTCACCCAGTCTCTACAACAACCAACCAACTCATTTGCTCACCCAGTCTCTACAACAACCAAACGACTCATTTGCTCACCCAGTCTCTACAACAACCAACCAACTCATTTGCTCGCCCAGTCTCTACAACAACCAACCAACTCATTTGCTCGCCCAGTCTCTACAACAACCAACCAACTCATTTGCTCACCCAGTCTCTACAACAACCAAACGACTCATTTGCTCACCCATTCTCTACAACAACCAACCCACTCATTTGCTCACACAGTCTCTACAACAACCAACCAACTCATTTGCTCACCCAGTCTCTACAACAACCAACCCACTCATTTGCTCACCCAGTCTCTACAACAGACAACCCACTAATTTGCTCGCCCAGTCTCTACAACAACCAACCAACTCATTTGCTCACCCAGTCTCTACAACAACCAACCCACTCATTTGCTCACCCAGTCTCTACAACAACCAACCAACTCATTTGCTCACCCAGTCTCTACAACAACCAAACGACTCATTTGCTCACCCAGTCTCTACAACAACCAACCAACTCATTTGCTCACCCAGTCTCTACAACAACCAACCCACTCATTTGCTCACCCATTCTCTACAACAACCAACCGACTCATTTGCTCACCCAGTCTCTACAACAACCAACCAACTCATTTGCTCACCCAGTCTCTACAACAACCAACCCACTCATTTGCTCACCCATTCTCTACAACAACCAACTGACTCATTTGCTCACCCATTCTCTACAACAACCAACCGACTCATTTGCTCACCCAGTCTCTACAACAACCAACCGACTCATTTGCTCACCCAGTCTCTACAACAACCAACCCACTCATTTGCTCACCCAGTCTCTACAACAACCAACCCACTCATTTACTCACCCAGTCTCTACAACAACCAACCCACTCATTTGCTCACCCAGTCTCTACAACAACCAACCCACTAATTTGCTCACCCAGTCTCTACAACAGCCAACCCTGTCTATTGTTTACACAGTCTCTACAACAGCCAACCCACTCATTTGCTCACCCAGTCTCTACAACAGCCAACCCAGTCTGTTGTTTACACAGTCTCTACAACAGCCAACCCAGTCTATTGTTTACACAGTCTCTACAACAGCCAACCCAGTCTAATGTTTACACAGTCTCTACAACAGCCAAACCACTCATTTGCTCACCCAGTCTCTACAACAGCCAACCCTGTCTGTTGTTTACACAGTCTCTACAACAGCCAACCCAGTCTGTTGTTTACACAGTCTCTACAACAGCCAACCCAGTCTGTTGTTTACTCATTCTCTACAACAGCCAACCCAGTCTGTTGTTTACACAGTCTCTAAAACAGCCAACCCAGTCTGTTGTTTACACAGTCTCTACAACAGCCAACCCAGTCTGTTGTTTACACAGTCTCTACAACAGCCAACCCAGTCTGTTGTTTACACAGTCTCTACAACAGCCAACCCAGTCTGTTGTTTACACAGTCTCTACGACAGCCAACCCAGTCTGTTGTTTACACAGTCTCTACAACAGCCAACCCAGTCTGTTGTTTACACAGTCTCTACAACAGCCAAACCACTCATTTGCTCACCCAGTCTCTACAACAGCCAAACCACTCATTTGCTCACCCAGTCTCTACAACAGCCAAACCACTCATTTGCTCACCCAGTCTCTACAACAGCCAACCACTCATTTGCTCACCCAGTCTCTACAACAGCCAACCCACTCATTTGCTCACCCAGTCTCTACAACAACCAACCAACTCATTTGCTCACCCAGTCTCTACAACAACCAACCAACTCATATGCTCACCCAGTCTCTACAACAGCCAACCAACTCATTTGCTCACAAAGTCTCTACAACAGCCAACCCACTCATTTGCTCACCCAGTCTCTACAACAACCAACCAACTCATTTGCTCACCCAGTCTCTACAACAACCAACCAACTCATTTGCTCACAAAGTCTCTACAACAGCCAACCCACTCATTTGCTCACCCAGTCTCTACAACAACCAACCAACTCATTTGCTCACCCAGTCTCTACAACAACCAACCAACTCATTTGCTCGCCCAGTCTCTACAACAACCAACCCACTCATTTGCTCACCCAGTCTCTACAACAACCAACCAACTCATTTGCTCACCCAGTCTCTACAACAACCAACCGACTCATTTGCTCACCCAGTCTCTACAACAACCAACCGACTCATTTGCTCACCCAGTCTCTACAACAACCAACCAACTCATTTGCTCACCCTGTATCTACAACAACCAACCCACTCATTTTCTCACCCAGTCTCTACAACAACCAACCAATTCATTTGCTCACCCAGTCTCTACACCAACCAACCGACTCATTTGCTCACCCAGTCTCTACACCAACCAACCCACTCATTTGCTCACCCAGTCTCTACACCAACCAACCGACTCATTTGCTCTCCCAGTCTCTACAACAAACAACCCACATATTTCCTCACTCATTCTCTACAACAATCAAACCACTTATTGGCTCATCCAGTCTCTACAACAACCAACCCACTTATTTGCTCACCCAGTCTCTACAACAAACAACCCACATATTTTCTCCCTCATTCTCTACAACAACAAAACCACTCATTTGCTCACCCAGTCTTTACAACAGCCAACACAATCAATTACTCACCCAGTCTCTACTAATAATCTGGTAGTCTAATAGACAACCCAGTCAATTGTTCATCCATTCTCTACAACAGCCATCCCAGTCTATAGCCCATCCATTCTCTACAACAGACAACCCAGTCTATTGCTCACCCAGTATCTACAACAGCCAACCCAGTGAATTGCTCACCCAGTCTCTACCAAAGCCAAACCAATCAATTACTCATCCAGTCTCTACAACAGCCAACCTAGTTAATTGCTCACCCAGTCTCTACAACAACCAGCCGACTATTTTGCTCACACAGTCTCTACAACAGCCAACCAATTCATTTGCTCACACAGTCTCTACAACAGCCGACCAACTCATTTGCTCACCCAGTCTCTACAACAACCAGCCGACTATTTTGCTCACACAGTCTCTACAACAACCAGCCGACTATTTTGCTCACACAGTCTCTACAACAACCAACCCACTCATTTGCTCACACGGTCTCTACAACAGCCAACCCACTCATTTGCTCACACAGTCTCTACAACAACCAACCCACTCATTTGCTCACACAGTCTCTACAACAGCCAACCCACTCATTTGCTCACACAGTCTCTACAACAGCCAACCCACTCATTTGCTCACACAGTCTCTACAACAACCAACCCACTCATTTGCTCACACAGTCTCTACAACAACCAACCCACTCATTTGCTCACCCAGTCTCTACAACAACCAGCCGACTATTTTGCTCACACAGTCTCTACAACAACAAACATACTCATTTGCTCACCCAGTCTCTACAACAACCAGCCGACTATTTGCTCACACAGTCTCTACAACAACCAGCCGACTATTTTGCTCACACAGTCTCTACAACAACCAGCCGACTATTTTGCTCACACAGTCTCTACAACAACCAGCCGACTATTTTGCTCACACAGTCTCTACAACAACCAACCCACTCATTTGCTCACCCAGTCTCTACAACAACCAACCCACTCATTTGCTCACACAGTCTCTACAACAACCAACCCACTCATTTTCTCACCCAGTCTCTACAACAACCAACCCACTCATTTGCTCACCCAGTCTCTACAACAACCAACCCACTCATTTGCTCACCCAGTCTCTACAACAACCAACCAACTCATTTGCTCACCCAGTCTCTACAACAGCCAACCCACTCATTTGCTCACCCAGTCTCTACAACAACCAACCAACTCATTTGCTCACCCAGTCTCTACAACAACCAACCCACTCATTTGCTCACCCAGTCTCTACAACAACCAACCCACTCATTTGCTCACCCAGTCTCTACAACAGCCAGACCACACATTTGCGCACCCAGTCTCTACAACAGCTAGACCACACATTTACGCACCCAGTCTCTACAACAGCCAACCCTGTCTATTGTTTACACAGTCTCTACAACAGCCAACCCTGTCTATTGTTTACACAGTCTCTACAACAGCCAACCCACTCATTTGCTCACCCAGTCTCTACAACAGCCAACCCAGTCTATTGTTTACACAGTCTCTACAACAGCCAACCCAGTCTGTTGTTTACACAGTCTCTACAACAGCCAACCCAGTCTATTGTTTACACAGTCTCTACAACAGCCAACCCAGTCTATTGTTTACACAGTCTCTACAACAGCCAAACCACTCATTAGCTCACCCAGTCTCTACAACAGCCAACCCAGTCTGTTGTTTACACAGTCTCTACAACAGCCAACCCAGTCTGTTGTTTACACAGTCTCTACAACAGCCAACCCAGTCTGTTGTTTACACAGTCTCTACAACAGCCAACCCAGTCTGTTGTTTACACAGTCTCTACAACAGCCAACCCAGTCTGTTGTTTACACAGTCTCTACAACAGCCAACCCAGTCTGTTGTTTACACAGTCTCTACAACAGCCAACCCAGTCTGTTGTTTACACAGTCTCTACAACAGCCAAACCACTCATTTGCTCACCCAGTCTCTACAACAGCCAAACCACTCATTTGCTCACCCAGTCTCTACAACAGCCAACCCAGTCTGTTGTTTACACAGTCTCTACAACAGCCAACCCAGTCTATTGTTTACACAGTCTCTACAACAGCCAACCCAGTCTGTTGTTTACACAGTCTCTACAACAGCCAAACCACTCATTTGCTCACCCAGTCTCTACAACAGCCAAACCACTCATTTGCTCACCCAGTCTCTACAACAGCCAACCCAGTCTATTGTTTACATAGTCTCTACAACAGCCAACCCAGTCTATTGTTTACACAGTCTCTACAACAGCCAACCCTAGTCTGTTGTTTACACAGTCTCTACAACAGCCAAACCACTCATTTACTCACCCAGTCTCTACAACAGCCAACCCAGTCTATTGTTTACACAGTCTCTACAACAGCCAACCAACTCATTTGCTCACACAGTCTCTACAACAGCCAACCCACTCATTTGCTCACCCAGTCTCTACAACAACCAACCAATTCATTTGCTCACACAGTCTCTACAACAACCAACCCACTCATTTGCTCACCCAGTCTCTACAACAACCAACCAACTCATTTGCTCACCCAGTCTCTACAACAACCAAACGACTCATTTGCTCACCCTGTCTCTACAACAACCAACCCACTCATTTGCTCACACAGTCTCTACAACAACCAACCAACTCATTTGCTCACCCAGTCTCTACAACAACCAACCCACTCATTTGCTCACACAGTCTCTACAACAGCCAACCAATTCATTTGCTCACACAGTCTCTACAACAACCAACCCACTCATTTGCTCACACAGTCTCTACAACAACCAACCAATTCATTTGCTCACACAGTCTCTACAACAACCAACCCACTCATTTGCTCACACAGTCTCTACAACAGCCAACCCACTCATTTGCTCACACAGTCTCTACAACAACCAACCCACTCATTTGCTCACCCAGTCTCTACAACAGCCAACTCACTCATTTGCTCACACAGTCTCTACAACAGCCAACCCACTCATTTGCTCACACAGTCTCTACAACAACCAACCCACTCATTTGCTCACACAGTCTCTACAACAGCCAACCCACTCATTTGCTCACACAGTCTCTACAACAACCAACCCACTCATTTGCTCACCCAGTCTCTACAACAGCCAACCCACTCATTTGCTCACACAGTCTCTACAACAACCAACCCACTCATTTGCTCACACAGTCTCTACAACAGCCAACCAACTCATTTGCACACACAGTCTCTACAACAACCAGCCGACTATTTTGCTCACACAGTCTCTACAACAACCAGCCGACTATTTTGCTCACACAGTCTCTACAACAGCCAACCAATTCATTTGCTCACACAGTCTCTACAACAGCCGACCAACTCATTTGCTCACCCAGTCTCTACAACAACCAGCCGACTATTTTGCTCACACAGTCTCTACAACAACCAGCCGACTATTTTGCTCACACAGTCTCTACAACAACCAACCCACTCATTTGCTCACACGGTCTCTACAACAGCCAACCCACTCATTTGCTCACACAGTCTCTACAACAACCAACCCACTCATTTGCTCACACAGTCTCTACAACAGCCAACCCACTCATTTGCTCACACAGTCTCTACAACAGCCAACCCACTCATTTGCTCACACAGTCTCTACAACAACCAACCCACTCATTTGCTCACACAGTCTCTACAACAACCAACCCACTCATTTGCTCACCCAGTCTCTACAACAACCAGCCGACTATTTTGCTCACACAGTCTCTACAACAACCAACATACTCATTTGCTCACCCAGTCTCTACAACAACCAGCCGACTATTTTGCTCACACAGTCTCTACAACAACCAGCCGACTATTTTGCTCACACAGTCTCTACAACAACCAGCCGACTATTTTGCTCACACAGTCTCTACAACAACCAACCAACTCATTTGCTCACCCAGTCTCTACAACAACCAACCCACTCATTTGCTCACACAGTCTCTACAACAGCCAACCAATTCATTTGCTCACCCAGTCTCTACAACAACCAACCCACTCATTTGCTCACACAGTCTCTACAACAACCAACCAATTCATTTGCTCACAAAGTCTCTACAACAGCCAACCCACTCATTTGCTCACCCAGTCTCTACAACAACCAACCAACTCATTTGCTCACCCAGTCTCTACAACAACCAACCAACTCATTTGCTCGCCCAGTCTCTACAACAACCAACCCACTCATTTGCTCACCCAGTCTCTACAACAACCAACCAACTCATTTGCTCACCCAGTCTCTACAACAACCAACCGACTCATTTGCTCACCCAGTCTCTACAACAACCAACCGACTCATTTGCTCACCCAGTCTCTACAACAACCAACCAACTCATTTGCTCACCCTGTATCTACAACAACCAACCCACTCATTTTCTCACCCAGTCTCTACAACAACCAACCAATTCATTTGCTCACCCAGTCTCTACACCAACCAACCGACTCATTTGCTCACCCAGTCTCTACACCAACCAACCCACTCATTTGCTCACCCAGTCTCTACACCAACCAACCGACTCATTTGCTCTCCCAGTCTCTACAACAAACAACCCACATATTTCCTCACTCATTCTCTACAACAATCAAACCACTTATTGGCTCATCCAGTCTCTACAACAACCAACCCACTTATTTGCTCACCCAGTCTCTACAACAAACAACCCACATATTTTCTCACTCATTCTCTACAACAACAAAACCACTCATTTGCTCACCCAGTCTTTACAACAGCCAACACAATCAATTACTCACCCAGTCTCTACTAATAATCTGGTAGTCTAATAGACAACCCAGTCAATTGTTCATCCATTCTCTACAACAGCCATCCCAGTCTATAGCCCATCCATTCTCTACAACAGACAACCCAGTCTATTGCTCACCCAGTATCTACAACAGCCAACCCAGTGAATTGCTCACCCAGTCTCTACCAAAGCCAAACCAATCAATTACTCATCCAGTCTCTACAACAGCCAACCTAGTTAATTGCTCACCCAGTCTCTACAACAACCAGCCGACTATTTTGCTCACACAGTCTCTACAACAGCCAACCAATTCATTTGCTCACACAGTCTCTACAACAGCCGACCAACTCATTTGCTCACCCAGTCTCTACAACAACCAGCCGACTATTTTGCTCACACAGTCTCTACAACAACCAGCCGACTATTTTGCTCACACAGTCTCTACAACAACCAACCCACTCATTTGCTCACACGGTCTCTACAACAGCCAACCCACTCATTTGCTCACACAGTCTCTACAACAACCAACCCACTCATTTGCTCACACAGTCTCTACAACAGCCAACCCACTCATTTGCTCACACAGTCTCTACAACAGCCAACCCACTCATTTGCTCACACAGTCTCTACAACAACCAACCCACTCATTTGCTCACACAGTCTCTACAACAACCAACCCACTCATTTGCTCACCCAGTCTCTACAACAACCAGCCGACTATTTGCTCACACAGTCTCTACAACAACAAACATACTCATTTGCTCACCCAGTCTCTACAACAACCAGCCGACTATTTTGCTCACACAGTCTCTACAACAACCAGCCGACTATTTGCTCACACAGTCTCTACAACAACCAGCCGACTATTTTGCTCACACAGTCTCTACAACAACCAGCCGACTATTTTGCTCACACAGTCTCTACAACAACCAACCCACTCATTTGCTCACCCAGTCTCTACAACAACCAACCCACTCATTTGCTCACACAGTCTCTACAACAACCAACCCACTCATTTTCTCACCCAGTCTCTACAACAACCAACCCACTCATTTGCTCACCCAGTCTCTACAACAACCAACCCACTCATTTGCTCACCCAGTCTCTACAACAACCAACCAACTCATTTGCTCACCCAGTCTCTACAACAGCCAACCCACTCATTTGCTCACCCAGTCTCTACAACAACCAACCAACTCATTTGCTCACCCAGTCTCTACAACAACCAACCCACTCATTTGCTCACCCAGTCTCTACAACAACCAACCCACTCATTTGCTCACCCAGTCTCTACAACAGCCAGACCACACATTTGCGCACCCAGTCTCTACAACAGCTAGACCACACATTTACGCACCCAGTCTCTACAACAGCCAACCCTGTCTATTGTTTACACAGTCTCTACAACAGCCAACCCTGTCTATTGTTTACACAGTCTCTACAACAGCCAACCCACTCATTTGCTCACCCAGTCTCTACAACAGCCAACCCAGTCTATTGTTTACACAGTCTCTACAACAGCCAACCCAGTCTGTTGTTTACACAGTCTCTACAACAGCCAACCCAGTCTATTGTTTACACAGTCTCTACAACAGCCAACCCAGTCTATTGTTTACACAGTCTCTACAACAGCCAAACCACTCATTAGCTCACCCAGTCTCTACAACAGCCAACCCAGTCTGTTGTTTACACAGTCTCTACAACAGCCAACCCAGTCTGTTGTTTACACAGTCTCTACAACAGCCAACCCAGTCTGTTGTTTACACAGTCTCTACAACAGCCAACCCAGTCTGTTGTTTACACAGTCTCTACAACAGCCAACCCAGTCTGTTGTTTACACAGTCTCTACAACAGCCAACCCAGTCGGTTGTTTACACAGTCTCTACAACAGCCAACCCAGTCTGTTGTTTACACAGTCTCTACAACAGCCAAACCACTCATTTGCTCACCCAGTCTCTACAACAGCCAAACCACTCATTTGCTCACCCAGTCTCTACAACAGCCAACCCAGTCTGTTGTTTACACAGTCTCTACAACAGCCAACCCAGTCTATTGTTTACACAGTCTCTACAACAGCCAACCCAGTCTGTTGTTTACACAGTCTCTACAACAGCCAAACCACTCATTTGCTCACCCAGTCTCTACAACAGCCAAACCACTCATTTGCTCACCCAGTCTCTACAACAGCCAACCCAGTCTATTGTTTACATAGTCTCTACAACAGCCAACCCAGTCTATTGTTTACACAGTCTCTACAACAGCCAACCCTAGTCTGTTGTTTACACAGTCTCTACAACAGCCAAACCACTCATTTACTCACCCAGTCTCTACAACAGCCAACCCAGTCTATTGTTTACACAGTCTCTACAACAGCCAACCAACTCATTTGCTCACACAGTCTCTACAACAGCCAACCCACTCATTTGCTCACCCAGTCTCTACAACAACCAACCAATTCATTTGCTCACACAGTCTCTACAACAACCAACCCACTCATTTGCTCACCCAGTCTCTACAACAACCAACCAACTCATTTGCTCACCCAGTCTCTACAACAACCAAACGACTCATTTGCTCACCCTGTCTCTACAACAACCAACCCACTCATTTGCTCACACAGTCTCTACAACAACCAACCAACTCATTTGCTCACCCAGTCTCTACAACAACCAACCCACTCATTTGCTCACACAGTCTCTACAACAGCCAACCAATTCATTTGCTCACACAGTCTCTACAACAACCAACCCACTCATTTGCTCACACAGTCTCTACAACAACCAACCAATTCATTTGCTCACACAGTCTCTACAACAACCAACCCACTCATTTGCTCACACAGTCTCTACAACAGCCAACCCACTCATTTGCTCACACAGTCTCTACAACAACCAACCCACTCATTTGCTCACCCAGTCTCTACAACAGCCAACTCACTCATTTGCTCACACAGTCTCTACAACAGCCAACCCACTCATTTGCTCACACAGTCTCTACAACAACCAACCCACTCATTTGCTCACACAGTCTCTACAACAGCCAACCCACTCATTTGCTCACACAGTCTCTACAACAACCAACCCACTCATTTGCTCACCCAGTCTCTACAACAGCCAACCCACTCATTTGCTCACACAGTCTCTACAACAACCAACCCACTCATTTGCTCACACAGTCTCTACAACAGCCAACCAACTCATTTGCACACACAGTCTCTACAACAACCAGCCGACTATTTTGCTCACACAGTCTCTACAACAACCAGCCGACTATTTTGCTCACACAGTCTCTACAACAGCCAACCAATTCATTTGCTCACACAGTCTCTACAACAGCCGACCAACTCATTTGCTCACCCAGTCTCTACAACAACCAGCCGACTATTTTGCTCACACAGTCTCTACAACAACCAGCCGACTATTTTGCTCACACAGTCTCTACAACAACCAACCCACTCATTTGCTCACACGGTCTCTACAACAGCCAACCCACTCATTTGCTCACACAGTCTCTACAACAACCAACCCACTCATTTGCTCACACAGTCTCTACAACAGCCAACCCACTCATTTGCTCACACAGTCTCTACAACAGCCAACCCACTCATTTGCTCACACAGTCTCTACAACAACCAACCCACTCATTTGCTCACACAGTCTCTACAACAACCAACCCACTCATTTGCTCACCCAGTCTCTACAACAACCAGCCGACTATTTTGCTCACACAGTCTCTACAACAACCAACATACTCATTTGCTCACCCAGTCTCTACAACAACCAGCCGACTATTTTGCTCACACAGTCTCTACAACAACCAGCCGACTATTTTGCTCACACAGTCTCTACAACAACCAGCCGACTATTTTGCTCACACAGTCTCTACAACAACCAGCCGACTATTTTGCTCACACAGTCTCTACAACAACCAACCCACTCATTTGCTCACCCAGTCTCTACAACAACCAACCCACTCATTTGCTCACACAGTCTCTACAACAACCAACCCACTCATTTTCTCACCCAGTCTCTACAACAACCAACCCACTCATTTGCTCACCCAGTCTCTACAACAACCAACCCACTCATTTGCTCACCCAGTCTCTACAACAACCAACCAACTCATTTGCTCACCCAGTCTCTACAACAGCCAACCCACTCATTTGCTCACCCAGTCTCTACAACAACCAACCAACTCATTTGCTCACCCAGTCTCTACAACAACCAACCCACTCATTTGCTCACCCAGTCTCTACAACAACCAACCCACTCATTTGCTCACCCAGTCTCTACAACAGCCAGACCACACATTTGCGCACCCAGTCTCTACAACAGCTAGACCACACATTTACGCACCCAGTCTCTACAACAGCCAACCCTGTCTATTGTTTACACAGTCTCTACAACAGCCAACCCTGTCTATTGTTTACACAGTCTCTACAACAGCCAACCCACTCATTTGCTCACCCAGTCTCTACAACAGCCAACCCAGTCTATTGTTTACACAGTCTCTACAACAGCCAACCCAGTCTGTTGTTTACACAGTCTCTACAACAGCCAACCCAGTCTATTGTTTACACAGTCTCTACAACAGCCAACCCAGTCTATTGTTTACACAGTCTCTACAACAGCCAAACCACTCATTAGCTCACCCAGTCTCTACAACAGCCAACCCAGTCTGTTGTTTACACAGTCTCTACAACAGCCAACCCAGTCTGTTGTTTACACAGTCTCTACAACAGCCAACCCAGTCTGTTGTTTACACAGTCTCTACAACAGCCAACCCAGTCTGTTGTTTACACAGTCTCTACAACAGCCAACCCAGTCTGTTGTTTACACAGTCTCTACAACAGCCAACCCAGTCTGTTGTTTACACAGTCTCTACAACAGCCAACCCAGTCTGTTGTTTACACAGTCTCTACAACAGCCAAACCACTCATTTGCTCACCCAGTCTCTACAACAGCCAAACCACTCATTTGCTCACCCAGTCTCTACAACAGCCAACCCAGTCTGTTGTTTACACAGTCTCTACAACAGCCAACCCAGTCTATTGTTTACACAGTCTCTACAACAGCCAACCCAGTCTGTTGTTTACACAGTCTCTACAACAGCCAAACCACTCATTTGCTCACCCAGTCTCTACAACAGCCAAACCACTCATTTGCTCACCCAGTCTCTACAACAGCCAACCCAGTCTATTGTTTACATAGTCTCTACAACAGCCAACCCAGTCTATTGTTTACACAGTCTCTACAACAGCCAACCCTAGTCTGTTGTTTACACAGTCTCTACAACAGCCAAACCACTCATTTACTCACCCAGTCTCTACAACAGCCAACCCAGTCTATTGTTTACACAGTCTCTACAACAGCCAACCCAGTCTATTGTTTACACAGTCTCTACAACAGCCAACCCACTCATTTGCTCACCCAGTCTCTACAACAGCCAAACCACTCATTTGCTCACCCAGTCTCTACAACAGCCAACCCAGTCTGCTGTTTACACAGTCTCTAAAACAGCCAACCCAGTCTGTTGTTTACACAGTCTCTACAACAGCCAACCCACTCATTTGCTCACCCATTCTCTACAACAGCCAACCCACTCATTTCCTCACACAGTCTCTACAACAGCCAACCCACTCATTTGCTCACCCATTCTCTACAACAGCCAACCCACTCATTTGCTCAAACAGTCTCTACAACAGCCAACCCACTCATTTGCTCACCCAGTCTCTACAACAACCCAACCAGTCTGTTGTTTACACAGTCTTTACAACAACCAACCCACTCATTTTCTCTCCCAGTCTTACAACAGCCAACCCACTCATTTTCTCACCCAGTCTCTACAACAACCAACCCACTCATTTTCTCACCCAGTCTCTACAACAGCCAACCCACTCATTTGCTCACCCAGTCTCTACAACAACCAACCAACTCATTTGCTCACCCAGTCTCTACAACAACCAACCCACTCATTTGCTCACCCAGTCTCTACAACAACCAACCAACTCATTTGCTCACCCAGTCTCTACAACAACCAACCAACTCATTTGCTCACCCAGTCTCTACAACAACCAACCAACTCATTTGCTCACCCAGTCTCTACAACAACCAACCAACTCATTTGCTCACACAGTCTTTACAACAGCCAACCAACTCATTTGCTCACACAGTCTCTACAACAGCCAACCCACTCATTTGCTCACCCAGTCTCTACAACAGCCAACCCACTCATTTGCTCACCCAGTCTCTACAACAGCCAACCCACTCATTTGCTCACCCAGTCTCTACAACAACCAACCAACTCATTTGCTCACCCAGTCTCTACAACAACCAACCAACTCATTTGCTCACCAGTCTCTACAACAACCAACCAACTCATTTGCTCACACAGTCTCTACAACAACCAACCAACTCATTTGCTCACCCAGTCTCTACAACAACCAACCAACTCATTTGCTCACCCAGTCTCTACAACAACCAACCAACTCATTTGCTCACACAGTCTTTACAACAACCAACCAACTCATTTTCTCACCCAGTCTTTACAACAGCCAACCCACTCATTTGCTCACCCAGTCTCTACAACAGCCAACCCACTCATTTGCTCACCCAGTCTCTACAACAACCAACCAACTCATTTGCTCACCCAGTCTCTACAACAACCAACCAACTCATTTGCTCACCCAGTCTCTACAACAACCAACCAACTCATTTGCTCACCCAGTCTCTACAACAACCAACCCACTCATTTGCTCACACAGTCTCTACAACAACCAACCGACTCATTTGCTCACCCAGTCTCTACAACAACCAACCAACTCATTTGCTCACCCAGTCTCTACAACAACCAACCCACTCATTTGCTCACCCAGTCTCTACAACAACCAACCCACTCATTTGCTCACACAGTCTCTACAACAACCAACCAACTCATTTGCTCACCCACTCTCTACAACAACCAACCAACTCATTTGCTCACCCAGTCTCTACAACAACCAACCAACTCATTTGCTCACCCAGTCTCTACAACAACCAACCAACTCATTTGCTCACCCAGTCTCTACAACAACCAACCCACTCATTTGCTCACCCAGTCTCTACACCAACCAACCGACTCATTTGCTCACCCAGTCTCTACACCAACCAACCCACTCATTTGCTCACCCAGTCTCTACAACAACCAACCCACTCATTTGCTAACCCAATCTCTATAACAACCAAACTACTTATTTGCTCTCCCAGTCTCTACAACAAACAACCCACATATTTCCTCACTCATTCTCTACAACAATCAAACCACTTATTGGCTCATCCAGTCTCTACAACAACCAACCCACTTATTTGCTCACCCAGTCTCTACAACAACCAACCCACTTATTTGCTCACCCAGTCTCTACAACAAACAACCCACATATATTCTCACTCATTCTCTACTAATAATCTGGTAGTCTAATAGACAACCAAGTCAATTGTTCATCCATTCTCTACAACAGCCATCCCAGTCTATAGCCCATCCATTCTCTACAACAGACAACCCAGTCTATTGCTCATCCAGTATCTACAACAACCAACCGACTCATTTGCTCACCCAATATCTACAACAACCAACCAACTCATTTGCTCACCCAGTCTCTACACCAACCAACCAATTCATTTGCTCACCCAGTCTCTACACCAACCAACCGACTCATTTGCTAACCCAATCTCTATAACAACCAAACTATTTATTTGCTAACCCAGTCTCTACAACAATCAAACCACTTATTGGCTCATCCAGTCTCTACAACAACCAACCCACTTATTTGCTCACCCAGTCTCTACAACAAACAACCCACATATTTTCTCACTCATTCTCTACAACAACAAAACCACTCATTTGCTCACCCAGTCTTTACAACAGCCAACACAATCAATTGCTCACCCAGTCTCTACTAATAATCTGGTAGTCTAATAGACAACCCAGTCAATTGTTCATCCATTCTCTACAACAGCCATCCCAGTCTATAGCCCATCAATTCTCTACAACAGACAACCCAGTCTATTGCTCACCCAGTATCTACAACAGCCAACCCAGTGAATTGCTCACCCAGTCTCTACCAAAGCCAAACCAATCAATTGCTCATCCAGTCTCTACAACAGCCAACATAGTTAATTGCTCACCCAGTCTCTACAACAGCCAACCCAGTCAATTGCTTATCCAGTTTCTACAACAGCCAACCCAATCTATTGCTCATCCATTCTATAACAGACAACCAGTCTACTGATCACCCAATCTCTACACCAACCAACCCACTAATTTGCTCGCCCAGTCTCTACAACAAACAACCCACTCATTTGCTCACCCAGTCTCTACAACAACCAACCCACTCATTTGCTCACACAGTCTCTACAACAACCAACCGACTCATTTGCTCACCAGTCCCTACAACAAACAACCCACTCATTTGCTCACCCAGTCTCTACAACAAACAACCGACTCATTTGCTCACCCAGTCTCTACAACAACCAACCCACTCATTTGCTCACCCAGTCTCTACAACAAACAACCCACTCATTTGCTCACCCAGTCTCTACAACAACCAACCGACTCATTTGCTCACCCAGTCTCTACAACAACCAACCCACTCATTTGCTCACCCAGTCTCTACAACAAACAACCAACTCATTTGCTCACCCAGTCTCTACAACAACCAACCGACTCATTTGCTCACCCAGTCTCTACAACAACCAAACCACTCATTTGCTCACCCAGTCTCTACAACAAACAACCAACTCATTTGCTCACACAGTCTCTACAACAACCAACCAACTCATTTGCTCACACATTCTCTACAACAACCAAACCACTCATTTGCTCACCCAGTCTCTACAACAAACAACCAACTCATTTGCTCACACAGTCTCTACAACAACCAACCAACTCATTTGCTCACACATTCTCTACAACAACAAAACCACTCATTTGCTCACCCAGTCTCTACAACAAACAACCAACTCATTTGCTCACACAGTCTCTACAACAACCAACCCACTCATTTGCTCACCCAGTCTCTACAACAACAAACCCACTCATTTGCTCACACATTCTCTACAACAACAAACCCACTCATTTGCTCACACATTCTCTACAACAACAAACCCACTCATTTGCTCACACATTCTCTACAACAACAAACCCACTCATTTGCTCACACATTCTCTACAACAACAAACCCACTCATTTGCTCACACATTCTCTACAACAACCAACCCACTCATTTGCTCACACAGTCTCTACAACAACAAACCCACTCATTTGCTCACACATTCTCTACAACAACCAACCAACTCATTTGCTCACACATTCTCTACAACAACAAACCCACTCATTTGCTCACACATTCTCTACAACAACAAACCCACTCATTTGCTCACACAGTCTCTACAACAACCAACCCACTCATTTGCTCACACATTCTCTACAACAACCAACCAACTCATTTGCTCACACATTCTCTACAACAACAAAACCACTCATTTGCTCACCCAGTCTCTACAACAAACAACCCACATATTTGCTCACTCATTATCTACAACAACAAAACCACTCATTTGCTCACCCAGTCTTTACAACAAACAACCACATATTTGCTCACTCATTCTCTACAACAACCAAACCACTTATTTGCTCATCCAGTCTCTACAACAAACAACCCACATATTTGCTCACTCATTCTCTACAACAACAAAACCACTCATTTGCTCACCCAGTCTTTACAACAAACAACCCACATATTTGCTCACTCATTCTCTACAACAACCAAACCACTCATTTGCTCACCCAGTCTCTACAACAAACAACCCATATATTTGCTCACTCATTCTCTACAACAACCAAACCACTCATTTGCTCACCCAGTCTTTACAACAAACAACCCACATATTTGCTCACTCATTCTCTACAACAACCAAACCACTTATTTGCTCATCCAGTCTCTACAACAAACAACCCACATATTTGCTCACTCATTCTCTACAACAACCAAACCACTTATTTGCTCTCCCAGTCTCTACAACAACCAACCCACTTATTTGCTCACCCAGTCTCTACAACAAACAACCCACATATTTGCTTACTCATTCTCTACAACAACAAAACCACTTATTTGCTCACCCAGTCTTTACAACAGCCAACACAATCATTTGCTCACCCAGTCTCTACTAATAATCTGGTAGTCTAATAAACAACCCAGTCAATTGTTCATCCATTCTCAACAACAGCCATCCCAGTCTATAGCCCACCCATTCTCTACAACAAACAACCCAGTCTATTGCTCATCCAGTATCTACAACAGCCAACCCAGTCAATTGCTCACCAAGTCTCTACCAAAGCCAAACCAATCAATTTCTCACCCAGTCTCTACAACAGCCAACCTAGTTAATTGCTCACCCAGTCTCTACAACAGCCAACCTAGTTAATTGCTCATCCAGTATCTACAACAGCCAACCCAGTCAATTGCTCATCCTTTCTATAACAGACAACCAGTCTACTGTTCATCCATTCTCTACAACAAACAACCAAGACTATAGCTCATCCATTCTCTACAAAAGACAATCTAGTCTATAGCTCATCCATTCTCTACTATAGACAACCCAGTCTATAGCTCATCCATTCTCTACAACAGACAACCCAGTCTATAGCTCATCCATTCTCTACAACAGTCAACCCAGTCTATAGCTCATCCATTCTCTACAACAGACATCCCAGTCTATAGCTCATCCATTGTCAACAACAGACAGCCCAGTCTATTGCTCATCCATTTTCTACAACAGTCAACCCAGTCAATTGTTCTTACATTCTCTTCAACAACAACCAACCCAGTCTAAAGCTCATCCATTCTCTACAACAGACATCCCAGTCAATTGTTCATCCATTCTCTACAACAGACATCCCAGTCTATAGCTCATCCATTCTCTACAACAGACAACCCAGTCAATTGTTAATCCATTTTCTACAACAGACATCCCAGTCTATAGCTCATCCATTCTCTACAACAGACAACCCAGTCTATAGCTCATCCATTCTCTACAACAGACAACCCAGTCTATAGCTCATCCATTCTCTACAACAGACAACCCAGTCTATAGCTCATCCATTCTCTACAACAGACAACCCAGTCTATAGCTCATCCATTCTCTACAACAGACAACCCAGTCTATAGCTCATCCATTCTCTACAACAGACAACCCAGTCTATAGCTCATCCATTCTCTATAACAAACAACCCACTAATTTGCTCACCCAGTCTCTACAACAACCAACCGACTCAATTGCACACCCAGTCTCTACAACAGCCAACCGACTCATTTACTCACCCAATCTCTACAACAACCAACCAAATCATTTGCTCACCCAGTCTCTACAACAGCCAGACCACACATTTGCGCACCCAGTCTCTACAACAGCCAGACCACACATTTGCTCACCCAGTCTCTACAACAGCCAGACCACATATTTGCGCACCCAGTCTCTACAACAGCCAGACCACACATTTGCGCACCCAGTCTCTACAACAGCCAGACCACACATTTGCTCACCCAGTCTCTACAACAGCCAGACCACACATTTGCGCACCCAGTCTCTACAACAGCTAGACCACACATTTGCGCACCCAGTCTCTACAACAGCTAGACCACACATTTGCGCACCCAGTCTCTACAACAGCTAGACCACACATTTGCGCACCCAGTCTCTACAACAGCTAGACCACACATTTGCGCACCCAGTCTCTACAACAGCCAAACCTGTCTATTGTTTACACAGTCTCTACAACAGCCAACCCTGTCTATTGTCTACACAGTCTCTACAACAGCCAACCCTGTCTATTGTTTACACAGTCTCTACAACAGCCAAACCTGTCTATTGTTTACACAGTCTCTACAACAGCCAACCCTGTCTATTGTTTACACAGTCTGTACAACAGCCAACCCACTCATTTGCTCACCCAGTCTCTATAACAGCCAACCCAGTCTATTGTTTACACAGTCTCTACAAGAGCCAACCCAGTCTATTGTCTACACAGTCTCTACAACAGCCAACCCAGTCTATTGTTTACACAGTCTCTACAACAGCCAACCCAGTCTATTGTTTACAAAGTCTTTACAACAGCCAGACCACATATTTGCGCACCCAGTCTCTACAACAGCCAGACCACACATTTGCGCACCCAGTCTCTACAACAGCTAGACCACACATTTGCGCACCCAGTCTCTACAACAGCCAAACCTGTCTATTGTTTACACAGTCTCTACAACAGCCAACCCTGTCTATTGTTTACACAGTCTCTACAACAGCCAACCCTGTCTATTGTTTACACAGTCTCTACAACAGCCAACCCTGTCTATTGTTTACACAGTCTGTACAACAGCCAACCCACTCATTTGCTCACCCAGTCTCTACAACAGCCAAACCTGTCTATTGTTTACACAGTCTCTACAACAGCCAACCCAGTCTATTGTTTACACAGTCTCTACAACAGCCAACCCAGTCTATTGTTTACACAGTCTCTACAACAGCCAACCCAGTCTATTGTTTACACAGTCTCTACAACAGCCAACCCTGTCTATTGTTTACACATTCTCTACAACAGCCAACCCAGTCTGTTGTTTACACAGTCTCTACAACAGCCAACCCACTCATTTTCTCACCCAGTCTTTACAACAGCCAACCCACTCATTTGCTCACCCAGTCTCTACAACAACCAACCCACTCATTTTCTCACCCAGTCTCTACAACAGCCAACCACTCATTTCCTCACCCAGTCTCTACAACAGCCAACCACTCATTTTCTCACCCAGTCTTTACAACAGCCAACCCACTCATTTGCTCACACAGTCTTTACAACAGCCACCCCACTCATTTGCTCACCCAGTCTTTACTACAGCCACCCCAGTCATTTGCTCACACAGTCTTTACAACAGCCACCCACTCATTTGCTCACCCAGTCTCTACAACAGCCACCCACTAATTTTCTCACCCAGTCTTACAACAGCCAACCCACTCATTTGCTCACACAGTCTCTACAACAGCCAACCCACTCATTTGCTCACACAGTCTCTACAACAGCCACCCCACTCATTTGCTCACCCAGTCTTTACAACAGCCACCCCACTCATTTGCTCACCCAGTCTTTACTACAGCCACCCCACTCATTGCTCACCCAGTCTTTACAACAGCCACCCCACTCATTTGCTCACCCAGTCTTTACTACAGCCACCCCACTCATTTGCTCACCCAGTCTTTACTACAGCCACCCAACTCATTTGCTCACACAGTCTTTACTACAGCCACCCCACTAATTTTCTCACACAGTCTCTACAACAGCCACCCCACTCATTTGCTCACCCAGTCTTTACTACAGCCACCCCACTCATTTGCTCACCCAGTCTTTACTACAGCCACCCCACTCATTTGCTCACCCAGTCTTTACAACAGCCACCCCACTCATTTGCTCACCCAGTCTTTACTACAGCCACCCCCACTCATTTGCTCACCCAGTCTTTACTACAGCCACCCAACTCATTTGCTCACACAGTCTTTACTACAGCCACCCCACTAATTTTCTCACCCAGTCTTTACAACAGCCACCCCACTCATTTGCTCACACAGTCTTTACAACAGCCACCCCACTCATTTGCTCACCCAGTCTTTACTACAGCCACCCCACTCATTTGCTCACACAGTCTCTACAACAGCCACCCCACTCATTTGCTCACCCTGTCTTACTACAGCCACCCCACTCATTTGCTCACACAGTCTCTACAACAGCCACCCCACTCATTTGCTCACCCATTCTCTACAACAGCCAACCCACTCATTTGCTCACACAGTCTCTACAACAGCCACCCCACTCATTTGCTCACACAGTCTCTACAACAGCCACCCCACTCATTTGCTCACACAGTCTCTACAACAGCCACCCACTCATTTGCTCACACAGTCTCTACAACAGCCAACCAACTCATTTGCTCACCCAGTCTCTACAACAGCCACCCCACTCATTTGCTCACACAGTCTCTACAACAGCCAACCAACTCATTTGCTCACCCATTCTCTACAACAGCCAACCCACTCATTTGCTCACACAGTCTCTACAACAACCAACCAACTCATTTGCTCACACAGTCTCTACAACAACCAACCAACTCATTTGCTCACACAGTCTCTACAACAACCAACCAACTCATTTGCTCACACAGTCTCTACAACAACCAACCAACTCATTTGCTCACCCATTCTCTACAACAACCAACCAACTCATTTGCTCACACAGTCTCTACAACAACCAACCAACTCATTTGCTCGCCCAGTCTCTACAACAACCAACCAACTCATTTGCTCACCCAGTCTCTACAACAGCCAACCCACTCATTTGCTCACCCAGTCTCTACAACAGCCAACCCACTCATTTGCTCACCCAGTCTCTACAACAACCAACCAACTCATTTGCTCACCCAATCTCTACAACAACCAACCAACTCATTTGCTCACCCAATCTCTACAACAACCAACCAACACATTTGCGCACCCAGTCTCTACAACAGCTAGACCACACATTTGCGCACCCAGTCTCTACAACAGCCAGACCACACATTTGCGCACCCAGTCTCTACAACAGCTAGACCACACATTTGCGCACCCAGTCTCTACAACAGCCAAACCTGTCTATTGTTTACACAGTCTCTACAACAGCCAACCCTGTCTATTGTTTACACAGTCTCTACAACAGCCAAACCTGTCTATTGTTTACACAGTCTCTACAACAGCCAACCCTGTCTATTGTTTACACAGTCTCTACAACAGCCAACCCTGTCTATTGTTTACACAGTCTGTACAACAGCCAACCCACTCATTTGCTCACCCAGTCTCTACAACAGCCAACCCAGTCTATTGTCTACACAGTCTCTACAACAGCCAACCCAGTCTATTGTTTACACAGTCTCTACAAGAGCCAACCCAGTCTATTGTCTACACAGTCTCTACAACAGCCAACCCAGTCTATTGTTTACACAGTCTCTACAACAGCCAACCCAGTCTATTGTTTACACAGTCTCTACAACAGCCAACCCAGTCTATTGTTTACACAGTCTCTACAACAGCCAAAAAAGTCTATTGTTTACACATTCTCTACAACAGCCAACCCAGTCTGTTGTTTACACAGTCTCTACAACAGCCAACCCAGTCTGTTGTTTACACAGTCTCTACAACAGCCAACCCAGTCTGTTGTTTACACAGTCTCTACAGCAGCCAACCCACTCATTTGCTCACCCAGTCTCTACAACAGCCAACCCAGTCTGTTGTTTACACAGTCTCTACAACAGCCAACCCAGTCTGTTGTTTACACAGTCTCTACAACAGCCAACCCTGTCTATTGTTTACACCGTCTCTACAACAGCCAACCCAGTCTGTTGTTTACACAGTCTCTACAACAGCCAACCCACTCATTTGCTCACACAGTCTCTACAACAGCCAACCCAGTCTGTTGTTTACACAGTCTCTACAACAGCCAACCCACTCATTTGCTCACCCAGTCTCTACAACAGCCAAACCAGTCTGTTGTTTACACAGTCTCTACAACAGCCAACCCAGTCTGTTGTTTACACAGTCTCTACAACAGCCAACCCAGTTTATTGTTTACACAGTCTCTACAACAGCCAACCCAGTCTGTTGTTTAGACAGTCTCTACAACAGCCAACCCACTCATTTGCTCACCCAGTCTCTACAACAGCCAACCCAGTCTGTTGTTTACACAGTCTCTACAACAGCCAACCCAGTCTGTTGTTTACACAGTCTCTACAACAGCCAACCCTGTCTATTTTTTACACCGTCTCTACAACAGCCAACCCAGTCTGTTGTTTACACAGTCTCTACAACAGCCAACCCACTCATTTTCTCACCCAGTCTCTACAACAGCCAACCCACTCATTTGCTCATCCAGTCTCTACAACAACCAACCCACTCATTTTCTCACCCAGTCTCTACATCAGCCAACCCACTCATTTCTCACCCAGTCTCTACAACAGCCAACCCACTCATTTTCTCACCCAGTCTTTACAACAGCCACCCCACTCATGTGCTCACACAGTCTTTACTACAGCCACCCACTCATTTGCTCACCCAGTCTTTACTACAGCCAACCCACTAATTTTCTCACCCAGTCTTTACAACAGCCACCCCACTCATTTGCTCACACAGTCTCTACAACAGCCAACCCACTCATTTGCTCACACAGTCTCTACAACAGCCACCCCACTCATTTGCTCACCCAGTCTTTACAACAGCCACCCACTCATTTGCTCACCCAGTCTTTACTACAGCCACCCCACTCATTTGCTCACCCAGTCTTTACAACAGCCACCCCACTCATTTGCTCACCCAGTCTTTACTACAGCCACCCCACTCATTTGCTCACCCAGTCTTTACTACAGCCACCCACTCATTTGCTCACACAGTCTTTACTACAGCCACCCCACTCATTTGCTCACCCAGTCTTTACTACAGCCACCCCACTAATTTTCTCACCCAGTCTTTACAACAGCCACCCCACTCATTTGCTCACCCAGTCTTTACAACAGCCACCCCACTCATTTGCTCACCCAGTCTTTACTACAGCCACCCAACTCATTTGCTCACACAGTCTCTACAACAGCCACCCACTCATTTGCTCACCCAGTCTTTACTACAGCCACCCCACTCATTTGCTCACACAGTCTCTACAACAGCCACCCCACTCATTTGCTCACCAGTCTCTACAACAGCCAACCCACTCATTTGCTCACACAGTCTCTACAACAGCCACCCCACTCATTTGCTCACACAGTCTCTACAACAGCCAACCAACTCATTTGCTCACCCAGTCTCTACAACAGCCACCCCACTCATTTGCTCACACAGTCTCTACAACAGCAACCACTCATTTGCTCACCCATTCTCTACAACAGCCAACCCACTCATTTGCTCACACAGTCTCTACAACAACCACCACTCATTTGCTCACACAGTCTCTACAACAACCAACCACTCATTTGCTCACACAGTCTCTACAACAACCAACCAACTCATTTGCTCACACAGTCTCTACAACAACCAACCAACTCATTTGCTCACCCATTCTCTACAACAACCACCAACTCATTTGCTCACACAGTCTCTACAACAACAACCAACTCATTTGCTCACCAGTCTCTACAACAACCAACCAACTCATTTGCTCACACAGTCTCTACAACAGCCAACCCACTCATTTGCTCACCCAGTCTCTACAACAGCCAACCCACTCATTTGCTCACCCAGTCTCTACAACAACCAACCAACTCATTTGCTCACCCAATCTCTACAACAACCAACCAACTCATTTGCTCACCCAATCTCTACAACAACCAACCAACTCATTTGCTCACCCAATCTCTACAACAACCAACCAACACATTTGCGCACCCAGTCTCTACAACAGCTAACCACACATTTGCGCACCCAGTCTCTACAACAGCTAACCACACATTTGCGCACCCAGTCTCTACAACAGCCAACCCACTCATTTGCTCACCCAGTCTCTACAACAACCAACCAACTCATTTGCTCACCCAATCTCTACAACAACCAACCAACTCATTTGCTCACCCAATCTCTACAACAACCAACCAACTCATTTGCTCACCCAGTCTCTACAACAACCAACCAACACATTTGCGCACCCAGTCTCTACAACAGCTAGACCACACATTTGCGCACCCAGTCTCTACAACAGCTAGACCACACATTTGCGCACCCAGTCTCTACAACAGCCAAACCTGTCTATTGTTTACACAGTCTCTACAACAGCCAACCCTGTCTATTGTTTACACAGTCTCTACAACGGCCAAACCTGTCTATTGTTTACACAGTCTCTACAACAGCCAACCCTGTCTATTGTTTACACAGTCTCTACAACAGCCAACCCTGTCTATTGTTTACACAGTCTGTACAACAGCCAACCCACTCATTTGCTCACCCAGTCTCTACAACAGCCAACCCAGTCTATTGTCTACACAGTCTCTACAACAGCCAACCCAGTCTATTGTTTACACAGTCTCTACAAGAGCCAACCCAGTCTATTGTCTACACAGTCTCTACAACAGCCAACCCAGTCTATTGTTTACACAGTCTCTACAACAGCCAACCCAGTCTATTGTTTACACAGTCTCTACAACAGCCAACCCAGTCTATTGTTTACACAGTCTCTACAACAGCCAAAAAAGTCTATTGTTTACACATTCTCTACAACAGCCAACCCAGTCTGTTGTTTACACAGTCTCTACAACAGCCAACCCAGTCTGTTGTTTACACAGTCTCTACAACAGCCAACCCAGTCTGTTGTTTACACAGTCTCTACAGCAGCCAACCCACTCATTTGCTCACCCAGTCTCTACAACAGCCAACCCAGTCTGTTGTTTACACAGTCTCTACAACAGCCAACCCAGTCTGTTGTTTACACAGTCTCTACAACAGCCAACCCTGTCTATTGTTTACACCGTCTCTACAACAGCCAACCCAGTCTGTTGTTTACACAGTCTCTACAACAGCCAACCCACTCATTTGCTCACACAGTCTCTACAACAGCCAACCCAGTCTGTTGTTTACACAGTCTCTACAACAGCCAACCCACTCATTTGCTCACCCAGTCTCTACAACAGCCAAACCAGTCTGTTGTTTACACAGTCTCTACAACAGCCAACCCAGTCTGTTGTTTACACAGTCTCTACAACAGCCAACCCAGTTTATTGTTTACACAGTCTCTACAACAGCCAACCGAGTCTGTTGTTTACACAGTCTCTACAACAGCCAACCACTCATTTGCTCACCCAGTCTCTACAACAGCCAACCCAGTCTGTTGTTTACACAGTCTCTACAACAGCCAAACCACTCATTTGCTCACCCAGTCTCTACAACAGCCAACCCAGTCTGTTGTTTACACAGTCTCTACAACAGCCAACCCAGTCTGTTGTTTACACAGTCTCTACAACAGCCAACCCACTCATTTGCTCACCCATTCTCTACAACAGCCAATCCAGTCTGTTGTTTACCCAGTCTCTACAACAGCCATCCCACTCATTTGCTCACACAGTCTCTACAACAGCCAACCAACTCATTTGCTCACCCAGTCTCTACAACAGCCACCCCACTCATTTGCTCACACAGTCTCTACAACAGCCAACCAACTCATTTGCTCACCCATTCTCTACAACAGCCAACCCACTCATTTGCTCACACAGTCTCTACAACAACCAACCAACTCATTTGCTCACACAGTCTCTACAACAACCAACCAACTCATTTGCTCACACAGTCTCTACAACAACCAACCAACTCATTTGCTCACACAGTCTCTACAACAACCAACCAACTCATTTGCTCACCCATTCTCTACAACAACCAACCAACTCATTTGCTCACACAGTCTCTACAACAACCAACCAACTCATTTGCTCGCCCAGTCTCTACAACAACCAACCAACTCATTTGCTCACCCAGTCTCTACAACAGCCAACCCACTCATTTGCTCACCCAGTCTCTACAACAGCCAACCCACTCATTTGCTCACCCAGTCTCTACAACAACCAACCAACTCATTTGCTCACCCAATCTCTACAACAACCAACCAACTCATTTGCTCACCCAATCTCTACAACAACCAACCAACTCATTTGCTCACCCAATCTCTACAACAACCAACCAACACATTTGCGCACCCAGTCTCTACAACAGCTAGACCACACATTTGCGCACCCAGTCTCTACAACAGCCAGACCACACATTTGCGCACCCAGTCTCTACAACAGCTAGACCACACATTTGCGCACCCAGTCTCTACAACAGCCAAACCTGTCTATTGTTTACACAGTCTCTACAACAGCCAACCCTGTCTATTGTTTACACAGTCTCTACAACAGCCAAACCTGTCTATTGTTTACACAGTCTCTACAACAGCCAACCCTGTCTATTGTTTACACAGTCTCTACAACAGCCAACCCTGTCTATTGTTTACACAGTCTGTACAACAGCCAACCCACTCATTTGCTCACCCAGTCTCTACAACAGCCAACCCAGTCTATTGTCTACACAGTCTCTACAACAGCCAACCAGTCTATTGTTTACACAGTCTCTACAAGAGCCAACCCAGTCTATTGTCTACACAGTCTCTACAACAGCCAACCCAGTCTATTGTTTACACAGTCTCTACAACAGCCAACCCAGTCTATTGTTTACACAGTCTCTACAACAGCCAACCCGTCTATTGTTTACACAGTCTCTACAACAGCCAAAAAAGTCTATTGTTTACACATTCTCTACAACAGCCAACCCAGTCTGTTGTTTACACAGTCTCTACAACAGCCAACCCAGTCTGTTGTTTACACAGTCTCTACAACAGCCAACCCAGTCTGTTGTTTACACAGTCTCTACAGCAGCCAACCCACTCATTTGCTCACCCAGTCTCTACAACAGCCAACCCAGTCTGTTGTTTACACAGTCTCTACAACAGCCAACCCAGTCTGTTGTTTACACAGTCTCTACAACAGCCAACCCTGTCTATTGTTTACACCGTCTCTACAACAGCCAACCCAGTCTGTTGTTTACACAGTCTCTACAACAGCCAACCCACTCATTTGCTCACACAGTCTCTACAACAGCCAACCCAGTCTGTTGTTTACACAGTCTCTACAACAGCCAACCCACTCATTTGCTCACCCAGTCTCTACAACAGCCAAACCAGTCTGTTGTTTACACAGTCTCTACAACAGCCAACCCAGTCTGTTGTTTACACAGTCTCTACAACAGCCAACCCAGTTTATTGTTTACACAGTCTCTACAACAGCCAACCCAGTCTGTTGTTTAGACAGTCTCTACAACAGCCAACCCACTCATTTGCTCACCCAGTCTCTACAACAGCCAACCCAGTCTGTTGTTTACACAGTCTCTACAACAGCCAACCCAGTCTGTTGTTTACACAGTCTCTACAACAGCCAACCCTGTCTATTGTTTACACCGTCTCTACAACAGCCAACCCAGTCTGTTGTTTACACAGTCTCTACAACAGCCAACCCACTCATTTTCTCACCCAGTCTTTACAACAGCCAACCCACTCATTTGCTCATCCAGTCTCTACAACAACCAACCCACTCATTTTCTCACCAGTCTCTACATCAGCCAACCCACTCATTTCCTCACCCAGTCTCTACAACAGCCAACCCACTCATTTTCTCACCCAGTCTTTACAACAGCCACCCCACTCATGTGCTCACACAGTCTTTACTACAGCCACCCCACTCATTTGCTCACCCAGTCTTTACTACAGCCACCCCACTAATTTTCTCACCCAGTCTTTACAACAGCCACCCCACTCATTTGCTCACACAGTCTCTACAACAGCCAACCCACTCATTTGCTCACACAGTCTCTACAACAGCCACCCCACTCATTTGCTCACCCAGTCTTTACTACAGCCACCCCACTCATTTGCTCACCCAGTCTTTACTACAGCCACCCCACTCATTTGCTCACCCAGTCTTTACAACAGCCACCCCACTCATTTGCTCACCCAGTCTTTACTACAGCCACCCCACTCATTTGCTCACCCAGTCTTTACTACAGCCACCCAACTCATTTGCTCACACAGTCTTTACTACAGCCACCCCACTCATTTGCTCACCCAGTCTTTACTACAGCCACCCCACTAATTTTCTCACCCAGTCTTTACAACAGCCACCCCACTCATTTGCTCACACAGTCTTTACAACAGCCACCCCACTCATTTGCTCACCCAGTCTTTACTACAGACACCCAACTCATTTGCTCACACAGTCTCTACAACAGCCACCCCACTCATTTGCTCACCCAGTCTTTACTACAGCCACCCCACTCATTTGCTCACACAGTCTCTACAACAGCCACCCCACTCATTTGCTCACCCAGTCTCTACAACAGCCAACCCACTCATTTGCTCACACAGTCTCTACAACAGCCACCCCACTCATTTGCTCACACAGTCTCTACAACAGCCAACCAACTCATTTGCTCACCCAGTCTCTACAACAGCCACCCCACTCATTTGCTCACACAGTCTCTACAACAGCCAACCAACTCATTTGCTCACCCATTCTCTACAACAGCCAACCCACTCATTTGCTCACACAGTCTCTACAACAACCAACCAACTCATTTGCTCACACAGTCTCTACAACAACCAACCAACTCATTTGCTCACACAGTCTCTACAACAACCAACCAACTCATTTGCTCACACAGTCTCTACAACAACCAACCAACTCATTTGCTCACCCATTCTCTACAACAACCAACCAACTCATTTGCTCACACAGTCTCTACAACAACCAACCAACTCATTTGCTCGCCCAGTCTCTACAACAACCAACCAACTCATTTGCTCACCCAGTCTCTACAACAGCCAACCCACTCATTTGCTCACCCAGTCTCTACAACAGCCAACCCACTCATTTGCTCACCCAGTCTCTACAACAACCAACCAACTCATTTGCTCACCCAATCTCTACAACAACCAACCAACTCATTTGCTCACCCAATCTCTACAACAACCAACCAACTCATTTGCTCACCCAATCTCTACAACAACCAACCAACACATTTGCGCACCCAGTCTCTACAACAGCTATACCACACATTTGCGCACCCAGTCTCTACAACAGCCAGACCACACATTTGCGCACCCAGTCTCTACAACAGCTAGACCACACATTTGCGCACCCAGTCTCTACAACAGCCAAACCTGTCTATTGTTTACACAGTCTCTACAACAGCCAACCCTGTCTATTGTTTACACAGTCTCTACAACAGCCAAACCTGTCTATTGTTTACACAGTCTCTACAACAGCCAACCCTGTCTATTGTTTACACAGTCTCTACAACAGCCAACCCTGTCTATTGTTTACACAGTCTGTACAACAGCCAACCCACTCATTTGCTCACCCAGTCTCTACAACAGCCAACCCAGTCTATTGTCTACACAGTCTCTACAACAGCCAACCCAGTCTATTGTTTACACAGTCTCTACAAGAGCCAACCCAGTCTATTGTCTACACAGTCTCTACAACAGCCAACCCAGTCTATTGTTTACACAGTCTCTACAACAGCCAACCCAGTCTATTGTTTACACAGTCTCTACAACAGCCAACCCAGTCTATTGTTTACACAGTCTCTACAACAGCCAAAAAAGTCTATTGTTTACACATTCTCTACAACAGCCAACCAGTCTGTTGTTTACACAGTCTCTACAACAGCCAACCCAGTCTGTTGTTTACACAGTCTCTACAACAGCCAACCCAGTCTGTTGTTTACACAGTCTCTACAGCAGCCAACCCACTCATTTGCTCACCCAGTCTCTACAACAGCCAACCCAGTCTGTTGTTTACACAGTCTCTACAACAGCCAACCCAGTCTGTTGTTTACACAGTCTCTACAACAGCCAACCCTGTCTATTGTTTACACCGTCTCTACAACAGCCAACCCAGTCTGTTGTTTACACAGTCTCTACAACAGCCAACCCACTCATTTGCTCACACAGTCTCTACAACAGCCAACCCAGTCTGTTGTTTACACAGTCTCTACAACAGCCAACCCACTCATTTGCTCACCCAGTCTCTACAACAGCCAAACCAGTCTGTTGTTTACACAGTCTCTACAACAGCCAACCCAGTCTGTTGTTTACACAGTCTCTACAACAGCCAACCCAGTTTATTGTTTACACAGTCTCTACAACAGCCAACCGAGTCTGTTGTTTACACAGTCTCTACAACAGCCAACCCACTCATTTGCTCACCCAGTCTCTACAACAGCCAACCCAGTCTGTTGTTTACACAGTCTCTACAACAGCCAAACCACTCATTTGCTCACCCAGTCTCTACAACAGCCAACCCAGTCTGTTGTTTACACAGTCTCTACAACAGCCAACCCAGTCTGTTGTTTACACAGTCTCTACAACAGCCAACCCACTCATTTGCTCACCCATTCTCTACAACAGCCAATCCAGTCTGTTGTTTACCCAGTCTCTACAACAGCCATCCCACTCATTTGCTCACCCAGTCTCTACAACAACCCAACCAGTCTGTTGTTTACACAGTCTTTACAACAACCAACCCACTCATTTTCTCACCCAGTCTTTACAACAGCCAACCCACTCATTTGCTCACCCAGTCTCTACAACAACCAACCCACTCATTTTCTCACCCAGTCTCTACATCAGCCAACCCACTCATTTGCGCACCCAGTCTCTACAACAACCAACCCACTCATTTTCTCACCCAGTCTTTACAACAACCAACCCACTCATTTGCTCACCCAAACTCTACAACAACCAACCCACTCATTTTCTCACCCAGTCTCTACAACAACCAACCCACTCATTTGCGCATCCAGTCTCTACAAGAGCCAACCCACTCATTTGCTCATCCAGTCTCTACAACAACCAACCCACTCATTTGCTCATCCAGTCTCTACAACAACCAACCCACTCATTTGCTCATCCAGTCTCTACAACAACCAACCCACTCATTTTCTCACCCAGTCTTTACAACAACCAACCCACTCATTTGCGCACCCAGTCTCTACAACAACCAACCCACTCATTTCTCACCCAGTCTTTACAACAGCCAACCCACTCATTTGCGCACCCAGTCTTTACAACAACCAACCCACTCATTTGCTCACCCAGTCTCTACAAACCCCAACCCACTCATTTGCTCACCCAGTCTCTACAACAACCAACCCACTCATTTGCGCACCCAGTCTCTACAAGAGCCAACCCACTCATTTGCTCATCCAGTCTCTACAACAACCAACCCACTCATTTGCGCACCCAGTCTCTACAAGAGCCAACCCACTCATTTGCTCATCCAGTCTCTACAACAACCAACCCACTCATTTTCTCACCCAGTCTCTACATCAGCCAACCCACTCATTTCCTCACCCAGTCTCTACAACAACCAACCCACTCATTTGCGCACCCAGTCTCTACAAGAGCCAACCCACTCATTTGCTCATCCAGTCTCTACAACAACCAACCCACTCATTTTCTCACCCAGTCTCTACATCAGCCAACCCACTCATTTCCTCACCCAGTCTCTACAACAACCAACCCACTCATTTGCTCACACAGTCTCTACAACAACCAACCCACTCATTTTCTCACCCAGTCTCTACATCAGCCAACCCACTCATTTCCTCACCCAGTCTCTACAACAACCAATCAACTCATTTTCTCACCCAGTCTCTACAACAACCAACCAACTCATTTGCTCACCCAATCTCTACAACAACCAACCCACTCATTTGCTCACCCAATCTCTACAACAGCCAACCGACTCATTTGCACACCCATTCTCTACAACAACCAACCAACTCATTTGCTCACCCAATCTCTACAACAACCAACCAACTCATTTGCTCACCGAATCTCTACACCAACCAACCGACTCATTTGCTCACCCAATCTCTACAACAACCAACCCACATATTTTCTCACTCATTCTCTACAACAACAAAACCTTTTATTTGCTCACCCAGTCTTTACAACAGCCAACACAATCAATTGCTCACCCAGTCTCTACTAATAATCTGGTAGTCTAATAGACAACCCAGTCAATTGTTCATCCATTCTCTACAACAGCCATCCCAGTCTATAGCCCATCCATTCTCTACAACAGACAACCCAGTCTATTGCTCACCCAGTATCTACAACAGCCAACCCAGTGAATTGCTCACCCAGTCTCTACCAAAGCCAAACCAATCAATTGCTCATCCAGTCTCTACAACAGCCAACCTAGTTAATTGCTCACCCAGTCTCTACAACAGCCAACCCAGTCAATTGCTTATCCAGTTTTCTACAACAGCCAACCCAATCTATTGCTCATCCATTCTATAACAGACAACCAGTCTACTGCTCATCCATTCTCTATAACAAACAACCCAGTCTATAGCTCATCCATCTTCTACAAAGGCAATCTAGTCTATAGCTCATCCATTCTCTACAACAGACAACCCAGTATATCGCTCATCCATTCCCTACAACAGTCAACACAGTCAATTGCTCATCCATTCTCTACAACAGTCAACCCAGTCTATTGTTCATCCATTCTCTACAACAGATAACCCAGTCAATTGTTCATCCTTTCTCTAAAATAGACAACCAGTCTATAGCTCACCCATTCTCAACAACAGAGAGCCCAGTCCATTGCTCATCCATTTTCTACAACAGTCAACATAGTCAATTGTTCTTCCATTCTCTTCAACAGCCAACCCAGTCTATAGCTCATCCATTCTCTACAACAGACAACCCAGTCTATAGCTCATCCATTCTCTACAACAGACAACCCGGTCTATAGCTCATCCATTCTCTAAAACAGACAACCCAGTCAATTGCTCATCCATTCTCTACAACAGACAACCCTGTCTATAGCTCATCCATTCTCTATAACAGACAACCCAGTCTATTGCTCATCCATTCTCTACAACAGACAACTCAGTCTATAGCTCATCCATTCTCTACAACAGACAACCCAGTCTATAGCTCATCTATTCTCTACAACAGACAACCCAGTCTATAGCTAGCTCATCCATTCTCTACAACAGACAACCCAGTCTATAGCTCATCCATTCTCTACAACAGACAACCCAGTCTATAGCTCATCCATTCTCTACAACAGACAACCCAGTCTATAGCTCATCCATTCTCTACAACAGACAACCCAGTCTATAGCTCATCTATTCTCTACAACAGACAACCCAGTCTATAGCTCATCTATTCTCTACAACAGACAACCCAGTCTATAGCTCATCCATTCTCTACAACAGACAACCCAGTCTATAGCTCATCCATTCTCTACAACAGACAACCCAGTCTATAGCTCATCCATTCTCTACAACAGACAACCAGTCTATAGCTCATCCATTCTCTAAAACAGACAACCCAGTCTATAGCTCATCTATTCTCTACAACAGACAACCCAGTCTATAGCTCATCCATTCTCTACAACAGACAACCCAGTCTATAGCTCATCCATTCTCTACAACAGACAACCCAGTCTATAGCTCATCTATTCTCTACAACAGACAACCCAGTCTATAGCTCATCCATTCTCTACAACAGACAACCAGTCTATAGCTCATCCATTCTCTACAACAGACAACCCAGTCTATAGCTCATCCATTCTCTACAACAGACAACCCAGTCTATAGCTCATCTATTCTCTACAACAGACAACCCAGTCTATAGCTCATCCATTCTCTACAACAGACAACCCAGTCTATAGCTCATCCATTCTCTACAACAGACAACCCAGTCTATATCTCATCCATTCTCTACAACAGACAACCCAGTCTATAGCTCATCCATTCTCTACAACAGACAACCCAGTCTATAGCTCATCGATTCTCTACAACAGACAACCCAGTCTATAGCTCATCTATTCTCTACAACAGACAACCCAGTCTATAGCTCATCCATTCTCTACAACAGACAACCCAGTCTATAGCTCATCCATTCTCTACAACAGACAACCCAGTCTTTAGCTCATCCATTCTCTACAACAGACAACCCAGTCTATAGCTCATCTATTCTCTACAACAGACAACCCAGTCTATAGCTCATCCATTCTCTACAACAGACAACCCAGTCTATAGCTCATCCATTCTCTACAACAGACACCCAGTCTATAGCTCATCCATTCTCTACAACAGACAACCCAGTCTATATCTCATCCATTCTCTACAACAGACAACCCAGTCTATAGCTCATCCATTCTCTACAACAGACAACCCAGTCTATAGCTCATCAATTCTCTACAACAGACAACCCAGTCTATATCTCATCCATTCTCTACAACAGACAACCCAGTCTATAGCTCATCCATTCTCTACAACAGACAACCCAGTCTATAGCTCATCTATTCTCTACAACAGACAACCCAGTCTATAGCCCATCCATTTTCTACAACAACCATTAGTTCATCTTTCTGCTCGTTCATTTCCTCAGACATAATAATGTTCCTGTACACAAATGAATGTCACCTTCCAGCAGACAGACTCCAAGTTATGCCCATCCGCCCTGAAGCACTTTGCCACCAAATAGTTGTCCCGATGTCAGGACTGAGCTCTCCATCACCCCCCAGCAGACAGACTCCAAGTTATGCCCATCCGCCGTGAAGCACTTTGCCACCAAATAGTTGTCCTCCATGTCAGGACTGAGCTCTCCATCACCCCCCAGCAGACAGACTCCAAGTTATGCCCATCTGCCGTGAAGCACTTTGCCGCCAAATAGTTGTCCCGATGTCAGGACTGAGCTCTCCATCACCCCCCCAGCAGACAGACTCCAAGTTATGCCCATCCGCCGTGAAGCACTTTGCCGCCAAATAGTTGTCCCTGATGTCAGGACTGAGCTCTCCATCACTCCCCAGCAGACAGACTCCAAGTTATGCCCATCCGCCTGAAGCACTTTGCCGCCAAATAGTTGTCCCCGATGTCAGGACTGAGCTCTCCATCACCCCCCAGCAGACAGACTCCAAGTTATGCCCATCCGCCGTGAAGCACTTTGCCACCAAATAGTTGTCCTCGATGTCAGGACTGAGCTCTCCATCACCCCCCAGCAGACAGACTCCAAGTTATGCCCATCCGCCCTGAAGCACTTTGCCACCAAATAGTTGTCCTCGATGTCAGGACTGAGCTCTCCATCACCCCCCAGCAGACAGACTCCAAGTTATGCCCATCCGCCGTGAAGCACTTTGCCGCCAAATAGTTGTCCTCGATGTCAGGACTGAGCTCTCCATCACCCCCAGCAGACAGACTCCAAGTTATGCCCATCCGCCGTGAAGCACTTTGCCACCAAATAGTTGTCCTCGATGTCAGGACTGAGCTCTCCATCACCCCCCAGCAGACAGACTCCAAGATATGCCCATCCGCCGTGAAGCACTTTGCCACCAAATAGTTGTCCTCGATGTCAGGAGTGAGCTCTCCATCACCCCCAGCAGACAGACTCCAAGTTATGCCCATCCGCCGTGAAGCACTTTGCCACCAAATAGTTGTCCTCGATGTCAGGACTGAGCTCTCCATCACCCCCCAGCAGACAGACTCCAAGTTATGCCCATCCGCCGTGAAGCACTTTGCCGCCAAATAGTTGTCCTCGATGTCAGGACTGAGCTCTCCATCACCCCCCAGCAGACAGACTCCAAGTTATGCCCATCCGCCCTGAAGCACTTTGCCGCCAAATAGTTGTCCTCGATGTCAGGACTGAGCTCTCCATCACCCCCCAGCAGACAGACTCCAAGTTATGCCCATCCGCCGTGAAGCACTTTGCCGCCAAATAGTTGTCCTCGATGTCAGGACTGAGCTCTCCATCACCCCCCAGCAGACAGACTCCAAGATATGCCCATCCGCCGTGAAGCACTTTGCCACCAAATAGTTGTCCTCGATGTCAGGACTGAGCTCTCCATCACCCCCCAGCAGACAGACTCCAAGTTATGCCCATCCGCCGTGAAGCACTTTGCCACCAAATAGTTGTCCTCGATGTCAGGACTGAGCTCTCCATCACCCCCCAGCAGACAGACTCCAAGATATGCCCATCCGCCGTGAAGCACTTTGCCACCAAATAGTTGTCCTCGATGTCAGGACTGAGCTCTCCATCACCCCCCAGCAGACAGACTCCAAGTTATGCCCATCCGCCGTGAAGCACTTTGCCACCAAATAGTTGTCCTCGATGTCAGGACTGAGCTCTCCATCACCCCCCAGCAGACAGACTCCAAGTTATGCCCATCCGCCGTGAAGCACTTTGCCACCAAATAGTTGTCCTCGATGTCAGGACTGAGCTCTCCATCACCCCCCAGCAGACAGACTCCAAGATATGCCCATCCGCCGTGAAGCACTTTGCCGCCAAATAGTTGTCCTCGATGTCAGGACTGAGCTCTCCATCACCCCCCAGCAGACAGACTCCAAGTTATGCCCATCCGCCGTGAAGCACTTTGCCACCAAATAGTTGTCCTCGATGTCAGGACTGAGCTCTCCATCACCCCCAGCAGACAGACTCCAAGTTATGCCCATCCGCCCTGAAGCACTTTGCCGCCAAATAGTTGTCCCCGATGTCAGGACTGAGCTCTCCATCACCTTCCAGCAGACAGACTCCAAGTTATGCCCATCCGCCCTGAAGCACTTTGCCGCCAAATAGTTGTCCTCGATGTCAGGACTGAGCTCTCCATCACCCCCCAGCAGACAGACTCCAAGTTATGCCCATCCGCCGTGAAGCACTTTGCCGCCAAATAGTTGTCCCCGATGTCAGGACTGAGCTCTCCATCACCCCCCAGCAGACAGACTCCAAGTTATGCCCATCCGCCGTGAAGCACTTTGCCACCAAATAGTTGTCCCCGATGTCAGGACTGAGCTCTCCATCACCCCCCAGCAGACAGACTCCAAGTTATGCCCATCCGCCGTGAAGCACTTTGCCGCCAAATAGTTGTCCCCGATGTCAGGACTGAGCTCTCCATCACCCCCCAGCAGACAGACTCCAAGTTATGCCCATCCGCCGTGAAGCACTTTGCCGCCAAATAGTTGTCCCCGATGTCAGGACTGAGCTCTCCATCACCCCCCAGCAGACAGACTCCAAGTTATGCCCATCCGCCCTGAAGCACTTTGCCGCCAAATAGTTGTCCCCGATGTCAGGACTGAGCTCTCCATCACCCCCCAGCAGACAGACTCCAAGTTATGCCAATCCGCCGTGAAGCACTTTGCCGCCAAATAGTTGTCCTCGATGTCAGGACTGAGCTCTCCATCACCCCCCAGCAGACAGACTCCAAGTTATGCCCATCCGCCGTGAAGCACTTTGCCGCCAAATAGTTGTCCCCGATGTCAGGACTGAGCTCTCCATCACCCCCCAGCAGACAGACTCCAAGTTATGCCCATCCGCCGTGAAGCACTTTGCCGCCAAATAGTTGTCCCTGATGTCAGGACTGAGCTCTCCATCACCCCCCAGCAGACAGACTCCAAGATATGCCCATCCGCCGTGAAGCACTTTGCCGCCAAATAGTTGTCCCCGATGTCAGGACTGAGCTCTCCATCACCCCCAGCAGACAGACTCCAAGTTATGCCCATCCGCCGTGAAGCACTTTGCCGCCAAATAGTTGTTCCCGATGTCAGGACTGAGCTCTCCATCACCCCCCAGCAGACAGACTCCAAGTTATGCCCATCCGCCGTGAAGCACTTTGCCGCCAAATAGTTGTCCCGATGTCAGGACTGAGCTCTCCATCACCCCCCAGCAGACAGACTCCAAGTTATGCCCATCCGCCGTGAAGCACTTTGCCGCCAAATAGTTGTCCTCGATGTCAGGACTGAGCTCTCCATCACCCCCAGCAGACAGACTCCAAGTTATGCCCATCCGCCGTGAAGCACTTTGCCGCCAAATAGTTGTCCCCGATGTCAGGACTGAGCTCTCCATCACCCCCCAGCAGACAGACTCCAAGTTATGCCCATCCGCCGTGAAGCACTTTGCCGCCAAATAGTTGTCCCCGATGTCAGGACTGAGCTCTCCATCACCCCCCAGCAGACAGACTCCAAGTTATGCCCATCCGTCCTGAAGCACTTTGCCGCCAAATAGTTGTCCCCGATGTCAGGACTGAGCTCTCCATCACCCCCCAGCAGACAGACTCCAAGTTATGCCCATCCGCCCTGAAGCACTTTGCCGCCAAATAGTTGTCCCGATGTCAGGACTGAGCTCTCCATCACCCCCCAGCAGACAGACTCCAAGTTATGCCCATCCGCCCTGAAGCACTTTGCCACCAAATAGTTGTCCCCGATGTCAGGACTGAGCTCTCCATCACCCCCCAGCAGACAGACTCCAAGTTATGCCCATCCGCCCTGAAGCACTTTGCCGCCAAATAGTTGTCCCCGATGTCAGGACTGAGCTCTCCATCACCCCCCAGCAGATAGACTCCAAGTTATGCCCATCCGCCCTGAAGCACTTTGCCGCCAAATAGTTGTCCCCGATGTCAGGACTGAGCTCTCCATCACCCCCCAGCAGACAGACTCCAAGATATGCCCATCCGCCCTGAAGCACTTTGCCACCAAATAGTTGTCCCCGATGCCAGGACTGAGCTCTCCGACCCCCCAGCAGATAGAAATACTCTACCTCCCATACTCAAAAGCCATAGCACTGGAAACCATTGACCAGTATCCACGCAATGCCGTCCACGTTTATACTGATGGATGTGCATTCAAGGCCACCCTAAATGCTGGTTACGGTGCTGTTGTCAAGTATCCCTACTCTCACCCAGACGACAACCCCCAAATTGACGGTCCATGCAGAGAATACTGCTCCAATTACTCTGCAGAAATTATAGCAATAGAGAGAGCACTCAGAAGGATATTTGTAGACTTTGAATGTGACACCATCGCACCGGAAGATATTTATATTTTCTCGGATTCTAAATCAGCACTCGAAGCAATTGAAAGCGGACTAACATCCGAGGTGTCCAATATAAGATCTGTATCCAACCAACTCTCCACTACCTGTGGCGTGACTGTAACCCTACAATGGATCCCTGGCCACATCGGCATTGCGGGAAATGAGAGAGCGGATAGGTTGGCTAAACTGGGAGCATCTCTACCACAGCTTCCTGTACAAGTTAGCCTCAAAACATGCAAGCAAATTTTGAGAAACAACTACCACGAGGAATGGTTAAATATGTGGGCTTCAGCTAAGACTGGACGCCTACTCTACAGATATCAAACAAAACCAGACCCCCTCGACCCTGTGCGGGAGCTCAGACAAAGAGATCAAAGCCTGATATTCCAGCTGAGAACAGGCCATGCTTCTACCAATCAACACCTGAGCAGAATAAAAACACAACATGACCCAATGTGCAGACACTGCCGCCAACAATCTGAGACAGTAGATCACCTGCTACTACACTGTCCCCATTTACAAAACCGACGGAGCATATTACTCCCACTACTTCCATCCATCAATAGCACACTGTACTCTGCAGCTGTACAACTGAGAAGGACCTGCGCCTTCATGCGAGAGGCATTAAGCTGTAAAGAGCTCATAGCTCACGGCTAACAAGGGGATTAAGTCAAGTCAAGTCAAGTACACAAATGAAGCATTTTTGTATCAGCTTTCTCACAGGCTCCATCCACTGCCTTTCGTGCAAAGACCATTTCTGCTATCGTGAACACACTCATTGAATCAATCAGAAAACATAGGTGGGTGAAAGTCTGTGTTTGAAGCCAATGTATTGCCTTAGTTACATCCGTGATCTCCATCATTAAAGTCTTATTGGCAGGTCATTCTCACTACACATCGGACAAGTCCATCAGTGCTCAGACCTCCACCTAAGAATATCTCTCAACGTGTAGCGACTAACAACACTGATGGTGTTCAGTGACAGTGAGCATGTCGATCTGAGGTTCCATTAGCCCTGTCTAAGTCGATCTGATTGTCCATGAGCCCTGTCTAAGTCGATCTGATTGTCCATGAGCCCTGTCTAAGTCGATCTGATTGTCCATGAGCCCTGTCTAAGTCGATCTGATTGTCCATGAGCCCTGTCTAAGTAGATCTGATTGTCAATGAGCCCTGTCTAAGTCGATCTGATTGTCCATGAGCCCTGTCTAAGTCGATCTGATTGTCCATGAGCCCTGTCTAAGTCGATCTGATTGTCCATGAACCCTGTCTAAGTCGATCTGATTGTCCATTAGCCCTGTCTTAGTCGATCTGATTGTCCATGAGCCCGTCTAGGTCGATCTGATTGTCCATGAGCCCTGTCTAAGTCGATCTGAGGATCCATGAGCCCTGTCTAAGTCGATCTGAGGGTCCATGAGCCCTGTCTACGTCGATCTGACGGTCTATGAGCTCTGTCTGTCTCGATCTGAGGGTCCATTAGCACTGTCTAAGTCGATCTGAGGATCCATGAGCTCTGTCTACGTCGATCTGACGGTCCATGAACTTTGTCTATCTCGATCTGAGTGTCCATGAGCTCTGTCTATTTCGATCTGACGGTCCATGAACTATGTCTATGCCAGGCAACAGACCCATGCACTCTATTTATGCCAAACAACAGACCAATAAGCTCCGTTTATGCCAAAGAACAGACCCATGAGTTCTACTTATGCCAAACAACAGACCCATGAGCTCCATTTATGCCGAACAACATACCCATGAGCTCCATTTATGCCGAACAACAGACCCATGAGCTCCATTTATGCCGAACAACAGACCCAAAAGCTCCGTTTATGCCAAACAACAGAACCTATGAGCTCCGTTTATGCCAAACAACAGAACCCATGAGCTCCGTTTATGCCAAACAACAGAACCCATGAGCTCCGTTTATGCCAAACAACAGAACCCATGAGCTCCGTTTATGCAACAACAGAACCCATGACCTCGTTTATGCCAAACAACAGAACCCATGAGCTCCATTTATGCCAAACAACAGACCCATGAGCTTCATTTATGCCAAACAACATACCCATGAGCTCCATTTATGCCAAACAACAGACCCATGAGCTCCATTTATGCCAAACAACAGACCCATTACCTACATTTATGCCAACAACAGACCCATGAGCTCCATGTGTGCCAAACAACAGAACCCATGAGCTCCATTTATGCCAAACAACAGAACCCATGAGCTCCGTTTATGCCAAACAACAGAACCATGAGCTCCGTTTATGCCAAACAACAGAACCCATGAGCTCCGTTTATGCCAAACAACAGAACCCATGAGCTCATTTTATGCCAAACAACAGAACCCATGAGCTCCGTTTATGCCAAACAACAGAACCCATGAGCTCCGTTTATGCCAAACAACAGAACCCAACTGCGTCATATAAAAAAAAAGCAAAGCTTTCGTTTCCAATGTCATGGCCACTGAGTTTATTCTTCTGCCTTGGATGTTCCGTTTGGTCAAGGCCAAACTTGATCTATGTAGACCGGCCATTATTTGGTGGATGCCGAGTACTGGTGGGGCTTCCATTTTCAAGATGGTGGACGATTGCTTGTGTTGCTGTATATTCCCCCAGTTTTACAGCTCGCTGTTTTCTCCAGGTATGGCGGTTGTCGTGTCTCTGAGCTGGAACCCACTTTAGTATCTCGTTAACTTGTAGCGACGGTTAGGGCTCTTGGGAATCAACTTTCTCTTTGCTTTGGTCTCTTTGAGAGCATCTTAGGGGCAATATCTCGACACACTAACAGACAAATGGTCTCTTTGAGAGCATCTTAGGGGCAATATCTCGACACACTAACAGACAAATGGTCTCAGCTAGATCATGGAGGTGGCTTATCTTTCTTCACTAGAATGATACTTGTATCTGTCAGCTTAGCATGTCCTTCACTTGTATTGAGTTATTTGCGGGTCATCACCACTGCACTCCGAACATGTCCATAGATGCTCAGATCCCCTTCTTACCATGTCTTGCAGTGTCCAGCGACTAACGACTCCAGTTATGTGTTGGTTGATAAGTCCTCTTTTACGCCCGCTAATTTTCTCGTTTCTTGCCGTGCCCATCTTAACTTCCATCGCTTTCTTACTAAGTAGAGATGTAGACTCATGGTTGTCCAAGTCCTGTGCTCTTCCCACATCTCGGAGGGCATTGATGATGTCTGCCCGATCCATTGGTTGCCCGTCCTCAACGACAGCGCAGCTAGCCAACCTGTCCGCTTTTTCATTTCCCCGTACTCCAGCATGTCCAGGGACATAGACAAAGGTGACCTTACGTATTTTGGATTTCTGCAACGACTCTACCCATTGCACGCGTACAGAGCCCGCCTCCACTTTTATTACCATGCTCCTTAAATCACTCAGTATACATGCGTGGGTGTAGTCATGTGACTCTAGCCAGATGAATGCCTTGGTCACTGCCATCACCTCCATTGTCATGCTACTCGTGGTCATAACGTATGCACCACTGTCTTCCTTGACTATTCTGCCTGCCGAGAGTGCTGTATATGCCCATGTACTTCTTTAATGTCGGATTACAGATCCGTCTGTATAGATGACTGCATCTTTCTCATCGATGTTATACCAGATTATCCCACTTGTATCTGTTAACTTATCGTGTCCTTCACTTGTATTTGTTAACTTATCGTGTCCTTCACTTGTATTTGTTAACTTATCGTGTCCTTCACTTGTATTTGTTAACTTATCGTGTCCTTCACTTGTATCTGTTAACTTATCGTGTCCTTCACTTGTATTTGTTAACTTATCGTGTCCTTCACTTGTATCTGTTAACTTATCGTGTCCTTCACTTGTATTTGTTAACTAATCATGTCCTTCACTTGTATCTGTTAACTTATCATGTCCTTCACTTGTATTTGTTAACTTATCGTGTCCTTCACTTGTATCTGTTAACTTATCGTGTCCTTCACTTGTATTTGTTAACTTATCATGTCCTTCACTTGTATTTGTTAGCTTATCGTGTCCTTCACTTTTATTTGTTAGCTTATCGTGTCCTCACTTGTATTTGTTAGCTTATCGTGTCCTTCACTTGTATCTGTTAACTTATCGTGTCCTTCACTTGTATTTGTTAACTTATCATGTCCTTCACTTGTATTTGTTAGCTTAGCGTGTCCTTCACTTGTATTTGTTAACTTATCATGTCCTTCACTTGTATCTGTTAACTTATCGTGTCCTTCACTTGTATTTGTTAGCTTATCGTGTCCTTCACTTGTATTTGTTAGCTTATCGTGTCCTTCACTTGTATTTGTTAGCTTATCGTGTCCTTCACTTGTATTTGTTAGCTTATCGTGTCCTTCACTTGTATTTGTTAACTTATCGTGTCCTTCACTTGTATTTGTTAGCTTATCGTGTCCTTCACTTGTATTTGTTAGCTTATCATGTCCTTCACTTGTATTTGTTAACTTATCATGTCCTTCACTTGTATTTGTTAGCTTATCATGTCCTTCACTTGTATTTGTTAACTTATCGTGTCCTTCACTTGTATTTGTTAGCTTATCGTGTCCTTCACTTGTATTTGTTAGCTTATCGTGTCCTTCACTTGTATCTGTTAACTTATCATGTCCTTCACTTGTATTTGTTAACTTATCATGTCCTTCACTTGTATCTGTTAACTTATCGTGTCCTTCACCACACGGGCTAGCCGAACACGTTTATTTCATGGTGACACCTATCTATGGAATGTAGTAGGTGTTAAAGTTGGTGTCTCGAATAGGTGTTGAAGTTGGATGTCTGGAATGTAGTAGGTGTTAAAGTTGGTGTCTCGATTAGGTGTTGAAGTTGGGTGTCTGGAATGTAGTAGGTTTTGGGTTGGATGTCTGGAATGTAGAAGGTGTTGAAGTTGGTGTCTCGAATAGGTGTTGAAGTTGGTGTCTCGAATAGGTGTTGAAGTTGGATGTCTGGAATGTAGTAGGTGTTGAAGTTGGTGTCTCGAATAGGTGTTGAAGTTGGTGTCTCGAATAGGTGTTGAAGTTGGATGTCTGGAATGTAGTAGGTTTTGGGTTGGATGTCTGGAATGTAGAAGGTGTTGAAGTTGGTGTCTCGAATAGGTGTTGAAGTTGGTGTCTCGAATAGGTGTTGAAGTTGGATGTCTGGAATGTAGTAGGTTTTGGGTTGGATGTCTGGAATGTAGAAGGTGTTGAAGTTGGATGTCTCGAATAGGTGTTGAAGTTGGATGCCTGGAATGTAGTAGGTGTTGAAGTTGGATGTCTCGAATAGGTGTTGAAGTTGGATGCCTGGAATGTAGTAGGTATTGAAGTTGATGTCTCGAATAGGTGTTGAAGTTGGATGTCTCGAATAGGTGTTGAAGTTGGATGTCTCGAATAGGTGTTGAAGTTGGATGTCTCGAATAGGTGTTGAAGTTGGATGTCTCGAATAGGTGTTGAAGTTGGATGCCTGGAATGTAGTAGGTGTTGAAGTTGATGTCTCGAATAGGTGTTGAAGTTGGATGTCTCGAATAGGTGTTGAAGTTGGATGTCTCGAATAGGTGTTGAAGCTGGATGTCTCGAATAGGTGTTGAAGTTGGATGTCTCGAATAGGTGTTGAAGTTGGTGTCTCGAATAGGTGTTGAAGTTGGTGTCTCGAATAGGTGTTGAAGTTGGATGTCTGGAATGTAGTAGGTGTTGAAGTTGGATGTCTGAATGTAGTAGGTGTTGAAGCTGGATGTCTGGAATGTAGTAGGTGTTGAAGTTGGATGCCTGGAATGTAGTAGGTGTTGAATTTGGATGTCTCGAGCAGGTGTTGAAGTTGGATGTCTGGAATGTAGAAGGTGTTGAAGTTGGTGTCTCGAATAGGTGTTGAAGTTGGTGTCTCGAATAGGTGTTGAAGTTGGATGTCTGGAATGTAGTAGGTGTTGAAGTTGGATGTCTCGAATAGGTGTTGAAGTTGGATGCCTGGAATGTAGTAGGTGTTGAAGTTGATGTCTCGAATAGGTGTTGAAGTTGGATGTCTCGAATAGGTGTTGAAGTTGGATGTCTCGAATAGGTGTTGAAGTTGGATGTCTCGAATAGGTGTTGAAGTTGGATGTCTCGAATAGGTGTTGAAGTTGGATGTCTCGAATAGGTGTTGAAGTTGGTGTCTCGAATAGGTGTTGAAGTTGGTGTCTCGAATAGGTGTTGAAGTTGGATGTCTGGAATGTAGTAGGTGTTGAAGTTGGATGTCTGAAATGTAGTAGGTGTTGAAGTTGGATGTCTGGAATGTAGTAGGTGTTGAAGTTGGATGCCTGGAATGTAGTAGGTGTTGAATTTGGATGTCTCGAACAGGTGTTGAAGTTGGATGTCTGGAATGTAGTAGGTGATGAAGTTGGATGTCTCGAATAGGTGTTGAAGTTGGATGTCTCGAATAGGTGTTGAAGTTGGATGCTGGAATGTAGTAGGTGTTGAAGTTGATGTCTCGAATAGGTGTTGAAGTTGGATGTCTCCAATAGGTGTTGAAGTTGGATGTCTCGAATAGGTGTTGAAGTTGGATGTCTCGAATAGGTGTTGAAGTTGGATGTCTCGAATAGGTGTTGAAGTTGGATGTCTCGAATAGGTGTTAAAGTTGGATGTCTCGAATAGGTGTTGAAGTTGGATGTCTCGAATAGGTGTTGAAGTTGGATGCCTGGATGTAATAGGTGTTGAAGTTGGTGTCTCGAATAGGTGTTGAAGTTGGATGTCTGGAATGTAGTAGGTTTTGGGTTGGATGTCTGGAATGTAGAAGGTGTTGAAGTTGGTGTCTCGAATAGGTGTTGAAGTTGGTGTCTCGAATAGGTGTTGAAGTTGGATGTCTGGAATGTAGTAGGTGTTGAAGTTGGATGTCTGAAATGTAGTAGGTGTTGAAGTTGGATGTCTGGAATGTAGTAGGTGTTGAAGTTGGATGCCTGGAATGTAGTAGGTGTTGAATTTGGATGTCTCGAACAGGTGTTGAAGTTGGATGTCTCGAAAAGGTGTTGAAGTTGGATGTCTCGAATAGGTATTGAAGTTGGATGTCTGGAATGTAGTAGGTGTTGAAGTTGGATGTCTCGAACAGGTGTTGAAGTTGGATGTCTGGAATGTAGTAGGTGTTGAATTTGGATGTCTGGAATGTAGTAGGTGTTGAAGTTGGTGTCTCGAATAGGTGTTGAAGTTGGATGTCTGGAATGTAGTAGGTGTTGAAGTTGGTGTCTCGAATAGGTGTTGAAGTTGGATGTTTGGAATGTAGTAGGTGTTGAAGTTGGTGTCTCGAATAGGTGTTGAAGTTGGATGTCTGGAATGTAGTAGGTGTTGAAGTTGGATGTCTCGAATAGGTGTTGAAGTTGGATGCCTGGAATGTAATAGGTGTTGAAGTTGGATGTCTCGAATAGGTGTTGAAGTTGGTGTCTCGAATAGGTGTTGAAGTTGGATGTCTGGAATGTAGTAGGTGTTGAAGTTGGATGCCTGGAATGTAGTAGGTGTTGAATTTGGATGTCTCGAATAGGTGTTGAAGTTGGATGTCTGGAATGTAGTAGGTGTTGAAGTTGGATGTCTCGAATAGGTGTTGAAGTTGGATGTCTCGAATAGATGTTGAAGTTGGATGTCTGCAATGTAGTAGGTGTTGAAGTTGAATGTCTCGAATAGGTGTTGAAGTTGGATGTCTCGAATAGGTGTTGAAGTTGGATGTCTGGAATGTAGTAGGTGTTGAAGTTGGATGTCTCGAATAGGTGTTGAAGTTGGATGTCTCGAATAGGTGTCGAAGTTGGATGTCTGCAATGTAGTAGGTGTTGAAGTTGGATGTCTCGAATAGGTGTTGAAGTTGGATGTCTGCAATGTAGTAGGTGTTGAAGTTGGATGTCTCGAATAGGTGTTGAAGTTGGATGTCTGCAATGTAGTAGGTGTTGAAGTTGGATGCCTGAAATGTAGTAAATGTAGAGGTTCAAGTAGGAATAGTTGAACACAAATCTAGTGCTGCTGTTACATTGATCAAATGTTGTCACGTGATGTTATTTTGTTTGTGTTCATTGTATGGGAGCATAAAGCTTTCCAACCAATGACCATCTCAGGATATCTGGTTTTAAAGAGACGCACATCGACATGGCTAGCGTGCTAGATAAGACATCTTTTTATTTTTAAAACGATAATACAATGATATCATTAACAACATAAATGTACACACATGACAACTGTCGTTGCTGTCAACAAACCTTGTCTTCTTCCATCAGCTGGTGCCTACCGCCATGTTGCTGGCATCACTCCGGTGTTCTGTGAAAGAGGCCAGGAGCATGTTAAGAAATGAACCAATCGTCAGCAAGTTGCTCAAGTCATGTGACAGGAATGTGGATGCTAGCAAGTGCGAGCTCCAGGGTCTGGCTGGTGTATGAACCACGGGCTGACTCTGCCCTTACGAGAACAAGCATCTATACCTCGTTTGTTTCTCATTGACTCCAGGGATTCTGTTATCTTTTTGTTGCTGAGAGAGTCTTGTTGACATAGTCAGTCTGAAATAAACAGTTGACCTCCACAAGTATATTGTTTGTATTCTTTATATTGTTTGTAATGTTTATATTGTTTGTAATGTTTGTTTTGTTTATATTGTTTATATTGTTTGTACTGTTTATTTTGTTTATATTGTTTATATTGTTTGAATGTTTATGTTGTTTGTATTGTTTATATTGTTTATATTGTTATATTGTTTATAATGTTTATATTGTTTGTAATGTTTATATTGTTTGTATTGTTTATATTGTTTATATTGTTTGTACTGTTTCATCATCAAGTACCAAGCCAGCTGGCGTAGGTGATCATGTCTCTTCACAACTTTAGATCTCGATATTTATTTATCATTTCTGTTGTTGACCTTCTGCCAAGCCATTCTCTTAAGCTGTCTGGTATCTTTTCTCTTTGCTTCCCTCTATCTCTTCGTCCCTCAATTTTCACAGTTGTTACAACATATTCCAGCTGTTCCCTTCTCATTACATGGCCAAAAAATGATGATTGTTTCTTCCTAATTTTGGAAATTAGCTCTCTTTTTGCTTTGACCTCTTTCAGAACATTTTCATTACTCTTCTTAGTAAAAAAAAAGGAAAGAGCCCCCGTCACGTCAAGTGGCGTATAGGGAATCTGGTGTTAGTGACCATAAATTTTACAGACCTTCGGCACATGATTTTGGGGTAATGTGGTCGGTATTATGCCCGTGCCGCTTTACTTTCCCACAAAAAATCCGGTATCCATTTAAGGCTGGGTGAACCCGGAAGCCGTCGGCTGGGATCGAACCCTACCTCTTGTCCTTTGTAGTCCAGTTCACTAACCACTGAGCTATCGCGGCTCATTACTCTTCTTAGCTGTCCATGATATTCTCAACATTCTTCTGTAAAACCACATTTCTACAGACTTCAGTGATTTTCTTGTTTGTTGTCCTATTTGTAACCGTGAATGATGACACATACATATTTAGATCATAATTAAGCGAGGACATAGGACCAAGTAGCGACAAGACAAATTTAACATAGGACAAAGTAACGACCAGACAAATTTAACATATGGACAAAGTAACGAGCAGACAAATTTAACATAGGGACAAAGTAAGGACCAGACAAATTTAACATAGGGACAAAGTAACGACCAGACAAATTTAACATAGGGACAAAGTAACGAGCAGTCAAATTTAACATAGGGACAAAGTAAGGACCAGACAAATTTAACATAGGGACAAAGTAACGAGCAGACAAATTTAACATAGGGACAAAGTAACGAGCAGTCAAATTTAACATAGGGACAAAGTAAGGACCAGACAAATTTAACATAGGGACAAAGTAACGAGCAGACAAATTTAACATAGGGACAAAGTAACGAGCAGTCAAATTTAACATAGGGACAAAGTAACGAGCAGACAAATTTAACATAGGGACAAAGTAACGACCACACAAATTTAACATAGGGACAAAGTAACGAGCAGACAAATTTAACATAGGGACAAAGTAACGAGCAGTCAAATTTAACATAGGGACAAAGTAAGGACCAGACAAATTTAACATAGGGACAAAGTAACGAGCAGACAAATTTAACATAGGGACAAAGTAACGACCAGACAAATTTGACATATGGACAAAGTAACGAGCAGACAAATTTAACATATGGACAAAGTAACGACCACACAAATTTAACATAGGGACAAAGTAACGAGCAGACAATTTTAATATAGGGACAAGTTACGAGCAGACAAATTTAACATAGGGACAAAGTAACGAGCAGACAAATTTAACATAGGGACAAATTAAGAGCCAGACAAATTTAACATAGGGACAAAGTAAGGACCAGACAAATTTAACATAGGGACAAAGTAAGGACCAGACAAATTTAACATAGGGACAAAGTAACGACCACACAAATTTAACATAGGGACAAAGTAACGAGCAGACAATTTTAACATAGGGACAAAGTAACGAGCAGACAAATTTAACATAGGGACAAAGTAACGACAAGACAAATTTAACATAGGGACAAAGTAATGACCGGACAAATTTAATATAGGGACAAAGTAACGACAAGACAAATTTAACATAGGGACAAAGTAAGGACCAGACAAATTTAACATAGGGACAAAGTAACGACAAGACAAATTTAACATATGGACAAAGTAACGAGCAGACAAATTTAACATATGGACAAAGTAACGACCACACAAATTTAACATAGGGACAAAGTAACGAGCAGACAATTTTAACATAGGGACAAGTTACGAGCAGACAAATTTAACATAGGGACAAAGTAACGAGCAGACAAATTTAACATAGGGACAAATTAAGAGCCAGACAAATTTAACATAGGGACAAAGTAAGGACCAGACAAATTTAACATAGGGACAAAGTAAGGACCAGACAAATTTAACATAGGGACAAAGTAACGACCACACAAATTTAACATAGGGACAAAGTAACGAGCAGACAATTTTAACATAGGGACAAAGTAACGAGCAGACAAATTTAACATAGGGACAAAGTAACGACAAGACAAATTTAACATAGGGACAAAGTAATGACCAGACAAATTTAATATAGGGACAAAGTAACGACAAGACAAATTTAACATAGGGACAAAGTAAGGACCAGACAAATTTAACATAGGGACAAAGTAACGACAAGACAAATTTAACATAGGGACAAAGTAACGACCAGACAAATTTAACATAGGGACAAAGTAACGACCAGACAAATTTAACATATGGACAAAGTAACGAGCAGACAAATTTAACATATGGACAACGTAACGAGCAGACAATTTTAACATAGGGACAAAGTAACGAGCAGACAAATTTAACATATGGACAAAGTAACGACAAGACAAATTTAACATAGGGACAAAGTAAGGACCAGACAAATTTAACATAGGGACAAAGTAAGGACCAGACAAATTTAACATAGGGACAAATTAAGAGCCAGACAAATTTAACATAGGGACAAATTAAGAGCCAGACAAATTTAACATAGGGACAAAGTAAGGACCAGACAAATTTAACATAGGGACAAAGTAAGGACCAGACAAATTTAATATAGGGACAAAGTAAGGACCAGACAAATTTAACATAGGGACAAAGTAAGGACCACACAAATTTAACATAGGGACAAAGTAACGACCACACAAATTTAACATAGGGACAAAGTAAGGACCAGGCAAATTTAACATAGGGACAAAGTAAGGACCAGGCAAATTTAACATAGGGATAAAGTAAGGACCAGACAAATTTAACATAGGGACAAAGTAAGGACCAGGCAAATTTAACATAGGGACAAATTAAGAGCCATACAAATTTAACATAGGGACAAAGTAAGGACCAGACAAATTTAACATAGGGACAAAGTAACGACCAGAAAAATTTAACATAGGGACAAAGTAACGAGCAGACAAATTTAATATTGGGACAAAGTAACAAGCAGACAAATTTAACATATGGACATATTAAGGCCAGATAAATTTAACATAGGGACAAAGTAAGGACCAGACAAATTTAACATAGGGACAAAGTAAGGACCAGACAAATTTAACATAGGGACAAAGTAAGGACCAGGCAAATTTAACATAGGGACAAAGTAAGGACCAGGCAAATTTAACATAGGGACAAAGTAAGGACCAGGCAAATTTAACATAGGGACAAAGTAAGGACCAGACAAATTTAACATAGGGACAAAGCAAGGACCAGGCAAATTTAACATAGGGACAAAGTAAGGACCAGACAAATTTAACATAGGGACAAAGTAAGGACCAGGCAAATTTAACATAGGGACAAATTAAGAGCCATACAAATTTAACATAGGGACAAAGTAAGACCAGACAAATTTAACATAGGGACAAAGTAAGGACCAGACAAATTTAACATAGGGACAAAGTAACGACCAGACAAATTTAACATAAGGACAAAGTAAGGACCAGACAAATTTAACATAGGGACAAATTAAGGACCAGACAAATTAACATAGGGACAAAGTAACGACCAGACAAATTTAACATAGGGACAAATTAAGGACCAGACAAATTTAACATAGGGACAAAGTAACGACCAGACAAATTTAACATAGGGACAAATTAAGGACCAGACAAATTTAACATAGGGACAAAGTAACGACCAGACAAATTTAACATAGGGACAAATTAAGGACCAGACAAATTTAACATAGGGACAAATTAAGGACCAGACAAATTTAACATAGGGACAAAGTAAGGACCAGACAAATTTAACATAGGGACAAAGTAAGGACCAGACAAATTTAACATAGGGACAAAGTAACGAGCAGACAAATTTAACATAGGGACAAATTAAGGACCAGACAAATTTAACATAGGGACAAATTAAGGACCAGACAAATTTAACATAGGGACAAAGTAACGACCAGACAAATTTAACATAGGGACAAAGTAACGACCAGACAAATTTAACATAGGGACAAAGTAACGAGCAGACAAATTTAACATAGGGACAAATTAAGGACCAGACAAATTTAACATAGGGACAAAGTAACGACCAGACAAATTTAACATAGGGACAAAGTAAGGACCAGACAAATTTAACATAGGGACAAAGTAACGAGCAGACAAATTTAACATAGGGACAAAGTAAGGACCAGACTAATTTAACATTGGGACAAAGTAAGGACCAGACAAATTTAACATAGGGACAAAGTAAGGACCAGACAAATTTAACATAGGGACAAATTAAGAGCCAGACAAATTTAACATAGGGACAATTAAGAGCCAGACAAATTTAACATAGGGACAAATTAAGAGCCAGACAAATTTAACATAGGGACAAAGTAAGGACCAGACAAATTTAACATAGGGACAAAGTAAGGACCAGACAAATTTAACATAGGGACAAAGTAAGAGCCAGACAAATTTAACATAGGGACAAATTAAGAGCCAGACAAATTTAACATAGGGACAAAGTAAGGACCAGACAAATTTAACATAGGGACAAAGTAAGGACCAGACAAATTTAACATAGGGACAAAGTAACGAGCAGACAAATTTAACATAGGGACAAAGTAAGGACCAGACAAATTTAACATAGGGACAAAGTAAGGACCAGACAAATTTAACATAGGGACAAAGTCAGAGCCAGACAAATTTAACATAGGGACAAAGTAAGGACCAGACAAATTTAACATAGGGACAAATTAAGAGCCAGACAAATTTAACATAGGGACAAAGTAAGGACCAGACAAATTTAACATAGGGACAAAGTAACGACCAGACAAATTTAACATAGGGACAAAGTAAGGACCAGACAAATTTAACATAGGGACAAAGTAAGGACCACACAAATTTAACATAGGGACAAAGAAACGACCACACAAATTTAACATAGGGACAAAGTAAGGACCAGGCAAATTTAACATAGGGACAAAGTAAGGACCAGGCAAACTTAACATAGGGATAAAGTAAGGACCAGACAAATTTAACATAGGGACAAAGTAAGGACCAGGCAAATTTAACATAGGGACAAATTAAGAGCCATACAAATTTAACATAGGGACAAAGTAAGGACCAGACAAATTTAACATAGGGACAAAGTAAGGACCAGACAAATTTAACATAGGGACAAAGTAACGAGCAGACAAATTTAACATAGGGACAAAGTAAGGACCAGACAAATTTAACATAGGGACAAAGTAAGGACCAGACAAATTTAACATAGGGACAAAGTAAGAGCCAGACAAATTTAACATAGGGACAAATTAAGAGCCAGACAAATTTAACATAGGGACAAAGTAAGGACCAGACAAATTTAACATAGGAACAAAGTAAGAGCCAGACAAATTTAACATAGGGACAAAGTAAGGACCAGACAAATTTAACATAGGGACAAAGTAAGAGCCAGACAAATTTAACATAGGGACAAATTAAGAGCCAGACAAATTTAACATAGGGACAAAGTAAGGACCAGACAAATTTAACATAGGGACAAAGTAAGGACCAGACAAATTTAACATAGGGACAAAGTAACGAGCAGACAAATTTAACATAGGGACAAAGTAAGGACCAGACAAATTTAACATAGGGACAAAGTAACGAGCAGACAAATTTAACATAGGGACAAAGTAACGACAAGACAAATTTAACATAGGGACAAAGTAATGACCAGACAAATTTAATATAGGGACAAAGTAACGACAAGACAAATTTAACATAGGGACAAAGTAAGGACCAGACAAATTTAACATAGGGACAAAGTAACGACAAGACAAATTTAACATAGGGACAAAGTAACGACCAGACAAATTTAACATAGGGACAAAGTAACGACCAGACAAATTTAACATATGGACAAAGTAACGAGCAGACAAATTTAACATATGGACAACGTAACGAGCAGACAATTTTAACACAGGGACAAAGTAACGAGCAGACAAATTTAACATATGGACAAAGTAACGACAAGACAAATTTAACATAGGGACAAAGTAAGGACCAGACAAATTTAACATAGGGACAAAGTAAGGACCAGACAAATTTAACATAGGGACAAATTAAGAGCCAGACAAATTTAACATAGGGACAAATTAAGAGCCAGACAAATTTAACATAGGGACAAAGTAAGGACCAGACAAATTTAACATAGGGACAAAGTAAGGACCAGACAAATTTAACATAGGGACAAAGTAAGGACCAGACAAATTTAACATAGGGACAAAGTAAGGACCACACAAATTTAACATAGGGACAAAGTAACGACCACACAAATTTAACATAGGGACAAAGTAAGGACCAGACAAATTTAACATAGGGACAAAGTAACGACCAGACAAATTTAACATAGGGACAAATTAAGGACCAGACAAATTTAACATAGGGACAAAGTAACGACCAGACAAATTTAACATAGGGACAAATTAAGGACCAGACAAATTTAACATAGGGACAAATTAAGGACCAGACAAATTTAACATAGGGACAAAGTAAGGACCAGACAAATTTAACATAGGGACAAAGTAAGGACCAGACAAATTTAACATAGGGACAAAGTAACGAGCAGACAAATTTAACATAGGGACAAATTAAGGACCAGACAAATTTAACATAGGGACAAATTAAGGACCAGACAAATTTAACATAGGGACAAAGTAACGACCAGACAAATTTAACATAGGGACAAAGTAACGACCAGACAAATTTAACATAGGGACAAAGTAACGAGCAGACAAATTTAACATAGGGACAAATTAAGGACCAGACAAATTTAACATAGGGACAAAGTAACGACCAGACAAATTTAACATAGGGACAAAGTAAGGACCAGACAAATTTAACATAGGGACAAAGTAACGAGCAGACAAATTTAACATAGGGACAAAGTAAGGACCAGACTAATTTAACATTGGGACAAAGTAAGGACCAGACAAATTTAACATAGGGACAAAGTAAGGACCAGACAAATTTAACATAGGGACAAATTAAGAGCCAGACAAATTTAACATAGGGACAAATTAAGAGCCAGACAAATTTAACATAGGGACAAATTAAGAGCCAGACAAATTTAACATAGGGACAAAGTAAGGACCAGACAAATTTAACATAGGGACAAAGTAAGGACCAGACAAATTTAACATAGGGACAAAGTAAGAGCCAGACAAATTTAACATAGGGACAAATTAAGAGCCAGACAAATTTAACATAGGGACAAAGTAAGGACCAGACAAATTTAACATAGGGACAAAGTAAGGACCAGACAAATTTAACATAGGGACAAAGTAACGAGCAGACAAATTTAACATAGGGACAAAGTAAGGACCAGACAAATTTAACATAGGGACAAATTAAGAGCCAGACAAATTTAACATAGGGACAAAGTAAGGACCAGACAAATTTAACATAGGGACAAAGTAACGACCAGACAAATTTAACATAGGGACAAAGTAAGGACCAGACAAATTTAACATAGGGACAAAGTAAGGACCACACAAATTTAACATAGGGACAAAGTAACGACCACACAAATTTAACATAGGGACAAAGTAAGGACCAGGCAAATTTAACATAGGGACAAAGTAAGGACCAGGCAAATTTAACACAGGGATAAAGTAAGGACCAGACAAATTTAACATAGGGACAAAGTAAGGACCAGGCAAATTTAACATAGGGACAAATTAAGAGCCATACAAATTTAACATAGGGACAAAGTAAGGACCAGACAAATTTAACATAGGGACAAAGTAAGGACCAGACAAATTTAACATAGGGACAAAGTAACGAGCAGACAAATTTAACATAGGGACAAAGTAAGGACCAGACAAATTTAACATAGGGACAAAGTAAGGACCAGACAAATTTAACATAGGGACAAAGTAAGAGCCAGACAAATTTAACATAGGGACAAATTAAGAGCCAGACAAATTTAACATAGGGACAAAGTAAGGACCAGACAAATTTAACATAGGAACAAAGTAAGAGCCAGACAAATTTAACATAGGGACAAAGTAAGGACCAGACAAATTTAACATAGGGACAAAGTAAGAGCCAGACAAATTTAACATAGGGACAAATTAAGAGCCAGACAAATTTAACATAGGGACAAAGTAAGGACCAGACAAATTTAACATAGGGACAAAGTAAGGACCAGACAAATTTAACATAGGGACAAAGTAACGAGCAGACAAATTTAACATAGGGACAAAGTAAGGACCAGACAAATTTAACATAGGGACAAAGTAACGAGCAGACAAATTTAACATAGGGACAATGTAAGGACCAGACAAATTTAACATAGGGACAACTAAGAGAGCTTGTATAGTTGAGAATAATCCGCCGTGACTGACCAAAAGGTTGTCAACTGAGAATGACCTTGACCTTATGTAAGGGAATGTTGAACTCACAAACTAAAGGCCAGTCCCACCGTAGCAGGTAGTCCAAAATTAGAGTTCAAAGTAAAGGTCAAGGTAAAGAACGAGACTTGAACCGGCGTCTCAGCACGCCAGTTTACACCCATATGTGCTCGGCCGCCTATCCAGAAATGTTCGGAGATTTCTGTATAGTGTCACCTCAAGCATCGAAACGCAGATGCGAAGCAACATTCCTCACCTACCCAGGGTAATACCCTGGTACCCATTTCTGCCAACGGCTGGGTCGACCGTGGGGGCATTTCTTTTTTTCCAACCACCAGTACAACTCACACTGCACCCAGCGGGAATCGAACACGGGTTGTCCGAACGTCAGTAGTCCAGTCGGGTGGTTTTCCCAACTCGGCTACTGAGGCCCCCAGTTCAGAGGAGAATAGGTTATCTATCTATTTCTCGTTCGCCTGAAGTATTGTCTATATCTGCAATGTCGTTTCCTGTATAAATTTTACTGTCTTTTGTAATTCTTGCAGTGGCCCATATAGTTTTGTCTGTAGTGTTGTATCTATGGGCCAATGGATTTTCCTCAGTCTACTATATTCAGTGCAGTCTTGAAGTATGTGTTCAGCAGTCTGGGGTGCCTGTCCACATGTACAAGTAGTTGAGGTGCCGATCTTGAATTTTGTATACATGTGACTATGGAGTCGATTGTGTCCTGTTCTGAGGCGTATAATGATAGCTTGTTCATATCTATTCATATTATGAAAGGCATCATGATTTGGGGCTTGTGGTCCCTCTGATTGATTTGATTATCTGTTTCTTATGATGGTATGTAACTGGTGTATCTAGTTGTGTGCCTATTGAACCTTCCTTTGCCAACTGATCTGCTTTCTCATTTCCTGGTATTCCACAGTGAGATGGGATCCACTGCAGGGCAACCCTGTGGTGCTTGCAGAGTTCAATCAATAAGGTTTGCAGATGTGGTAATTTTCTGGATTGCAATGCCTGGAGTACTGATCTTGCATCTGTCAAAACACTACAGGCTGTGGGCAAAGATTACTGTTCAGCAGTTTTTCTATTGCCAACTTTATGGCTTGTATTTCTGCATCATAATTGTGACAATATTTCCCTGTTGCTATTTTATTCATATCCCTAGTGTTATTTGGGTACTCTATATATGTACCTGCTCCCCCATTCTTTACTGCATTCTGTGCTGATCCATCTGTGTACACACGGATCCATAGGTCTTGTGGGTATTCTTCATCCAGGAAACTGAGAGTTATTGTTTTTTCGCTGTAGACTAATCTGTTCCTCTTTTTCAACTATTCCTTTCGCTTCTGTCCGTATTTGAACTGATAATCCTGATTCCTCTGTCCAGGGAGTCTGTTCTGGTATGGGCAGTAGGGGGTTAACAACTCTTGGTATGTCTGATGTTTGTCTACAAATACGCTTGGCTTGGTGGATAAAACTGCTTCTCTTAAGTCGTCCCAATGCAAGATTTTGGAATCGGTCCTTCATTGGATGTCTCGGCATGCATGCAAGTTTTTTCTGCCTGTATCAGCACCTTTGTGTCCCTTCGTTCTCTCAGTGCTGGTATCCTCCACAATTTCTCCATCTCCAATATTGGTGTTGATTTCATTGCTCCTGTGATGACCCTAAGTGCCTGGTTTTGTACTTTATCCAGTTCTTGCAATGTGGTGTTTGATGCTGAGCACCATGCGGATGATCCATATTCTAAATGTGGGCATATACTCTGTTGGTAAACTTTACTGAGTATTTTCCCACTCGCACCCCATGTGGTTCCACACAACTTTCTTAGAATACCCAATTTCCCCCTTGCTTTTTGGGTTACCTTATTTATCTGCTGTTTCCAAGATAGTTTGTTATCAAATGTAACTCCGAGATATGTAGCTTGTATGTCTTATTTCACAGGCTCATTGTTTATGTAGATGGCTCCTGCTTTTTGTTTTGTGGAGAGAGTGAAATGTGTAGTACTGCATTTGTCTGTATTGATGCTGATACACCATCTATTTGTCCATGAATTCAGTGCATTCATAGCTCTTTGCAGCAATTTGGAGGCCACTGTTGCATACTCCTCTGTGCACCACATTACCAAGTCATCTGCATACATTGCCACTTTGATGCCATGTGGTAGTTCAGTAACTAGGTCATTGATGTAGATCAGAAAAAGTGTTGGAGATAGTACCCCTCCCTGTGGAACGCCCTGGCGCAGTAAGACCTTCTTACTCTTAAGACTATCCAGTTGCACTCTGGCTCTCCTGTTATGCAGGTATGCTTTCACCCATTTGTACATCCTGCCATTTACTCCATAATTTCTCAGTTTCTTCAAAGCCCTTCCTTCCATACCTTATCAAATGCTTTCTTTAGGTCTATCCATGCTGCAAGTACCAGTTTCTTTTCTTGAAACGCATCCTCAATTTCCTGGGAAAGATAGGTTGCCTGATCTTCGGTAGAGTAACACTGTCTAAAGCCTGCTTGTTGTGGGACAAGGAGATTTTCACTTTCCATGTACCACTGCAGTCTGAGATTGATTATACGTTCCATTGTTTTACACAAACAGCTTGTAAGGCTGATTGGTCTATAGCTGAATGTCGTTGAACCATCTTTTCCTGGCTTTAGTAATGGTATCATAATTGCTTCTCTCCATGCCTGTGGCACTCTACCTGTGATCCAGCAAATGTTGTAGATCTGCAGTAGTTTTGCTTTAGCTGCAGTTCCCAAGTTCTTAATCATTTCATTAGACACTCCATCACTACCTGGTGACTTTTCGGTTTTAATTTGGATATTGCCAGCTCTAGCTCTCTTTGTGTAATGTGTGTTTCCATTACTTCATGTGTGGTCTCTTCTTGTCTTGCATTTTGTTGTTTTAAACGGGTCTCTTGTCGTTTTTCTAGGCTAATTTCAATATTATTGTCATTTGCAAAGGAGTCTGCAAAGTGATTTGCTGCATGCTTACCTGTTAGGATGTTTTCATCCTTCTTCAGTGTAATTTTGGTGTTCCTTTCTGTACCCTCATCATTCAGCTGTTTTAAAAGCTTCCACACTTTTCTTGTGTCTCGTTCAAGATTCAAGGACTCTGTTTTCTCTTCCCAACTTCTCCGTCTGAAATTTGGCTTAGCGCGCTTTAGCCCATTGAAATTTTGCTTAGCGCGCTTTAGCCCATTGAAATTTGGCTTAGCGCGCTTTAGCCCATTGAAATTTTGCTTAGCGCGCTTTAGCCCATTGAAATTTGGCTTAGCGCGCTTTAGCCCATTGAAATTTGGTTTAGCGCGCTTTAGCCCATTGAAATTTTGCTTAGCGCGCTTAGCCCATTGAAATTTGGTTTAGCGCGCTTTAGCCCATTGAAATTTTGCTTAGCGCGCTTTAGCCCATTGAAATTTGGCTTAGCGCGCTTTAGCCCATTGAAATTTGGCTTAGCGCGCTTTAGCCCATTGAAATTTGGTTTTAGCATGCTGATGGTTGTTGTGGTGTTCCTGGCAAGGGTTATTTTCTGCTTGCTTTCGAGATATTTCCATGTCATTGTGCAGTTGATGAGAGCCGCGATAGCTCAGGGGTTAGTGAACTGGACTACAAAGGACAAGGGGTAGGGTTCGATTCCAACCGACGGCTTCCGGGTTCACCCAGCCTTAAATGGGTACCGGATTTTTTTCTGGGAAAGTAAAGCAGCACGGGCGTAATACCGACCACATTACCCCAAAAATCATGTGCTGAAGGTCTGTAAAATATAGGGTCACTAACACCATATTTCCCTATACGCCACTTGGCGTGACGGGGGTACTTTACTTTTTTTTTTTATATTGTGCAGTTGCTCTAGCTCACTACTCCAGTCTGGTTTGCAGTGTTTCCGTGCCCCTCTAGGTATTGTTTCACTGGCAGCTTGTATTATTAGTCTACTGAATTCATCAACTATTTTATTGATGTCTCTGTCTGTATTTAGATCTTTAGTCAGTACACTGGTGTAGTGTTGATACATTTTCCAGTCTGCCTTTTTGTAATTCCATCTAGAGAGAGTGCCTCTCCCTGACGGCCTCATTTTGCACCACTAAAAAGACTGGTCGGTGGTCGCTGCCTCCAAGTTGTTTCCCAACAAAACGTGTGATATTCCAATCCAGGTCTGGTGAATGGAAAGCAAGGTCTGGTGTAGATGTGGTATGCCATGATCTGGAGTAGAATGTTGGTGAATCTGTTGCCTGGTTTAATAGTATAAGCCCATTGTCATCCTGCCAATTTTCAAGCTCTTCACCTCTCTTGTCCATATGTTCATAGCCCCAGCTCTGTGAATGGCTGTTAAAGTCTCCACATACTAGAGCTAGATAGAGAGATAGCTAGACTCACAGCAGATTAGCCACTAAACGAATAGCTGAGATATAACACCCACAGTAGTTGATGTGCTTCAGCGGCCAAGACTGTTGACAGATTGAACAATGACTACAGAGACGATATGAGGTTTTGTAACCTTTAGTGGATACATATATAATAAATGATGACTGACTTTAACACATCAAAGTTGTTCAATCTTGAATTTGTAGCGTTGTGACATATACCAAGTGATCATCAGAACACGGCTATACTATTGTCCATGATTCACAACCATATGTGAAGGCTGGCTCTACATAACATTTAAGAACTCTTTTTCTTGTTTATGTTTTCAAAAATGGATTGCACAGTATCTTTCTCATTTTAAAAAAAATCTGCTATTGCCCGAGCAATTCTACATCTCACCTCTTTTGTATACATCTACCATCTGAGGTTAACAAAGTTCCCAAATATTTAAATTCATTTACCTGTTTTAATATTGTACCACTTGTCTTTATTTTGCACTGTGGTGATGCCCTTTTCTTTGTTGTTACCATTACCTCTGTCTTTTTGCTATTAATGGTTGAGTCCTTTATTTTTGCTTTCCTTCACTATAATGTCCAACATTTCTTGTAACTCATTTTCACTCTTACCATTAAGACTGTATCATTAGCATACCTTAGATTATTTATATTATGACCTCCGATTGTTATTCCAGGCATGCCCTTTATGGATCTTAAAATAATCGCAATATAAATAATAAATAGATCGTCTCTACCAATCACTCGTCTCTACCAATTACTCGTCTCTACCAATTACTCGTTTCTACAAATTACTCGTTTCTACCAATTACTCGTCTCTACCAATTACTCGTCTCTACCAATTACTCGTCTCTACCAATTACTCGTCTCTACTAATTACTCGTCTCTACCAATTACTCGTTATTTACTCGTCTCTACCAATTACTCGTCTCTACCAATTACTCGTCTCTACCATTACTCGTCTCTATTAACTACTCGTCTCTACCAAAAGACCCAAAATATGAGAATTAAAGCAGTTGGCAATAACCAAATAAAAGTAGGAGAAATACCTCTACTAGACGTACAATCCTATATATATATTTGTGCAGTAATATAGACAAATAGGGAGGAACAGAGAATGATACCAAAATAAGGATATCAGAAGCAAGAGGAACATTTTCTGCACTGGGAAACATATGGATGTCCGAATAAATTAGATTAAATACAAAAATAAAAATTGTCAACTCCAATGTTAAGTCAGTCTATTATATGGCTGTGAAACATGGAGAACAACAAAATGACAATCACGAAGACACAGACCTTCATGCTTGTGCCGAATAAAAGGATGGAAGTGGCAGGACAAAATTACTAACATAGAATTATGGAAGTGGCAGGACAAAATTACTAACATAGAATTATGGAAGTGGCAGGACAAAATTACTAACATAGAATTATGGAAGTGGCAGGACAAAATTACTAACATAGAATTATGGAAGTGGCAGGACAAAATTACTAACATAGAATTATGGAAGTGGCAGGACAAAATTACTAACATAGAATTATGGAAATGTACCAGTCAAATATGGCCGCGATAGTTCAGTGGTTAGTGAACTGGACTATAAAGGACAAGAGGTAATGTTCGTTCCCAACCGACGGCTTCCAGGTTCACCCAGCCTTTAATGGGTACCGGATTTTTTTGTGGGAAAGTAAAGCGGCACGGGCGTAGGACCGACCACATTACCCGAAAAATTATGTGCCGAGGGTCTGTAAAATGTATGGTCACTAACACCATATTCCCTATACGCCACTTGGCGTGACGGGGGTACTTTACTTACTTTTACCAGTCAAATACCAGTGGATAAAGAGATACAGCGAAGATGATGGCTATGGATAGGACACACACTGCGGAAGCCAACTGAGATTATTACATAACAGGCCCTTTTTTGGAATCCTCAGGGAAAAGACAACGAAGAAGACCAAGGAATTCTTGGAGAGGATAGATGGAAGCAGAGATGACGATGATGGGGAAGACATGGAATGATCTTAAAAGAATGGCAAGAAACAGAACGGCTTGGAAAGTGTTTGTTGAAGACCTATGCTCCACAGGGATAAATAACTACTCCTCTCCACTAACTACTCGATTGTTTAACCACCTGCAGTAGTTTGTTGAATGTGGCCATCCCATCAGTCACATAATAAATGGCCGCTGTGTCTCCTCTAGCAATGATTCACCAACCCGTCCCATACCGAGTAAGCGACTCGAAGTTGAAGGAGCAAACTCATAGCGATGGCGTCATGAATATGGTCCGCCAATTTGGAAATTTATTATTAAAGGGTGTGGGGGGGGCGCCAAGATACCCATCTATCAATTACTACAAATCTCTAAACAGCGCATTAACGCTCATTTACCGTCCATTTAAGGGCGGATGACGAAAGGGGGGGAATTCACTCGTTTTGTAGTCATCGGATGAACGCCAGACAAAAAATGTATTTTTTTTTTTCTGATCAAAATCACTCAACTACTGAATATTTTTTTTTCCTTTTTCACTCACAAAAATATAACTACATCAAATAATTTTTAAAAATACATAACTACATAAAATAATAATATGAAATATAACTATAAATATATAAATAGGAAGTGATGATATTCCAGCTGAATTCATCCTAACTGGAGGTGAGGGAAGTCACCAGGAAGTGATGATATTCCAGCTCAATTCATCCTAACTGGAAGGGAGGGAAGTCACCAGGAAGTGATGATATTCCAGCTGACTGCATCCTAACTGGAGGGGAGGGAAGTCACCAGGAAGTGATGATTTTCCAACTGAATTCATCCTAACTGGAGGGGAGGGAAGTTACCAGGAAGTGATGATATTCCAGCTGAATTCATCCTAACTGGAGAGGAGGGAAGTTACCAGGAAGTGATGATATTCCAACTGAATTCATCATAACTGGAGGGGAGGGAAGTTACCAGGAAGTGATGATATTCCAGCTGAATTCTTACAAACTGGAGGGTAGGTCAGCGTCCGTATTTACCATGAACTGTGTGTGAAGATCTGGAAAATTGCAGACTGGCTAGAAACCTCTCTCTTTCTCTCTCTCTGCGATCAAGACTCAATCACAGTAAGATTCCAGACTCTCTCATGAAGTCAGCTGTCTGTTTAAGCGCATCGATTGCCCCATATAGTTTCTCCTCCAGGGAGGTGGGCGTGGACCACATTGCTCTTCTCAGGTCTGTGTACTGGGGGCAATCCTGTAGAACATGTTTTGTAGTCATATTGTCCAGTGTACAGTGGCATAGGCTGATTGTACCTATTTTGAATTTAGTGAACATATGATTTCTCATTCTATTGTGGCCAGTGCGTAGGCGAAGTATGGTGACTTGATCCCTCCTTGATAGTTGGTGGTATCCGTCACTCTCGTTATGCTTTGGGTGTTCTCGTTTCCATTTTTAATGGTACTGACCTTTGAGGATGGATTTGGCTTCATCATAACTGAGCGGATGGTTCTCTTGTGGTAATCTCCCTCCCTCTTTAGCTATTTTGTCTGCGCGTTCGTTCCCGTGTATATTACAGTGTGATGGTATCCACTGAATGACTACTCTCTGGAAGTTATTGCATAGTTGGTCCAGGGTTGTTCTCAAGTCATCTAGTTCATTGTTCTTGGGGCTTTTTAGAGCTGTTAGTATTAACAGTGCATCAGTCAGAATTACCAATTTATTGTGCATGTTATTTTTGTGTTGAGTAGCCAGTGTTGTATCATCTCTGATGGCCTCAGTTTCTGCTTTAAAGTTGTTTGCGAATTTCCCAGTAGCTATTGACTTGGTGATCTCATCATGATTATTCAGCGTCAAGAACACACCTCCCCCTCCATTTCTGGTGGCATTTGTAGCAGAGCCATCTGTGTATATGTGGGACCAAGAGTCCCGAGGGTAGGTATCATGCATGTGTTTTTCTGCTACGTGTTTTCTTTCTGTGTCTGATTGGGTACCTTTTTCAGGGTTCCTGTTATATTTTCCTCAAGTTCTGGTATTTTATGTTTTCCATGAGTAGACATCAGATAATAATCGAATAGCAAAGCAAGCCCTCATATGGGAAACAACAGGTAAAAGAAAAAGAGGAAGACCCAGGGAGACACTGAGAAGAACATTGATGAGAGAGGCAAGAGCAGCAGGAATCGGCTCCCTCAATGAGATAGAACTGCTTGCACAGAACAGAGACAGATGGCGAGATTTGATAAAATATCTTTAAAAGAAAACTGCTAGAACAAAAATTCATATAGGAGAAGGTGTATCTTGGTCTACGCCCTATGGGCCGGTTACGGCTCGAAAGGTCAATAGATAGATAGATGAGTAGACATCAGATGGGCCCAAGGGTTTCGATATTGTTTGGGAAAGTACTGGGTCTCCAGTAGTTAGTTCGTTGGTAATTGCAGCGAAGTTGCTCCTCTTTAGTCGAACAATTCCGGAACCAGATATTCTTTGGTGCATGGAGTGGCTATGGAGCCTTCTATATTTCTCCGCTTGTTGCAATACTTTAGTGACCCGTCTGTCATCTAAGGGTTGTAAACCTGTTACTGTTTCTAGAGTCTTGATATGTGTAGATTTCATAGCACCAGTGATGATACGGACAGCTTGATTCTGTGTTATGTTAATTTTGCTAAGGTGTGATTTGGAAGCCATAGCCCAGGCTGTGACTCCATATTCTAGAACTGGTCTGACTCTTCCTATGTATAGTCTTTTCAAAATATTGCTGTCTGCCCCCCAGTCCGTTCCTGCTAATTTCTTCATAATATAAGTTCATTTTCTGGTTTTTTTGCTTACTCTGTCTATCTGATTTTTCCAAGTCATTCTGCGATTCATGACGCCTAGATATGTTAGGATTTGGTCAATAGGAAGTGTATGGTCTTTTATCTTCAAGTTTGCAGAGAGTGTGATTCTTGATAGGATGAAAATTGTATATGTAGTTTTTTTTCGTTAATTGGTAATAACCAGGTTTTCGTCCATTTTTCAAGTTCTCCGAAGGCATCTTGCATCCTGGGTCCAGCCATCGACATACTTTCCTCGCGAGTCCATAACGCCAGATCATCTGCGTATATTGCTGAGTGTATTCTGGGTGGAATGTCCATTACGATGTCATTTATGAAAATTAAAAAGAGTGTTGGAGACAAGACTCCGCCTTGTGGGACACCTTGCTCGATTGAGACCTTCTTACTTAGTTGACCTTGAACTTGTACTCTGGCTGTTCTACCCTGAAGGTATTGAGAGACCCAATTGAATAAACGACCCTGGATGCCAAGTCTAAAAAGCTTGTTCTTTAAACCCTGGCGCTATACCCTATCAAAAGCCTTCTCCATGTCGACCCACACTGCCAGTGTGTGCTTCTTTTCTTGTAGAGCATCCTCTATTTCCTGTGCGATGTAGGTGACCAGGTCTTCAGTTGATCTGTGCTGACGAAAGCCACTTTGTTTGTGGTACGATTTGTTGTTTTCTCTCCAAATGCCACATAAGTCTTCTGTTAACCAGCCTTTCCATGAGTTTACTCAGGCAGCTCAGTAAGCTAATTGGTCTGTAGCTACTTGGGTCTATTCCACACTTGAGGATGGGCACCACAATAGCTTCTTTCCAGATTGCCGGCACATGACCTCTCTTCCAGCTAGCATTTATTATCCTTAGAAGCTGGCCCTTGGCTTTCTGCTCCAGATTTAGGAGCATTTCGTTGGAGATTCCATCTTTACCAGGGGAACTTTTGAGCTTCAATCCTTTGTGGGCAACATCTAATTCAGTTGGGGTAAAGATGGTCGTCTGATGCTCGTCTCGTGCTAAAGGCATGTGTTTTGCATCTTGGCTTTCTGTTTGTCTATTGGAATGTTTATTCTACTAATGTTTTTTGTAAGTCTCTATCAGTAGATGTGCTGCCCTTTTGCCTGTGAGGATGTTCTGATTGTGTGCTAACGATATTGAAGGTCGGCAGTTGTTTTCGTCGCTCAGAGCTTTCGCAAGTTTCCATAGTTTGTGACCATTTTTGTCTAGATTAAGGCTCTCTGTTTTGTCTATCCAGCTCTGTCTTGCTGATATCATGACCTCTCGTCTGTATTTTGACAGAGGCTGCTTTATAGGCAATGTTGCTCTCTGTGCTATGTGATGTTTCAGCTAGTTCTCTGGCAAAGTCCAGTTCCTCTTCTAGTCTTTGTATTTCCTTGCTCCAGTATGGCTTGTAGTTTCTTCTTGCTCCTCTAGGAATGGATTATTTAGCAGCTCTCAGGATTCCATTTGATAACCGTTCTATCATATTATTGACCTTCTTTTCGTGGGTGTTGATAGGCGCAGTATATGCATCAATGAACCTGGCAAACTTTGTCCAATCTGCTCTCTTATAGTTCCAGCGGGAAAGTGGTATTTGCAACTCCTGTTTGTGAGTAAGATCCACTGAAAGTTTGACTGGTCTGTGGTCACTATCTCCAAGTTGGTTCAGCACTTTTCTGGTTATTTTGATGGATATGTCTTCAGTTGCAAATGCTAGATCGGGAGTGGAAGTTGTTTTCCATCTTCTTGAGTAGAAGGTTTGGGGGTCCTCTCTAGAGTTTATGAGGAATAGGTTGTTGTCTATTTCCCATTCTTCCACTTCTTCACCTCGAACATTGGACTCCATATATCCCCATCTTTCAGAGTGGCTGTTAAAGTCTCCTACTACCAGACACTTTGTTGGTGTTATTTTCATTGATTCCAGCTTCAGTAATTTGTCATTTAGACAGTATATACATGTATATTAAATATCCTTATACTAGCGGAGTTAATGTATAGGTCTGTATCAGTGATCTCTGCCTCTCCGTTTGTGACTACATCTATCAGTTTTGCTTTAATAAGTATAAGAATTCCACCCTTGTGACCTTCCCTGTTCTGTCTAAATGTTTGATAGCCCCTAATCATAAATCTGTGCTGAGGATTAAGGTGAGTTTCTTGGATGCAGGCAACGTCTATCTCCTCCTCTGCTAGTCTGATTGTTAGGGCTTGTTTTTTGTGGTATATTCCCTCCGCATTCCAGTGTATTATATTCAGCTGTTTCTTGAAGCCTTTCCGGTTAGTGGTAGTTTCTCTCTGGCCCCATTTCCTAGCTCTCCATATGGGTCAGGGTGACCACCAAGCTTCTGGTGGACCCCTTCGTGGCACGTGGCCCAGCATTCCACCTGCCTGGGGGGGGACTCCACAGATAGAACACAATAATTAGAGTCTGTTAGATCCATTGTGATTGAATACCTGATAAAACGTTGCACTGTGTTCTGCGCCAGTGGCACAGTGCATCCGATTTCTGCCAGCATTTTATTCAGGTTTGTTTTCCTTAGCCTTTGATTGTCCCCAATCTTCCTGCAAGGCAGCAGACTATCTTTTCTGTATGGGGATTCTGCCCTTAGATGGTCGGCCCTCCCAGGTTTACGAACACCATCTGCCAGAGCTTGATGTAGTTATTAGTTGGTCATTAGACCATCACCATCACACATCACACATCACCATCACACATCACACATCACCATCACACATCACCATCACACATCACACATCACCATCACACATCACACATCACCATCACACATCACACATCACACATCACCATCACACATCACCATCACACATCACCATCACACATCACACATCACCATCACACATCACCATCACACATCACACATCACCATCACACATCACACATCACACATCAAACAACAGACTATAAGGGGTCTTCCAGCAACGCAAATTGTGAAGTCCTTCCCAAGTAACACGAACCTCCGGGAGTCTCACAGATGCTGACAAGTCATGAACGAAACCCCACTCCGTCTTTCACTGTTTAGAGTACGACCGTCTTAGGGATATACAACTAACGTGATGACGTAGCTCACACAACAATGGCTGCACTCACAATATCTCAGTTACTATAGTAAAAGCAGCCAACAGCACACGAAAAGCTGATGCACAATTTCCAAAGTGAAAACTGCTACTGACTAGACTGAGCAGAGCTTACCAAGGAGTTGTACAATGCAAGAACTTGGCGTCTATAACAATTACAACGACGGTCTTCGAACAGCACACAATGTGTTGACGTCATTCGCATATAACGCTAGGTAGGGGAAGGTCGCATTCACAAACTTTTGACTTGACAATGAAGAACAATGAGGAGCATTGAGGTGAGTACAACCTGTCGTCATCGGCGAACTTTGCTAACTGGTTGGCTCTGACGCAGAAAATTGCACAGTAGAGCCGAAATTAATCAGTTGCCTAATGTCACTTCTGCAGCGGACCAGCGAACGTTGACCTCATTCCACCATATTGGAAACGGAAGTTCAAAATGTGTTTAAAGTACAAAAAGGGGTGAGGCAGGGATGCATCCTCTTTCCATACCTGTTTAACATCTATGCTGAGAACATCAGAAGGCAATGTCAGAAACGATGACAGAAATTTGTGAAGTTCGATCCTATCACAATAAATGACAATATAATTCCAGAACTCAGATACGCTGATGACACAGTCCTCCTCTCAAACAGTGCAGAACGATTACAAGAGACAATTGAGTTAAAAATACAGTGAAGAGCAAAACCTCTAACTAAACATGCAGAAAACTAAGGTAATGTCCACTGACAAAACAAAGAGCCAACCATAAATCATCAACAGTGAAGAGCTTGAAATTGTAACAAACTATTGATATCTGGGATCTGTAGTAACTAAAAATGGAGACTGTCAGAAAGAGATTATCAGAAGATTAGTAATGGCAACACAAACATTAAAAGCCATGAAGAACATGTGGCACAATACCAGCAAGGGAGTAACATTAAAGTTACAAAGAACTTGCATCTTCCCGATAGCAACATATAGTTGTGAATCATGGACAATCTCGCAAACAACAAAAAAGAAAATAGATTCATTTCGAAACAACATGCAACCGAAAAATGCTGAAGATACCTTGGATAGTGAAGAGCAATGAAGACATGCCAAGATGTCAACATGAACAAGGACTGGCTTATAAACACCATTCTACAGGGGACATGACAATACTACGGCCACATGAAGAGATGAAAAGATGTCAACAAGGACTGGCTTATAAACATCATTCTACAGGGGACATTACAATACTACGGCCACATGAAGAGACACATCTGGCTGGAAAGAACAATAATGGAAGGCATTTCAAGACATCAAAGAGACCTTGAACATGAAAACAGAAGTGGGAGATCTGAATAGAGACAGATTCTTTCAGACAGGCAGTGGTGAATGTAACGTTCTGTGGCAGATCTGAATAGAGACTAATTCTTTCAGACAGGCAGTGGTGAATGTAACGTTCTGTGGCAGATCTGGATAGAGACAGATTCTTTCAGACAGGCAGTGGTGAATGTAACGTTCTGTGGCAGATCTGGATAGAGACAGATTCTTTCAGACAGGCTGTGGTGAATGTAACGTTCTGTGGCAGATCTGGATAGAGACAGATTCTTTCAGACAGGCTGTGGTGAATGTAACGTTCTGTGGCAGATCTGGATAGAGACAGATCCTTTCTGACAGGCTGTGGTGAGTGTAACGTTCTGTGGCAGATCTGGATAGAGACAGAGATTCTTTCTGACAGGCTGTGGTGAATGTAACGTTCTGTGGCAGATCTGGATAGAGACAGATTCTTTCAGACAGGCTGTGGTGAATGTAACGTTCTGTGGCAGATCTGGATAGAGACAGATTCTTTCAGACAGGCTGTGGTGAATGTAACGTTCTGTGGCAGATCTGGATAGAGACAGATTCTTTCTGACAGGCTGTGGTGAATGTAACGTTCTGTGGCAGATCTGGATAGAGACAGAGATTCTTTCAGACAGGATGAGGTGAATGTAACGTTCTGTGGCAGATCTGGATAGAGACAGATTCTTTCATACAGGATGTGGTGAATGTAACGTTCTGTGACAGATCTGGATAGAGACAGAGATTCTTTCAGACAGGATGAGGTGAATGTAACGTTCTGTGACAGATCTGGATAGAGACAGAGATTCTTTCAGACAGGATGTGGTGAATGTAACGTTCTGTGACAGATCTGGATAGAGACAGAGATTCTTTCAGACAGGATGTGGTGAATGTAACGTTCTGTGGCAGATCTGGATAGAGACAGAGATTCTTTCAGACAGGATGAGGTGAATGTAACGTTCTGTGGCAGATCTGGATAGAGACAGAGATTCTTCAGACAGGCTGTGGAGAGTGCAACGTTCTGTGACAGATCTGGATAGAGACAGAAATTCTTTCAGACAGGCTGTGGTGAGTGCAAGGTTCTGTGACAGATCTGGATAGAGACAGAGATTCTTTCAGACAGGTTGTTTTGAGTGCAAGGTTCTGTGACAGATCTGGATAGAGACAGAGATTCTTTCTGACGGGCTGTGGTGAGTGCAAGGTTCTGTGACAGATCTGGATAGAGACAGAGATTCTTTCTGACGGGCTGTGGTGAGTGCAACGTTCTGTGACAGATCTGGATAGAGACAGAGATTCTTTCAGACAGGCTGTGGTGAGTGCAACGTTCTGTGACAGATCTGGATAGAGACAGAGATTCTTTCAGACAGGCTGTTTTGAGTGCAAGGTTCTGTGACAGATCTGGATAGAGACAGAGATTCTTTCTGACGGGCTGTGGTGAGTGCAACGTTATGTGACAAATCTGGATAGAGACACGCAGAGATTCGTTCTGACAGGCTGTGGTGAATGTAACGTTCTGTGGCAGATCTGGATAGAGACAGATTCTTTCAGACAGGCTGTGGTGAATGTAACGTTCTGAGGCAGATCTGGATAGAGACAGATTCTTTCAGACAGGCTGTGGTGAATGTAACGTTCTGTGGCAGATCTGGATAGAGACAGATTCTTTCTGACAGGCTGTGGTGAATGTAACGTTCTGTGGCAGATCTGGATAGAGACAGAGATTCTTTCAGACAGGATGAGGTGAATGTAACGTTCTGTGGCAGATCTGGATAGAGACAGATTCTTTCAGACAGGCAGTGGTGAATGTAACGTTCTGTGGCAGATCTGGATAGAGACAGATTCTTTCAGACAGGCTGTGGTGAATGTAACGTTCTGTGGCAGATCTGGATAGAGACAGATTCTTTCAGACAGGCTGTGGTGAATGTAACGTTCTGTGGCAGATCTGGATAGAGACAGATTCTTTCAGACAGGCTGTGGTGAATGTAACGTTCTGTGGCAGATCTGGATAGAGACAGATTCTTTCAGACAGGCTGTGGTGAATGTAACGTTCTGTGGCAGATCTGAATAGAGACAGATTCTTTCAGACAGGCTGTGGTGAATGTAACGTTCTGTGGCAGATCTGGATAGAGACAGATTCTTTCAGACAGGCTGTGGTGAATGTAACGTTCTGTGGCAGATCTGAATAGAGACAGATTCTTTCAGACAGGCTGTGGTGAATGTAACGTTCTGTGGCAGATCTGGATAGAGACAGATTCTTTCTGACAGGCTGTGGTGAATGTAACGTTCTGTGGCAGATCTGGATAGAGACAGATTCTTTCTGACAGGCTGTGGTGAATGTAACGTTCTGTGGCAGATCTGGATAGAGACAGAGATTCTTTCAGACAGGATGAGGTGAATGTAACGTTCTGTGGCAGATCTGGATAGAGACAGATTCTTTCATACAGGATGTGGTGAATGTAACGTTCTGTGACAGATCTGGATAGAGACAGAGATTCTTTCAGACAGGATGAGGTGAATGTAACGTTCTGTGACAGATCTGGATAGAGACAGAGATTCTTTCAGACAGGATGTGGTGAATGTAACGTTCTGTGACAGATCTGGATAGAGACAGAGATTCTTTCAGACAGGATGTGGTGAATGTAACGTTCTGTGGCAGATCTGGATAGAGACAGAGATTCTTTCAGACAGGATGAGGTGAATGTAACGTTCTGTGGCAGATCTGGATAGAGACAGAGATTCTTCAGACAGGCTGTGGTGAGTGCAACGTTCTGTGACAGATCTGGATAGAGACAGAAATTCTTTCAGACAGGCTGTGGTGAGTGCAAGGTTCTGTGACAGATCTGGATAGAGACAGAGATTCTTTCAGACAGGCTGTTTTGAGTGCAAGGTTCTGTGACAGATCTGGATAGAGACAGAGATTCTTTCTGACGGGCTGTGGTGAGTGCAAGGTTCTGTGACAGATCTGGATAGAGACAGAGATTCTTTCTGACGGGCTGTGGTGAGTGCAACGTTCTGTGACAGATCTGGATAGAGACAGAAATTCTTTCAGACAGGCTGTGGTGAGTGCAACGTTCTGTGACAGATCTGGATAGAGACAGAGATTCTTTCAGACAGGCTGTTTTGAGTGCAAGGTTCTGTGACAGATCTGGATAGAGACAGAGATTCTTTCTGACGGGCTGTGGTGAGTGCAACGTTATGTGACAAATCTGGATAGAGACACGCAGAGATTCGTTCTGACAGGCTGTGGTGAATGTAACGTTCTGTGGCAGATCTGGATAGAGACAGATTCTTTCAGACAGGCTGTGGTGAATGTAACGTTCTGAGGCAGATCTGGATAGAGACAGATTCTTTCAGACAGGCTGTGGTGAATGTAACGTTCTGTGGCAGATCTGGATAGAGACAGATTCTTTCTGACAGGCTGTGGTGAATGTAACGTTCTGTGGCAGATCTGGATAGAGACAGAGATTCTTTCAGACAGGATGAGGTGAATGTAACGTTCTGTGGCAGATCTGGATAGAGACAGATTCTTTCAGACAGGATGTGGTGAATGTAACGTTCTGTGACAGATCTGGATAGAGACAGAGATTCTTTCAGACAGGATGAGGTGAATGTAACGTTCTGTGACAGATCTGGATAGAGACAGAGATTCTTTCAGACAGGATGTGGTGAATGTAACGTTCTGTGACAGATCTGGATAGAGACAGAGATTCTTTCAGACAGGATGTGGTGAATGTAACGTTCTGTGGCAGATCTGGATAGAGACAGAGATTCTTTCACACAGGATGAGGTGAATGTAACGTTCTGTGGCAGATCTGGATAGAGACAGATTCTTTCATACAGGATGTGGTGAATGTAACGTTCTGTGACAGATCTGGATAGAGACAGAGATTCTTTCAGACAGGATGAGGTGAATGTAACGTTCTGTGACAGATCTGGATAGAGACAGAGATTCTTTCAGACAGGATGTGGTGAATGTAACGTTCTGTGACAGATCTGGATAGAGACAGAGATTCTTTCAGACAGGATGTGGTGAATGTAACGTTCTGTGGCAGATCTGGATAGAGACAGAGATTCTTTCAGACAGGATGAGGTGAATGTAACGTTCTGTGGCAGATCTGGATAGAGACAGAGATTCTTCAGACAGGCTGTGGTGAGTGCAACGTTCTGTGACAGATCTGGATAGAGACAGAAATTCTTTCAGACAGGCTGTGGTGAGTGCAAGGTTCTGTGACAGATCTGGATAGAGACAGAGATTCTTTCAGACAGGCTGTTTTGAGTGCAAGGTTCTGTGACAGATCTGGATAGAGACAGAGATTCTTTCTGACGGGCTGTGGTGAGTGCAAGGTTCTGTGACAGATCTGGATAGAGACAGAGATTCTTTCTGACGGGCTGTGGTGAGTGCAACGTTCTGTGACAGATCTGGATAGAGACAGAGATTCTTTCAGACAGGCTGTGGTGAGTGCAACGTTCTGTGACAGATCTGGATAGAGACAGAGATTCTTTCAGACAGGCTGTGGTGAGTGCAACGTTCTGTGACAGATCTGGATAGAGACAGAGATTCTTTCAGACAGGCTGTTTTGAGTGCAAGGTTCTGTGACAGATCTGGATAGAGACAGAGATTCTTTCTGACGGGCTGTGGTGAGTGCAACGTTATGTGACAAATCTGGATAGAGACACGCAGAGATTCGTTCTGACAGGCTGTGGTGAATGTAACGTTCTGTGGCAGATCTGGATAGAGACAGATTCTTTCAGACAGGCTGTGGTGAATGTAACGTTCTGAGGCAGATCTGGATAGAGACAGATTCTTTCAGACAGGCTGTGGTGAATGTAACGTTCTGTGGCAGATCTGGATAGAGACAGATTCTTTCTGACAGGCTGTGGTGAATGTAACGTTCTGTGGCAGATCTGGATAGAGACAGAGATTCTTTCAGACAGGATGAGGTGAATGTAACGTTCTGTGGCAGATCTGGATAGAGACAGATTCTTTCAGACAGGCAGTGGTGAATGTAACGTTCTGTGACAGATCTGGATAGAGACAGATTCTTTCAGACAGGCTGTGGTGAATGTAACGTTCTGTGGCAGATCTGGATAGAGACAGATTCTTTCAGACAGGCTGTGGTGAATGTAACGTTCTGTGGCAGATCTGAATAGAGACAGATTCTTTCAGACAGGCTGTGGTGAATGTAACGTTCTGTGGCAGATCTGGATAGAGACAGATTCTTTCAGACAGGCTGTGGTGAATGTAACGTTCTGTGGCAGATCTGGATAGAGACAGATCCTTTCAGACAGGCTGTGGTGAGTGTAACGTTCTGTGGCAGATCTGGATAGAGACAGAGATTCTTTCTGACAGGCTGTGGTGAATGTAACGTTCTGTGGCAGATCTGGATAGAGACAGATTCTTTCAGACAGGCTGTGGTGAATGTAACGTTCTGTGGCAGATCTGGATAGAGACAGATTCTTTCAGACAGGCTGTGGTGAATGTAACGTTCTGTGGCAGATCTGGATAGAGACAGATTCTTTCTGACAGGCTGTGGTGAATGTAACGTTCTGTGGCAGATCTGGATAGAGACAGAGATTCTTTCAGACAGGATGAGGTGAATGTAACGTTCTGTGGCAGATCTGGATAGAGACAGATTCTTTCATACAGGATGTGGTGAATGTAACGTTCTGTGACAGATCTGGATAGAGACAGAGATTCTTTCAGACAGGATGAGGTGAATGTAACGTTCTGTGACAGATCTGGATAGAGACAGAGATTCTTTCAGACAGGATGTGGTGAATGTAACGTTCTGTGACAGATCTGGATAGAGACAGAGATTCTTTCAGACAGGATGTGGTGAATGTAACGTTCTGTGGCAGATCTGGATAGAGACAGAGATTCTTTCAGACAGGATGAGGTGAATGTAACGTTCTGTGGCAGATCTGGATAGAGACAGAGATTCTTCAGACAGGCTGTGGAGAGTGCAACGTTCTGTGACAGATCTGGATAGAGACAGAGATTCTTTCTGACGGGCTGTGGTGAGTGCAAGGTTCTGTGACAGATCTGGATAGAGACAGAGATTCTTTCTGACGGGCTGTGGTGAGTGCAACGTTCTGTGACAGATCTGGATAGAGACAGAGATTCTTTCAGACAGGCTGTGGTGAGTGCAACGTTCTGTGACAGATCTGGATAGAGACAGAGATTCTTTCAGACAGGCTGTTTTGAGTGCAAGGTTCTGTGACAGATCTGGATAGAGACAGAGATTCTTTCTGACGGGCTGTGGTGAGTGCAACGTTATGTGACAAATCTGGATAGAGACACGCAGAGATTCGTTCTGACAGGCTGTAGTGAATGTAACGTTCTGTGGCAGATCTGGATAGAGACAGATTCTTTCAGACAGGATGTGGTGAATGTAACGTTCTGAGGCAGATCTGGATAGAGACAGATTCTTTCTGACAGGCTGTGGTGAATGTAACGTTCTGTGGCAGATCTGGATAGAGACAGAGATTCTTTCCAGACAGGCTGTGGTGAATGTAACGTTCTGTGGCAGATCTGGATAGAGACAGATTCTTTCTGACAGGCTGTGGTGAATGTAACGTTCTGTGGCAGATCTGGATAGAGACAGAGATTCTTTCAGACAGGATGAGGTGAATGTAACGTTCTGTGGCAGATCTGGATAGAGACAGATTCTTTCATACAGGATGTGGTGAATGTAACGTTCTGTGACAGATCTGGATAGAGACAGAGATTCTTTCAGACAGGATGTGGTGAATGTAACGTTCTGTGACAGATCTGGATAGAGACAGAGATTCTTTCAGACAGGATGTGGTGAATGTAACGTTCTGTGACAGATCTGGATAGAGACAGAGATTCTTTCAGACAGGATGTGGTGAATGTAACGTTCTGTGGCAGATCTGGATAGAGACAGAGATTCTTTCAGACAGGATGAGGTGAATGTAACGTTCTGTGGCAGATCTGGATAGAGACAGAGATTCTTCAGACAGGCTGTGGTGAGTGCAACGTTCTGTGACAGATCTGGATAGAGACAGAAATTCTTTCAGACAGGCTGTGGTGAGTGCAAGGTTCTGTGACAGATCTGGATAGAGACAGAGATTCTTTCAGACAGGCTGTTTTGAGTGCAAGGTTCTGTGACAGATCTGGATAGAGACAGAGATTCTTTCTGACGGGCTGTGGTGAGTGCAAGGTTCTGTGACAGATCTGGATAGAGACAGAGATTCTTTCTGACGGGCTGTGGTGAGTGCAACGTTCTGTGACAGATCTGGATAGAGACAGAGATTCTTTCAGACAGGCTGTGGTGAGTGCAACGTTCTGTGACAGATCTGGATAGAGACAGAGATTCTTTCAGACAGGCTGTTTTGAGTGCAAGGTTCTGTGACAGATCTGGATAGAGACAGAAATTCTTTCTGACGGGCTGTGGTGAGTGCAACGTTATGTGACAAATCTGGATAGAGACACGCAGAGATTCGTTCTGACAGGCTGTGGTGAATGTAACGTTCTGTGGCAGATCTGGATAGAGACAGATTCTTTCAGACAGGCTGTGGTGAATGTAACGTTCTGAGGCAGATCTGGATAGAGACAGATTCTTTCAGACAGGCTGTGATGAATGTAACGTTCTGTGGCAGATCTGGATAGAGACAGATTCTTTCAGACAGGCTGTGGTGAATGTAACGTTCTGTGGCAGATCTGGATAGAGACAGAGATTCTTTCAGACAGGATGAGGTGAATGTAACGTTCTGTGGCAGATCTGGATAGAGACAGATTCTTTCAGACAGGATGTGGTGAATGTAACGTTCTGTGGCAGATCTGGATAGAGACAGATTCTTTCAGTCAGGCTGTGGTGAATGTAACGTTCTGTGGCAGATCTGGATAGAGACAGATTCTTTCAGACAGGCTGTGGTGAATGTAACGTTCTGTGGCAGATCTGGATAGAGACAGATTCTTTCTGACAGGCTGTGGTGAATGTAACGTTCTGTGGCAGATCTGGATAGAGACAGAGATTCTTTCAGACAGGATGAGGTGAATGTAACGTTCTGTGGCAGATCTGGATAGAGACAGATTCTTTCATACAGGATGTGGTGAATGTAACGTTCTGTGACAGATCTGGATAGAGACAGAGATTCTTTCAGACAGGATGAGGTGAATGTAACGTTCTGTGGCAGATCTGGATAGAGACAGAGATTCTTTCAGACAGGATGTGGTGAATGTAACGTTCTGTGACAGATCTGGATAGAGACAGAGATTCTTTCAGACAGGATGTGGTGAATGTAACGTTCTGTGGCAGATCTGGATAGAGACAGAGATTCTTTCAGACAGGATAAGGTGAATGTAACGTTCTGTGGCAGATCTGGATAGAGACAGAGATTCTTCAGACAGGCTGTGGTGAGTGCAACGTTCTGTGACAGATCTGGATAGAGACAGAAATTCTTTCAGACAGGCTGTGGTGAGTGCAAGGTTCTGTGACAGATCTGGATAGAGACAGAGTTTCTTTCAGACAGGCTGTTTTGAGTGCAAGGTTCTGTGACAGATCTGGATAGAGACAGAGATTCTTTCTGACGGGCTGTGGTGAGTGCAAGGTTCTGTGACAGATCTGGATAGAGACAGAGATTCTTTCTGACGGGCTGTGGTGAGTGCAACGTTCTGTGACAGATCTGGATAGAGACAGAGATTCTTTCTGACGGGCTGTGGTGAGTGCAACGCTCTGTGACAGATCTGGATAGAGACAGAGATTCTTTCAGACAGGCTGTGGTGAGTGCAACGTTCTGTGACAGATCTGGATAGAGACAGAGATTCTTTCAGACAGGCTGTTTTGAGTGCAAGGTTCTGTGACAGATCTGGATAGAGACAGAGATTCTTTCTGACGGGCTGTGGTGAGTGCAACGTTATGTGACAAATCTGGATAGAGACACGCAGAGATTCGTTCTGATAGGCTGTGGTGAATGTAACGTTCTGTGGCAGATCTGGATAGAGACAGATTCTTTCAGACAGGCTGTGGTGAATGTAACGTTCTGTGGCAGATCTGGATAGAGACAGATTCTTTCAGACAGGCTGTGGTGAATGTAACGTTCTGTGGCAGATCTGGATAGAGACAGATTCTTTCTGACAGGCTGTGGTGAATGTAACGTTCTGTGGCAGATCTGGATAGAGACAGAGATTCTTTCAGACAGGATGAGGTGAATGTAACGTTCTGTGGCAGATCTGGATAGAGACAGATTCTTTCAGACAGGATGTGGTGAATGTAACGTTCTGTGACAGATCTGGATAGAGACAGAGATTCTTTCAGACAGGATGAGGTGAATGTAACGTTCTGTGACAGATCTGGATAGAGACAGAGATTCTTTCAGACAGGATGTGGTGAATGTAACGTTCTGTGACAGATCTGGATAGAGACAGAGATTCTTTCTGACAGGATGTGGTGAATGTAACGTTCTGTGGCAGATCTGGATAGAGACAGAGATTCTTTCAGACAGGATGAGGCGAATGTAACGTTCTGTGGCAGATCTGGATAGAGACAGATTCTTTCATACAGGATGTGGTGAATGTAACGTTCTGTGACAGATCTGGATAGAGACAGAGATTCTTTCAGACAGGATGTGGTGAATGTAACGTTCTGTGACAGATCTGGATAGAGACAGAGATTCTTTCAGACAGGATGTGGTGAATGTAACGTTCTGTGACAGATCTGGATAGAGACAGAGATTCTTTCAGACAGGATGTGGTGAATGTAACGTTCTGTGGCAGATCTGGATAGAGACAGAGATTCTTTCAGACAGGATGAGGTGAATGTAACGTTCTGTGGCAGATCTGGATAGAGACAGAGATTCTTCAGACAGGCTGTGGTGAGTGCAACGTTCTGTGACAGATCTGGATAGAGACATAAATTCTTTCAGACAGGCTGTGGTGAGTGCTGTGACAAGGTTCAAGGTTCTGTGACAGATCTGGATAGAGACAGAGATTCTTTCTGACAGGCTGTGGTGAGTGCAAGGTTCTGTGACAGATCTGGATAGAGACAGAGATTCTTTCTGACGGGCTGTGGTGAGTGCAACGTTCTGTGACAGATCTGGATAGAGACAGAGATTCTTTCAGACGGGCTGTGGTGAGTGCAACGTTCTGTGACAGATCTGGATAGAGACAGAGATTCTTTCAGACAGGCTGTGGTGAGTGCAAGGTTCTGTGACAGATCTGGATAGAGACAGAGATTCTTTCTGACGGGCTGTTTTGAGTGCAAGGTTCTGTGACAGATCTGGATAGAGACAGAGATTCTTTCTGACAGGCTGTGGTGAGTGTAACGTTCTGTGACAGATCTGGATAGAGACACGCAGAGATTCTTTCAGACAGGCTGTGGTGAATGTAACGTTCTGTGGCAGATCTGGATAGAGACAGATTCTTTCAGACAGGCTGTGGTGAATGTAACGTTCTGTGGCAGATCTGGATAGAGACAGATTCTTTCTGACAGGCTGTGGTGAATGTAACGTTCTGTGGCAGATCTGGATAGAGACAGATTTCTTTCAGACAGGATGTGGTGAATGTAACGTTCTGTGGCAGATCTGGATAGAGACAGATTCTTTCAGACAGGATGAGGTGAATGTAACGTTCTGTGGCAGATCTGGATAGAGACAGATTCTTTCAGACAGGATGTGGTGAATGTAACGTTCTGTGACAGATCTGGATAGAGACAGAGATTCTTTCAGACAGGATGTGGTGAATGTAACGTTCTGTGACAGATCTGGATAGAGACAGAGATTCTTTCAGACAGGATGTGGTGAATGTAACGTTCTGTGACAGATCTGGATAGAGACAGAGATTCTTTCAGACAGGATGAGGTGAATGTAACGTTCTGTGGCAGATCTGGATAGAGACAGAGATTCTTTCAGACAGGATGAGGTGAATGTAACGTTCTGTGGCAGATCTGGATAGAGACAGAGATTCTTCAGACAGGCTGTGGTGAGTGCAACGTTCTGTGACAGATCTGGATAGAGACAGAAATTCTTTCAGACAGGCTGTGGTGAGTGCAACGTTCTGTGACAGATCTGGATAGAGACAGAGATTCTTTCAGACAGGCTGTTTTGAGTGCAAGGTTCTGTGACAGATCTGGATAGAGACAGAGATTCTTTCTGACGGGCTGTGGTGAGTGCAAGGTTCTGTGACAGATCTGGATAGAGACAGAGATTCTTTCTGACGGGCTGTGGTGAGTGCAACGTTCTGTGACAGATCTGGATAGAGACAGAGATTCTTTCAGACAGGCTGTGGTGAGTGCAACGTTCTGTGACAGATCTGGATAGAGACAGAGATTCTTTCAGACAGGCTGTTTTGAGTGCAAGGTTCTGTGACAGATCTGGATAGAGACAGAGATTCTTTCTGACGGGCTGTGGTGAGTGCAACGTTCTGCACAGGACATGCAACATGATGATGAAGAAGTACATCAAATAATGAGACAACTACAACTTCCAGCTTACAAATATAAGTGCAGCACAAGTTTGCTCCAACAACATGTATCTCTGTTTAAAGGTCAACGTTTAGAACCGCACTGCTCATACAAACTTAGGTACACATCACCAAACCTCAAACATTTTCCACCCAAAATTATTGTTCTTATTTTATCATATCTCTATATTAGTCTTGAATTAATTCCATTGTAGATGAGATCGTTGGTTGCATGACCATTTCTCTTATCTCTATATTAGTCTTGAATTCATTCCATTGTAGAAAAGATCATTGGTTGCATGACCATTTCTCTTATCTCTATATTAGTCTTGAATTCATTCCATTGTAGATGAGATCATTGGTTGCATGTCCATTTCTCTTATCTCTATATTAGTCTTGAATTCATTCCATTGTAGATGAGATCGTTGGTTGCATGTCCATTTCTCTTATCTATATATTAGTCTTGAATTCATTCCATTGTAGATGAGATCGTTGGTTGCATTGTCATTTCTCTTATCTCTATATTAGTCTTGAATTCATTTCATTGTAGATGAGATCGTTGGTTGCATGACCATTTCTCTTATCTCTATATTAGTCTTGAATTCATTCCATTGTAGATGAGATCGTTGGTTGCATGTCCATTTCTTTTATTTCAATATTAGTCTTGAATTCATTCCATTGTAGATGAGATCGTTGGTTGCATGACTATTTCTCTTATCTCTATATTAGTCTTGAATTCATTCCATTGTAGATGAGATCATTGGTTGCATGGCCATTTCTCTTATCTCTATATTAGTCTTGAATTCATTCCATTGTAGATGAGATCATTGGTTGCATGGTCATTTCTCTTATCTCTATATTAGTCTTGAATTCATTCCATTGTAGATGAGATCGTTGGTTGCATGACCATTTCTCTTATCTCTATATTAGTCTTGAATTAATTCCATTGTAGATTAGATCGTTGGTTGCATGGCCATTCATCTTATCTCTACATTAGTCTTGAATTCATTCCACTGTACACAGAGTATTCTTCTTTTGTCTTCAAGACATTTGCTTTCAAAAGTGTTTAGTTTATTTTTCTCAATCTCTTGTTTTGTTTCCAGCTTTCACATGCATATGTAAGTATTGTTAACACGTTTCAGTTGAAGTTTGGTTTTCTTGTTTAGTATTTTTTATTTCCATCTTTTATCCAGGTTTTTGAAATGCATTGCTGCTTTTGCAATCCTGCTTGTGATCTATATCTTTGTTTAAGCCTCTTGCTGTATGTTATAATATGGCTTTTGGCGTCTTGACGAACGGTTGGTAGCAAACAATCATGACAGGTCAGTAGTTTGGTAAAAATAATAGTGTCGAAAGCTGGGTCCTGCTTTGCTGAACAGCTTCTCTCGTGGCTGAATCTCCCAATATTGAATAGACAGACCTTCCATCCGTAGAATGAACAAGATGTGTTCGTGGTGCCTGATCTCATCTTTTTTCTCCTGCGGCTTTTGTCTTCCCAAACCACCTTAGTCTACGACTCTTACTACCAATATATATACAGTGGTATGCCATATACATCACACGATCTTTAGTAGAAAGAGCCATTGTGGTGGAAACAGATCTACGCCTATGTTTCATAGATTATACCAAAGTATTTGACAAAGTAAAGCACAAAGAGAAAATCAAAATTTTAGAAAGCATAAACGTAGACAGCAAAGATCTAAGACTAATAAATAACATGTACTGGCAACAAACAGCGGCCATAAGAACTGGAAACCAATTGGGAATGTTTCAACAAATAAAACAGGGTGTTAGACAAAGTTGTGTGCTGTCACCATATTTATGTAATATGTATAGCAAGATTATTTTACGATCCATCATGGGCATGCCTGGAATAACAATTGGAGGTCATAATATAAATAATCTAAGGTATGCTGATGGTGCAGTCTTAATCGCTAAGAGTGAAAATGAGTTACAAGAAATGTTGGACATTATGCAAAAATACAGAAGTAATGGTAGCAACAAAGAAAACGACATTACCGCAATGGACAACAAAGACAAGTGGAACAATATTGAAACAGGTAAGTGAAATAAAATATTTAGGAACTATGTTAACCTCAGACGGAAGATGTACAAAAGAGGTGAGATGCAGAATGGCTCAGGCAAAAGCAGCTTTCCAAAAAATGAGGAAGATACTATGCAATCCATTTTTGTCAATAGAAACAAGAAAAGGAGTTCTTAAAAGGAGTTCTTAAAGGAGTCCTTTAATTTAGAGCCAGTCTTAAGCCAGTCTTAAAATATGGATGTGAATCATGGACAATAGGATAACAGACAAGAAAATCACTGGAGGCTATAGAAATGTGGTTTTACAGAAGAATGTTGAGTACACTATGGACAGCTAAGAAGAGTAATGAAAACGTTCTAAAAGAGGCCAAAGCAAAAAGAGAGCTAATTTCCAAAATTAGGAAGAGACAATCATCATTTTTTGGCCATGCAATGAGAAGGGAACAGCTGGAATATATTGTAACAACTGAGAAAATTGAGGCCCGAAGAGATAGAGGAAGCAAAGAGAAAAGATACCAGACGGCTTAAGAGAATGGCTTGGCAGAAAGTCAACAAAGGAATTGATAAATAACTGTCGAATTCGAAAGTTATGGAGAGACATGATCACCTACGCCAGCAGACATGCTACGATGATGATATCCACTCTTGTCTGATCATTGAAACGTCATTTACTGACCACATTTCCGAGGATATTTCTGTAAACACTAAACCATCGACATTCTCATCAGTTTCATTCTTTGTAACAGCTCTGATCAAATACTCATGCCCTCCTCCACCGACAGTTGTACAGATCTCATGAACAGAGCAGAACCGCCTCCACCGACAGTTGTACAGATCTCATGAACAGAGCAGAACCGCCTCCATCGACAGTTGTACAGATCTCATGAACAGAGCAGAACCGCCTCCATCGACAGTTGTACAGATCTCATGAACAGAGCAGAACCGCCTCCACCGACAGTTGTACAGATCTCATGAACAGAGCAGAACCGCCTCCACCGACAGTTGTACAGATCTCATGAACAGAGCAGAACCGCCTCCACCGACAGTTGTACAGATCTCATGAACAGAGCAGAACCGCCTCCATCGACAGTTGTACAGATCTCATGAACAGAGCAGAACCGCCTCCATCGACAGTTGTACAGATCTCATGAACAGAGCAGAACCGCCTTCATCGACAGTTGTACAGATCTCATGAACAGAGCAGAACCGCCTCCATTGACAGTTGTACAGATCTCATGAACAGAGCAGAACCGCCTCCATCGACAGTTGCACAGATCTCATGAACAGAGCAGAACCGCCTCCACCGACAGTTGTACAGATCTCATGAACAGAGCAGAACCGCCTCCCGCCCGTTGTTTGTTTCAACAAAATATAATCAACCAGAGGAAACACCGAGCAACTGATATCTTGATTTTGTTGTGTTTTATTTGTGAGTCACAGCACGTTCATCCTAGCACGTTCAACCTAGCACGTTCATCCTAGCACGTTCAACCTAGCACGTTCATCCTAGCACGTTCAACCTAGCACGTTCATCCTAGCACGTTCATCCTAGCACGTTCAACCTAGCACGTTCATCCTAGCACGTTCAACCTAGCACGTTCAACCTAGCACGTTCATCCTAGCACGTTCATCCTAGCACGTTCAACCTAGCACGTTCATCCTAGCACGTTCAACCTAGCACGTTCATCCTAGCACGTTCATCCTAGCACGTTCATCCTAGCACGTTCAACCTAGCACGTTCAACTTAGCACGTTCATCCTAGCACGTTCAACTTAGCACGTTCAACCTAGCACGTTCAACCTAGCACGTTCAACCTAGCACGTTCAACCTAGCACGTTCAACTTAGCACGTTCAACCTAGCACGTTCAACCTAGCACGTTCATCCTAGCACGTTCATCCTAGCACGTTCATCCTAGCACGTTCAACTTAGCACGTTCAACCTAGCACGTTCAACTTAGCACGTTCAACTTAGCACGTTCAACCTAGCACGTTCAACTTAGCACGTTAAAATTAGCACGTTCAACCTAGCACGTTCATCCTAGCACGTTCAACCTAACACGTTCAACTTAGCACGTTCAACCTAGCCACTTATCCTGCTCTAGGTGAGCAGCTCGCCGTGTCTCGGTGTTTTCTGTGATTTTTCTTGTCTAGGTGCTTTTGTTGACTTCTTGGCGAGACAGAACCTCAGACACTGACTCGTTTCTATGAGATTGTAACTGCCTTAGAGAACAAAAAATTACAATGATTGTGGGTTGGTGTCTATGTGTAGACGACTATATGTTGTGTTATATGGGGTTGGTGTCTATGTATAGGCGACTGTATGTTGTGTTGTATTGGGTTGGTGTCTATGTGTAGACGACTATATGTTGTGTTATATGGGGTTGGTGTCTATGTATAGGCGACTGTATGTTGTGTTGTATTGGGTTGGTGTCTATGTGTAGACGACTGTATAGTGTGTTGTATTGTGTTGGTGTTTATGTGTAGACGACTGTATAGTGTGTTGTATTGTGTTGGTGTTTATGTGTAGACGACTGTATAGTGTGTTGTATTGGGTTGGTGTCTACGGTCATGCGACTGTTTGTTGTGTTGTATTGGGTTGATGTCTACGGTCATGCGACTGTTGGTTGTGTTGTATTGGGTTGATGTCTACGGTCATGCGACTGTTTGTTGTGTTGTATTGGGTTGATGTCTACGGTCATGCGACTGTTTGTTGTGTTGTATTGGGTTGATGTCTACGGTCATGCGACTGTTTGTTGTGTTGTATTGGGTTGATGTCTACGGTCATGCGATTGTTTGTTGTGTTGTATTGGGTTGATGTCTACGGTCATGCGACTGTTTGTTGTGTTGTATTGGGTTGATGTCTACGGTCATGCGACTGTTTGTTGTGTTGTATTTCTTGTCTTTGAGGATTTTGCCAATTTCTTAATGAGACACACTTGTTCCACCGAAGTCTTCTAATGTTTTTCTAAGTCGCAATAGCCGTCCAAGAATGAAAGCAACGTAGGGGTCAACCCATGCGCAGAGTCATCTATATTATATATCATCATCATCAACTACCATGCGCAGAGTCATCTATAATAGATATCATCATCATCCTCAATTACCATGCACAGAGTCATCTATATCATATATCATCATCATCATCATCAACTATCATGCGCAGAGTCATCTATATCATATATCATCATCATCATCAACTATCATGCGCAGAGTCATCTATAACAGGTATCACCATCATCAACTATCACGCACAGAGTCATCTATAACAGATATCATCATCATCAACTATCATGCACAGAGTCATCTATAATAGATGTCATCATCATCAACTATCATGCGCAGAGTCATCTATAACAGATATCATCATCATCATCAACTATCATGCACAGTCATCTATAACAGATATCATCATCATCAACTATCATGCACAGAGTCATCTATATCATATATCATCATCATCAACTATCATGCACAGAGTCATCTATAACAGATATCATCATCATCATCATCAACTATCATGCGCAGAATCATCTATAATAGATATCATCATCATCAACTATCATGCACAAAGTCATCTATAATAGATATCATTATCATCAACTATCATGCACAGAGTCATCTATAATAGATATCATCGTCATCAACTACCATGCGCGGAGTCATCTATTACAGATATCATCATCAGCAACTATCATGCGCAGTCATCTATAACAGATACCATTGTCATCATCAACTATCATGCGCAGAGTCATCTTTAATAGATATCATCATCATCATCAACTATAATGCGCAGAGACATCTATAACAGATATCATCATCATTAACGATCATGTGCAGAGTCATCTATAACAGATATTATCATCAACTATCGTGAGTAGAGTCATCTATAACAGATATAATCATCAACTATCATGAGTATAGTCATCTATAACAGATATCATCATCATTAACTATCATGTGCAGAGTCATCTATAATAGATATCATCATCAACTATCATGTGCAGAGACATATGTAACAGATATCATCATCATCAACTACCAAGAGCGGAGTCATCTATAACAGATATCATCATCATCAACTATCATGAGCAGAGAAATCTATAACAGATATCATCATCAACTATCATGTGCAGAGACATATGTAACAGATATCATCGTCATCAACTACCAAACGCGCAGAGTCATCTATAACAGGTATCATCATCATCAACTATCACGCACAGAGTCATCTATAACAGATATCATCATCATCAACTATCATGCACAGAGTCATCTATAATAGATGTCATCATCATCAACTATCATGCGCAGAGTCATCTATAACAGATATCATCATCATCATCAACTATCATGCACAGTCATCTATAACAGATATCATCATCATCAACTATCATGCACAGAGTCATCTATATCATATATCATCATCATCAACTATCATGCGCAGAGTTATCTATAACAGATATCATCATCATCAACTATCATGCACAGAGTCATCTATAACAGATATCATCATCATCATCAACTATCATGCGCAGAATCATCTATAATAGATATCATCATCATCAACTATCGTGCACAAAGTCATCTATAATAGATATCATTATCATCAACTATCATGCACAGAGTCATCTATAATAGATATCATCGTCATCAACTACCATGCGCGGAGTCATCTATTACAGATATCATCATCAGCAACTATCATGCGCAGTCATCTATAACAGATACCATTGTCATCATCAACTATCATGCGCTGAGTCATCTTTAATAGATATCATCATCATCATCAACTATAATGCGCAGAGACATCTATAACAGATATCATCATCATTAACGATCATGTGCAGAGTCATCTATAACAGATATTATCATCAACTATCGTGAGTAGAGTCATCTATAACAGATATAATCATCAACTATCATGAGTATAGTCATCTATAACAGATATCATCATCATTAACTATCATGTGCAGAGTCATCTATAATAGATATCATCATCAACTATCATGTGCAGAGACATATGTAACAGATATCATCATCATCAACTACCAAGAGCGGAGTCATCTATAACAGATATCATCATCATCAACTATCATGAGCAGAGAAATCTATAACAGATATGATCATCAACTATCATGTGCAGAGACATATGTAACAGATATCATCATCATCAACTACCATGCGCAGTCATCTATAACAGATATCATCATCATCAACTACCATGCACAGTCATCTATAACAGATATCATCATCATCAACTACCATGCGCAGTCATCTATAATAGATATCATCATCATCAACTATCATGCGCAGAGTCATCTATAACAGATATCATCATCATCAACTACCATGCGCAGTCATCTATAACAGATATCATCATCATCAACTACCATGCACAGTCATCTATAACAGATATCATCATCATCAACTACCATGCACAGTCATCTATAACAGATATCATCATCAACTACCATGCACAGTCATCTATAACAGATATCATCATCAACTACCATGCGCAGTCATCTATAACATATATCATCATTAACTACCATGCGCAGTCATCTATAACAGATATCATCATCATCAACTACCATGCACAGTCATCTATAACAGATATCATCATCATCAACTACCATGCGCAGTCATCTATAACAGATATCATCATCATCAACTACCATCGCAGTCATCTATAACAGATATCATCATCATCAACTACCATGCGCAGTCATCTATAACAGATATCATCATCATCAACTACCATGCGCAGTCATCTATACAGATATCATCATCATCAACTACCATGCACAGTCATCTATAACAGATATCATCAACAACTACCATGCGCAGAGTCATCTATAACAGATATCATCATCAACTACCATGCGCAGTCATCTATAACAGATATCATCATCATCAACTACCATGCGCAGTCATCTATAACAGATATCATCATCATCAACTACCATCGCAGTCATCTATAACAGACATCATCATCAACTACCATGCGCAGTCATCTATAACAGATATCATCATCATCAACTACCATGCGCAGTCATCTATAACAGATATCATCAACAACTACCATGCGCAGAGTCATCTATTACAGATATCATCATCAACTACCATGCACATTCCTCTATAACAGATATCATCATCATCAACTACCATGCGCAGTCATCTATAACAGATATCATCATCATTAACTACCATCGCAGTCATCTATAACAGACATCATCATCATCAACTACCATGCGCAGTCATCTATAACAGATATCATCATCATCAACTACCATCGCAGTCATCTATAACAGATATCATCAACAACTACCATGTGCAGTCATCTATAACAGATATCATCAACAACTACCATCGCAGTCATCTATAACAGATATCATCATCATCAACTACCATGCGCAGTCATCTATAACAGATATCATCATCATCAACTTCCATGCACAGTCATCTATAATAGATATCATCATCATCAACTACCATGCACAGTCATCTATAACAGATATCATCATCATCAACTATCATGCGCAGAGTCATCTATAACAGATATGATCATCATCAACTACCATGCACAGTCATCTATAACAGATATCATCATCATCAACTACCATGCGCAGTCATCTATAACAGATATCATCATCATCAACTACCATCGCAGTCATCTATAACAGATATCATCATCATCAACTACCATCGCAGTCATCTATAACAGATATCATCATCATCAACTACCATGCACAGTCATCTATAACAGATATCATCATCATCATCAACTACCATGCACAGTCATCTATAACAGATATCATCATCAACTACCATGCACAGTCATCTATAACAGATATCATCATCATCAACTACCATGCGCAGTCATCTATAACAGATATCATCATCATCAACTACCATCGCAGTCATCTATAACAGACATCATCATCAACTACCATGCGCAGTCATCTATAACAGATATCATCATCATCAACTACCATGCGCAGTCATCTATAACAGATATCATCAACAACTACCATGCGCAGAGTCATCTATAACAGATATCATCATCAACTACCATGCACAGTCCTCTATAACAGATATCATCATCATCAACTACCATGCGCAGTCATCTATAACAGATATCATCATCATCAACTACCATCGCAGTCATCTATAACAGACATCATCATCATCAACTACCATGCGCAGTCATCTATAACAGATATCATCATCATCAACTACTATCACAGTCATCTATAACAGATATCATCAACAACTACCATGCGCAGTCATCTATAACAGATATCATCATCAACTACCATCGCAGTCATCTATAACAGATATCATCAACAACTACCATGCGCAGTCATCTATAACAGATATCATCAACAACTACCATCGCAGTCATCTATAACAGATATCATCATCATCAACTACCATGCACAGTCATCTATAACAGATATCATCATCAACTACCATGCACAGTCATCTATAACAGATATCATCAACAACTACCATGCGCAGTCATCCATAACAGATATCATCAACAACTACCATCGCAGTCATCTATAACAGATATCATCATCAACTACCATGCACAGTCATCTATAACAGATATCATCAACAACTACCATGCACAGTCATCTATAACAGATATCATCATCAACTACCATGCACAGTCATCTATAACAGATATCATCATCAACTACCATGCACAGTCATCTATAACAGATATCATCATCATCAACTACCATGCGCAGTCATCTATAACAGATATCATCATCATCAACTACCATCGCAGTCATCTATAACAGATATCATCATCATCATCAACTACCATGCGCAGTCATCTATAACAGATATCATCAACAACTACCATGCGCAGAGTCATCTATAACAGATATCATCATCAACTACCATGCACAGTCATCTATAACAGATATCATCATCATCAACTACCATGTGCAGTCATCTATAACAGATATCATCATCATCAACTACCATGCGCAGTCATCTATAACAGACATCATCATCATCAACTACCATCGCAGTCATCTATAACAGATATCATCAACAACTACCATGCGCAGTCATCTATAACAGATATCATCATCAACTACCATCGCAGTCATCTATAACAGATATCATCAACAACTACCATGCGCAGTCATCTATAACAGATATCGTCATCAACTACCATGCACAGTCATCTATAACAGATATCATCATCATCAACTACCATCGCAGTCATCTATAACAGATATCATCAACAACTACCATGCACAGTCATCTATAACAGATATCATCATCAACTACCATGCACAGTCATCTATAACAGATATCATCATCAACTACCATGCGCAGTCATCTATAACAGATATCATCATCATCAACTACCATCGCAGTCATCTATAACAGATATCATCATCATCAACTACCATCGCAGTCATCTATAACAGATATCATCATCATCATCAACTACCTTGCGCAGTCATCTATAACAGATATCATCAACAACTACCATGCGCAGAGTCATCTATAACAGATATCATCATCAACTACCATGCACAGTCATCTATAACAGATATCATCATCATCAACTACCATGTGCAGTCATCTATAACAGATATCATCATCATCAACTACCATCGCAGTCATCTATAACAGACATCATCATCATCAACTACCATCGCAGTCATCTATAACAGATATCATCAACAACTACCATGCGCAGTCATCTATAACAGATATCGTCATCAACTACCATGCACAGTCATCTATAACAGATATCATCATCAACTACCATGCGCAGTCATCTATAACAGATATCATCAACAACTACCATGTGCAGTCATCTATAACAGATATCGTCATCAACTACCATGCACAGTCATCTATAACAGATATCATCAACAACTACCATGCACAGTCATCTATAACAGATATCATCAACAACTACCATGCGCAGTCATCTATAACAGATATCGTCATCAACTACCATGCGCAGTCATCTATAACAGATATCATCATCATCAACTACCATGCGCAGTCATCTATAACAGATATCATCATCAACTACCATGCGCAGTCATCTATAACAGATATCATCAACAACTATCATGCGCAGATTCATCTATAACAGATATCATCATCAACTATCATGCGCAGAGTCATCTATAACAGATATCATCATCATTAACTATCATGCATGCTAGCTTAGGTGATCGAGTTTTTCCACAACTTTCTATCTCGACTTCCTTCTTTCTTTCTTCTTCTTTCTTCTTTTCTCCTTTCACTGATACCTAAAAGGTGTCGTGGTTATATCATTTGTCGTTCTTGAGCTGCTCGAACTGTCTGAATTAGTGATTTTCCTTTGTTGTTTACATGTCTCTGTTACTGCATCTATCCATCTTCTTCTTTTCTCTTTTCACTGATACCTAAAAGGTGTCGTGGTTTATATCATTTGTCGTTCTTGAGCTGCTCGAACTGTCTGAATTAGTGATTTCCTTTGTTGTTTACATGTCTCTGTTACTGCATCTATCCATCTTCTTCTTTTCTCTTTTCACTGATACCTAAAAGGTGTCGTGGTTTATATCATTTGTCGTTCTTGAGCTGCTCGAACTGTCTGAATTAGTGATTTTCCTTTGTTGTTTACATGTCTCTGTTACTGCATCTATCCATCTTCTTCTTTTCTCTTTTCACTGATACCTAAAAGGTGTCGTGGTTTATATCATTTGTCGTTCTTGAGCTGCTCGAACTGTCTGAATTAGTGATTTTCCTTTGTTGTTACATGTCTCTGTTACTGCATCTATCCATCTTCTTCTTTTCTCTTTTCACTGATACCTAAAAGGTGTCGTGGTTTATATCATTTGTCGTTCTTGAGCTCCTCGAACTGTCTGAATTAGTGATTTTCTTTTGTTGTTACATGTCTCTGTCACTGCATCTATCCATCTTATTCTGGGCCTTCCTCTTGGTCTTTTTCCATGCATTCTCGAGAAGAACGCCCTTGATGGTGATTGATAATGATTCATTCTGACCAGGTGGCCAAACCATTTAAGTTGTTGTTCTATATATTCTTGGCAGGGTTTTGTTCCTACTATTTTTCTTATGGTTTCATTTTGGTATTCTACCTCTTCTTTCTATCTCGACAGTTATTTATCATTTCTATTGTTGACTGCCAAGCCATTCTCTTAAGCTGTCTGCTATCTTTTCTCTTTGCTTCCCTCTGTCTCTTCATTCTTCAATGTTCTTATTTATCACTAGAAAATTTCCCCTTTCTCATTACATGGCCATAAAGTGATGATTGTTTCTTCCTAACATTGGAAATTAGCTCTCTTTCTGCTCTGGCCTCATCAGAACGTTTTCATTACTTTTCTTACCTCCCCTTGGAGTTCTCAACATTTTTTCTGTAAAACCACATTTCTACAGCCTCCAGCGACTTTTTTGTCTTTTGCCCTATTGTCCATAATTCGCATCCATATGTTAAGACTGGCTTTACATAACATATACGAATATATATAATGTATATATATATATATATATATATATATATATATATATATATATATATAAATATATATATACATATATTTATAAGTAAAAATGTAAAGAGCCCCCGTCACACCAAGTGGCGTATAGGGAATATGGTGTTAGTGACCATAAATTCTACAGACCGGCACATTTTGGGGTAATGTAGTCGGTATTACGCCCGTGCTGCTTTACTATCCCAGAAAAAAGAAAATATCAGGTACCCATTAGGGGCTAGGTGAACCCGGAAGCCGTCGGTTGGGATCGAACCCTACCTCTTGTCCTTTGTAGTCCAGTTCACTAACCACTGAGCTATTGCGGCTCTCTCTCTCTCTCTCTCTCTCTATATATATATATATATATATATATATATATATATATATATATATATATATATATCTTCTTATTCTACCTTTCAGCTCCCTGTGGAGCATATGTCTTCAACGAACAATTTCCAAGTCGTTCTGTTTTTTTTTTTCCATTCTTTTAAGACCATTCATCAAAGAAAAAAGAACTACATATACAATTTTCAGCCTATCAAGAAACACACTCTGTGCAAACTTGAAGATAAAAGACCATACACTCCCTATTGACCAAATCCCAACATATCTTGGCGTCACCATGAATCGCAGAATGACTTGGAAAAATCAGATAGACAGAGTAAGCAAAAAAGCCAGAAAATGAACAAATATTATGAAGAAATTGGCAGGAACGGACTGGGGAGCAGACAGCAATATTTTGAAAAGACTATACATAGGAAGAGTCAGACCAGTTCTAGAATATGGAGTCACAGCCTGGGCTATGGCTTCCAAATCACACCTTAGCAAAATTAACAGAACACAGAACCAAGCTGCCCGTATCATCACTGGTGCTATGAAATCTATACCTATCAAGACTCTAGAAACAGTAACAGGTTTACAACCCTTAGATGACAGACGGGTCACTAAAGTATTGCAACAAGTGCAGAAATATAGAAGGCTCTTTAGCCACCCCATGCACCAAAGAATAGCTGATCCCGGAATAGTACGACCAAAGAGGAGCAACTTCGCTGCAATTGCCAATGAACTAACTACTGGAGAACCAGTACTTTCCCAAACAATATCGAAACCCTTGGGCACATCTGATGTCTACTCATGGCAAACATAAAATACCAGAACTTAAGGAAAATATAACAGGAATCATGAAAAAAGGCACCCAATCAGACACAGAAAGAAAACACGTAGCAGAAAAATACATGCACGATACCTACCCACGGAACTCTTGGTCCCACATATACACAGATGGCTCTGCTACAAATGCCACCAGAAATAGAGGGGGTGATGTGTTCTTGACGCTGAATAATCAGGTCGAGATCACCAAGTCAATAGCTACTGGGAAATTCGCAAACAACTTTAAAGCAGAAACTGAGGCCATCAGAGATGTTGCAACACTGGCTACTCAACACAAAAATAACATGCACAATAAATTGGTGATTCTGACTGATGCACTGTCAGCACTATCAGCTCTAAAAAGTCCCAAAACAATGAACTAGATGACTTGAGAACAACCCTGGACCAACTATGCAGTAAATTCCAGAGAGTAGTCATTCAGTGGATACCATCACACCGTAATATACACGGGAACGAACGCGCAGACAAATTAGCTAAAGAGGGAGGGAGATTACCACAGAGTCTGGAATCCTACTCTGATTGAGTCTTGATCGCAGAGAGAGAGATCATTCCATGTCTACCCCATCATCTTAATCTCTGCTTCTGTCTGTCTTCTCCAAGAATTTCTCGGTCTTCCTCTTTGTCTTTTCCCCTGGGGATTCCAAAAAAGGGCCTGTTGTGTAATACTCTCAGTTGGATTCCGCAGTGTCTGTCCTATCCAGCGTCGTCGTTATATATACATATATATATATATATATATATATATATATATATATATATACCAATGAATATACCCTTATCGTTGCTGCATTGTGCTACCAATGAATATACCCTTATCGTTGCTCCATTGTGCTACCAATGTATATACTCTTATCGTTCCTCCATTGTGCTACTAATGTATATACTCTTATCGTTCCTCCGTTGTGCTACTAATGTATATACCCTTATCGTTGCTCCATTGTGCTACCAATGTATATACTCTTATCGTTCCTCCATTGTGCTACCAATGTATATACTCTTATCGTTCCTCCGTTGTGCTACTAATGTATATACCCTTATCGTTGCTGCATTGTGCTACCAATGTATATACTCTTATCGTTCCTCCGTTGTGCTACCAATGTATATACTCTTATCGTTCCTCCATTGTGCTACTAATGTATATACTCTTATCGTTCCTCCATTGTGCTACCAATGTATATACTCTTATCGTTCCTCCATTGTGCTACCAATGTATATACTCTTATCGTTGCTCCATTGTGCTACCAATGTATATACTCTTATCGTTCCTCCGTTGTGCTACTAATGTATATACTCTTATCGTTGCTCCATTGTGCTACCAATGTATATACCCTTATCGTTGCTCCATTGTGCTACCAATGTATATACTCTTATCGTTGCTCCATTGTGCTACCAATGTATATACTCTTATCGTTGCTCCATTGTGCTACCAATGTATATACTCTTATCGTTCCTCCGTTGTGCTACTAATGTATATACTCTTATCGTTGCTCCATTGTGCTACCAATGTATATACTCTTATCGTTGCTCCATTGTGCTACCAATGTATATACTCTTATCGTTGCTCCATTGTGCTACCAATGTATATACTCTTATCGTTGCTCCATTGTGCTACCAATTTATATACTCTTATCGTTGCTCCATTGTGCTACCAATGTATATACTCTTATCGTTCCTCCGTTGTGCTACTAATGTATATACTCTTATCGTTGCTCCATTGTGCTACCAATGTATATACTCTTATCGTTGCTCCATTGTGCTACCAATGTATATACTCTTATCGTTCCTCCGTTGTGCTACCAATGTATATACTCTTATCGTTGCTCCGTTGTGCTACCAATGTATATACTCTTATCGTTGCTCCATTGTGCTACCAATGTATATACTCTTATCGTTCCTCCATTGTGCTACCAATGTATATACTCTTATCGTTGCTCCATTGTGCTACCAAATGTATATACTCTTATCGTTCCTCCATTGTGCTACCAATGTATATACTCTTATCGTTGCTCCATTGTGCTACCAATGCCCAAAATGATCATTGACATCTAAGCATAAAAGAAAGCTTGTCACCACAGATCAGCGATGTTTGAGAAAAGCATTTGGAGTAAGCACACAAGAATCAGAGATAATATTATAAGAGAAAGAGTAGGCATTGAACCAATCCCAAGCTACATACAGAAGCAACAAATAAACTGGTTTGTCCATCTAGAAGGAATGTCATGTGATTTCTGACCCCACGCAGGGTCAATTAAAAGAGGAGTGCGGAGAAGAGCAAGAGGTAGACCCAGAGTAAGATGGACAGTGAACATCAAAGAAAAGCTACAACAACATTAATTGTCAATGATTGAAACTGTCCTAAAGGCGATAAGCAGAACTTTGTTATCTCCCTCGACACCTGAATGGCTGCAAGAGGAAGTGAAGAAACATTGTGCAGAAACAATATAAACAAGGTAGGTTCACGTGCCGACACACACACACACACTGTAAGGTCATCATCATCGAGTGCCTTCTCCGCAACGAAGGTTGGCTACCATGGGTCGTCATTCTACTCTGTTTCTTGCTTTGATGGTGCAGGCTGTCATAGATTGACTTGTCCATCTTTTGATGTTACTCGTCCATGTTAGTCTTGGTCTGCCTCTGTCTCTTTTACCTTGTATTTTCCCTTCCAATATTACTTTTAGTAGGCTGTTGTGTCTTTTAACATGGCCCACAAATTTCATTTGTCTTGTCTTAATTGTGTTCAGCAGTTCTCTTTTTATTTTCAGTTTTAAAACTTCATCGTTTGTTTTCTTTTCTTTCCATCCAATTCTCCTATTCTTCTATAAATCCACATTTCGAAGGCTTCAATTTTCTGTTCCGTTTTCTTGTCTAATGTCCATGTTTCTGCACCATACAGGAATATTGAGAAGATGTAACATTTTGATATTCTTAGTTTCAGCCCTGCTGATATTTGTTTTGTTGTTAGTATATTTTTCATGGCATTAAAATTACTTTTTGCCATACCTATTCTTTTGTTTATTTCAATTTTACATTTTCCATCACTGGTTATAGTATGTCCCAGGTAGTTGTATCCCTGGACTGTCTCCATATGTATTCCTTCAACTGTGATATTTAATTGTAGGTCTTGAGAATTTTCTTTGTTTATGATCATATGTAATAGATGGTAGTTAGATGGTGGCCAGTGATCGTTGTGTGAACATCAACCGTGTGTTCCCTCCTTTATATAGGCCCTCAAATTTAGGAACCAATCAGTAAAAACTTCTATATTTAGAAGCCAATCAGAGATGGCGGTCGCTTTTTTATTTTGGAGTGAGAGCGAGATCTAAATTTAGCCGAGTATAAGAGCAGCTTGCCCGAGTCAGGGGGTTCCGCATTAGCGCTAGGAGCTGCATGTTGTTGCATCTCTCTCACGCTCCTGTACTTACGCTATGACCACTTTGATGGAAACAACGCTGGATATAAAAAAAGTATCCTTTCACTTCCTAAATACGAGGACATGATGATGGATGTTCAAAACGTAAGTCGTCACTTGACACATCGTGAACAAGTTGTTTTTAATTTGGTATTTCTGGTTTAACTAAAACTTGATGTTTGTTTCTGTGATCTTGTTATACTTGTGATTCCCATCATGACTCTGAAGCAATTCTTGCAATGTGACCACTAGAAAAGTGTACACGGTTTGTGTCCGCTCTCGTCTACTTGCTCATCCAGGTGGAGGGATTTTCTGCCGAATATGGTCAGCTTTAGAGTCAATCCAGCAGGAGGTCGACGCCTGGGAGTCATGACCCAGTTGGGCCCAAGAGTTAGTGTGTCAAGAAAGCTAAAGGGCCGAAACACTTGCCCAATGGGTCTACTTCTGATGATCAGATTGCCTCCTGCTGTGTAGCTCAGTATAATGAGTTTCCTATTACTTACAACAATTATAACAAAAGTCTAGTCACATAAATTGTGATAGCAACAGTCTAGTTCCATAATTGTGAGAACAACAGTCTAGTTACATAAATTGTGATAACAATAGTCTAGTTACATAAATTGTGATATCAATAGTCTAGTTATATAAATTGTGATAACAATAGTCTAGTTACATAAATTGTGATAACAATAGTCTAGTTACATAAATTGTGATAGCAATAGTCTAGTTACATAAATTGTGATAGCAACAGTCTAGTTACATAAATTGTGATAACAATAGTCTAGTTACATAAATTGTGATAACAACAGTCTAGTTACATAAATGTGATAACAACAGTCTAGTTACATAAATTGTGATAACAACAGTCTAGTTACATAAATTGTGATAGCAACAGTCTAGTTACATAAATTGTGATAACAATAGTCTAGTTACATAAATTGTGATAACAATAGTCTAGTTAAATAAATTGTGATAACAACAGTATAGTTACATAAATTGTGATAACAACAGTCTAGTTACATAAATTGTGATAACAACAGTCTAGTTACATAAATTGTGATAACAATAGTCTAGTTACATAAACATAAATTATGATAACAACAGTCTAGTTACATAAATTGTGATAACAATAGTTTAGTTACATAAATTGTGATAACAACAGTCTAGTTACATAAATTGTGATAACAACAGTCTAGTTACATAAATTGTGATAACAATAGTCTAGTTAAATAAATTGTGATAACAACAGTCTAGTTACATAAATTGTGATAACAATAGTCTAGTAACATAAATTGTGATAACAACAGTCTAGTTACATAAATTGTGATAACAATAGTCTAGTTGCATAAATTGTGATAACAACAGTCTAGTTACATAAATTTTGATAACAAAAGTCTAGTTACATAAATTGTGATAACAATAGTCTAGTTACATAAATTGTGATAACAACAAAAATAGTCCAGTTATATCAACCATAACAATGACAGTCCAGTTATATCAACCACAACAATGACAGTCCAGTTATATCAACCACAACAATGACAGTCCAGTTATATCAACCATAACAATGACAGTCCAGTTATATCAACGACAACAATGACAGTCCAATTATATCAACCACACCAATGACAGTCCAGTTATATCAACCACAACAATGACAGTCCAGTTATATCAACACAACAATGACAGACCAGTTATATCAACCACAACAATGATAGCCCAGTTATATCAACCACAATAATGACAGTCCAGTTATATCAACCACAATAATGATAGTCCAGTTATATCAACCACAACAATGACAGTCCAGTTATATCAACCACAATAATGACAGTCCAGTTACATCAACGCAACTATCAACCGCAACAATGACAGTCCAGTTATATCAACCGCAACAATGACAGTCCAGTTATATCAACCGCAACAATGACAGTCCAGTTATATCAACCGCAACAATGACAGTCCAGTTATATCAACCGCAACAATGACAGTCCAGTTATATCAACCGCAACAATGACAGTCCAGTTATATCAACCGCAACAATGACAGTCCAGTTATATCAACCACAACATGACCGTCCAGTTATATAAACCACAACATTGACAGTCCAGTTTATATCAACCACAACAAAAATTGTCCAGTTATATCAACCACAACAATGACAGTCCAGTTATATCAACCGCAACAACGACAGTCCAGTTATATCAACCGCAACAATGACAGTCCAGTTATATCAACCGCAACAATGACAGTCCAGTTATATCAACCGCAACAATGACAGTCCAGTTATATCAACCGCAACAATGACAGTCCAGTTATATCAACCGCAACAATGACAGCCCAGTTATATCAACCACAACAATGATAGCCCAGTTATATCAACCACAACGATAGTCAAGGACTATATCAACCACAACAATTATCATTGTTATATCAACGACAACAATGACAGTCCAATTATATGAACTACAACAATGACAGTCCAGTTATATCAACCACAACAATGACAGTCCAGTTATATCAACCGCAACAATGACAGTCCAGTTATATCAACCGCTACAATGACAGTCCAGTTATATCAACCGCAACAATGACAGTCCAGTTATATGAACCACAACAATGACAGTCCAGTTATATCAACCGCAACAATGACAGTCCAGTTATATCAACCGCAACAATGACAGTCCAGTTATATCAACCGCAAGAATGACAGTCCAGTTATATCAACCGCAACAATGACAGTCCAGGTATATCAGCCACAACAATGACAGTCCAGTTATATCAACCACAAAAATGACAGTCCAGTTATATCAACCACAACAATGATAGCCCAGTTATATCAACCACAACAACGATAGTCAAGGACTATATCAACCACAACAATGATAGCCCAGTTATATCAACCACAACAATGATAGTCCAGTTATATCAACCACAACAATGATAGTCAAGGACTATATCAACCACAACAATGACAGCCCAGTTATATCAACCACAACAATGATAGTCCAGTTGTATCAACCACAACAATGATAGTCCAGTTATATCAACCACAACAATGATAGTCAAGGACTATATCAACCACAACAATGACAGTCCAGTTATATCAACCACAACAATGATAGTCAAGGACTATATCAACCACAACAATAATAGTCCAGTTATATCAACCACAACAATGATAGTCCAGTTATATCAACCACAAACAATGATAGTCAAGGACTATATCAACCACAACAATGACAGCCAGTTATATCAACCACAACAACGATAGTCAAGGACTATATCAACCACAACAATGATAGTCAAGGACTATATCAACTACAACAATGATAGTCAGTTATATCAACCACAACATGATAGTCAAGGACTATATCAACCACAACAATGACAGCCCAGTTATATCAACCACAACAATGACAGCCCAGTTGTATCAACCACACAATAATAGTCCAGTTATATCAACCACAACAATGATAGTCAAGGACTATATCAACCACAACAATGACAGCCCAGTTATATCAACCACAACAATGATAGTCAAGGACTATATCAACCACAACAATGATAGTCCCGTTATATCAACCACAACAATGATAGTCAAGGACTATATCAACCACAACAATGATAGTCCAGTTATATCAACCACAACAATGATAGTCCAGTTATATCAACCACAACAATGATAGTCAAGGACTATATCAACCACAACAATGATAGTCCACGTATGTCAACCACAACAATGATAGTCAAGGACTATATCAACCACAACAATGATGGTCAAGGACTATATCAACCACAACAATGATAGTCAAGGACTATATCAACCACAACAATGATAGTCAAGGACTATGTCAACCACAACAATGATAGTCAAGGACTATATCAACCACAACAATGATAGTCCACTTATGTCAACCACAACAATGATAGTCAAGGACTATATCAACCACAACAATGATAGTCAAGGACTATATCAACCACAACAATGATAGTCCAGTTATATCAACCACAACAATGATAGTCAAGGACTATATCAACCACAACAATGACAGTCCAGTTATATAACCACAACAATGATAGTCAAGGACTATATCAACCACAACAATGATAGTCCACTTATGTCAACCACAACAATGATAGTCAAGGACTATATCAACCACAACAATGATAGTCAAGGACTATATCAACCACAACAATGATAGTCCACTTATGTCAACCACAACAATGATAGTCCAGTTATATCAACCACAACAATGATAGTCAAGGACTATGTCAACCACAACAATGATAGTCAAGGACTATATCAACCACAACAATGATAGTCCACTTATGTCAACCACAACAATGATAGTCCACTTATGTCAACCACAACAATGATAGTCAAGGACTATGTCAACCACAACAATGATAGTCAAGGACTATATCAACCACAACAATGATAGTCCACGTATGTCAACCACAACAATGATAGTCAAGGACTATATCAACCACAACAATGATAGTCAAGGACTATATCAACCACAACAATGATAGTCAAGGACTATGTCAACCACAACAATGATAGTCAAGGACTATATCAACCACAACAATGATAGTCCACTTATGTCAACCACAACAATGATAGTCAAGGACTATATCAACCACAACAATGATAGTCAAGGACTATATCAACCACAACAATGATAGTCCAGTTATATCAACCACAACAATGATAGTCAAGGACTATATCAACCACAACAATGATAGTCAAGGACTATATCAACCACAACAATGATAGTCAAGGACTATATCAACCACAACAATGATAGTCAAGGACTATGTCAACCACAACAATGATAGTCAAGGACTATATCAACCACAACAATGATAGTCCACTTATGTCAACCACAACAATGATAGTCAAGGACTATATCAACCACAACAATGATAGTCAAGGACTATATCAACCACAACAATGATAGTCCAGTTATATCAACCACAACAATGATAGTCAAGGACTATATCAACCACAACAATGATAGTCAAGGACTATATCAACCACAACAATGATAGTCAAGGACTATATCAACCACAACAATGATAGTCAAGGACTATATCAACCACAACAATGACAGTTCAGTTATATCAACCACAACAATGATAGTCAAGGACTATATCAACCACAACAATGATAGTCAAGGACTATATCAACCACAACAATGATAGTCCAGTTATATCAACCACAACAATGATAGTCCAGTTATATCAACCACAACAATGACAGTCAAGGACTATATCAACCACAACAATGATAGTCCACTTATGTCAACCACAACAATGATAGTCAAGGACTATATCAACCACAACAATGATAGTCAAGGACTATATCAACCACAACAATGATAGTCCAGTTATATCAACCACAACAATGATAGTCAAGGACTATATCAACCACAACAATGACAGTCCAGTTATATAACCACAACAATGATAGTCAAGGACTATATCAACCACAACAATGATAGTCCACTTATGTCAACCACAACAATGATAGTCAAGGACTATATCAACCACAACAATGATAGTCAAGGACTATATCAACCACAACAATGATAGTCCACTTATGTCAACCACAACAATGATAGTCCAGTTATATCAACCACAACAATGATAGTCAAGGACTATGTCAACCACAACAATGATAGTCAAGGACTATATCAACCACAACAATGATAGTCCACTTATGTCAACCACAACAATGATAGTCCACTTATGTCAACCACAACAATGATAGTCAAGGACTATGTCAACCACAACAATGATAGTCAAGGACTATATCAACCACAACAATGATAGTCCACGTATGTCAACCACAACAATGATAGTCAAGGACTATATCAACCACAAACAATGATAGTCAAGGACTATATCAACCACAACAATGATAGTCAAGGACTATGTCAACCACAACAATGATAGTCAAGGACTATATCAACCACAACAATGATAGTCCACTTATGTCAACCACAACAATGATAGTCAAGGACTATATCAACCACAACAATGATAGTCAAGGACTATATCAACCACAACAATGATAGTCCAGTTATATCAACCACAACAATGATAGTCAAGGACTATATCAACCACAACAATGATAGTCAAGGACTATATCAACCACAACAATGATAGTCAAGGACTATATCAACCACAACAATGATAGTCAAGGACTATGTCAACCACAACAATGATAGTCAAGGACTATATCAACCACAACAATGATAGTCCACTTATGTCAACCACAACAATGATAGTCAAGGACTATATCAACCACAACAATGATAGTCAAGGACTATATCAACCACAACAATGATAGTCCAGTTATATCAACCACAACAATGATAGTCAAGGACTATATCAACCACAACAATGATAGTCAAGGACTATATCAACCACAACAATGATAGTCAAGGACTATATCAACCACAACAATGATAGTCAAGGACTATATCAACCACAACAATGACAGTTCAGTTATATCAACCACAACAATGATAGTCAAGGACTATATCAACCACAACAATGATAGTCAAGGACTATATCAACCACAACAATGATAGTCCAGTTATATCAACCACAACAATGATAGTCCAGTTATATCAACCACAACAATGACAGTCAAGGACTATATCAACCACAACAATGATAGCCCAGTTATATCAACCACAACAATGATAGTCAAGGACTATATCAACCACAACAATGATAGCCCAGTTATATCAACCACAACAAAAGTCCAATTATATTAACAACAGTTGATAGTTTCTAAACTAGATGGTTGATTATACAATAGACTAGATGTTGGTGTGTGCTCTGTAGACTCATTGGCGTGTGCACTGTAGACTCATTGGTGTGTGTACTGTACATTTGATGTCAACAGGCACTCTCACTTGGATTACTGTCCATCTGTGTTTAATAAATTGCAAAAGTGTGTGCTCTATTCTAGATAGCTACAGACATAGTAGACTATTTATCTATCTATCTATTGACCTTTCGAGCCGTAGCCGGCCCATATGGCGTAGACCCAGATACTCCTTCTCTTATCTCAATTTGTATTCTAGCAGTTTTCATTCCTTCTAAAGATATTTTATCAAATCTGGCCATTTATCTCTGTTCTGTGCAAGCAGCTCTATCTTATTGAGGGAGCTGATCCTTCTCATCATTGTTCTTCTCAGTGTCTTTCTGGTCTTCCTCTTCTCCTCTTACCTGTTGTTTCCCACATGAGGGCTTGCTTTGCTATTCGGTAATTATCTCTACTCATCACATAGTAGACTAGATGTGGTAAACACTCTAGACTAGATGTGGTAAACACTTTAGACTAGATGTGGTAAACACTCTAGACTAGATGTGGTAAACACTGTAGACTAGATGTGGTGAACACTCTAGACTAGATGTGGTAAACACTGTAGACTAGATGTGGTGAACACTGTAGACTTGATGTGGTAAACACTTTAGATTAGATGTGGTAAATACTGTAGACTAGATGTGGTAAACACTTTAGACTAGATGTGGTAAAAACTTTAGACCAGATGTGGTAAACACTTTAGACTAGATGTGGTAAACACTTTAGACTAGATGTGGTAAAACACTCTAGACTAGATGTGGTAAAACTGTAGACTAGATGTGGTAAACACTGTAGACTAGATGTGGTAAACACTGTAGACTAGATGTGGTAAACACTGTAGACTAGATGTGGTAAACACTTTAGACTAGATGTGGTAAGCACTGTAGACTAGATGTGGTAAACACTTTAGACTTGATGTGGTAAACACTTTAGACTAAATGTGGTAAACACTTTAGACTTGATGTGGTAAACACTGTAGACTAGATGTGGTAAACACTTTAGACTAGATGTGGTAAACACTTTAGACTTGATGTGGTAAACACTTTAGACTTGATGTGGTAAACACTTTAGACTAGATGTGGTAAACACTTTAGATTAGATGTGGTAAGCACTGTAGACTTGATGACTTGTCAATATTTTAAATAAGATGAGGTCGTACTCTAGATTTGATGGGCTATAATGGCTGAAGGTATTTTAAGTTAGTTGATACTGTCAACTAGATGATGGTAAACACTAGACTTGATGGCTGTGGATTCTTTAGGCATGACTCAGGAATGTTGATGGTTAAATAGATCACTTAATTATTGTGGCTAATCTAGACTTAATTATTGTGGCTAATCTAGACTTAATTATTGTGACTAATCTAGACTTAATTATTGTGACTAATCTAGACTTAATTATTGTGGCTAATCTAGACTTAATTATTGTGGCTAATCTAGACTTAATCATTGTGGCTAATCTAGAATAGATGACAATTATACTCTTGAGCTTTGCCACTTGCAACTGTTTAGTGCTAGAAATAGCAAGACATTCTGACAGCCATGACTGGGGCTTTCAAATCATTTTCAAACTTTTTGGTGCTAAGAGTCTGCTTGCACGAACTCAGGATTGGGCTTTTGCCTAAGACATGTCCACCATACATGTGATGTTAAAGTTAGAACACTTGAGAGTGTATCATATTTCATCCTATGTTAAAGTTAGAATACCTGACAATGTTTCATATTTCTTCCTATGTTAAAGTTAGAATACCTGACAATGTTTCATATTTCTTCCTATGTTAAAGTTAGAATACCTGACAATGTTTCATATTTCTTCCTATGTTAAAGTTAGAATACCTGACAATGTTTCATATTTCTTCCTATGTTAGAGATAGAATACCTGACAATGTTTCATATTTCTTCCTATGTTAAAGATAGAATACCTGACAATGTTTCATATCTCTTCCTATGTTAAAGATAGAATACCTGACAATGATTCATATTTCTTCCTATGTTAAAGATAGAATACCTGACAATGTTTCATATCTCTTCCTATGTTAAAGATAGAATACCTGACAATGATTCATATTTCTTCCTATGTTAAAGATAGAATACCTGACAATGTTTCATATTTCTTCCTATGTTAAAGATAGAATACCTGACAATGTTTCATATTTCTTCCTATGTTAAAGATAGAATACCTGACAATGTTTCATATTTCTTCCTATGTTAAAGATAGAATACCTGACAATGTTTCATATTTCTTCCTATGTTAAAGATAGAATACCTGACAATGTTTCATATTTCTTCCTATGTTAAAGATAGAATACCTGACAATGTTTCATATTTCTTCCTATGTTAAAGATAGAATACCTGACAATGTTTCATATTTCTTCCTATGTTAAAGATAGAATACCTGACAATGTTTCATATTTCTTCCTATGTTAAAGATAGAATACCTGACAATGTTTCATATTTCTTCCTATGTTAAAGATAGAATACCTGACAATGTTTCATATTTCTTCCTATGTTAAAGATAGAATACCTGACAATGATTCATATTTCTTCCTATGTTAAAGATAGAATACCTGACAATGTTTCATATTTCTTCCTATGTTAAAGATAGAATACCTGACAATGTTTCATATTTCTTCCTATGTTAAAGATAGAATACCTGACAATGTTTCATATTTCTTCCTATGTTAAATATAAAACACTTGACAGTGTTTCTTCCTTCTCTTCAACAGAACTGGGCCGATGTTGACAACTTCTTGTATCAAGACAACACACCTTATGAGACGAGCATAATCAACATCCTCAGTGAAAACTTGAGGACATTTTCAGGATCACCTATGGACAGCACATCATCTTACACAAGTGCTGGCAGTCCAGCCACACCCAGTCCCCATGAGGCAATCTATGATGATCTCCTTGACTTGGATTTCATCTTGAACAACTCAACCAACAATGGCAGCTGCCACAAAATTAAGAAGGAGCCAGCAATTGATGGACTTCCTGATTTTTCTTTGACATTTTTGGACATTCCTGACATTAAGTTTCATGATGACATGAGCACATCTACGATGAGACCCAAGCACATTCTAGCAAGTTCCAGCTCAACAAACATTTCTGGCTTACCCAACTCCCAGCCTCATCATCTTGGCACCAGCATCTCCTCCATGACAGATTTTCATGTCCCAAAGCATGAGTTTGCAGCACTACCTCAGGCCTGTGCATCTTACAGAGGAACACTTGCTGTGGTTCCCTCGAACAAAGGCCAGTCCCAAAACCCTTCCATTTTCTTTCATGCCAACCACATCACTCCACCATCATCTCCAGACAACCAGGACCAAAACTTGCACAACCGCCAGATAAGTCAGCGGCCTCTGTTCTCAGTAGACCACACCTGGAGCTGATGAGAGCCCACCCAATGATCAACAACACTCACCACCAACACTCATCTCACCTCAGTCCACCTCATGTCTCACACCAACTCATCACTCCACCATGCTCTCCACACCTCAATCACCTGTTGCTGCCCAAGGTGTCATCTGATACTGTTGTCCAGCCCAAAAAGCGTGGAAGGCGTACGTGGGGTCGTAAACGTCAGACAAGTCACTCATGCTCCCACCCTGGTTGCAACAAGACCTACACCAAGAGCTCTCATCTCAAAGCTCACCTGCGCACACACACAGGTGAGAAGCCATACCATTGTACCTGGAAGGGGTGTGGTTGGAAGTTTGCCCGCTCTGATGAACTGACTCGACATTACCGCAAGCACACCGGAGACAGACCATTTCAGTGCCATCTTTGTGAGCGGGCCTTTTCAAGAAGTGACCACCTTTCACTGCACATGAAGCGACACATATGAAGGTGACCATCTTTCCAAGTGCATGAAGAGGAGGCATATTTCATTAGCCTGAACCCGTTGACACTGACCTGCACAGATTACTCTCCATGATGGAACTAAAGTATTCATGGACTCTCACAACATCCAAGGGCTGGCACAAACACTTGATGTCTGCATGTTCATCCATTTACAAAGTAGACTTGCTGTTGTTCATTTGAACAAGCTTCAGCACCAACAACCAGGATCCTGTTGTCACTTCTGTGACCTCTCATCTATTCTATTCTATTCAAGGAATCTGTTTTATTGGTGTCCGGACATACCCATACTTACTCCACTGCCTGTCCCAGCATTTCTCAAAGTGTATGCACACACTGAAGGTACATACATCTGCTTTCCCACTAAGCACTCTGGATTGACCAAATCCCTTTTCCATCTTTACACTCCTCTGTCTCTCAAAATATACATCATTGTCCCACCCATTCTCCTCTTACATCATTGTGCCACCCATTCTCCTCTTACATCATTGTCCCACCCATTCTCCTCTTACATCAGTGTTTTGTGTGTGGTATCCTCACATCAGTGGTTTGATTGTGTGTGGTACCCTCACATCAGTGTTTTGATTGTGTGTGGTACCCTCACATCAGTGTTTTGTGTGTGGTATCCTCACATCAGTGGTTTGATTGTGTGTGGTACCCTCACATCAGTGGTTTGATTGTGTGTGGTACCCTCACATCAGTGTTTTGATTGTGTGTGGTACCCTCACATCAGTGGTTTGATTGTGTGTGGTACCCTCACATCAGTGTTTTCACCATGTTGTAATTTAAAGTGCCTCTTCTATGGTATTCTCAATAAGTTGGATGCCTTGACTCAGTTTAAAGTGCCTCTTCTATGGTATTCTCAATAAGTTGGATGCCTTGACTCAGTTTAAAGTGCCTCTTCTATGGTATTCTCAATAAGTTGGATGCCTTGACTCAGTTTTCTAATCATGTATCCATGACCTTCACTAAAGTGACTTTTTGTGTGTGCTGGCCGCAGTGTATAAACAGGGACTCATTGTTTACCACCAAGATGACATGATGTTCACAGACCAGCTCACATGACATTCACAAACCAGTTCACACAATGTTCTCAGACCAGCTCACATGACATTCACAAACCAGCTCACAATGTTCACAGACCAGCTCACATGACATTCACAAACCAGTTCACACAATGTTCACAGACCAGCTCACATGACATTCACAAACCAGCTCACACAATGTTCACAGACCAGCTCACATGACATTCACAAACCAGTTCACAGATAGATTGACCATAATTCTCTGAGCTAAAAGCATTATGAGATGACAATGAGATGGACTTGTGGTTATGTCATTTATTCATGAAAAAGTAAAGCAATAACAAAGTTGAATGACATCAGTAGCTGTAGAGATGGACGTGTGTCCCCACGATCATACATCCTTGACAACAAAGTTGAATGACATCAGTAGCTGTAGAGATGGACGTGTGTCCCCACGATCATACATCCTTGACAACAAAGTTGAATGACATCAGTAGCTGTAGAGATGGACGTATGTCCCCACGATCATACATCCTTGACAACAAAGTTGAATGACATCAGTAGCTGTAGAGATGGACATATGTCCTCACGATCATACATCCTTGACAACAAAGTTGAATGACATCAGTAGCTGTAGAGATGGACGTATGTCCCCACACGATCATACATCCTTGACAACAAAGTTGAATGACATCAGTAGCTGTAGAGATGGACGTATGTCCCCACGATCATACATTCTTGTATGGAGTAATCTTATGCAGTTATTTCTTGTCTTTCAACACTTTCCCATCAATTTTTTTAAAATAAGACATTTTCTTCTACCTTTCAGCTGCCTGTAGAGCATAGGTCTTCAACAAGCACTTTCTAAGCCATTCTCTTTAGATCATTCCATGTCTTCTCCATCCTCTCCATCTCTGCTTCCACCTGTCTTCTACAAATATATTTTATCCTTTCTCTGTCACCTCCCCTGGGAATCCTAAATAAGGGCTTATCATGTTCTCTGTTGATTTCCTCAGTGTCCTGCACCACCATCTTTGTCTTATCTCTTTGTCCACTGGAATTTAAAAAGTAAGACACAGAGCTTTACAAAATAAGACTTAGAGCTTTACAAAATAAGACAGATCTTTACAAAATAAGACATATAGCTTTACAAAATAAGACATAGATCTTTCAAAATAAGACAGAGAGCTTTACAAAATGAGACATAGAGCTTCACAAAATAAATAAAATGTCCAGAATGTTTTATTGAGAAAGTTAAGAATGTAGTGACAATGATGGTGTGACCAAGAAGAGATAGTTTCCTGTTGACATTGATGGTCAGAGACCAGCACCAGATGTTACCTTCACATCTCTCATCCTGGAGTCATTGCTTGACCTGTCAATTTGACATATATGTCATGTGTCCTGGTGGCACAAATATCTATTTCAAGTGCTGATATATTGGGTGATAACAAGCAGCTGTCACTGATACACTAAAATGCTGTCAACTATACACTGTCACTGACATGCTGTCAACTATACACTGTCACTGACATGCTGTCAACTATACACTGTCATTGACATGCTGTTAACTATACACTGTCACTGACATGCTGTCAACTATACACCATCACTGACATGCTCTGTCACATATGTCTAACATCCAATACGTGGCTACCATCTGTCGCATGTGTCTAACATCCAATACGTGGCTACCATCTGTCACATGTTTCTAACATCCAATATGTGGCTACCATCTGTCACATGTTTCTAACATCCAATACGTGGCTACCACCTGTCACATGTGTCTAACATCCAATACGTGGCTACCATCTGTCACATGTGTCTAACATCCAATACGTGGCTACCATCTTGTAGGGCTGCAAGCTTTGTCAGCTGTGGCTGTTGCTGCTTAGGCTGTACCACTATGTTGTCTCTGCCAGCTTGTCCTTGCATGAACATCACCTCCAAGGATGAGATACCAGAACATCACCTCCAAGGATGAGATACCAGAACATCACCTCCAAGGATGAGATACCAGAACATCACCTCCAAGGATGAGATACCAGAACATCACCTCAACGGATGAGGTACCAGAACATCACCTCAAAGGATGAGATACCAGAACATCACCTCAAAGGATGAGATACCAGAACATCACCTCAAAGGATGAGGTACCAGAACATCACCTCAAAGGATGAGGTACCAGAACATCACCTCAAAGGATGAGGTACCAGAACATCACCTCAAAGGATGAGGTACCAGAACATCACCTCCAAGAAGACATTGTGTTGAGACACCAGAACATCACCTCAAAGGATGAGATACCAGAACATCACCTACAATCATGAGATACCAGAACATCACCCCCAAGGAGACCTTGTGTTGAGACACCAGAACATCACCCCCAAGGAGACCTTGTGTTGAGACACCAGAACATCACCCCCAAGGAGACCTTGTGTTGAGATACCAGAACATCACCCTCAAGGAGACCTTGTGTTGAGACACCAGAACATCACCCTCAAGGAGACCTTGTGTTGAGACACCAGAACATCACCCCCAAGGATACCTTGTGTTGAGACACCAGAACATCACCCCCAAGGAGACATTGTGTTGAGACACCAGAACATCACCTCAAAGGATGAGATACCGGAACATCACCCCCAAGGAGACCTTGTGTTGAGACACCAGAACATCACTCCCAAGGAGACCTTGTGTTGTGACACCAGAACATCACCCCAAGGAGACCTTGTGTTGAGACACCAGAACATCACCCCCAATGAGACCTTGTGTTGAGACACCAGAACATCACGCCCAAGGAGACCTTATGTTGAGACACCCGAACGCTGCCCCCAAGGAGACCTTGTGTTGAGACACCAGAACATCACCCTCAAGGAGACCTTGTGTTGAGACACCAGAACATCACGCCCAAGGAGACCTTATGTTGAGACACCCGAACGCTGCCCCCAAGGAGACCTTGTGTTGAGACACCAGAACATCGCTCCAAGGAGACATTGCGTTGAGACACCAGAACATCACCCCCAAGGAGACCTTGTGTTGAGACACCAGAACATCGCTCCCAAGGAGACATTGTGTTGAGACACCAGAACATCACCCCCAAGGAGACCTTGTGTTGAGACACCAGAACATCACCCCCAAGGAGACCTTGCGTTGAGACACCAGAACATCACCCACAAGGAGACCTTGTGTTGAGACACCATAACATCACCCTCAAGGAGACCTTGTGTTGAGACACCTGAACATCACGCCCAAGGGGACCTTATGTTGAGACACCCGAACGCTGCCCCCATGAAGACATTGCGTTGAGACACCAGAACATCGCTCCCAAGGAGACATTGCGTTGAGACACCAGAACATTGCTCCCAAGGAGACATTGCGTTGAGACACCAGAACATCACCCCCAAGGAGACATTGCGTTGAGACACCAGAACATCGCTCCCAAGGAGACATTGCGTTGAGACACCAGAATATCACCTCCAAGGAGACCTTGTGTTGAGACACGTTGTGCAGCTGATGAATCAAATGGAGCCTCCTGTTTGAGTGTGTTCCCTGTTGGTATCCATCTATTGATTCAAGCAAGAATTTATTTTCTGTGAGTGTGTTCCCTGTTGGTATCCATCTATTGATTCAAGCAAGAATTTATTTTCTGTGAGTGTGTTCCCTGTTGGTATCCATCTATTGATTCAAGCAAGAATTTATTTTCTGTGAGTGTGTTCCCTGTTGGTATCCATCTATTGATTCAAGCAAGAATTTATTTTCTGTGTGTTCCCTGTTGGTATCCATCTATTGATTCAAGCAAGAATTTATTTTCTGTGAGTGTGTTCCCTGTTGGTATCCATCTATTGATTCAAGCAAGAATTTATTTTCTGTGTGTTCCCTGTTGGTATCCATCTATTGATTCAAGCAAGAATTTATTTTCTGTGAGTGTGTTCCCTGTCACTATCCACAGATATCCTTGACTACATGTAAAGCCATGCCTGTCAAAGTACCTGCCTCATGCCACCAGCAATAATGTACATTATTTTTATGATTGTTGATTTTATATGATAATTATCATGATTGTTATCATGATGCCTGTTATATTCGTTTCAAAAGTCTACACTGGTACTGGTTACCACATTTTACTTTCTTCAACAAAATACTCGATGACATGCTCCAATTTAGGCCTGCACTGAGTTGTGTCCAGTGCAAGGTGAAGGTGACAATGTGATGTTAGTCCTGTATTCTTGTCAACCCTGTCCTGGCAGTTTTAAGTGCTCCTGCTTGCCCACACAAGAAACACCATAAATAAACACAGGCAACACCATAAATAAACACAAGCAACGCCATAAATAAACACAGGCAACACCATAAATAAACACAGGCAACACCATAAATAAACACAAGCAACACCATAAATAAACACAAGCAACACCATAAATAAACACAGGCAACACCATAAATAAACACAAGCAACACCATAAATAAACACAAGCAACACCATAAATAAACATAGGCAACACCATAAATAAACACAAGCAACACCATAAATAAACATAGGCAACACCATAAATAAACATAGGCAACACCATAAACACAGGCAACACCATAAATAAACATATATATAAATAAACATATGCAACACCATAAACACAAGCAACACCATAAATAAACATAGGCAACACCATAAATAAACATATATACATAAATAAACATAGGCAACACCATAAACACAGGCAACACCATAAATAAACATAGGCAACACCATAAATAAACATATATACATAAATAAACATAGGCAACACCATAAACACAGGCAACACCATAAATAAACATATATATAAATAAACACAGGCAACACCATAAATAAACACAAGCAACACCATAAATGAACACAGGCAACACCATAAATAAACATAGGCAACACCATAAATAAACACAAGCAACACCATAAACACAGGCAACACCATAAATAAACATAGCCAACACCATAAATAAACACAAGCAACACCATAAATAAACACAGGCAACACCATAAATAAACACTGTAACACAAACCAGACAGATCCTATTTGATGATGTAGTTTAGAAACCATAAAACATTTTCCTGCCACACTGTCCGCACAAGTTGCCCCAGCGGTTGAACTATCTCAGACACGGCTCAGTGCTGTCAGAACATTTCATGATTACAAGTGAATTGTTTCAGACTTCCATAGAATACATAAAGAAACAACAGATAAAATGGTTTGGCCACGTGATAAGACAGAAAGATCACAACACAACGAGCTTTCAATAAACATTGTGAGACCAGACCCAAGGCCCGACCACAAAAAATATGGATTGACGGAATATTAGAAGCACTAGGAAACATAACAGCAGGAGAGGCGAACAGAAGAGTAAAATATGGATTGATGGAATATTAGAAGCACTAGGAAACATAACAGCAGCAGAGGCCAACAGAAGAGTAAAATATGGATTGATGGAATATTAGAAGCACTAGGAAACATAACAGCAGGAGAGGCGAACAGAAGAGTAAAATATGGATTGATGGAATATTAGAAGCACTGGGAAACATAACAGCAGCAGAGGCAAACAGAAGAGTAAAATATGGATTGATGGAATATTAGAAGCACTAGGAAACATAACAGCAGGAGAGGCAAACAGAAGAGTAAAATATGGATTGATGGAATATTAGAAGCACTAGGAAACATAACAGCAGGAGAGGCAAACAGAAGAGTAAAATATGGATTGATGGAATATTAGAAGCACTAGGAAACATAACAGCAGGAGAGGCAAACAGAAGAGTAAAATATGGATTGATGGAATATTAGAAGCACTAGGAAACATAACAGCAGCAGAGGCAAACAGAAGAGTAAAATATGGATTGATGGAATATTAGAAGCACTAGGAAACATAACAGCAGGAGAGGCGAACAGAAGAGTAAAATATGGATTGATGGAATATTAGAAGCACTGGGAAACATAACAGCAGCAGAGGCAAACAGAAGAGTAAAATATGGATTGATGGAATATTAGAAGCACTAGGAAACATAACAGCAGGAGAGGCAAACAGAAGAGTAAAATATGGATTGATGGAATATTAGAAGCACTAGGAAACATAACAGCAGGAGAGGCAAACAGAAGAGTAAAATATGGATTGATGGAATATTAGAAGCACTAGGAAACATAACAGCAGCAGAGGCAAACAGAAGAGTAAAATATGGATTGATGGAATATTAGAAGCACTAGGAAACATAACAGCAGCAGAGGCAAACAGAAGAACAAAAATCTGCAAATTATATCTCCCCTCAATGTTGAAAGGCAAATGAGGAAGGAAAGAAGAAGTTTCAGACTGGATATGTAACTTTCATAACAGCTGAGCTCTCTGTAGCTGTAAGATCCGTGTTGGCTCTCTGTAGCTGTAAAATCAGTGTTGGCAATCTGACAGTGAATGTAGCAATAACTCTCAATGAATATCCATGGCACTGATTCTGTGTATAGGTCTGATTTTATTATAGTTTGACTGACTGTGGTGATGGTTTGGCTGACTGCAGTGATAGTTTGACTGACTGTAGTAATAGTTTGACTGAATGCTGTGATAGTTTGACTGACTGTAATAATAGTTTGACTGAATGCAGTGATAGTTTGACTGACTGTAGTAATAGTTTGACTGAATGCAGTGATAGTTTGACTGACTGTAGTAATAGTTTGACTGACTGCAGTGATAGTTTGACTGAATGCAGTGATAGTTTGACTGACTGTAGTAATAGTTTGACTGACTGCAGTGATAGTTTGACTGACTGTAGTAATAGTTTGACTGACTGCAGTGATAGTTTGACTAACTGTAGTGATAGTTTGACTGAATGCAGTGATAGTTTGACTGACTGTAGTAATAGTTTGACTGACTGTAATAATAGTTTGACTGAATGCAGTGATAGTTTGACTGACTGACTAGTAATAGTTTGACTGACTGCAGTGATAGTTTGACTGACTGTAGTAATAGTTTGACTGAATGCAGTGATAGTTTGACTGACTGTAGTAATAGTTTGACTGACTGCAGTGATAGTTTGACTGACTGTAGTAATAGTTTGACTGAATGCTGTGATAGTTTGACTGACTGTAGTAGTATGTGAAACTTCTAACTGAACCTGATCCTGTGTCATTACTTCTTGACTGTGGTACTCAGGTGCTGTGTTGATTGTTGTGTTGTAATGTACATAGTTTTGAATCAATAATTTGTTATTGAAAACAAAATCAATGTTCAAAAAAATGAACCAGAATTTAAAAAACCTATTTTTAAACTTGCTAGTCAGACTATTTCAATTATCATATTTTTATTACATGAAATTAACCAATCACAGCGCAGGCGCTGTTTTGTCACATGAATTGGGTATCAATAAAGATGAGAAAAATAAGTTTTTCTTGGGCGGCTTTTGTTGTTGATGGAGGAGGATGTGGGCTGTCTTCCTGTGTGAGAATATGTGTGGTACTTTGGTGGGGTTTTGTGTCTAGAATATGTGTGGTACTTTGGTGGGGTTTTGTGTCTAGAATATGTGTGGTACTTTGGTGGGGTTTTGTGTCTAGAATATGTGTGGTACTTTGGTGGGGTTGTGTGTCTAGAATATGTGTGGTACTTTGGTGGGGTTGTGTGTCTAGAATATGTGTGGTACTTTGGTGGGGTTGTGTGTCTAGAATATGTGTGGTACTTTGGTGGGGTTTGTGTCTAGAATATGTGTGGTACTTTGGTGGGGTTGTGTGTCTAGAATATGTGTGGTACTTTGGTGGGGTTGTGTGTCTAGGAGACTATGTGTGGTACTTTGGTGGGGTTTTGTGTCTAGGAGACTATGTGTGGTACTTTGGTGGGGTTGTGTGTCTAGGAGACTATGTGTGGTACTTTGGTGGGGTTGTGTGTCTAGGAGACTATGTGTGGTACTTTGGTGGGGTTGTGTGCCTAGGAGACTATGTGTGGTACTTTGGTGGGGTTTTGTGTCTAGGAGAATATGTGTGGTACTTTGGTGGGGTTTTGTGTCTAGAATATGTGTGGTACTTTGGTGGGGTTGTGTGTCTAGAATATGTGTGGTACTTTGGTGGGGTTTTGTGTCTAGGAGAATATGTGTGGTACTTTGGTGGGGTTTTGTGTCTAGGAGAATATGTGTGGTACTTTGGTGGGGTTTTGTGTCTAGAATATGTGTGGTACTTTGGTGGGGTTTTGTGTCTAGGAGAATATGTGTGGTACTTTGGTGGGGTTTTGTGTCTAGGAGAATATGTGTGGTACTTTGGTGGGGTTTTGTGTCTAGGAGAATATGTGTGGTACTTTGGTGGGGTTTTGTGTCTAGAATATGTGTGGTACTTTGGTGGGGTTGTGTGTCTAGAATATGTGTGGTACTTTGGTGGGGTTTTGTGTCTAGAATATGTGTGGGGTTTTGTGTCTAGAATATGTGTGGTACTTTGGTGGGGTTTTGTGTCTAGAATATGTGTGGTACTTTGGTGGGGTTTTGTGTCTAGAATATGTGTGGTACTTTGGTGGGGTTTTGTGTCTAGAATATGTGTGATACTTTGGTGGGGTTGTGTGTCTAGGAGAATATGTGTGGTACTTTGGTGGGTTGTGTGCCTAGGAGAATATGTGAGGTACTTTGGTGGGGTTATGTGCCTAGGAGAATATGTGAGGTACTTTGGTGGGGTTATGTGCCTTCCTGTGAGAGAATATGTGTGGTACTTTGGTGGGGTTGTGTGCCTAGGAGAATATGTGAGGTACTTTGATGGGGTTGTGTGCCTAGGAGAATATGTGAGCTACTTTGATGGGGTTATGTGCCTTCCTGTGAGAGAATATGTGTGGTACTTTGGTAGGATTGTGTCTTCATGTTGGAGAATATGTCTGATACTTTGGTGGGGTTGTGTGTCTGGAAGAAAATGTGTGGTACTTTGGTGGGGTTGTGTGTCTAGGAGACTATGTGTGGTACTTTGGTGGGGTTGTGTGTCTAGGAGACTATGTGTGGTACTTTGGTGAGGTTGTGTGTCTAGGAGACTATGTGTGGTACTTTGGTGGGGTTGTGTGTCTAGGAGACTATGTGTGGTACTTTGGTGAGGTTGTGTGTCTAGGAGACTATGTGTGGTACTTTGGTGGGGTTGTGTGTCTAGGAGAATATGTGGGACAAGACATCATGTCTGTGAGAGTCAATATGAGAGGGACAAGACATCAGATCTGTGAGAATCAATATGAGAGGGACAATACATCAGGTCTGTGAGAATCAATATGAGAGGGACAATACATCAGGTCTGTGAGAATCAATATGAGAGGGACAATACATCAGGTCTGTGAGAATAAATATGAGAGGGACAATACATCAGGTCTGTGAGAATAAATATGAGAGGGACAATACATCAGATCTGTGAGAATCAATATGAGAGGGACAAGACATCAGATCTGTGAGAATCAATATGAGAGGGACAATACATCAGGTCTGTGAGAATCAATATGAGAGGGACAATACATCAGGTCTGTGAGAATAAATATGAGAGGGACAAGACATCATGTCTGTGAGAATCAATATGAGAGGGACAATACATCAGGTCTGTGAGAATAAATATGAGAGGGACAAGACATCATGTCTGTGAGAGTCAATATGAGAGGGACAAGACATCAGATCTGTGAGAATCAATATGAGAGGGACAAGACATCATGTCTGTGAGAGTCAATATGAGAGGGACAATACATCAGATCTGTGAGAATCAATATGAGAGGGACAATACATCAGGTCTGTGAGAATCAATATGAGAGGGACAAGACATCAGATCTGTGAGAGTCAATATGAGAGGGACAATACATCAGATCTGTGAGAGTCAATATGAGAGGGACAATACATCAGATCTGTGAGAATCAATATGAGAGGGACAAGACATCAGATCTGTGAGAGTCAATATGAGAGGGACAATACATCAGATCTGTGAGAATCAATATGAGAGGGACAAGACATCAGATCTGTGAGAGTCAATATGAGAGGGACAATACATCAGATCTGTGAGAATCAATATGAGAGGGACAATACATCAGATCTGTGAGAATCAATATGAGAGGGACAAGACATCAGATCTGTGAGAGTCAATATGAGAGGGACAATACATCAGATCTGTGAGAATCAATATGAGAGGGACAATACATTAGGTCTGTGAGAATCAATATGAGAGGGACAATACATCAGATCTGTGAGAATCAATATGAGAGGGACAATACATCAGATCTGTGAGAATCAATATGAGAGGGACAATACATCAGGTCTGTGAGAATCAATATGAGAGGGACAATACATCAGATCTGTGAGAATCAATATGAGAGGGACAATACATCAGGTCTGTGAGAATAAATATGAGAGGGACAAGACATCAGATCTGTGAGAATCAATATGAGAGGGACAATACATCAGGTCTGTGAGAATAAATATGAGAGGGACAAGACATCATGTCTATGACAGTCAATATGAGAGGAACAAGACATCAAGTCTATGACAGTCAATATGAGAGGAACAAGACATCAAGTCTATGACAGTCAATATGAGAGGAACAAGACATCAAGTCTATGACAGTCAATATGAGAGGAACAAGACATCAAGTCTATGACAGTCAATATGAGAGGAACAAGACATCAAGTCTATGACAGTCAATATGAGAGGAACAAGACATCAAGTCTATAACAGTCAATAAGAGAGGGATAAGACATCAAGTCTATGACAGTCAATGTGAGAGGGATAAGACATCAAGTCTATGACAGTCAATATGAGAGGGATAAGACATCAAGTCTATGACAGTCAATATGAGAGGGATAAGACATTAAGTCTATGACAGTCAATATGAGAGGGATAAGACATCAAGTCTATGACAGTCAATATGAGAGGGATAAGACATCAAGTATCTGAAAGTCAATATGAGAGAGACAAGACATCAAGTATCTGAAAGTCAATATGAGAGAGACAAGACATCAAGTATCTGAAAGTCAATATGAGAGAGACAAGACATCAAGTATCTGAGAGTCAATATGAGAGAGACAAGACATCAAGTATCTGAGAGTCAATATGAGAGATACAAGACATCAAGTATCTGAGAGTCAATATGAGAGGGACAGGACATCAGGTCTGAGAGAGTCAATATGAGAGGAACAAGACATCAGGTCTGTGAGAGTCAATATGAGAGGGACAAGACATCAGGCCTGTGAGAGTCAATATGAGAGGGACAAGACATCAGGTCTGTGAGAGTCAATATGAGAGAGACAAGACATCAGGTCTGTGAGAGTCAATATGAGAGGGACAAGACATCAGGTCTCAGAGAATCAATATGAGAGGAACAAGACATCAGTTCTGAGACAGTCAATATGAGAGGGACAAGACATCAGGTCTCAGAGAATCAATATGAGAGGAACAAGACATCAGTTCTGAGACAGTCAATATGAGAGGGACAAGACATCAGTTCTGAGACAGTCAATATGAGAGGGACAAGACATCAGGCCTGAGAGAATCAATATGAGAGGAACAAGACATCAGTTCTGAGACAGTCAATATGAGAGGGACAAGACATCAGTTCTGAGACAGTCAATATGAGAGGGACAAGACATCAGTTCTGAGACAGTCAATATGAGAGGGACAAGACATCAGGCCTGAGAGAATCAATATGAGAGGAACAAGACATCAGTTCTGAGACAGTCAATATGAGAGGGACAAGACATCAGGTCTCAGAGAATCAATATGAGAGGAACAAGACATCAGTTCTGAGACAGTCAATATGAGAGGGACAAGACATCAGGCCTGAGAGAATCAATATGAGAGGAACAAGACATCAGTTCTGAGACAGTCAATATGAGAGGGACAAGACATCAGGCCTGAGAGAATCAATATGAGAGGAACAAGACATCAGGCCTGAGAGAATCAATATGAGAGGAACAAGACATCAGGCCTGAGAGAATCAATATGAGAGGAACAAGACATCAGTTCTGAGACAGTCAATATGAGAGGAACAAGACATCAGGCCTGAGAGAGTCAATATGAGAGGGACAAGACATCAGGCCTGAGAGAATCAATATGAGAGGAACAAGACATCAGGTCTGTGAGAGTCAATATGAGAGGGACAATACATCAGGTCTGTGAGAATAAATATGAGAGGGACAAGACATCAGATCTGTGAGAATCAATATGAGAGGGACAATACATCAGGTCTGTGAGAATAAATATGAGAGGGACAAGACATCATGTCTATGACAGTCAATATGAGAGGAACAAGACATCAAGTCTATGACAGTCAATATGAGAGGAACAAGACATCAAGTCTATGACAGTCAATATGAGAGGAACAAGACATCAAGTCTATGACAGTCAATATGAGAGGAACAAGACATCAAGTCTATGACAGTCAATATGAGAGGAACAAGACATCAAGTCTATGACAGTCAATATGAGAGGAACAAGACATCAAGTCTATAACAGTCAATAAGAGAGGGATAAGACATCAAGTCTATGACAGTCAATGTGAGAGGGATAAGACATCAAGTCTATGACAGTCAATATGAGAGGGATAAGACATCAAGTCTATGACAGTCAATATGAGAGGGATAAGACATTAAGTCTATGACAGTCAATATGAGAGGGATAAGACATCAAGTCTATGACAGTCAATATGAGAGGGATAAGACATCAAGTATCTGAAAGTCAATATGAGAGAGACAAGACATCAAGTATCTGAAAGTCAATATGAGAGAGACAAGACATCAAGTATCTGAAAGTCAATATGAGAGAGACAAGACATCAAGTATCTGAGAGTCAATATGAGAGAGACAAGACATCAAGTATCTGAGAGTCAATATGAGAGATACAAGACATCAAGTATCTGAGAGTCAATATGAGAGGGACAGGACATCAGGTCTGAGAGAGTCAATATGAGAGGAACAAGACATCAGGTCTGTGAGAGTCAATATGAGAGGGACAAGACATCAGGCCTGTGAGAGTCAATATGAGAGGGACAAGACATCAGGTCTGTGAGAGTCAATATGAGAGAGACAAGACATCAGGTCTGTGAGAGTCAATATGAGAGGGACAAGACATCAGGTCTCAGAGAATCAATATGAGAGGAACAAGACATCAGTTCTGAGACAGTCAATATGAGAGGGACAAGACATCAGGTCTCAGAGAATCAATATGAGAGGAACAAGACATCAGTTCTGAGACAGTCAATATGAGAGGGACAAGACATCAGTTCTGAGACAGTCAATATGAGAGGGACAAGACATCAGGCCTGAGAGAATCAATATGAGAGGAACAAGACATCAGTTCTGAGACAGTCAATATGAGAGGGACAAGACATCAGTTCTGAGACAGTCAATATGAGAGGGACAAGACATCAGTTCTGAGACAGTCAATATGAGAGGGACAAGACATCAGGCCTGAGAGAATCAATATGAGAGGAACAAGACATCAGTTCTGAGACAGTCAATATGAGAGGGACAAGACATCAGGTCTCAGAGAATCAATATGAGAGGAACAAGACATCAGTTCTGAGACAGTCAATATGAGAGGGACAAGACATCAGGCCTGAGAGAATCAATATGAGAGGAACAAGACATCAGTTCTGAGACAGTCAATATGAGAGGGACAAGACATCAGGCCTGAGAGAATCAATATGAGAGGAACAAGACATCAGGCCTGAGAGAATCAATATGAGAGGAACAAGACATCAGGCCTGAGAGAATCAATATGAGAGGAACAAGACATCAGTTCTGAGACAGTCAATATGAGAGGAACAAGACATCAGGCCTGAGAGAGTCAATATGAGAGGGACAAGACATCAGGCCTGAGAGAATCAATATGAGAGGAACAAGACATCAGGTCTGTGAGAGTCAATATGAGAGGGACAAGACATCAGGCCTGAGAGAATCAATATGAGAGGAACAAGACATCAGGCCTGAGACAGTCAATATGAGAGGAACAAGACATCAGGCCTGAGAGAATCAATATGAGAGGAACAAGACATCAGTTCTGAGACAGTCAATATGAGAGGGACAAGACATGAGGTCTCAGAGAATCAATATGAGAGGAACAAGACATCAGTTCTGAGACAGTCAATATGAGAGGGACAAGACATCAGGCCTGAGAGAATCAATATGAGAGGAACAAGACATCAGTTCTGAGACAGTCAATAAAACAGGGACAAGACATCAGGCCTGAGAGAATCAATATGAGAGGAACAAGACATCAGTTCTGAGACAGTCAATAAAACAGGGACAAGACATCAGGCCTGAGAGAATCAATATGAGAGGAACAAGACATCAGTTCTGAGACAGTCAATATGTGAGGGACAATACATCAGGTCTGTGAGAGTCAATATGAGAGGGACAAGACATCAGTTCTGAGACAGTCAATATGAGAGGGACAAGACATCAGGTCTGTGAGAGTCAGTATGAGAGGGACAAGACATCAGGTCTGTGAGAGTCAATAAGAGAGGGACAAGACATCAGGTATCAGAGAGTCAATAAGAGAGGGACAAGACATCAGGTCTGTGAGAGTCAATAAGAGAGGGACAAGACATCAGGTCTGTGAGAGTCAATAAGAGAGGGACAAGACATCAGGTCTGTGAGAGTCAATAAGAGAGAGACAAGACATCAGGTATCAGAGAGTCAATAAGAGAGGGACAAGACATCAGGTCTGAGACAGTCAATATGAGAGGGACAATACATCAGGTCTGAGACAGTCAATATGAGAGGGACAATACATCAGGTCTGAGACAGTCAATATGAGAGGGACAATACATCAGGTCTGAGACAGTCAATATGAGAGGAACAAGACATCAAGTCTATGACAGTCAATATGAGAGGAACAAGACATCAAGTCTATGACAGTCAATATGAGAGGAACAAGACATCAAGTCTATGACAGTCAATATGAGAGGAACAAGACATCAAGTCTATAACAGTCAATAAGAGAGGGATAAGACATCAAGTCTATGACAGTCAATATGAGAGGGATAAGACATCAAGTCTATGACAGTCAATATGAGAGGGATAAGACATCAAGTCTATGACAGTCAATATGAGAGGGATAAGACATTAAGTCTATGACAGTCAATATGAGAGGGATAAGACATCAAGTCTATGACAGTCAATATGAGAGGGATAAGACATCAAGTATCTGAAAGTCAATATGAGAGAGACAAGACATCAAGTATCTGAAAGTCAATATGAGAGAGACAAGACATCAAGTATCTGAAAGTCAATATGAGAGAGACAAGACATCAAGTATCTGAGAGTCAATATGAGAGATACAAGACATCAAGTATCTGAGAGTCAATATGAGAGGGACAGGACATCAGGTCTGAGAGAGTCAATATGAGAGGAACAAGACATCAGGTCTGTGAGAGTCAATATGAGAGGGACAAGACATCAGGCCTGTGAGAGTCAATATGAGAGAGACAAGACATCAGGTCTGTGAGAGTCAATATGAGAGAGACAAGACATCAGGTCTGTGAGAGTCAATATGAGAGGGACAAGACATCAGGTCTCAGAGAATCAATATGAGAGGAACAAGACATCAGTTCTGAGACAGTCAATATGAGAGGGACAAGACATCAGGTCTCAGAGAATCAATATGAGAGGAACAAGACATCAGTTCTGAGACAGTCAATATGAGAGGGACAAGACATCAGTTCTGAGACAGTCAATATGAGAGGGACAAGACATCAGGCCTGAGAGAATCAATATGAGAGGAACAAGACATCAGTTCTGAGACAGTCAATATGAGAGGGACAAGACATCAGTTCTGAGACAGTCAATATGAGAGGGACAAGACATCAGTTCTGAGACAGTCAATATGAGAGGGACAAGACATCAGGCCTGAGAGAATCAATATGAGAGGAACAAGACATCAGTTCTGAGACAGTCAATATGAGAGGGACAAGACATCAGGTCTCAGAGAATCAATATGAGAGGAACAAGACATCAGTTCTGAGACAGTCAATATGAGAGGGACAAGACATCAGGCCTGAGAGAATCAATATGAGAGGAACAAGACATCAGTTCTGAGACAGTCAATATGAGAGGGACAAGACATCAGGCCTGAGAGAATCAATATGAGAGGAACAAGACATCAGGCCTGAGAGAATCAATATGAGAGGAACAAGACATCAGGCCTGAGAGAATCAATATGAGAGGGACAAGACATCAGGCCTGAGAGAATCAATATGAGAGGAACAAGACATCAGTTCTGAGACAGTCAATATGAGAGGAACAAGACATCAGGCCTGAGAGAATCAATATGAGAGGAACAAGACATCAGGTCTGTGAGAGTCAATATGAGAGGGACAAGACATCAGGCCTGAGAGAATCAATATGAGAGGAACAAGACATCAGGCCTGAGACAGTCAATATGAGAGGAACAAGACATCAGGCCTGAGAGAATCAATATGAGAGGAACAAGACATCAGTTCTGAGACAGTCAATATGAGAGGGACAAGACATCAGGTCTCAGAGAATCAATATGAGAGGAACAAGACATCAGTTCTGAGACAGTCAATATGAGAGGGACAAGACATCAGGCCTGAGAGAATCAATATGAGAGGAACAAGACATCAGTTCTGAGACAGTCAATAAAACAGGGACAAGACATCAGGCCTGAGAGAATCAATATGAGAGGAACAAGACATCAGTTCTGAGACAGTCAATAAAACAGGGACAAGACATCAGGCCTGAGAGAATCAATATGAGAGGAACAAGACATCAGTTCTGAGACAGTCAATATGTGAGGGACAATACATCAGGTCTGTGAGAGTCAATATGAGAGGGACAAGACATCAGGTCTGTGAGAGTCAATATGAGAGGGACAAGACATCAGGTCTGTGAGAGTCAGTATGAGAGGGACAAGACATCAGGTCTGTGAGAGTCAATAAGAGAGGGACAAGACATCAGGTATCAGAGAGTCAATAAGAGAGGGACAAGACATCAGGTCTGTGAGAGTCAATAAGAGAGGGACAAGACATCAGGTCTGTGAGAGTCAATAAGAGAGGGACAAGACATCAGGTCTGTGAGAGTCAATAAGAGAGAGACAAGACATCAGGTATCAGAGAGTCAATAAGAGAGGGACAAGACATCAGGTCTGAGACAGTCAATATGAGAGGGACAATACATCAGGTCTGAGACAGTCAATATGAGAGGGACAATACATCAGGTCTGAGACAGTCAATATGAGAGGGACAATACATCAGGTCTGAGACAGTCAATATGAGAGGGACAATACATCAGGTCTGTGAGAGTCAATATGAGAGGGACAATACATCAGGTCTGAGACAGTCAATTTGAGAGGGACAATACATCAGGTCTGAGACAGTCAATATGAGAGGGACAATACATCAGGTCTGAGACAGTCAATATGAGAGGGACAATACATCAGGTCTGAGACAGTCAATATGAGAGGGACAATACATCAGGTCTGAGACAGTCAATATGAGAGGGACAATACATCAGGTCTGAGACAGTCAATATGAGAGGGACAAGACATCAGGCCTGTGAGAATTCGATATGACAGGGACAAGACATCAGGTCTGTGAGTGTTAATACGAGAGGGACATGACATCAGGTATCAGAGAGTCAATATGAGAAGGACAAGACATCAGGTCTGAGACAGTCAATATGAGAGGGACAATACATCAGGTCTGTGAGAATCAATATGAGAGGAACAAGACATCAGGTCTGAGACAGTCAATATGAGAGGGACAATACATCAGGTCTGTGAGAGTCAATATGAGAGGGACAATACATCAGGTCTGTGAGAGTCAATATGAGAGGGACAAGACATCAGGTCTCAGAGGGTCAATATGACAGGGACAAGACATCAGGTCTGTGAGAGTCAATAAGAGAGGGACAAGACATCAGGTATCAGAGAGTCAATATGAGAGGGACAAGACATCAGGTCTGAGACAGTCAATATAAGAGGGACAATACATCAGGTCTGTGAGAGTCAATATGAGAGGGACAAGACATCGGGTCTCAGAGAGTCAATATGACAGGGACAAGACATCAGGTCTGTAAGAGTCAATATGAGAGGGACAAGACATCAGGTCTGTAAGAGTCAATATGAGAGGGACAAGACATCGGGTCTCAGAGAGTCAATATGACAGGGACAAGACATCAGGTCTGTAAGAGTCAATATGAGAGGGACAAGACATCAGGTCTGTAAGAGTCAATATGAGAGAGACAAGACATCAGGTCTGTAAGAGTCAATATGAGAGAGACAAGACATCAGGTCTGTAAGAGTCAATATGAGAGAGACAAGACATCAGATCTGTGAGAGTCAATATGAGAGGGACAAGACATCAGGTCTGTGAGAGTCAATATGAGAGAGACAAGACATCAGATCTGTGAGAGTCAATATGAGAGGGACAAGACATCAGGTCTGTAAGAGTCAATATGAGAGAGACAAGACATCAGATCTGTGAGAGTCAATATGAGAGGGACAAGACATCAGGTCTGTAAGAGTCAATATGAGAGGGACAAGACATCAGGTCTGTAAGAGTCAATATGAGAGAGACAAGACATCATGTCTGTAAGAGTCAATATGAGAGGGACAAGACATCAGGTCTGTAAGAGTCAATATGAGAGGGACAAGACATCAGGTCTGTAAGAGTCAATATGAGAGGGACAAGACATCAGGTCTGTAAGAGTCAATATGAGAGAGACAAGACATCAGGTCTGTAAGAGTCAATATGAGAGAGACAAGACATCAGGTCTGTAAGAGTCAATATGAGAGAGACAAGACATCAGGTCTGTAAGAGTCAATATGAGAGAGACAAGACATCAGGTCTGTAAGAGTCAATATGAGAGAGACAAGACATCAGGTCTGTAAGAGTCAATATGAGAGGGACAAGACATCAGGTCTGTAAGAGTCAATATGAGAGGGACAAGACATCCGGTCTGTAAGAGTCAATATGAGAGGGACAAGACATCCGGTCTGAGAAAGTCAATATGAGAGGGACAAGACATCTGGTCTAAGAGAGTCAATATGCGAGGGACAATACATCAGGTCTATGAGAGTTAATATGAGAGGAACAAAATATCATGTCTGAGAGAGTCAATATGAGAGGGATAATAAATCAGGTCTACTGGAGTCAATATGAGAGGGACAAGACATGAGGTCTGAGAGAGTCAATATGAGAGGAACAAGACATCAGGTCTGTGAGAGTCAATATGAGAGAAACAAGACATCAGGTCTGTGAGACTCAATATGAGAGGAACAAGACATCAGATCTGTGAGAGTCAATATGAGAGGGACAAGACATCAGGTCTGTGAGACTCAATATGAGAGGAACAAGACATCAGATCTGTGAGAGTCAATATGAGAGGAACAAGACATCAGATCTGTGAGAGTCAATATGAGAGGAACAAGACATCAAGATGTGTGTAAAGTGCCATGAAGATCACAACCATTTACAACAAAATAACACCAGAGTCCCACTGACTTGACACTTTAATATGTCACACATTTACTGGCAGCGACTCATTCCTACAGCATTGACATGAGCCTCAGCCTCAACAAGCTCTGAGAGCCTGGTAAGCACTGACATGAGCTTCAGCCTCAACAACCAACTCCTAGATTCTGGGCAGCATTGACGTGAGCCTCAGCCTCAACAACCAATTCCTAGAGCCTGGGCAGCACTGACATGAGCCTCAGCCTCAAAACTATCCCTACTCTGGAATCTGCGACATGATGTTATCCAATGGCTGCCACCTTGATCTCTCCAGTGCTGTAAAAAATGACTGGAGAAGAAAAGGTCAAAGCAAGGTCACACAATGCAGCTATTGACATGTTCAAGGTCACACATTACAATCATTGACATGTTCAAGGTCACACAATGCAGTCATTGACATGTGCAAGGTCACACATTACAATCATTGACATGTTCAAGGTCACACATTACAATCATTGACATGTTCAAGGTCACACAATGCAGCCACTGACACATTCAAGGTCACACAATGCAGCCACTGACACATTCAAGGTCACACAATACAGTCAATGACACTCTCAAGGTCACACAATGCAGCCACTGACACATTCAAGGTCACACAATACAGTCAATGACACTCTCAAGGTCACACAATACAGCTTTTGACATGTTCAAGGTCACACAATGCATCCACTAACATGTGCAAGGTCACACAATGCAGCCATTGACACATTCAAGGTCACAAAATACAGTCAATTACACTTTCAAGGTCACACAATGCAACAATTGATATGTTAAAGGTCACACAATTCGGTTAATGCCACTTTCAAGGTCGCAAAACAGTCATTGATGCTTTCAATGTCACACAATTCAGTCATTGACACTTACAAAGCCAAGGTCACAAAATGGCAGTCAATGACACTTTCAAGGTCATTCTGATTTAGACAACAAAACATGTTCTCCTCTTCTAACCATTTTGGTTGTTCATGTAGATACAAGTTCTTGCATTTCCTCAGCCACTGACACTTGATGATGTCACTGAAACATAGTCTGGTCTGGCTTGAGCTCTCTTTGTGTCAGCACAAGCTAATGTCTCCATGTGAACATTTGATTCCTTGAATGTCAGCACTAGCTAATGTCTCCATGTGGACATTTGATTTCTTGAATGTCAGCACTAGCTAATGTCTCCATGTGGACATTTGATTCCTTGAATGTCAGCACTAGCTAATGTCTCCATGTGGACATTTGATTCCTTGAATGTCAGCACTAGCTAATGTCTCCATGTGAACATTTGATTCCCTGAATGTCAGCACTAGCTAATGTCTCCATGTGAACATTTGATTTCTTGAATGTCAGCACTAGCTAATGTCTCCATGTGGACATTTGATTTCTTGAATGTCAGCACTAGCTAATGTCTCCATGTGAACATTTGATTTCTTGAATGTCAGCACTAGCTAATGTCTCCATGTGGACATTTGATTTCTTGAATGTCAGCACTAGCTAATGTCTCCATGTGAACATTTGATTTCTTGAATGTCAGCACTAGCTAATGTCTTCATGTGGACACTTGATTTCTTGTACATCAGCACTAGCTAATGTCTCCATGTGGACATTTGATTTCTTGTATGTCAGCACTAGCTAATGTCTCTATGTGGACATTTGATTTCTTGTACATCAGCACTAGCTAATGTCTCCACGTGGACATTTGATTTCTTGTACATCAGCACTAGCTAATGTCTGCATGTGAGTTTCTTTGAGCTGTCACAGTAACTGGTTTGCCTTACTGCACTGAATGTTCATTTCTTGATCCATTTTGCTATCTTCAGTGAATAATGTTCCTAGATACCTCTTTTATCTATCCTGCATCCCCTAATGATGTTTTTACATTTTGCTTCTCTCTTCTCACGGGGCCTTGTGGCTGAACTTTGCGGTTGTGTCCCATGTTTTAGCGCAGTGCACAAATGATCAAAGATCACAATACTTCAACCTCATAATCCCTAAATGTTCTTTGAAATACAACTTTTGTCAGCACATTCAACACAGAATTGAATGAGACTAATTTGATGTTATTCTCTTCTATAACTGATCAAACAAATGAGTCATAAGTTATGATATTTGTAGAGAGTAGCTGATTTGTACTTTTGGAGCATGTGCACACCACCTAGATATCCTGTATTTCTATACTGCCTCACTGGGAACTATACTGCCTCACTGGGAACTATACTGCCTCACTGGGAACTATACTGCCTCACTGGGAACTATACTGCCTCATTGGAAAAAAGAAATGCTTTAACAAAATAACTATAGGTTGCTGAGACACCATTGAAATGTAAATGAACTATGACCTACATAGTTATTACAGATGTTATTTTTCAATCTCTGCAACAAGTAGTTTTCCCTTAATCTCATTTAAATATGTAGATCACTCTGACTTTTTACTGGCAACGGTCGCAATTGATGGTTGCTTGTTTAAAACTTGTTATCTGAACCTAAATGAACCTGGCCAGTGGCGACACTTCATACAACGGGAGATTCAATTATTGGTCCACATAGTTTTTTCTTGTTAGAACAGCAAATACATGCAAGAGTAGCAAGGAATTTGATGTCGCTTTTACGACATTTTCGGAACCCTCCAGCGTTTAATTGGTGAAGTACTAGCAGAGTTATCCTCAAAGGCAGAACTAAAGTAGTCATTGTTATATAGAAAACTTCGGCCCTGTGTCCTTAATACGTTATCCTCAAAGGCAGAACTAAAGTAGTCATTGTTATATAGAAAACTTCGGCCCTGTGTCCTTAATACGTTATCCTCAAAGGCAGAACTAAAGTAGTCATTGTTATATAGAAAACTACGGCCCTGTGTCCTTAATACCATGGGTGTCATCAATAACATACTCAACATATTTTTACACAAAAATTTCAATTTGAACTCAATAAAGACGACTTTGACCTGATGTCATGATAATTTTGAACTCTTCAACTGTCATCAGTGAGGCATTACATAATTTATGTTCTCTTTACTTACCACCACTAGACTATCTCCAATCTCTACACCCATCTCACTAGACTATCTCTACACTCACCTCACTAGACTACCTCTACACTCACCTCACTAGACTATCTCTACACTCACCTCACTAGACTACCTCTACACTCACCTCACTAGACTATCTCTACACTCACCTCACTAGACTACCTTCTAACTCACCTCACTAGACTATCTCTACACTCACCTCACTAGACTACCTTCTAACTCACCTCACTAGACTATCTCTACACTCACCTCACTAGACTACCTCTACACTCACCTCACTAGACTATCTCTACACTCACCTCACTAGACTACCTTCTAACTCACCTCACTAGACTACCTCTACACTCACCTCACTAGACTATCTCTACACTCACCTCACTAGACTACCTCTACACTTACCTCACTAGACTACCTCTACACTCACCTCACTAAACTATCTCTACACTCACCTCACTAGACAACCTCTATACTCACCTCACTAGACTACCTCTATACTCACCTCACTAGACTACCTCTACACTCACCTCACTAGACTACCTCTACACTCACCTCACTAGACTACCTCTATACTCACCTCACTAGACTACCTCTACACTCGCCTCACTAGACTACCTCTACACTCACCTCACTAGACTACCTCTACACTCACCTCACTAGACTACCTCTACACTTACCTCACTAGACTACCTCTACACTCACCTCACTAGACAACCTCTACACTCACCTCACTAGACTACCTCTACACTTACCTCACTAGACTACCTCTATACTCACCTCACTAGACTACCTCTACACTCACCTCACTAGACTACCTCTACACTCACCTCACTAGACTACCTCTATACTCACCTCACTAGACTACCTCTATACTCACCTCACTAGACTACCTCTACACTCACCTCACTAGACTATATCTACACTCACCTCACTAGACTATATCTACACTCACCTCACTAGACTACCCCTACACTCACCTCACTAGACTACCTCTATACTCACCTCACAAGACTACCTCTACACTCACCTCACTAGACTACCTCTACACTCACCTCACTAGACTATATCTACACTCACCTCACTAGACTATATCTACACTCACCTCACTAGACTACCCCTACACTCACCTCACTAGACTACCTCTATACTCACCTCACAAGACTACCTCTACACTCACCTCACTAGACTACCTCTACACTTACCTCACTAGACTACCTCTATACTCACCTCACTAGACTACCTCTACACTCACCTCACTAGACTACCTCTATACTCACCTCACTAGACTACCTCTACACTCACCTCACTAGACTATATCTACACTCACCTCACTGGACTACCTCTACACTCACCTCACTAGACTATCTCTACACTCACCTCACTAGACTACCTCTACACTCACCTCACTAGACTACCTCTACACTTACCTCACTAGACTACCTCTATACTCACCTCACTAGACTACCTCTACACTCACCTCACTAGACTATATCTACACTCACCTCACTAGACTACCTCTACACTCACCTCACTAGACTATATCTACACTCACCTCACTAGACTACCTCTACACTCACCTCACTAGACTATATCTACACTCACCTCACTAGACTACCTCTACACTCACGTCACTAGACTACCTCTACACTCACGTCACTAGACTACCTCTACACTCACCTCACTAGACTACCTCTACACTCACCTCACTAGACTACCTCTACACTCACCTCACTAGACTATATCTACACTCACCTCACTAGACTATATCTACACTCACCTCACTAGACTATATCTACACTCACCTCACTAGACTATATCTACACTCACCTCACTAGACTATATCTACACTCACCTCACTAGACTACCTCTACACTCACCTCACTAGACTACCTCTACACTCACCTTACTAGACTATATCTACACTCACCTCACTAGACTATATCTACACTCACCTCACTAGACTATATCTACACTCACCTCACTAGACTATATCTACACTCACCTCACTAGACTACCTCTACACTCACCTCACTAGACTATATCTACACTCACCTCACTAGACTCAATAAACTCTCTGTTCTCTTTACCCACATTGACTTCCAGACCAGGATCTGCACAGACACATAGAGAGATTCATGAGCACCATTGGGTGAAGTGATGAAGTAATGAGAAACTCAAGACAATGATAGACAATCTGACTATTGCCATAAGTGATAGAAACATGAATGGCTCTGTGATAGATGTGTATAGAAGATGACACAGATGTACAGGAATGATGTAAGTGATGACACAGATATACCGGAATGATGTAGGTGATGACACAGATATACTGGAATGATGTAGGTGATGACATAGATATACTGAAATGATGTAGGTAATGATGAAGATATACTGGAATGATGTAGGTGATGACACAGATAAACTGGAATGATGTAGGTGATGACACAGATATACTGAAATGATGTAGGTGATGACACAGATATAATGAAATGATGTAAGTGATGACATAGATATATTGAATATATTGAGCGGTAGCCATAGACACACATACAGAATTTGCATTAATAATATAGTTTGGCAGATATTTAGACAACCATAGTCAAGTTGATGTGTAATGACAAATTGTGACCTACAACCATAGTTATGTTGATGTGTAATGACAAATTGTGACCTACAACCATAGTCATGTTGATGTGTAATGACAAATTGTGACCTACAACCATAGTTATGTTGATGTGTAATGACAAATTGTGACCTACAACCATAGTCAAGTTGATGTGTAATGACAAATTGTGACCTACAACCATAGTCAAGTTGATGTGTAATGACAAATTGTGACCTACAACCATAGTCAAGTTGATGTGTAATGACAAATTGTGACCTACAACCATAGTCAAGTTGATGTGTAATGACAAATTGTGACCTACAACCATAGTCAAGTTGATGTGTAATGACAAATTGAGACCTACAACCATAGTTAAGTTGATGTGTAATGACAAATTGTGACCTACAACCATAGTCAAGTTGATGTGTAATGACAAATTGTGACCTACAACCATAGTTAAGTTGATGTGTAATGACAAATTGTGACCTACAACCATAGTTAAGTTGATGTGTAATCACAAATTGTGACCTACAACCATAGTCAAGTTGATGTGTAATGACAAATTGTGACCTACAACCATAGTCAAGTTGATGTGTAATGACAAATTGTGACCTACAACCATAGTCAAGTTGATGTGTAATGACAAATTGTGACCTACAACCATAGTCAAGTTGATGTGTAATGACAAATTGTGACCTACAACCATAGTCAAGTTGATGTGTAATGACAAATTGTGACCTACAACCATAGTTATGTTGATGTGTAATGACAAATTGTGACCTACAACCATAGTCATGTTGATGTGTAATGACAAATTGTGACCTACAACCATAGTCATGTTGATGTGTAATGACAAATTGTGACCTACAACCATAGTCATGTTGATGTGTAATGACAAATTGTGACCTACAACCATAGTCAAGTTGATGTGTAATGACAAATTGTGACCTACAACCATAGTCAAGTTGATGTGTAATCACAAATTGTGACCTACAACCATAGTCAAGTTGATGTGTAATGACAAATTGTGACCTACAACCATAGTCAAGTTGATGTGTAATGACAAATTGTGACCTACAACCACAGTCAAGTTGATGTGTAATGACAAATTGTGACCTACAACCATAGTTATGTTGATGTGTAATGACAAATTGTGACCTACAACCATAGTCAAGTTGATGTGTAATGACAAATTGTGACCTACAACCATAGTCAAGTTGATGTGTAATCACAAATTGTGACCTACAACCATAGTCAAGTTGATGTGTAATGACAAATTGTGACCTACAACCATAGTCAAGTTGATGTGTAATGACAAATTGTGACCTACAACCATAGTCATGTTGATGTGTAATGACAAATTGTGACCTACAACCATAGTCAAGTTGATGTGTAATGACAAATTGTGACCTACAACCATAGTCAAGTTGATGTGTAATGACAAATTGTGACCTACAACCATAGTCAAGTTGATGTGTAATGACAAATTGTGACCTACAACCATAGTCAAGTTGATGTGTAATGACAAATTGTGACCTACAACCATAGTCAAGTTGATGTGTAATGACAAATTGTGACCTACAACCATAGTCAAGTTGATGTGTAATGACAAATTGTGACCTACAACCATAGTCAAGTTGATGTGTAATGACAAATTGTGACCTACAACCATAGTCAAGTTGATGTGTAATGACAAATTGTGACCTACAACCATAGTTATGTTGATGTGTAATGACAAATTGTGACCTACAACCATAGTCATGTTGATGTGTAATGACAAATTGTGACCTACAACCATAGTCATGTTGATGTGTAATGACAAATTGTGACCTACAACCATAGTCATGTTGATGTGTAATGACAAATTGTGACCTACAACCATAGTCAAGTTGATGTGTAATGACAAATTGTGACCTACAACCATAGTCAAGTTGATGTGTAATGACAAATTGTGACCTACAACCATAGTCAAGTTGATGTGTATTGACAAATTGTGACCTACAACCATAGTCAAGTTGATGTGTAATGACAAATTGTGACCTACAACCATAGTTATGTTGATGTGTAATGACAAATTGTGACCTACAACCATAGTCAAGTTGATGTGTAATGACAAATTGTGACCTACAACCATAGTTAAGTTGATGTGTAATGACAAATTGTGACCTACAACCATAGTCAAGTTGATGTGTAATGACAAATTGTGACCTACAACCATAGTCAAGTTGATGTGTAATGACAAATTGTGACCTACAACCATAGTCAAGTTGATGTGTAATGACAAATTGTGACCTACAACCATAGTCAAGTTGATGTGTAATGACAAATTGTGACCTACAACCATAGTCAAGTTGATGTGTAATGACAAATTGTGACCTACAACCATAGTCAAGTTGATGTGTAATGACAAATTGTGACCTACAACCATAGTCAAGTTGATGTGTAATGACAAATTGTGACCTACAACCATAGTCAAGTTGATGTGTAATGACAAATTGTGACCTACAACCATAGTCAAGTTGATGTGTAATGACAAATTGTGACCTACAACCATAGTCAAGTTGATGTGTAATCACAAATTGTGACCTACAACCATAGTCAAGTTGATGTGTAATGACAAATTGTGACCTACAACCATAGTCATGTTGATGTGTAATGACAAATTGTGACCTACAACCATAGTCATGTTGATGTGTAATGACAAATTGTGACCTACAACCATAGTCAAGTTGATGTGTAATGACAAATTGTGACCTACAACCATAGTCAAGTTGATGTGTAATCACAAATTGTGACCTACAACCATAGTCAAGTTGATGTGTAATGACAAATTGTGACCTACAACCATAGTCAAGTTGATGTGTAATGACAAATTGTGACCTACAACCATAGTCAAGTTGATGTGTAATGACAAATTGTGACCTACAACCATAGTCAAGTTGATGTGTAATGACAAATTGTGACCTACAACCATAGTCAAGTTGATGTGTAATGACAAATTGTGACCTACAACCATAGTCATGTTGATGTGTAATGACAAATTGTGACCTACAACCATAGTCATGTTGATGTGTAATGACAAATTGTGACCTACAACCATAGTCATGTTGATGTGTAATGACAAATTGTGACCTACAACCATAGTCATGTTGATGTGTAATGACAAATTGTGACCTACAACCATAGTCAAGTTGATGTGTAATGACAAATTGTGACCTACAACCATAGTCAAGTTGATGTGTAATGACAAATTGTGACCTACAACCATAGTCAAGTTGATGTGTAATGACAAATTGTGACCTACAACCATAGTCAAGTTGATGTGTAATGACAAATTGTGACCTACAACCACAGTCAAGTTGATGTGTAATGACAAATTGTGACCTACAACCATAGTTATGTTGATGTGTAATGACAAATTGTGACCTACAACCATAGTCAAGTTGATGTGTAATGACAAATTGTGACCTACAACCATAGTCAAGTTGATGTGTAATGACAAATTGTGACCTACAACCATAGTCAAGTTGATGTGTAATGACAAATTGTGACCTACAACCATAGTCAAGTTGATGTGTAATGACAAATTGTGACCTACAACCATAGTCAAGTTGATGTGTAATGACAAATTGTGACCTACAACCATAGTCAAGTTGATGTGTAATGACAAATTGTGACCTACAACCATAGTTATGTTGATGTGTAATGACAAATTGTGACCTACAACCATAGTCATGTTGATGTGTAATGACAAATTGTGACCTACAACCATAGTCATGTTGATGTGTAATGACAAATTGTGACCTACAACCATAGTCATGTTGATGTGTAATGACAAATTGTGACCTACAACCATAGTCAAGTTGATGTGTAATGACAAATTGTGACCTACAACCATAGTCAAGTTGATGTGTAATCACAAATTGTGACCTACAACCATAGTCAAGTTGATGTGTAATGACAAATTGTGACCTACAACCATAGTCAAGTTGATGTGTAATGACAAATTGTGACCTACAACCACAGTCAAGTTGATGTGTAATGACAAATTGTGACCTACAACCATAGTTATGTTGATGTGTAATGACAAATTGTGACCTACAACCATAGTCAAGTTGATGTGTAATGACAAATTGTGACCTACAACCATAGTCAAGTTGATGTGTAATCACAAATTGTGACCTACAACCATAGTCAAGTTGATGTGTAATGACAAATTGTGACCTACAACCATAGTCAAGTTGATGTGTAATGACAAATTGTGACCTACAACCATAGTCAAGTTGATGTGTAATGACAAATTGTGACCTACAACCATAGTCAAGTTGATGTGTAATGACAAATTGTGACCTACAACCATAGTCAAGTTGATGTGTAATGACAAATTGTGACCTACAACCATAGTCAAGTTGATGTGTAATGACAAATTGTGACCTACAACCATAGTCAAGTTGATGTGTAATGACAAATTGTGACCTACAACCATAGTCAAGTTGATGTGTAATGACAAATTGTGACCTACAACCATAGTCAAGTTGATGTGTAATGACAAATTGTGACCTACAACCATAGTCAAGTTGATGTGTAATGACAAATTGTGACCTACAACCATAGTCAAGTTGATGTGTAATGACAAATTGTGACCTACAACCATAGTCAAGTTGATGTGTAATGACAAATTGTGACCTACAACCATAGTTATGTTGATGTGTAATGACAAATTGTGACCTACAACCATAGTCATGTTGATGTGTAATGACAAATTGTGACCTACAACCATAGTCATGTTGATGTGTAATGACAAATTGTGACCTACAACCATAGTCATGTTGATGTGTAATGACAAATTGTGACCTACAACCATAGTCAAGTTGATGTGTAATGACAAATTGTGACCTACAACCATAGTCAAGTTGATGTGTAATGACAAATTGTGACCTACAACCATAGTCAAGTTGATGTGTATTGACAAATTGTGACCTACAACCATAGTCAAGTTGATGTGTAATGACAAATTGTGACCTACAACCATAGTTATGTTGATGTGTAATGACAAATTGTGACCTACAACCATAGTCAAGTTGATGTGTAATGACAAATTGTGACCTACAACCATAGTTAAGTTGATGTGTAATGACAAATTGTGACCTACAACCATAGTCAAGTTGATGTGTAATGACAAATTGTGACCTACAACCATAGTCAAGTTGATGTGTAATGACAAATTGTGACCTACAACCATAGTCAAGTTGATGTGTAATGACAAATTGTGACCTACAACCATAGTCAAGTTGATGTGTAATGACAAATTGTGACCTACAACCATAGTCAAGTTGATGTGTAATGACAAATTGTGACCTACAACCAAAGTCAAGTTGATGTGTAATGACAAATTGTGACCTACAACCGTAGTCAAGTTGATGTGTAATGACAAATTGTGACCTACAACCATAGTCAAGTTGATGTGTAATGACAAATTGTGACCTACAACCATAGTCAAGTTGATGTGTAATGACAAATTGTGACCTACAACCATAGTTATGTTGATGTGTAATGACAAATTGTGACCTACAACCATAGTCATGTTGATGTGTAATGACAAATTGTGACCTACAACCATAGTCATGTTGATGTGTAATGACAAATTGTGACCTACAACCATAGTCATGTTGATGTGTAATGACAAATTGTGACCTACAACCATAGTCAAGTTGATGTGTAATGACAAATTGTGACCTACAACCATAGTCAAGTTGATGTGTAATGACAAATTGTGACCTACAACCATAGTCAAGTTGATGTGTAATGACAAATTGTGACCTACAACCATAGTCAAGTTGATGTGTAATGACAAATTGTGACCTACAACCATAGTCAAGTTGATGTGTAATGACAAATTGTGACCTACAACCATAGTCAAGTTGATGTGTAATGACAAATTGTGACCTACAACCATAGTCAAGTTGATGTGTAATGACAAATTGTGACCTACAACCATAGTCAAGTTGATGTGTAATCACAAATTGTGACCTACAACCATAGTCAAGTTGATGTGTAATCACAAATTGTGACCTACAACCATAGTCAAGTTGATGTGTAATGACAAATTGTGACCTACAACCATAGTCAAGTTGATGTGTAATGACAAATTGTGACCTACAACCATAGTCATGTTGATGTGTAATGACAAATTGTGACCTACAACCATAGTCAAGTTGATGTGTAATGACAAATTGTGACCTACAACCATAGTCAAGTTGATGTGTAATGACAAATTGTGACCTACAACCATAGTCAAGTTGATGTGTAATGACAAATTGTGACCTACAACCATAGTCAAGTTGATGTGTAATGACAAATTGTGACCTACAACCATAGTCAAGTTGATGTGTAATGACAAATTGTGACCTACAACCATAGTCAAGTTGATGTGTAATGACAAATTGTGACCTACAACCATAGTCAAGTTGATGTGTAATGACAAATTGTGACCTACAACCATAGTCAAGTTGATGTGTAATGACAAATTGTGACCTACAACCATAGTCAAGTTGATGTGTAATGACAAATTGTGACCTACAACCATAGTCAAGTTGATGTGTAATGACAAATTGTGACCTACAACCATAGTCAAGTTGATGTGTAATGACAAATTGTGACCTACAACCATAGTCAAGTTGATGTGTAATGACAAATTGTGACCTACAACCATAGTCATGTTGATGTGTAATGACAAATTGTGACCTACAACCATAGTCATGTTGATGTGTAATGACAAATTGTGACCTACAACCATAGTCATGTTGATGTGTAATGACAAATTGTGACCTACAACCATAGTCATGTTGATGTGTAATGACAAATTGTGACCTACAACCATAGTCATGTTGATGTGTAATGACAAATTGTGACCTACAACCATAGTCAAGTTGATGTGTAATGACAAATTGTGACCTACAACCATAGTCAAGTTGATGTGTAATGACAAATTGTGACCTACAACCATAGTCAAGTTGATGTGTAATGACAAATTGTGACCTACAACCATAGTCAAGTTGATGTGTAATGACAAATTGTGACCTACAACCACAGTCAAGTTGATGTGTAATGACAAATTGTGACCTACAACCATAGTTATGTTGATGTGTAATGACAAATTGTGACCTACAACCATAGTCAAGTTGATGTGTAATGACAAATTGTGACCTACAACCATAGTCAAGTTGATGTGTAATCACAAATTGTGACCTACAACCATAGTCAAGTTGATGTGTAATCACAAATTGTGACCTACAACCATAGTCAAGTTGATGTGTAATGACAAATTGTGACCTACAACCATAGTCATGTTGATGTGTAATGACAAATTGTGACCTACAACCATAGTCATGTTGATGTGTAATGACAAATTGTGACCTACAACCATAGTCAAGTTGATGTGTAATGACAAATTGTGACCTACAACCATAGTCAAGTTGATGTGTAATGACAAATTGTGACCTACAACCATAGTCAAGTTGATGTGTAATGACAAATTGTGACCTACAACCATAGTCAAGTTGATGTGTAATGACAAATTGTGACCTACAACCATAGTCAAGTTGATGTGTAATGACAAATTGTGACCTACAACCATAGTCAAGTTGATGTGTAATGACAAATTGTGACCTACAACCATAGTCAAGTTGATGTGTAATGACAAATTGTGACCTACAACCATAGTCATGTTGATGTGTAATGACAAATTGTGACCTACAACCATAGTCATGTTGATGTGTAATGACAAATTGTGACCTACAACCATAGTCATGTTGATGTGTAATGACAAATTGTGACCTACAACCATAGTCATGTTGATGTGTAATGACAAATTGTGACCTACAACCATAGTCATGTTGATGTGTAATGACAAATTGTGACCTACAACCATAGTCAAGTTGATGTGTAATGACAAATTGTGACCTACAACCATAGTCAAGTTGATGTGTAATCACAAATTGTGACCTACAACCATAGTCAAGTTGATGTGTAATGACAAATTGTGACCTACAACCATAGTCAAGTTGATGTGTAATGACAAATTGTGACCTACAACCATAGTCAAGTTGATGTGTAATGACAAATTGTGACCTACAACCATAGTCAAGTTGATGTGTAATGACAAATTGTGACCTACAACCATAGTCAAGTTGATGTGTAATGACAAATTGTGACCTACAACCATAGTCAAGTTGATGTGTAATGACAAATTGTGACCTACAACCATAGTCAAGTTGATGTGTAATGACAAATTGTGACCTACAACCATAGTCAAGTTGATGTGTAATCACAAATTGTGACCTACAACCATAGTCAAGTTGATGTGTAATGACAAATTGTGACCTACAACCATAGTCAAGTTGATGTGTAATGACAAATTGTGACCTACAACCACAGTCAAGTTGATGTGTAATGACAAATTGTGACCTACAACCATAGTTATGTTGATGTGTAATGACAAATTGTGACCTACAACCATAGTCAAGTTGATGTGTAATGACAAATTGTGACCTACAACCATAGTCAAGTTGATGTGTAATCACAAATTGTGACCTACAACCATAGTCAAGTTGATGTGTAATCACAAATTGTGACCTACAACCATAGTCAAGTTGATGTGTAATGACAAATTGTGACCTACAACCATAGTCAAGTTGATGTGTAATGACAAATTGTGACCTACAACCATAGTCATGTTGATGTGTAATGACAAATTGTGACCTACAACCATAGTCAAGTTGATGTGTAATGACAAATTGTGACCTACAACCATAGTCAAGTTGATGTGTAATGACAAATTGTGACCTACAACCATAGTCAAGTTGATGTGTAATGACAAATTGTGACCTACAACCATAGTCAAGTTGATGTGTAATCACAAATTGTGACCTACAACCATAGTCAAGTTGATGTGTAATGACAAATTGTGACCTACAACCATAGTCAAGTTGATGTGTAATGACAAATTGTGACCTACAACCATAGTCAAGTTGATGTGTAATGACAAATTGTGACCTACAACCATAGTTATGTTGATGTGTAATGACAAATTGTGACCTACAACCATAGTCATGTTGATGTGTAATGACAAATTGTGACCTACAACCATAGTCATGTTGATGTGTAATGACAAATTGTGACCTACAACCATAGTCATGTTGATGTGTAATGACAAATTGTGACCTACAACCATAGTCAAGTTGATGTGTAATGACAAATTGTGACCTACAACCATAGTCAAGTTGATGTGTAATCACAAATTGTGACCTACAACCATAGTCAAGTTGATGTGTAATGACAAATTGTGACCTACAACCATAGTCAAGTTGATGTGTAATGACAAATTGTGACCTACAACCACAGTCAAGTTGATGTGTAATGACAAATTGTGACCTACAACCATAGTTATGTTGATGTGTAATGACAAATTGTGACCTACAACCATAGTCAAGTTGATGTGTAATGACAAATTGTGACCTACAACCATAGTCAAGTTGATGTGTAATGACAAATTGTGACCTACAACCATAGTCAAGTTGATGTGTAATCACAAATTGTGACCTACAACCATAGTCAAGTTGATGTGTAATGACAAATTGTGACCTACAACCATAGTCAAGTTGATGTGTAATGACAAATTGTGACCTACAACCATAGTCATGTTGATGTGTAATGACAAATTGTGACCTACAACCATAGTCAAGTTGATGTGTAATGACAAATTGTGACCTACAACCATAGTCAAGTTGATGTGTATTGACATATTGTGACCTACAACCATAGTCAAGTTGATGTGTAATGACAAATTGTGACCTACAACCATAGTTATGTTGATGTGTAATGACAAATTGTGACCTACAACCATAGTCAAGTTGATGTGTAATGACAAATTGTGACCTACAACCATAGTCATGTTGATGTGTAATGACAAATTGTGACCTACAACCATAGTCATGTTGATGTGTAATGACAAATTGTGACCTACAACCATAGTCATGTTGATGTGTAATGACAAATTGTGACCTACAACCATAGTCATGTTGATGTGTAATGACAAATTGTGACCTACAACCACGATAGGTACCCACATGAGTTATGAAATGTCACTCAACATCTGAGTAAATGAACTTTTCTATGAGCTCTACATGATGTCTGGCATTATCTTATGAAAAGTGTCACACACAAGTGTTGTTCAGAACATGTGGTGTTTCTTAATCTCTATGTTGTGTATCATTATTGTATTCGTTGACATATTCTTTATGGGTTGTGTAATTATTGTATCCATTGACATATTCTTTATGGGTTGTGTATCATTATTGTATTCGTTGACACATTCTTTATGGGTTGTGTATCATTATTGTATTCGTTGACACATTCTTTATGGGTTGTGTATCATTATTGTATTCGTTGACACATTCTTTATGGGTGTGTATCATTATTATATTCGTTGACATATTCTTTATGGGTTGTGTATCATTATTGTATTCGTTGACACATTCATTATGGGCTGTGTATCATTATTGTATTCATTGACATATTCTTTATGGGTTGTGTATCATTATTGTATCCATTGACATATTCTTTATGGGTTGTGTATTATTATTGTATTCATTGACATATTCTTTATGGGTTGTGTATCATTATTGTATTCGTTGACACATTCATTATGGGCTGTGTATCATTATTGTATTCATTGACATATTCTTTATGGGTTGTGTATCATTATTGTATTCATTGACATATTCTTTATGGGTTGTGTATCATTATTGTATCCATTGACATATTCTTTATGGGTTGTGTATCATTATTGTATTCATTGACATATTCTTTATGGGTTGTGTATTATTATTGTATTCATTGACATATTCTTTATGGGTTGTGTATCATTATTGTATCCATTGACATATTCTTTATGGGTTGTGTATCATTATTGCATTCGTCACTGTTACACTGTCCACCTTGAGTCCCTTGACAAATATTTCCATACAACTTCTGTCAGTCATCAAAAGAAGATGCATTGAAAGCCCATCTCTGCCTCACTGAATGCAGCTAATGTGTCCAATGAAGTATGAGATGAATTCTTGAATTTCTGCAGTGAGTTTTATAAATAATTGGAAAAAGGCACAAATATCTATTAATTCTCTTTCCTTAATGGTTGAGTTGTCCAAAACAATTTTACTTCAATTTTTTCAAATCTGAAAGAATCATTGCTGACTCAGTTCTGTTGTACTTGCATTAGACATATCCAAATGTCTGCCTTCAGAGCTCTACTTCCATTTTCTTCAACATGTTTCTGAGAGAATGGCTTTTATATGCCTTCACACCAAACAAAAGCAAGAAACAGTTTGATAGCTGACTTGTCTGTCACTTTGATGTCTTTCATTTGTATGTCACATCTCTGTCACTTTGGTGTCTGTCACTTGTCTGTCAATACGTCTGTCTATATTGAGCAGTCATGCTCCAAATGTTACCTTCAAGGATTTCAGAATCATCTTCCATGGCAACTGGTGTCGTAACTTGAGAACAATCTGAGAAATATGTTGAACTTACCTGTGGAGTCAGTTACAAGATTATGTTCAGCTTGTATTGGGAGTCAGTTACAAGATTATGTTCAGCTCGTATGGGGAGTCAGTTACAAGATTATATTCAGCTTGTATTGAGAGTCAGTTACAAGATTATGTTCAGCTTGTATTGGGAGTCAGTTACAAGATTATGTTCAGCTCGTATGGGGAGTCAGTTACAAGATTATATTCAGCTTGTATTGGGAGTCAGTTACAAGATTATGTTCAGCTTGTATTGGGAGTCAGTTACAAGATTATGTTCAGCTTGTATTGGGAGTCAGTTACAAGATTATATTCAGCTTGTATTGGGAGTCAGTTACAAGATTATGTTCAGCTTGTATTGAGAGTCAGTTACAAGATTATGTTCAGCTTGTATTGGGAGTCAGTTACAAGATTATGTTCAGCTTGTATTGGGAGTCAGTTACAAGATTATGTTCAGCTTGTATTGAGAGTCAGTTACAAGATTATGTTCAGCTTGTATTGGGAGTCAGTTACAAGATTATGTTCAGCTTGTATGGGGAGTCAGTTACAAGATTATGTTCAGCTCGTATGGGGAGTCAGTTACAAGATTATGTTCAGCTTGTATTGAGAGTCAGTTACAAGATTATGTTCAGCTTGTATTGAGAGTCAGTTACAAGATTATGTTCAGCTTGTATTGGGAGTCAGTTACAAGATTATGTTCAGCTTGTATTGGGAGTCAGTTACAAGATTATGTTCAGCTTGTATTGAGAGTCAGTTACAAGATTATGTTCAGCTTGTATGGGGTGACAGCTATAAGATTATTTTCAGCTTATATGGGGAGACAGGTATGAGATTATTTTCAGCTTATATGGGGAGACAGTTATAAGATTATTTTCAGCTTATATGGGGAGACAGCTATAAGATTATGTTGAGCTTACAAAGGGACAACAGTTATAAGATTATATTGAGCTTATATGGGGAGACAGTTATAAGATTATGTAGACCTTATATGGGGAGAAAGTTATATGATTATGTTGAGCTTATGTGGGGACAACAGTTATAAGATTATGTTGAGCTTATATGGGGAGACAGACAGTTATAAGATTATTTTCAGCTTATATGGGGAGACAATTATAATATTATTTTCAGCTTATATGGGGAGACAGTTATAATATTATTTTCAGCTTATATGGGGAGTCAGTTACAAGATTATTTTCAGCTTATATGGGGAGACAGCTATAAGATTATTTTCAGCTTATATGGGGAGAGAGTTATAAGATTCTTTTCAGCTTATATGGGGAGACAGTTATAAGATTCTTTTCAGCTTATATGGGGAGACAGCTGTAAGATTATGTTGAGCTTATATAGGGAAACATTTATATGATTATGTTGAGTTTATATGGGGAGACAGTTATAAGATTATGTAGACCTTATATGAGGACAACAGTTATAAGATTATTTTCAGCTTATATGGAGAGTTGCATCCACCTACACCTCTCATCTCTACCCTAACTAAACTTTCAAACTTTCCTACTATTCAGACACAAAACTTCACATTTTCATGTAACCAACTCTACCCTAACTTCACATTTGCCTGTAACCATCTCTACCCTAACTTCACATTTTCATGTAACCAACTCTACCCTAACTTCACATTTGCCTGTAACCATCTCTACCATAACTTCATATTTGCCTGTAACCATATCTACCCTAACCTCATATTTGCATGTAACCATCTCTACCTTAACTTCACATTTACCTGTAACCATCTCTACCTTAACTTCACATTTGCCTGTAACCATCTCTACCTTAACTTCACATTTGCCTGTAACCATCTCTACCATAACTTCATATTTGCCTGTAACCATCTCTACCCTAACTTCACATTTGCCTGTAATATCTCTACCCTAACTTCATATTTACGTGTAACCATCTCTACCCTAGCTTCACATTTGCATGTAACCAACTCTACCCTAACTTCACATTTGCATGTAACCATCTCTACCCTAACTTCACATTTGCCTGTAACCATCTCTACCCTAACTTCACATTTGCCTCTAACCATCTCTACCTTAACTTCAGATTTGCCTGTAACCATCTCTACCATAACTTCACATTTACCTGTAACCATCTCTACCATAACTTCATATTTGCCTGTAACCATCTCTACCATAACTTCATATTTGCCTGTAACCATCTCTACCCTAACTTCACATTTGCCTGTAATATCTCTACCCAAACTTCATATTTACGTGTAACCATCTCTATCCTAACTTCATATTTGCCTGTAACCATCTCTTCCATAAACTTCATATTTGCCTGTAACCATCTCTACCCTAACTTCATATTTCCCTTGACCAATCTCTACTCTAACTTCATATTTGCCTGTAACCATCTCTACCCTAACTTCATATTTCCCTTGACCAATCTCTACCCTAACTTCATATTTGCCTGTAACCATCTCTACCCTAACTTCACATTTGCATGTAACCAACTCTACCCTAACTTCACATTTGCATGTAACCATCTCTACCCTAACTTCACATTTGCATGTAACCATCTCTACCCTAACTTCACATTTGCATGTAACCAACTGTAAAAACTTCACATTTGCCTGTAACCATCTCTACCCTAACTTCACATTTGCCTGTAACCATCTCTACCCTAACTTCACATTTGCCTGTAACCATCTCTACCCTAACTTCACATTTGCCTGTAACCATCTCTACCTTAACTTCACATTTGCCTGTAACCATCTCTACCTTAACTTCACATTTGCCTGTAACCATCTCTACCTTAACTTCACATTTGCCTATAACCATTTCTACCATAACTTCACATTTGCCTGTAACTATCTCTACCATAACTTCATATTTGCCTGTAACCATCTCTACCATAACTTCATATTTGCATGTAACCATCTCTTCCATAAACTTCATATTTGCCTGTAACCATCTCTACCCTAACTTCATATTTGCCTGTAACCATCTCTTCCATAAACTTCATATTTGCCTGTAACCATCTTTTCGATAAACTTCATATTTGCCTGTAACCATCTCTACCCTAACTTCATATTTGCCTGTAACCATCTCTACCCTAACTTCATATTTCCCTTGACCAATCTCTACTCTAACTTCATATTTGCCTGTAACCATCTCTACCCTAACTTCACATTTGCCTGCAACCATCTTTACCCTAACTTCACATTTGCCTGCAATCATCTCTACCATAACTTCATATTTGCCTGTAACCATATCTACCATAACTTCATATTTGCCTGTAACCATCTCTACCATAACTTCATATTTGCCTGTAACCATCTCTACCCTAACTTCATATTTGCCTGTAACCATCTCTACCATAACTTCATATTTGCCTGTAACCATCTCTTCCATAAACTTCATATTTGCCTGTAACCATCTCTACTCTAGCTTCATATTTGCCTGTAACCATCTCTTCCATAAACTTCATATTTGCCTGTAACCATCTCTACCCTAACTTCATATTTGCTTGTAACCATCTCTTCCATAAACTTCATATTTGCCTGTAACCATCTCTACCCTAACTTCATATTTGCCTGTAACCATCTCTTCCATAAACTTCATATTTGCCTGTAACCATCTCTACCATAACTTCATATTTGCCTGTAACCATCTCTACCATAACTTCATATTTGCCTGTAACCATCTCTACCATAACTTCATATTTGCCTGTAACCATGTCTTCCATAAACTTCATATTTGCCTGTAACCATCTCTACCCTAACTTCATATTTGCCTGTAACCATCTCTTCCATAAACTTCATATTTGCCTGTAACCATCTCTACCCTAACTTCATATTTGCCTGTAACCATCTCTTCCATAAACTTCATATTTGCCTGTAACCATCTCTACCCTAGCTTCATATTTGCCTGTAACCATCTCTACCCTAACTTCATATTTGCCTGTAACCATCTCTTCCATAAACTTCATATTTGCCTGTAACCATCTCTACCCTAACTTCATATTTGCCTGTAACCATCTCTACCCTAACTTCATATTTGCCTGTAACCATCTCTAACCTAACTTCATATTTGCCTGTAACCATCTCTTCCATAAACTTCATATTTGCCTGTAACCATCTCTACCCTAACTTCATATTTGCCTGTAACCATCTCTACCCTAACTTCATATTTGCCTGTAACCATCTCTACCCTAACTTCATATTTCCCTTGACCAATCTCTACTCTAACTTCATATTTGCCTGTAACCATCTCTACCCTAACTTCATATTTCCCTTGACCAATCTCTACTCTAACTTCATATTTGCCTGTAACCATCTCTACCCTAACTTCACATTTGCCTGCAACCATCTCTACCCTAACTTCACATTTGCCTGCAACCATCTATACCATAACTTCATATTTGCCTGTAACCATCTCTACCATAACTTCATATTTGCCTGTAACCATCTCTACCATAACTTCATATTTGCCTGTAACCATCTCTACCATAACTTCATATTTGCCTGTAACCATCTCTTCCATAAACTTCATATTTGCCTGTAACCATCTCTACCCTAGCTTCATATTTGCCTGTAACCATCTCTTCCATAAACTTCATATTTGCCTGTAACCATCTCTACCCTAACTTCATATTTGTTTGTAACCATCTCTTCCATAAACTTCATATTTGCCTGTAACCATCTCTACCATAACTTCATATTTGCCTGTAACCATCTCTACCATAACTTCATATTTGCCTGTAACCATCTCTACCATAACTTTATATTTGCCTGTAACCATCTCTTCCATAAACTTCATATTTGCCTGTAACCATCTCTACCCTAACTTCATATTTGCCTGTAACCATCTCTTCCATAAACTTCATATTTGCCTGTAACCATCTCTACCCTAACTTCATATTTGCCTGTAACCATCTCTACCCTAACATCATATTTCCCTTGACCAATCTCTACTCTAACTTCATATTTGCCTGTAACCATCTCTACCCTAACTTCACATTTGCCTGCAACCATCTCTACCATAACTTCATATTTGCCTGCAACCATCTCTACCATAACTTCATATTTGCATGTAACCATCTCTTCCATAAACTTCATATTTGCCTGTAACCATCTCTACCCTAGCTTCATATTTGCCTGTAACCATCTCTTCCATAAACTTCATATTTGCCTGTAACCATCTCTACCCTAGCTTCATATTTGCCTGTAACCATCTCTTCCATAAACTTCATATTTGCCTGTAACCATCTCTACCCTAACTTCATATTTGTTTGTAACCATCTCTTCCATAAACTTCATATTTGCCTGTAACCATCTCTACCCTAACTTCATATTTGCCTGTAACCATCTCTTCCATAAACTTCATATTTGCCTGTAACCATCTCTACCATAACTTCATATTTGCCTGTAACCATCTCTACCATAACTTCATATTTGCCTGTAACCATCTCTACCATAACTTCATATTTGCCTGTAACCATCTCTTCCATAAACTTCATATTTGCCTGTAACCATCTCTACCCTAACTTCATATTTGCCTGTAACCATCTCTACCCTAACATCATATTTCCCTTGACCAATCTCTACTCTAACTTCATATTTGCCTGTAACCATCTCTACCCTAACTTCACATTTGCCTGCAACCATCTCTACCATAACTTCATATTTGCCTGCAACCATCTCTACCATAACTTCACATTTGCCTGCAACCATCTCTACTCTAACTTCATATTTGCCTGTAACCATCTCTACCCTAACTTCACATTTGCCTGCAACCATCTCTACCATAACTTCATATTTGCCTGCAACCATCTCTACCATAACTTCATATTTGCATGTAACCATCTCTACCCTAACTTCAGATTTGCCTGTAACCATCTCTACCATAACTTCACATTTTCCTGTAACTATTTCTATCATAACTTCATCATCATCTTCATGAAGTACCGGGCCTAGTGGCGTAGGTGATCATGTCTCTCCACAACTTTTTATCTCAGCAGCTATCTATCATTTCTGTTGTTGACCTTCAGCCAAGATACTCTCTTAATCTGTCTGTTATTTTTTCTCTTTGCTTCCCTCTATCTCTTCGTCCCTCAATTTTTCCAGTTGTTACAATATATTCAAGTTGTTCTCTTCTCATTACATGGCCAAAAAATGATGATTGTCTCTTCCTAATATTGGAAATTAGCTCTCTTTTTGCTTTGACCTCTCTCAGAACCTCTTCATTACTCTTCTTAGCTGTCCATGGTATTCTCAATATTCTTCTGTAAAACCACATTTCTACAGACTCCAGTGATTTTCTTGTCTGTTGTCCTATTGTCCATGACTCGCATCCGTATGTTAAGACTGGCTCTAAGTAATATTTAAGAACTCTTTTTCTTGTTTCTATTGTCAAAAATGGATTGCATAGTATTTTCCTCATTTTTTGGAAAGCTGCTTTTGCCTGAGCCATTCTACGTCTCACCTCTTTTGTACATCTTCCATCTGAGGTTAACAAAGTTCCCAAATATTTAAATTCATTTACCTGTTTTAATATTGTTCCACTTGTCTTTATTTTGCACTGAGTTGATGTCTTTTTCTTTGTTGTTACCATTATCTCTGTCTTTTTGCTATTAAGGCTGATTCCTTTATTTTTGCTTTCTTTCACTATAATGTCCAACATTTCTTGTAACTCATTTTCACTCTTAGCGATTAAGACTGTATCATCAGCATACTTTAGATTATTTATATTATGACCTCCAATTGTTATTCCAGGCATGCCCCTTATGGATCTTAAAATAATCTCACTATAAATATTAAACAAATCTGGTGACAGCACACAACCTTGTCTAACACCCTGTTTTATTTGTTGAAACATTCCCAATTGGTTTCCAGTTCTTATGGTCGCTGTTTGTTGCCAGTACATGTTCTTTATTATTCTTTGATCTTTGCTGTCTACTTTTATGCTTTCTAAAATGTTGATTATTTCTTGGTGCTTTACTTTATCAAATGCCTTGGTGTCATCTATGAAACATAGGTATAGATCTGTTTTCACCTCTATGGCTCTTTCTACTGAAGATCTTATGATATAAATGGCATTGCTTGTTCCTTTATCTCTAACAAAACCACACTGTTCATCGCTAATTTCTGGACTGATTTTGTTTCGCACTCTTCGCATGATGATTCTTATTAATATCTTAGTCATGTGACTCATAAGGCTTATTGTGCGATGATCATCGCATTCAATCGCACCTGATTTCTTTGGTAGGGATATGAATATTGATTTGAGCATGTCGTCTGGTATATATCCGCTGTTGTAGATATCATTCAATATTTTTGTTATTATTTCTATTCCAAAATCACCCATGGCTTCAATCTCTTCTTTAGTTATATTATCTGGTCCAGGAGCTTTGCATGCTTTCATATTGCACAAGGCATCTTCCACTTCTTCTCTCAGTATTTCTGGTCCTTCTCCATTATCCTTAATATTTACTTCCGTTCGTTCATCATTATAAAGATCTTTAATGTATTCTGTCCATCGTTCCCTTATGTTTTCTTGATCAATCAACAGTTCTCCTTCCTTTGATCTTAAACATCCAGTTTTTGATTGCGTTTTTATTCCTGTTAATTCCTCAATTTGTTTGTATATAGCTTTAGCGTCTCCTTTTTGTTGCAATTCAATCTCTTTGCATCTCTCTTTTAGCCTTGCTTCTTTTGTTTCATTGCATTTTACTACAATTTCTTTATTTAATCTCTTATACTCATCTTTATTTTCTTTATTTCTTCTTGTATCCATTAGCTGCAAAATGTCATCTGTCATCCATTTTTTCCTTGAATTTGTCCTCACTGGTCGTATGAACTCTGATGTTTGTTGCATTGTCTCTTTTTGCATTTCCCACTGTTCATCAATGCTTTGTATCTTCTCTATTGCATTGTACCAGTTCTGAATTGTGATTTTATACTTGTCTTGCAGCTTAATTTCTGATTTTAGTAAATCTAGATTTAACTTGGTGTTAACTGAGGCTCGTTTTGTTCTTTTTAATTTTACTCTAAGCTTTCCCACAACTGGTACATGATCACTATTGCAATCTGCCCCAGGTCTAGTTTTCACACACACCAGACTGTTTCTAAATCTATAGCTAATCATTATATAATCAATTTGATTATGTGTGTTGTCCCCTGGGCTTTTCCATGTCCACAGATGTCTTGGATGTTGCTTAAACCAGGTGTTTCCTATCATCATGTTGTGTGTTCTTGCCCAGTCAATAAGTTTCTCACTTCTTTCATTCCTCTCACCTAAGCCATAATGACCAACTACTTCCTCAACTCTTTCCTTTCCTACTTTTGCGTTAAAATCCCCTATAACTATGGTGTTTTCGTGTGGTTTGCATTCATGAAGTGCCTCATTTAACTCGTCGTAAAATTTATCAATAGTTTCCTCTAGACTGTCTGCTATTGGTGCATAAACTTGTATAAGATTTATGTCTATTGGCTTTCCATTCAATTTCACTAAAAGGACTCTGTCAGATATTAGGTAAAAGCCTTTCACTGTTTTTGCTCTTTCTGCATCCAAGATGATACCTACTCCTCTTTGGTGTTCAGTACCTCCAGAATACATTATTCTATGTTTATCAGAATATATCTCCCCTGATCCGGTGTATCTCATTTCGCAAAGTCCCAGTAATTGTAAACCCATTCTTTTTATTTCTTGTATGACATTCATATTTCATATATTTCATATTACTTCATATTTGCCTGTAACTATTTCTACCCTAACTTCACATTTGCCTGTAACCATCTCTACCCTAACTTCATATTTGCCTGTAACCATCTCTACCATAACTTCACATATGCCTGTAACCATCTCTACCCTAACTTCACATTTGCCTGTAACCATCTCTACCCTAACTTCACATTTGCCTGTAACCATCTCTACCCTAACTTCACATTTGCCTGTAACCATCTCTACCCTAACTTCACATTTGCCTGTAACCATCTCTACCCCAACTTCACATTTGCCTGTAACCATCTCTACCCTAACTTCACATTTGCCTGTAACCATCTCTACCCTAACTTCACATTTGCCTGTAACCATCTCTACCCTAACTTCACATTTGCCTGTAACCATCTCTACCATAACTTCACATTTGCCTGTAACCATCTCTACCCTAACTTCACATTTACCTGTAACCATCTCTACCCTAACTTTATATTTGCCAGTAACCATCTCTACCATAACTTCACATTTGCCTGTAACCATCTCTACCCTAACTTCACATTTGCCTGTAACCATCTCTTCCATAAACTTCATATTTGCCTGTAACCATCTCTACCATAACTTCATATTTGCCTGTAACCATCTCTACCATAAACTTCATATTTGCCTGTAACCATCTCTACCCTAACTTCATATTTGCCTGTAACCATCTCTTCCATAAACTTCATATTTGCCTGTAACCATCTCTACCCTAACTTCATATTTGCCTGTAACCATCTCTTCCATAAACTTCATATTTGCCTGTAACCATCTCTACCCTAGCTTCATATTTGCCTGTAACCATCTCTACCCTAACTTCATATTTGCCTGTAACCATCTCTTCCATAAACTTCATATTTGCCTGTAACCATCTCTTCCATAAACTTCATATTTGTCTGTAACCATCTCTACCCTAACTTCATATTTGCCTGTAACCATCTCTACCCTAACATCATATTTCCCTTGACCAATCTCTACTCTAACTTCATAATTGCCTGTAACCATCTCTACCCTAACTTCACATTTGCCTGCAACCATCTCTACCATAACTTCATATTTGCATGTAACCATCTCTACCCTAACTTCAGATTTGCCTGTAACCATCTCTACCATAACTTCATATTTGCCTGTAACCATCTCTACCATAACTTCATATTTGCCTGTAACCATCTCTACCATAACTTCATATTTGCCTGTAACCATCTCTACCATAACTTCATATTTGCCTGTTACCATCTCTACCATAACTTCATATTTGCCTGTAACCATCTCTTCCATAAACTTCATATTTGCCTGTAACCATCTCTATCCTAACTTCATATTTGCCTGTAACCATCTCTAACCTAACTTCATATTTGCCTGTAACCATCTCTTCCATAAACTTCATATTTGCCTGTAACTATCTCTACCCTAACTTCATATTTCCCTTGACCAATCTCTACTCTAACTTCATATTTGCCTGTAACCATCTCTACCCTAACTTCATATTTCCCTTGACCAATCTTTACCCTAACTTCATATTTGCCTGTAACCATCTCTACCCTAACTTCACATTTGCATGTAACCAACTCTACCCTAACTTCACATTTGCATGTAACCATCTATACCCTAACTTCAAATTTGCATGTAACCAACTCTACCCTAACTTCACATTTGCATGTAACCATCTCTACCCTAACTTCACATTTGCATGTAACCAACTGTAAAAAACTTCACATTTGCCTGTAACCATCTCTACCCTAACTTCACATTTGCCTGTAACCATCTCTACCCTAACTTCACATTTGCCTGTAACCATCTCTACCCTAACTTCACATTTGCCTGTAACCATCTCTACCTTAACTTCACATTTGCCTGTAACCATCTCTACCTTAACTTCACATTTGCCTGTAACCATCTCTACCTTAACTTCACATTTGCCTATAACCATTTCTACCATAACTTCACATTTGCCTGTAACTATCTCTACCATAACTTCATATTTGCCTGTAACCATCTCTACCATAACTTCATATTTGCATGTAACCATCTCTTCCATAAACTTCATATTTTCCTGTAACCATCTCTACCCTAACTTCATATTTTCCTGTAACCATCTCTTCCATAAACTTCATATTTGCCTGTAACCATCTTTTCGATAAACTTCATATTTGCCTGTAACCATCTCTACCCTAACTTCATATTTGCCTGTAACCATCTCTACCCTAACTTCATATTTCCCTTGACCAATCTCTACTCTAACTTCATATTTGCCTGTAACCATCTCTACCCTAACTTCACATTTTCCTGCAACCATCTTTACCCTAACTTCACATTTGCCTGTAACCATCTCTACCATAACTTCATATTTGCCTGTAACCATATCTACCATAACTTCATATTTGCCTGTAACCATCTCTACCATAACTTCATATTTGCCTGTAACCATCTCTACCCTAACTTCATATTTGCCTGTAACCATCTCTACCATAACTTCATATTTGCCTGTAACCATCTCTTCCATAAACTTCATATTTGCCTGTAACCATCTCTACTCTAGCTTCATATTTGCCTGTAACCATCTCTTCCATAAACTTCATATTTGCCTGTAACCATCTCTACCCTAACTTCATATTTGCTTGTAACCATCTCTTCCATAAACTTCATATTTGCCTGTAACCATCTCTACCCTAACTTCATATTTGCCTGTAACCATCTCTTCCATAAACTTCATATTTGCCTGTAACCATCTCTACCATAACTTCATATTTGCCTGTAACCATCTCTTCCATAAACTTCATATTTGCCTGTAACCATCTCTACCCTAACTTCATATTTGCCTGTAACCATCTCTTCCATAAACTTCATATTTGCCTGTAACCATCTCTACCCTAACTTCATATTTGCCTGTAACCATCTCTTCCATAAACTTCATATTTGCCTGTAACCATCTCTACCCTAGATTCATATTTGCCTGTAACCATCTCTACCCTAACTTCATATTTGCCTGTAACCATCTCTTCCATAAACTTCATATTTGCCTGTAACCATCTCTACCATAACTTCATATTTGCCTGTAACCATCTCTACCCTAACTTCATATTTGCCTGTAACCATCTCTACCCTAACTTCATATTTGCCTGTAACCATCTCTACCATAACTTCATATTTGCCTGTAACCATCTCTACCCTAACTTCATATTTCCCTTGACCAATCTCTACTCTAACTTCATATTTGCCTGTAACCATCTCTACCCTAACTTCACATTTGCCTGCAACCATCTCTACCCTAACTTCACATTTGCCTGCAACCATCTATACCATAACTTCATATTTGCCTGTAACCATCTCTACCATAACTTCATATTTGCCTGTAACCATCTCTACCATAACTTCATATTTGCCTGTAACCATCTCTACCATAACTTCATATTTGCCTGTAACCATCTCTTCCATAAACTTCATATTTGCCTGTAACCATCTCTACCCTAGCTTCATATTTGCCTGTAACCATCTCTTCCATAAACTTCATATTTGCCTGTAACCATCTCTACCCTAACTTCATATTTGTTTGTAACCATCTCTTCCATAAACTTCATATTTGCCTGTAACCATCTCTACCCTAACTTCATATTTGCCTGTAACCATCTCTTCCATAAACTTCATATTTGCCTGTAACCATCTCTACCATAACTTCATATTTGCCTGTAACCATCTCTACCATAACTTCATATTTGCCTGTAACCATCTCTACCATAACTTCATATTTGCCTGTAACCATCTCTTCCATAAACTTCATATTTGCCTGTAAACATCTCTACCCTAACTTCATATTTGCCTGTAACCATCTCTTCCATAAACTTCATATTTGCCTGTAACCATCTCTACCCTAACTTCATATTTGCCTGTAACCATCTCTTCCATAAACTTCATATTTGCCTGTAACCATCTCTACCCTAGCTTCATATTTGCCTGTAACCATCTCTACCCTAACTTCATATTTGCCTGTAACCATCTCTTCCATAACTTCATATTTGCCTGTAACCATCTCTTCCATAAACTTCATATTTGCCTGTAACCATCTCTACCCTAACTTCATATTTGCCTGTAACCATCTCTTCCATAAACTTCATATTTGCCTGTAACCATTTCTACCCTAACTTCATATTTGCCTGTAACCATCTCTACCCTAACATCATATTTCCCTTGACCAATCTCTACTCTAACTTCATATTTGCCTGTAACCATCTCTACCCTAACTTCATATTTGCCTGTAACCATCTCTACCATAACTTCACATTTGCCTGTAACCATCTCTACCCTAACTTCATATTTGCCTGTAACCATCTCTACCCTAACTTCACATTTGCCTGCAACCATCTCTACCATAACTTCATATTTGCATGTAACCATCTCTACCCTAACTTCAGATTTGCCTGTAACCATCTCTACCATAACTTCACATTTTCCTGTAACTATTTCTATCATAACTTCATCATCATCTTCATGAAGTACCGGGCCTAGTGGCGTAGGTGATCATGTCTCTCCACAACTTTTTATCTCAGCAGCTATCTATCATTTCTGTTGTTGACCTTCAGCCAAGATACTCTCTTAATCTGTCTGTTATTTTTTCTCTTTGCTTCCCTCTATCTCTTCGTCCCTCAATTTTTCCAGTTGTTACAATATATTCAAGTTGTTCTCTTCTCATTACATGGCCAAAAAATGATGATTGTCTCTTCCTAATATTGGAAATTAGCTCTCTTTTTGCTTTGACCTCTCTCAGAACCTCTTCATTACTCTTCTTAGCTGTCCATGGTATTCTCAATATTCTTCTGTAAAACCACATTTCTACAGACTCCAGTGATTTTCTTGTCTGTTGTCCTATTGTCCATGACTCGCATCCGTATGTTAAGACTGGCTCTAAGTAATATTTAAGAACTCTTTTTCTTGTTTCTATTGTCAAAAATGGATTGCATAGTATTTTCCTCATTTTTTGGAAAGCTGCTTTTGCCTGAACCATTCTGCATCTCACCTCTTTTGTACATCTTCCGTCTGAGGTTAACAAAGTTCCCAAATATTTAAATTCATTTACCTGTTTTAATATTGTTCCACTTGTCTTTATTTTGCACTGAGTTGATGTCTTTTTCTTTGTTGTTACCATTATCTCTGTCTTTTTGCTATTAAGGCTGATTCCTTTATTTTTGCTTTCTTTCACTATAATGTCCAACATTTCTTGTAACTCATTTTCACTCTTAGCGATTAAGACTGTATCATCAGCATACTTTAGATTATTTATATTATGACCTCCAATTGTTATTCCAGGCATGCCCCTTATGGATCATAAAATAATCTCACTATAAATATTAAACAAATCTGGTGACAGCACACAACCTTGTCTAACACCCTGTTTTATTTGTTGAAACATTCCCAATTGGTTTCCAGTTCTTATGGTCGCTGTTTGTTGCCAGTACATGTTCTTTATTATTCTTTGATCTTTGCTGTCTACTTTTATGCTTTCTAAAATGTTGATTATTTCTTGGTGCTTTACATTGTCAAATGCCTTGGTGTCATCTATGAAACATAGGTATAGATCTGTTTTCACCTCTATGGCTCTTTCTACTGAAGATCTTATGATATAAATGGCATTGCTTGTTCCTTTACCTCTAACAAAACCACACTGTTCATCGCTAATTTCTGGACTGATTTTGTTTCGCACTCTTCGCATGATGCTTCTTATTAATATCTTAGTCACATGACTCATAAGGCTTATTGTGCGATGATCATCGCATTCAATCGCACCTGATTTCTTTGGTAGGGATATGAATATTGATTTGAGCATGTCGTCTGGTATATATCCGCTGTTGTAGATATCATTCAATATTTTTGTTATTATTTCTATTCCAAAATCACCCATGGCTTCAATCTCTTCTTTAGTTATATTATCTGGTCCAGGAGCTTTGCATGCTTTCATATTGCACAAGGCATCTTCCACTTCTTCTCTCAGTATTTCTGGTCCTTCTCCATTATCCTTAATATTTACTTCCGTTCGTTCATCATTATAAAGATCTTTAATGTATTCTGTCCATCGTTCCCTTATGTTTTCTTGATCAATCAACAGTTCTCCTTCCTTTGATCTTAAACATCCAGTTTTTGATTGCGTTTTTATTCCTGTTAATTCCTCAATTTGTTTGTATATAGCTTTAGCGTCTCCTTTTTGTTGCAATTCAATCTCTTTGCATCTCTCTTTTAGCCTTGCTTCTTTTGTTTCATTGCATTTTACTACAATTTCTTTATTTAATCTCTTATACTCATCTTTATTTTCTTTATTTCTTCTTGTATCCATTAGCTGCAAAATGTCATCTGTCATCCATTTTTTCCTTGAATTTGTCCTCACTGGTCGTATGAACTCTGATGTTTGTTGCATTGTCTCTTTTTGCATTTCCCACTGTTCATCAATGCTTTGTATCTTCTCTATTGCATTGTACCAGTTCTGAATTGTGATTTTATACTTGTCTTGCAGCTTAATTTCTGATTTTAGTAAATCTAAATTTAACTTGATGTTAACTGAGGCTCATTTTGTTCTTTTTAATTTTACTCTAAGCTTTCCCACAACTGGTACATGATCACTATTGCAATCTGCCCCAGGTCTAGTTTTCACACACACCAGACTGTTTCTAAATCTATAGCTAATCATTATATAATCAATTTGATTATGTGTGTTGTCCCCTGGGCTTTTCCATGTCCACAGATGTCTTGGATGTTGCTTAAACCAGGTGTTTCCTATCATCATGTTGTGTGTTCTTGCCCAGTCAATAAGTTTCTCACTTCTTTCATTCCTCTCACCTAAGCCATAATGACCAACTACTTCCTCAACTCTTTCCTTTCCTACTTTTGCGTTAAAATCCCCTATAACTATGGTGTTTTCGTGTGGTTTGCATTCATGAAGTGCCTCATTTAACTCGTCGTAAAATTTATCAATAGTTTCCTCTAGACTGTCTGCTATTGGTGCATAAACTTGTATAAGATTTATGTCTATTGGCTTTCCATTCAATTTCACTAAAAGGACTCTGTCAGATATTAGGTAAAAGCCTTTCACTGTTTTTGCTCTTTCTGCATCCAAGATGATACCTACTCCTCTTTGGTGTTCAGTACCTCCAGAATATATTATTCTATGTTTATCAGAATATATCTCCCCTGATCCGGTGTATCTCATTTCGCAAAGTCCCAGTAATTGTAAACCCATTCTTTTTATTTCTTGTATGACATTCATATTTCATATATTTCATATTACTTCATATTTGCCTGTAACTATTTCTACCCTAACTTCACATTTGCCTGTAACCATCTCTACCCTAACTTCACATTTGCCTGTAACCATCTCTACCATAACTTCACATATGTCTGTAACCATCTCTACCCTAACTTCACATTTGCCTGTAACCATCTCTACCCTAACTTCACATTTGCCTGTAACCATCTCTACCCTAACTTCACATTTGCCTGTAACCATCTCTACCATAACTTCACATTTGCCTGTAACCATCTCTACCCTAACTTCACATTTGCCTGTAACCATCTCTACCCTAACTTCACATTTGCCTGTAACCATCTCTACCCCAACTTCACATTTGCCTGTAACCATCTCTACCCTAACTTCACATTTGCCTGTAACCATCTCTACCCTAACTTCACATTTGCCTGTAACCATCTCTACCCTAACTTCACATTTGCCTGTAACCATCTCTACCATAACTTCACATTTGCCTGTAACCATCTCTACCCTAACTTCACATTTGCCTGTAACCATCTCTACCCTAACTTCACATTTGCCTGTAACCATCTCTACCCTAACTTCACATTTGCCTGTAACCATCTCTACCCTAACTTCACACCTCCTACCCTCAGAAGAAACAACAAATCTTACCCCATAATCTGAAGCATGAGAAGGGGCTGACTGATTATAGTGGTAACCATAACCACCCCAGGAATAGTGACCAGCATAATAGTGTCCATGTGTGTTGGGCGGAGCAGTGGATTGAGACACATTAGATGTAACTTCACTGGGTCTGGTGGATGAAAGAAAGTGGACAACACCTTCAATTACTGTTTTTTGTCATTAAAAAAATAACAACTATTACTTCTGTTGCAACTATTTCTTTTCTTCCTATTGAGCTGGTAGTATGCATAATTTTTCTGTTAACTGTTCTGTGTTCCTTTTGTTCATGTATTTGTTTCTGACAAACCCCACATAAGTTGTACAATATCTGACAGCTGCTGTTGGCCACCCCACATAGGTTGTACAATATCTGACAGCTGCTGTTGGCCACCCCACATAGGTTGTACAATATCTGACAGCTGCTGTTGGCCACCCCACATAGGTTGTACAATATCTGACAGCTGCTGTTGGCCACCCCACATAGGTTGTACAATATCTGACAGCTGCTGTTGGCCACCCCACATAGGTTGTACAATATCTGACAGCTGCTGTTGGCCACCCCACATAGGTTGTACAATATCTGACAGCTGCTGTTGGCCACCCCACATAGGTTGTACATTATCTGACAGCTGCTGTTGGCCACCCCACATAGGTTGTACAATATCTGACAGCTGCTGTTGGCTACCCCACATAGGTTGTACACTATCTGACAGCTGCTGTTGGCCACCCCACATAGGTTGTACAATATCTGACAGCTGCTGTTGGCCACCCCACATAGGTTGTACAATATCTGACAGCTGCTGTTGGCCACCCCACATAGGTTGTACAATATCTGACAGCTGCTGTTGGCCACCCCACATAGGTTGTACAATATCTGACAGCTGCTGTTGGCCACCCCACATAGGTTGTACAATATCTGACAGCTGCTGTTGGCCACCCCACATAGGTTGTACAATATCTGACAGCTGCTGTTGGCCACCCCACATAGGTTGTACAATATCTGACAGCTGCTGTTGGCCACTCCACATAGGTTGTACAATATCTGACAGCTGCTGTTGACTACCCCACATAGGTTGTACACTATCTGACAGCTGCTGTTGGCCACCCCACATAGGTTGTACAATATCTGACAGCTGCTGTTGGCCACCTCACATAGGTTGTACAATATCTGACAGCTGCTGTTGGCCACCCCACATAGGTTGTACAATATCTGACAGCTGCTGTTGGCCACCCCACATAGGTTTTACAATATCTGACAGCTGCTGTTGGCCACCCCACATAGGCTGTACAATATCTGACAGCTGCTGTTGGCCACCCCACATAGGCTGTACAATATCTGACTGCTGTAGATGGCCACCCCACATAGGCTGTACAATATCTGACTGCTGTAGATGGCCACCCCACATAGGTTGTACAATATCTGACTGCTGTAGATGGCCACTCGACATAAGCTGTACAATATCTGACTGCTGTAGATGGCCACCCCACATAGGTTGTACAATATCTGACTGCTGTAGATGGCCACTCGACATAAGCTGTACAATATCTGACTGCTGTAGATGGCCACCCCACATAGGTTGTACAATATCTGACTGCTGTAGATGGCCACCCCACATAGGTTGTACAATATCTGACTGCTGTAGATGGCCACTCGACATAAGCTGTACAATATCTGACTGCTGTAGATGGCCACCCCACATAGGTTGTACAATATCTGACTGCTGTAGATGGCAACTCGACATAAGCTGTACAATATCTGACTGCTGTAGATGGCCACCCCACATAGGTTGTACAATATCTGACTGCTGTAGATGGCAACTCGACATAAGCTGTACAATATCTGACTGCTGTAGATGGCCACCCCACATAGGTTGTACAATATCTGACTGCTGTAGATGGCCACTCGACATAAGCTGTACAATATCTGACTGCTGTAGATGGTCACCCCACATAGGTTGTACAATATCTGACTGCTGTAGATGGCCACTCGACATAAGCTGTACAATATCTGACTGCTGTAGATGGCCACTCGACATAAGCTGTACAATATCTGACTGCTGTAGATGGCCACCCCACATAGGCTGTACAATATCTGACTGCTGTAGATGGCCACCCCACATAGGCTGTACAATATCTGACTGCTGTAGATGGCAACTCGACATAAGCTGTACAACCTATACAGTGTGGATGGCCACTCCTCATAGGCTGTACAATATCTGACTGCTGTAGATGGCCACCCCACATAGGCTGTACAATATCTGACTGCTGTAGATGGCCACCCCACATAGGCTGTACAATATCTGACTGCTGTAGATGGCCACCCCACATAGGCTGTACAATATCTGACTGCTGTAGATGGCCACCCCACATAGGCTGTACAATATCTGACTGCTGTAGATGGCCACCCCACATAGGCTGTACAATATCTGACTGCTGTAGATGGCCACCCCACATAGGCTGTACAATATCTGACTGCTGTAGATGGCCACCCCACATAAGCTGTACAATATCTGACTGCTGTAGATGGCCACCCCACATAGGCTGTACAATATCTGACTGCTGTAGATGGCCACCCCACATAGGCTGTACAATATCTGACTGCTGTAGATGGCCACCCCACATAGACTGTACAATATCTGACTGCTGTAGATGGCCACCCCACATAGGCTGTACAATATCTGACTGCTGTAGATGGCCACCCCACATAAGCTGTACAATATCTGACTGCTGTAGATGGCCACCCCACATACAATACCTGACTGCTGTAGATAGCCACCCCACATACAATATCTGACTGCTGTAGATGGCCACCCCACATAGACTGTACAATATCTGACTGCTGTAGATGGCCACCCCACATAAGCTGTACAATATCTGACTGCTGTAGATGGCCACCCCACATAGGTTGTACAATATCTGACTGCTGTAGATGGCCACCCCACATAAGCTGTACAATATCTGACTGCTGTAGATGGCCACCCCACATAGGCTGTACAATATCTGACTGCTGTAGATGGCCACCCCACATAGGCTGTACAATATCTGACTGCTGTAGATGGCCACCCCACATAGGCTGTACAATATCTGACTGCTGTAGATGGCCACCCCACATAGGCTGTACAATATCTGACTGCTGTAGATGGCCACCCCACATAGGCTGTACAATATCTGACTGCTGTAGATGGCCACCCCACATAGGCTGTACAATATCTGACTGCTGTAGATGGCCACCCCACATAGGCTGTACAATATCTGACTGCTGTAGATGGCCACCCCACATAGGCTGTACAATATCTGACTGCTGTAGATGGCCACCCCACATAGGCTGTACAATATCTGACTGCTGTAGATGGCCACCCCACATAGGCTGTACAATATCTGACTGCTGTAGATGGCCACCCCACATAGGCTGTACAATATCTGACTGCTGTAGATGGCCACCCCACATAGGCTGTACAATATCTGACTGCTGTAGATGGCCACCCCACATAGGCTGTACAATATCTGACTGCTGTAGATGGCCACTCCACATAGGCTGTACAATATCTGACTGCTGTAGATGGCCACCCCACATAGGCTGTATAATATCTGACTGCTGTAGATGGCCACCCCACATAGGCTGTACAATATCTGACTGCTGTAGATGGCCACCCCACATACAATACCTGACTGCTGTAGATAGCCACCCCACATACAATATCTGAATGCTGTAGATGGCCCCCCTACATACAAAATCTGACTGCTGTAGTTGCCCCCCCCCATGGGTTGTACAATATCTGACTGCTGTAGATGCCCCCCCCCTCTTCTTTGACATGTTCTGCCCCAAGTGTCAGTGATCACAGAGAGGGTTGAGGCAACAGTTTACTGATGGGTCAACTCTTGGCTTAGTTCATGAACTGATGTAGAGCCTTGGGATCTTGTTGTCATTGCTAAATTATTTGGATTTTCTTTCTAGAAATTGTGACAGGCTCAAGTAGGGAAACAAACAAGTTGAAATCATTGAGAAGATGTAGCAGCCAAATGTCATTCCTATGATGAAAGTGACCCCCAGGGATCTGCAACTACACTGACACCCCCCCCCCAGGCATCTGAAACAATACAGACACCTTTTCATATCTGACTCTACACTGAACCCTCCCTCCCCCCTTTCCCAATGTATCTGGAACTACACTGACATGACATCCAGGTATCTGGAACTACACTGACACCCCCCCCCCCACCAACATAACCAGTATTTGAAACTAAACTGACCCCCTCCCCCCCAAAGTATATGGAACTACACTGGCACCCCCCTCCCCCAAGGTATCTGGAGCTACACCGACCCCCCCCCCAGGTATTTGGAACTAAACTGACCCCCCACCCAAGGTGTCTGGAGCTACACTGCCCCCCCCCCCCAAAGGGCACCATCTTCAAACTGAGAACCAGTCATGTACAACTGAACAACCACATCAATAGAAAACAACGAAACCACCAAACACCAGCATGTCTGTGAACACCCACATGAAACAACGTCACCTTTTTGACTGTCCACAGCTCACTGTCATCAGAGCAACCTATTTTCTCAAAGACCTGATAAATGTAACACCTTGTACAGAACTACAAAGGCAACTCAGGAATACCTGCAGATATTATTACACAGCATTAGGTCGAAGGGTGTCCACTCACAGGCTTCTGTATCAATAACAGCAACACAGGAACTCAGAAATACCTGCAGATGTCACTACTTGGCACTGGGCCGAAGGGTGTCCACTCACAGGTTTCTGTATCAATAACAGCAACACAGGAACTCAGAAATACCTGCAGATGTCACTACTTGGCACTGGGCCGAAGGGTGTCCACTCACAGGCTTCTGTATCAATAACAGCAACACAGGAACTCAGAAATACCTACAGATGTCACTACTTGGCACTGGGCCGAAGGGTGTCCACTCACAGGTTTCTGTATCAATAACAGCAACACAGGAACTCAGAAATACCTGCAGATGTCACTACTTGGCACTGGGCCGAAGGGTGTCCACCCACAGGATTCTGAAACCACAACAACAATTCCAACTTTCCTCTTCCCATGATGTTCCCAAAAGTGTTGATGGTTTCTTTCTGATGTTTTTTAGGACCTCTCTGTTTGTCTACTGTCCATGATGTTCCCAAAAGTGTTGATGGTTTCTTTCTGATGTTTTTTAGGACCTCTCTGTTTGTCTACTGTCCATGATGTTCCCAAAAGTGTTGATGGTTTCTTTCTGATGTTTTTTAGGACCTCTCTGTTTGTCTACTGTCCATGATTTATTTCCATGGTTCAGAATTGACACTATATAGCACGGATGAACTCTCTTTCTCACTTCTATCAGCATAGTCTTGTTACACAAGAAATTTTTCATTTTCTGAAATGTTATTTTGGCCTGAGCTTTTCTACTTTGTATTTCTGTGGTGCATTTTCCATCAGATCTTATTATTGTGCCCAAGTATTTGACACATTGAACTTGTTTCAGATTTGTCCCATTTATTTTTATGCTGCATGATGATGATGATTGTTTCTTCGATATGTCCATTACTTTTGTTTTAACTTTTAAACTGATAGACCTTTCTTGTTGCTTTCCTTCACTATTATGTCTATCATTTTTTTGTAGTTCATTCTCTGTCTCTGCTATTAAGACACAAGTCCTCTGTTACAGAAAGCAGTACAAACCTATTTCCCTACAAAATTAGGTCGATTAACAAATGTGTGGGCTCACACACTCACCCAATATAGACACATCTATTTCCCCAACAAATTAGGCTGATCTACAAGCCCCCCCACCCAATACAAGACAAAGCTTCACACATCTATTTCTATGCCAAGTCAGGCTGGACAACAAGCCCACCACACACACACACAAATCTACACACATCTATTTCCATGCCAAGTTAGGCTGGACAACAAGCCCACCACACACACACACAAATCTACACACATCTATTTCCATGCCAAGTCAGGCTGGACAACAAGCCCACCACACACACACACAAATCTACACACATCTATTTCCATGCCAAGTTAGGCTGGACAACAAGCCCACCACAAACACACAAAGCTACACACGTCTATTTCCATGCCAAGTTAGGCTGGACAACAAGCCTACCACACACAAAGCTACACACATCTATTTCCATGCCAAGTTAGGCTGGACAACAAGCCCACCACACACACACACACAAACACACAAAGCTACACACATCTATTTCCATGCCAAGTTAGGCTGGACAACAAGCCCACCACACACACACACAAACATCTATTTCCATGCCAAGTTAGGCTGGACAACAAGCCTACCACACACACACACACACACAAACACACAAAGCTACACACATCTATTTCCATGCCAAGTTAGGCTGGACAACTAGCCCACCACACACACACACACAAATCTACACATATCTATTTCCATGCCAAGTTAGGCTGGACAACAAGCCCACCACACACACACACAAAGCTACACACATCTATTTCCATGCCAAGTTAGGCTGGACAAGTCTACCACACACACACACAAAGCTACACACATCTATTTCCATGCCAAGTTAGGCTGGACAACAAGCCCACCACACACACACACACAAAGCTACACACATATATTTCCATGCCAAGTTAGGCTGGACAACAAGCCCACCACACACACACAAAGCTACAAACATCTATTTCCATGCCAAGTTAGGCTGGACAACAAGCCTACAACACACACACACACATCTATTTCCATGCCAAGTTAGGCTGGACAACAAGCTTACCACAAACACACAAAGCTACACACATCTATTTCCATGCCAAGTTAGGCTGGACAACAAGCCCACCACAAGCACACAAAGCTACACACATCTATTTCCATGCCAAGTTAGGCTGGACAACAAGCCCACCACACACACACACAAAGCTATACACATCTATTTCCATGCCAAGTTAGGCTGGACAACAAGCCCACCACAAACACACAAAGCTACACACATCTATTTCCATGCCAAGTTAGGCTGGACAACAAGCCCACCACACACACACAAAGCTACACACATCTATTTCCATGCCAAGTTAGGCTGGACAACAAGCCCACCACAAACACACAAAGCTACACACATCTATTTCCATGCCAAGTTAGGCTGAACAACAAGCCCACCACACACACACACAAAGCTACACACATCTATTTCCATGCCAAGTTAGGCTGGACAACAAGCCCACCACAAACACACAAAGCTACACACATCTATTTCCATGCCAAGTTAGGCTGGACAACAAGCCAACTACAAGCACACAAAGCTACACACATCTATTTCCATGCCAAGTTAGGCTGGACAACAAGCCAACTACAAGCACACAAAGCTACACACATCTATTTCCATGCCAAGTTAGGCTGGACAACAAGCCCACCACAAACACACAAAGCTACACACATCTATTTCCATGCCAAGTTAGGCTGGACAACAAGCCAACTACAAGCACACAAAGCTACACACATCTATTTCCATGCCAAGTTAGGCTGGACAACAAGCCCACCACAAACACACAAAGCTACACACATCTATTTCCATGCCAAGTTAGGCTGGACAACAAGCCCACCACAAACACACAAAGCTACACACATCTATTTCCATGCCAAGTTAGGCTGGACAACAAGCCCCACACACACAAAGCTACACACATCTATTTCCATGCCAAGTTAGGCTGGACAACAAGCCCACTACACACAAAGCTACACACATCTATTTCCATGCCAATTTAGGCTGGACAACAAGCCCACTACACACAAAGCTACACACATCTATTTCCATGCCAAGTTAGGCTGGACAACAAGCCCACCACAAACACACAAAGCTACACACATCTATTTCCATGCCAAGTTAGGCTGGACAACAAGCCAACTACAAGCACACAAAGCTACACACATCTATTTCCATGCCAAGTTAGGCTGGACAACAAGCCCACCACAAACACACAAAGCTACACACATCTATTTCCATGCCAAGTTAGGCTGGACAACAAGCCCACCACAAACACACAAAGCTACACACATCTATTTCCATGCCAAGTTAGGCTGGACAACAAGCCCACTACACACAAAGCTACACACATCTATTTCCATGCCAAGTTAGGCGGGACAACAAGCCAACTACAAGCACACAAAGCTACACACATCTATTTCCATGCCAAGTTAGGCTGGACAACAAGCCCACCACAAACACACAAAGCTACACACATCTATTTCCATGCCAAGTTAGGCTGGACAACAAGCCCACCACAAACACACAAAGCTACACACATCTATTTCCATGCCAAGTTAGGCTGGACAACAAGCCTACCACACACACACAAAGCTACACACATCTATTTCCATGCCAAGTTAGGCTGGACAACAAGCCCACCACAAACACACAAAGCTACACACATCTATTTCCATGCCAAGTTAGGCTGGACAACAAGCCCACCACAAACACACAAAGCTACACACATCTATTTCCATGCCAAGTTAGGCTGGACAACAAGCCCACCACAAACACAAAGCTACACACATCTATTTCCATGCCAAGTTAGGCTGGACAACAAGCCCACCACACACACACAAAGCTACACACATCTATTTCCATGCCAAGTTAGGCTGGACAACAAGCCCACCACACACACACAAAGCTACACACATCTATTTCCATGCCAAGTTAGGCTGGACAACAAGCCCACCACAAGCACACAAAGCTACACACATCTATTTCCATGCCAAGTTAGGCTGGACAACAAGCCCACCACAAACACACAAAGCTACACACATCTATTTCCATGCCAAGTTAGGCTGGACAACAAGCCTACCACACACAAAGCTACACACATCTATTTCCATGCCAAGTTAGGCTGGACAACAAGCCCACCACAAACACACAAAGCTACACACATCTATTTCCATGCCAAGTTAGGCTGGACAACAAGCCCACCACAAACACACAAAGCTACACACATCTATTTCCATGCCAAGTTAGGCTGGACAACAAGCCCACAAAGCTACACACATCTATTTCCATGCCAAGTTAGGCTGGACAACAAGCCAACTATTACCTCTTAATGGAAGCCAGGCTAACTTTGATGGGCCTGCGCCCTAAGCCTGTCATATGTTGCATCTCTATCAGTGCCCGCTGCTGGTCACTCTCCTCTGAGAAACGAACAAATCCAAATCCTTTGCTCTTTCCATTCTGATCTAAGACAACTGTAAGTCCAAGACACAATATGTGATATCAACTATGCTACATATGAAATAGGTCCAGTACACAATATGTGATATCAACTATGCTACATATGAAATAAGTCCAACACAATATGTGATATCAACTATGCTACATATGAAATAAGTCCAGTACACAATATGTGATATCAACTATGCTACATATGAAATAAGTCCATTACAATATGTGATATCAACTATGCTACATATGAAATAAGTCCAATACAATATGTGATATCAACTATGCTACATATGAAATACCAAGCTGGACAGGTCAAGTAAAATGGCTAGAGTGATAATGTTCTTGACTGAATTTAGACTTTTGGTTTTAAAGAGTCTTCTTGTGTAGAGTACAGCGCTAGATGTCAATGAGTTTGAAGAAAGTGGTGATCAGTTCAAGGCTGGTGACACCTCCATACAGCTTGTCTCAGTGATGGCCACAAGTCTTCTGTAGAGTACAGCCCTAGATGTCAATGAGTTTGAAGAAAGTGGTGATCAGTTCAAGGCTGGTGACACCTATATACAGCTTGTCTCAGTGATGGCCACAAGTCTTCTTTGTGTAGAGTACAGCCCTAGATGTCAATGAGTTTGAAGAAAGTGGTGATCAGTTCAAGGCTGGTGACACCTCCATACAGCTTGTCTCAGTGATGGCCACCAGTCTTCTTGTGTAGAGTACAGCCCTAGATGTCAATGAGTTTGAAGAAAGTGGTGATCAGTTCAAGGCTGGTGACACCTCCATACAGCTTGTCTCAGTGATGGCCACAAGTCTTCTTTGTGTAGAGTACAGCCCTAGATGTCAATGAGTTTGAAGAAAGTGGTGATCAGTTCAAGGCTGGTGACACCTCCATACAGCTTGTCTCAGTGATGGCCACCAGTCTTCTTGTGTAGAGTACAGCCCTAGATGTCAATGAGTTTGAAGAAAGTGGTGATCAGTTCAAGGCTGGTGACACCTCCATACAGCTTGTCTCAGTGATGGCCACCAGTCTTCTTGTGTAGAGTACAGCCCTAGATGTCAATGAGTTTGAAGAAAGTGGTGATCAGTTCAAGGCTGGTGACACCTCCATACAGCTTGTCCCAGTGATGGCCACCAGTCTTGTGTAGAGTACAGCCCTAGATGTCAATGAGTTTGAAGAAAGTGGTGATCAGTTCAAGGCTGGTGACACCTCCATACAGCTTGTCTCAGTGATGGCCACCAGTCTTCTTGTGTAGAGTACAGCCCTAGATGTCAATGAGTTTGAAGAAAGTGGTGATCAGTTCAAGGCTGGTGACACCTCCATACAGCTTGTCCCAGTGATGGCCACCAGTCTTCTTGTGTAGAGTACAGCCCTAGACGTCAATGAGTTTGAAGAAAGTGGTGATCAGTTCAAGGCTGGTGACACCTCCATACAGCTTGTCTCAGTGATGGCCACAAGTCTTCTGTAGAGTACAGCCCTAGATGTCAATGAGTTTGAAGAAAGTGGTGATCAGTTCAAGGCTGGTGACACCTCCATACAGCTTGTCCCAGTGATGGCCACAAGTCTTCTGTAGAGTACAGCCCTAGATATCAATGAGTTTGAAGAAAGTGGTGATCAGTTCAAGGCTGGTGACACCTCCATACAGCTTGTCCCAGTGATGGCCACAAGTCTTCTGTAGAGTACAGCCCTAGATGTCAATGAGTTTGAAGAAAGTGGTGATCAGCTCAAGGCTGGTGACACCTCCATACAGCTTGTCTCAGTGATGGCCACCAGTCTTCTTGTGTAGAGTACAGCCCTAGATGTCAATGAGTTTGAAGAAAGTGGTGATCAGTTCAAGGCTGGTGACACCTCCATACAGCTTGTCTCAGTGATGGCCACCAGTCTTCTTGTGTAGAGTACAGCCCTAGATGTCAATGAGTTTGAAGAAAGTGGTGATCAGTTCAAGGCTGGTGGCACCTCCATACAGCTTGTCTCAGTGATGGCCACCAGTCTTCTTGTGTAGAGTACAGCCCTAGATGTCAATGAGTTTGAAGAAAGTGGTGATCAGTTCAAGGCTGGTGACACCTCCATACAGCTTGTCTCAGTGATGGCCACAGGAGCCTTTAGTGTTCACCATATGTTGGGTGTGGTCGAAGCAGATGTCCAGCAGCCATTTTGCCAGTGCCACAGTCACATCCATCACAGGTTCCTATCCTTAGGGCATTAAAAAGATGGTACTTCACTCTGTTGTGGCTTGTCCAGTCTTCATTACTATTGCTTGTTTTTTTTCTTTTGAGCTGGTAGTAGGCATAAGAAGAATAGGTAGAATTGGATGGAAAGAAAAGAAAACAAACAAGGAAGTTTTAAAACAACTAAAAGAGAACTACTAAACACAATTAGAGCAAGACAAATGAAATTTTTGGGTCATGTTAAAAGACACAACAGCCTAATAAAAGTAAAATTGGAAGGGAAAATACAAGGTAAAAGAGGCAGAGGCAGACCAAGACTAACATTGACGAGTAACATAAAAAAATAGACAAGTCAATCTATGACAGCCTGCACCATCAAAGCAAGAAACAGAGTGGAATGGCAATCCATGGTAGCCAACCTTCGCTGCGGAGATGGCACCCGATGATGATGAGTAGGCATAATTTTTCTGGTAACCCTGGTGTTTTGCATTCCATTCGTTCATGGTTTTAAAAAAAATAAAGTCTTTTTTAGTTTTTAGCTCAGACTGGTGTTACAGCAGTCAAGAAATTGCCATATCCACTCTGCAGTCTGCTCCAGCAACCACCAAAGTGTTTGTCTACTCATTGCTGCTGTCCTTCCAGGTAGACGGGACTCGTAAACCTTGGCTGGCAACCCGTCTAGAAGAATGGAAACTTTGACCACAAAATCCTCCACTACCTTGTGGACTAGATTCTAGTTAGAATCGAAGGTTATGGGAGTACACCCAGAGTCAAAGTCTGGTGGGAGGGACCCTAAGGCAGTAGACGGGACTCGTAAACCTTGGCTGGCAACCCGTCTAGAAGAATGGAAACTTTGACCACAAAATCCTCCACTACCTTGTGGACTAGATTCTAGTTAGAATCGAAGGTTATGGGAGTACACCCAGAGTCAAAGTCTGGAGGGAGGGACCCTAAGGCAGTAGACAGCGTTAACCGTCTTTCTGGCATCCCCTGCATCTTCATTCAATTCTGAACGTATGGACTTTGTCCCTCCTTTGGAAATCCTTGATACGAAGTCGAGAGGGGGATAGTGCGACTGGGTAAAGCACTATCTCCATATTCCGTACCCAGGCAGAGTAGGCAAAGTTCACATTAAAAAAATACACAATAGCCTCCACTAGACTGTCTGACAAGACGAAAAGGGCCATGTATATATGAAATAAGTCCAACACAATATGTGATATCAACTATGCTACATATGAAATAAGTCCAACACAATATGTGATATCAACTATGTTACATATGACATAAGTCCAGAACACAATATGTGCTATCTACTATACCACATGGGAGCCGTGCTAACTCAGTGGTTAGTGAACTGGACTACAAAGGACAAGAGATCGAGTTCGATCCCAACCAACGGCTTCCGGGTTCACCCAGCCTTTAATGGGTACCGGATTTTTTCTAGGAAAGTAAAGCGGCACAGGCGTAATAGTGACCTCATTACCCCAAAAATCATGTGCCGAAGGTCTGTAAAATTTATGGTCACTAACACCATATTACCTATACGCCAATTGGTGTGACAGGGGTACTTTACTTTTTTTTTTTTACTTACTATACTACATATATCTCTCTCTCTCTGCAATCAAGACTCAATCAGAGTAGGATTCCAGACTCTCTCATGAAGGCGGCTGTCTGTTTAAGCGAATCGATTGCCCCATATAGTTTCTCCTCCAGGGAGGTGGGCGTGGACCACATTGCTCTTCTCAGGTCTGCGTACTGGGGGCAATCCTGTAGAACATGTTTTGTAGTCATATTGTCCAGTGTACAGTGGCATAAGCTGGTTGTACCTATTTTGAATTTGGTGAACATGTGATTTCTCATTATATTGTGTATTGTGGCCTGTGCGTAGGCGAAGTATGATGACTTGATCCCTCCTTTGATAGTTGGTGGTATCCATCACTCTCGTTATGCTTTGGGTGAACTCGTTTCCATTTTTCATGGTACTGACCCTTGAAGATGGATTTGGCTTCATCATAACTGAGCGGATGGTTCTCTTGTGGTAATCTCCCTCCCTCTTTAGCTAATTTGTCTGTGTGTTCGTTCCCGTGTATATTATAGTGTGAAGGTATCCACTGAATGACTACTCTCTGGAAGTTATTGCATAGTTGGTCCAGGGTTGTTCTCAGGTCATCTAGTTCATTGTTCTTGGGGCTTTTTAGAGCTGATAGTACTGACAATGCATCAGTCAGAATCACCAATTTATTGTGCATGTTATTTTTGTGTTGAGTAGCCAGTGTTCCAGCATCTCTGGTGGCCTCAGTTTCTGCTTTAAAGTTGTTTGAGAATTTTCCAGTATGAAATAAGTCCAAGACACAATATGTGATATCAACTATGTTACAAATGAAATAAGTCCAAAACACAATATGTGATATCAACTATGTTACATATGAAATAAGTCCAGTACAGCATAGGTGATATCAACTATGCTACATATGAAATAAGTCCAAGACACAACATGTGATATCAACTATGTTACATATGAAATAAGTCCAGTACAGCATAGGTGATATCAACTATGCTACATATGAAATAAGTCCAAGACACAACATGTGATATCAACTATGTTACATATGAAATAAGTCCAACACAATATGTGATATCAACTATACTACATATGAAATTAGTTCAGCACACAATAAGTGATATAAACTATGCTACATATGAACTAAATAAATCCACCCACCCACCCACCCATCCATCCATCCACCACCCACCCACCCACCCCTAGCAAGTATATTTCTCTCAAAATATACGGTCTATTGTCTAGTCACATGTTTCCTCTAGCAAGTTTATTTCTCTCCAAGTATATAGGCTTTTGTCTGGTCACATGTTCCTTCTAGCAAGTATATTTCTCTCCAAGTATAGTGTCTATTGTCTAGTCACATGTTTCCTCTAGCAAGTATATTTCTCTCCAAGTATAGTGTCTATTGTCTAGTCACATGTTTCCTCTAGCAAGTATATTTCTCTCCAAGTATAGTGTCTATTGTCTAGTCACATGTTTCCTCTAGCAAGTATATTTCTCTCCAAGTATAGTGTCTATTGTCTAGTCACATGTTTCCTCTAGCAAGTATATTTCTCTCCAAGTATAGTGTCTATTGTCTAGTCACATGTTTCCTCTAGCAAGTATATTTCTCTCCAAGTATAGTGTCTATTGTCTAGTCACATGTTTCCTCTAGCAAGTATATTTCTCTCCAAGTATAGTGTCTATTGTCTAGTCACATGTTTCCTCTAGCAAGTATATTTCTCTCCAAGTATATAGGCTTTTGTCTGGTCACATGTTCCTTCTAGCAAGTATATTTCCCACAAAGTATAGGGTCTATTGTCTAGTCACATGTTCCTTCTATATTTCCCTATGTATATACAACTGTGTGAGAACACACTAACCTATATATATATGTGTGTGTGTTCTCGCACGGTTGTATATATGTAGATACGTATAGACATTGCCGACAGCGTTATAGTTGAGGTAAAGTATACAATATCCCCCCACATATTTGTAGAACCCTTCCACCTATGTTTTGACCCTCCCATTAGATGGTCAACCAGACTAGGTATCCTAGCCCTCGTTTCTTATACCCTCAGGTCACAGCACAATACACAGGGAAAACAATTTTATTTTTATTTCTCATTCTAGTTTAAAATTATTTTGGTTTTGATACATCATTATTAGTTTGCTATGTAGGGCTAATTTTATTGACTTACATGTTTGTGCATGTGTTGTTTGTTGTTCCTGCTGAAGGCCTATTTAGCTGAAACATTGTTCAAATTTGTGCCATCCATTAATTATGTAAAGCTTTAACCATACCTCTTAGACCGTGCGGCTAAAACCACTGTTCCGCTGGCTGAAAAGCTTACGTACGGTGTTCGAAGCTCGCGGTAGACAGAAAGGATTTTTTCTATCGGGGGTGAAATAAAAATCCTGAGTCACACACGTCATGGCGACTGCTTGATCAAGCGGCCTTTATCCCTCTGGTTCTATCGTTGCCCTCCGACATACACCAGCAATGGTACTATGTGCCCCCTGACATACACCAGCAATGGTACTATGTGCCCCCCGACATACACCAGCAATGGTACTATGTGCCCCCCGACATACACCAGCAATGGTACTATGTGTCGTCAAGATAATTTTTAACCATACCATTTTTTTCTACATTTTTTCATTTCTCCTTTACATTCAGCTTTACAGTCAGCTTTACATTCAGCTTTACAGTCAGCTTGGCTTTAGTATTTCTTTTTGATGGATTTCTTTGCCTTGACCCCTTCTATCACTGGCCAGCTCTCATGATGCATGCAGGGGATTCATTCAATTACCTTCATTGGTGTGTCTACCTGTATCTTTATTGGTATGTCTACCTGTACCTTCATAGGTATGTCTCCCTATATCTTCATAGGTGTATCTACCTGTATCTTTATAGGTATGTCCTCCTGCATGTGTCTATTTAGTCTTTCACCCCACTGGACAGAGCTAAAGCATTTGAGACATCTCAATGCCAGATCAACTAATGGACGTCTTTGTCCTCCTATCTTGAGATGCTCTCCAACGTTCACCATAGACTTGACCTGACACTAGTGATCTAGATAATGAGGATCTTTCAAATGCTGAGAGCTTGTCTTGTCTGTGTCCTAAGCAGAGAGCTTGTCTTGTCTGTGTCCTAGCAGAGAGCTTGTCTTGTCTGTGTCCTAGCAGAGAGCTTGTCTTGTCTGTGTCCTAGCAGAGAGCTTGTCTTGTCTGTGTCCTAGCAGAGAGCTTGTCTTGTCTGTGTCCTAGCAGAGAGCTTGTCTTGTCTGTGTCCTAGCAGAGAGCTTATCTTGTATGTGTCCTAGCAGAGAGCTTATCTTGTCTGTGTCATAGCAGAGAGCTTGTCTTGTCTGTGTCCTAGCAGAGAGCTTATCTTGTCTGTGTCCTAGCAGAGAGCTTGTCTTGTCTGTGTCCTAGCAGAGAGCTTGTCTTGTCTGTGTCCTAGTAGAGAGCTTGTCTTGTCTGTGTGCTAGCAGAGAGCTTGTCTTGTCTGTGTCCTAGCAGAGAGCTTGTCTTGTCTGTGTCCTAGTAGAGAGCTTGTCTTGTCTGTGTCCTAGCAGAGAGCTTGTCTTGTCTGTGTGCTAGTAGAGAGCTTGTCTTGTCTGTGTCCTAGCAGAGAGCTTGTCTTGTCTGTGTCCTAGTAGAGAGCTTGTCTTGTCTGTGTCCTAGCAGAGAGCTTGTCTTGTCTGTGTCCTAGTAGAGAGCTTGTCTTGTCTGTGTCCTAGCAGAGAGCTTGTCTTGTCTGTGTGCTAGCAGAGAGCTTGTCTTGTCTGTGTCCTAGCAGAGAGCTTATCTTGTCTGTGTCCTAGTAGAGAGCTTGTCTTGTCTGTGTGCTAGCAGAGAGCTTGTCTTGTCTGTGTCCTAGCAGAGAGCTTGTCTTGTCTGTGTCCTAGCAGAGAGCTTATCTTGTCTGGTGTCCTAGCAGAGAGCTTGTCTTGTCTGTGTCCTAGCAGAGAGCTTGTCTTGTCTGTGTCCTAACAGAGAGCTTGTCTTGTCTGTGTCCTAGCAGAGAGCTTGTCTTGTCTGTGTGCTAGCAGAGAGATTGTCTTGTCTGTGTCCTAGCAGAGAGCTTGTCTTGTGTGTCCTAAGCAGAGAGCTAGTCTTGTCTGTGTCCTAGCAGAGAGCTTGCCTTGTCTGTGTCCTAGCAGAGAGCTTGTCTTGTCTGTGTGCTAGCAGAGAGCTTATCTTGTCTGTGTGCTAGCAGAGAGCTTGTCTTGTCTGTGTCCTAGCAGAGAGCTTGTCTTGTCTGTGTCCTAGCAGAGAGCTTGTCTTGTCTGTGTCCTAGCAGAGAGCTTGTCTTGTCTGTGTGCTAGCAGAGAGCTTATCTTGTCTGTGTCCTAGCAGAGAGCTTGTCTTGTCTGTGTCCTAGCAGAGAGCTTGTCTTGTCTGTGTGCTAGCAGAGAGCTTGTCTTGTCTGTGTGCTAGCAGAGAGCTTGTCTTGTCTGTGTGCTAGCAGAGAGCTTATCTTGTCTGTGTGCTAGCAGAGAGCTTATCTTGTCTGTGTGCTAGCAGAGAGCTTATCTTGTCTGTGTGCTAGCAGACAGCTTATCTTGTCTGTGTCCTAGCAGAGAGCTTGTCTTGTCTGTGTGCTAGCAGAGAGCTTGTCTTGTCTGTGTCCTAGCAGAGAGCTTATCTTGTCTGTGTCCTAGCAGAGAGCTTGTCTTGTCTGTGTCCTAGCAGAGAGCTTGTCTTGTCTGTGTGCTAGCAGAGAGCTTGTCTTGTCTGTGTCCTAAGCAGAGAGCTTGTCTTATCTGTGTCCTAGCAGAGAGCTTGTCTTGTCTGTGTCCTAAGCAGAGAGCTTGTCTTATCTGTGTCCTAGCAGAGAGCTTGTCTTGTCTGTGTCCTAGCAGAGAGCTTGTCTTGTCTGTGTCCTAAGCAGAGAGCTTATCTTGTCTGTGTCCTAGCAGAGAGCTTGTCTTGTCTGTGTCCTAGCAGAGAGCTTGTCTTGTCTGTGTCCTAGCAGAGAGCTTGTCTTGTCTGTGTGCTAGCAGAGAGCTTGTCTTGTCTGTGTCCTAGCAGAGAGCTTATCTTGTCTGTGTCCTAGCAGAGAGCTTGTCTTGTCTGTGTGCTAGCAGAGAGCTTATCTTGTCTGTGTCCTAGCAGAGAGCTTATCTTGTCTGTGTCCTAGCAGAGAGCTTGTCTTGTCTGTGTGCTAGCAGAGAGATTGTCTTGTCTGTGTCCTAGCAGAGAGCTTGTCTTGTGTGTCCTAAGCAGAGAGCTTGTCTTGTCTGTGTCCTAGCAGAGAGCTTGTCTTGTCTGTGTCCTAGCAGAGAGCTTGTCTTGTCTGTGTGCTAGCAGAGAGCTTATCTTGTCTGTGTGCTAGCAGAGAGCTTGTCTTGTCTGTGTCCTAGCAGAGAGCTTGTCTTGTCTGTGTCCTAGCAGAGAGCTTGTCTTGTCTGTGTGCTAGCAGAGAGCTTATCTTGTCTGTGTGCTAGCAGAGAGCTTGTCTTGTCTGTGTCCTAGCAGAGAGCTTGTCTTGTCTGTGTCCTAGCAGAGAGCTTGTCTTGTCTGTGTGCTAGCAGAGAGCTTATCTTGTCTGTGTGCTAGCAGAGAGCTTGTCTTGTCTGTGTCCTAGCAGAGAGCTTGTCTTGTCTGTGTCCTAGCAGAGAGCTTGTCTTGTCTGTGTGCTAGCAGAGAGCTTGTCTTGTCTGTGTCCTAGCAGAGAGCTTGTCTTGTCTGTGTGCTAGCAGAGAGCTTGTCTTGTCTGTGTCCTAGCAGAGAGCTTATCTTGGACAGCAACATCAAATTTCTTGAACTGCTACATTAAATGTCTTGGACAGCAACATCAAATGTCTTAGACAGCAACATCAAATGTCTTAGACAGCCAACATCAAATGTCTTAGACAGCCAACATCAAATTTCTTGGACAGCCAACATCAAATGTCTTGGACAGCCAACATCAAATGTCTTGGACAGCCAACATCAAATGTCTTAGACAGCCAACATCAAATGTCTTAGACAGCCAACATCAAATGTCTTAGACAGCCAACATCAAATGTCTTAGACAGCCAACATCAAATGTCTTGGACAGCCAACATCAAATGTCTTAGACAGCAACATCAAATGTCTTGGACAGCCAACATCAAATGTCTTGGACAGCCAACATCAAATGTCTTAGACAGCCAACATCAAATGTCTTAGACAGCCAACATCAAATGTCTTGGACAGCCAACATCAAATGTCTTGGACAGCCAACATCAAATGTCTTAGACAGCCAACATCAAATGTCTTGGACAGCCAACATCAAATGTCTTGGACAGCAACATGAAATGTCTTAGACAGCCAACATCAAATGTCTTAGACAGCTAACATCAAATGTCTTGGACAGCCAACATCAAATGTCTTGGACAGCCAACATCAAATGTCTTGGACAGCCAACATCAAATGTCTTGGACAGCCAACATCAAATGTCTTGGACAGCCAACATCAAATGTCTTGGACAGCCAACATCAAATGTCTTGGACAGCCAACATCAAATGTCTTGGACAGCCAACATCAAATGTCTTGGACAGCCAACATCAAATGTCTTGGACAGCCAACATCAAATGTCTTGGACAGCCAACATCAAATGTCTTGGACAGCCAACATCAAATGTCTTGGACAGCCAACATCAAATGTCTTGGACAGCCAACATCAAATGTCTTGGACAGCCAACATCAAATGTCTTGGACAGCCAACATCAAATGTCTTGGACAGCCAACATCAAATGTCTTGGACAGCCAACATCAAATGTCTTGGACAGCCAACATCAAATGTCTTGGCCAGCAACATGAAATGCCTTCTGATGTGATGTCTGTTATCAAGTTATTATCTTCCCTTACCACAGCTATTCATTTCTATGTCTATCCCCAAATGATGATTTTAATATTAATACAGATGACAATAACAGTGACAGATGACAATAACAACAGTTACATATGATAATAACAAGTTACAGATGACAAAAACAGCAACATATGACAATAACAGCTACAGATGACAATAACAGTTGCATATGACAATAAATTACAGATGACAACAGTTACAGATGACAATAACAGTTACAGATGTATATGGCCTTTGGCGTCTTGCCAGACAGTTGGTAGCAAGCAATCATGATAAGTCAGTAGTTTGGTAAAGCATTAGTGTCTCATACTGGGTGCTGCTTTACTGAACATCTTTTCTCGTGGCTGAATTTGCCAATCCTGAACAGACAGATCCATCCACAGAACGTGCAAGGTGTACCCGTGGTACCCGGCCTTGTCTCCTGCGCCTTTTGTCTTCTGAATTTGACATCAGCACTGTCTCAAAAGTTGCTGTGTCAATTTTTATGTTTGCTCTCCATGTGCTACGATTCGCAGCCACATTTTCCTGTTCCTTTCACTGATAGAAAATTCCCCCAAGGAAGCCCTGCAAACATCCTTATATCTCAGCACTGATCTGCTCTTTGGTCTCTCTACATCCTGAAGTTCGCCATACAATATTTGTTTGGGAATACGATTGTTTGCCATGCTTCTAACATGGCCCAGCTACCTTAGACTACAAATCCTAAGTGTTGCCATGATTGATGGGAGCTTGGATCGTTGTAAGACATTAGAGTGAGTTACTTTGTCCTGCCATTTGATGTTCATAATCTTGCGATGGCAATGTACATTAGTTACAGATGACAACAACAGTTACAGATGACAACAACGGTTACAGATGACAATAACGGTTACAGATGACAATAACGGTTACAGATGACAATAACGTTACAGATGACAACAACAGTTACAGATGACAACAACGGTTACAGATGACAATAACGGTTACAGATGACAACAACAGTTACAGATGACAATAACAGTTACAGATGACAACAACAGTTACAGATGACAATAACAGTTACAGATGACAATAACAGTTACAGATGACAACAACAGTTACAGATGACAACAACGGTTACAGATGACAACAACGGTTACAGATGACAACAACGGTTACAGATGACAACAACAGTTACAGATGACAACAACAGTTACATATGACAATAAGTTACAGATGACAACAACAGTTACAGATGACAACAAGTTACAGATGACAACAACAGTTACAGATGACAACAACAACAGTTACAGATGACAACAACAACAGTTACAGATGACAATAACAGTTACAGATGACAACAACAGTTACAGATGACAATAACAGTTACAGATGACAATAACAGCTACAGATGACAATAACAGTTACAGATGACAACAACAGTTACAGATGAAAATAAGTTACAGATGACAACAACAGTTACAGATGACAACAACAGTTACAGATAACAACAGTTACAGATGACAACAGTTACAGATGCCAATAACAACAGTTACAGAAGACAATAACAACAGGTATATATGACAATAATAACAGTTACAGATGACAATAACAACAGTTATATATGACAATAGTAACAGTTACAGATGATAATAATTACAACTCTTACAGATGATAATAAAAACAGTTACAGATGACAAGAAATTACAGATGACAACAACAGTTACATATCACAATAAATTACAGATGGCAATAACAACAGTTACAGATGACAATAACAGTTACAGATGGTTACAACATCAAGTTATAAACACTTCACCTTTGGCCCCTCTGACAGATTTATATCTTTTCTGAAAAAAAGCGTACAGGTCATAGTCATCAATGTTCCAGGAGAGCTCACCAACGTACAAGGAAAACTCTGGTCTGTGGACAATCAATAAGGTATATTGGAACAAGGCACAATACATTCGGACGCACCAAAATGGCAGCTTATTTATATTCGAGCTATGGACTAAGCAATGTTTACATTGAACAACACGATATATGTTATTGCTGCGAGTTGGCAGATTTTTGAAAATGTTTTCAAGGGTTTGAACATAAATGTTTGTTCACAGTTCGTTAACCTTCGCTGTAGATAAAGTCGTTAATTCGATGGCTTCGTTTCTTGGGACGTTGGTAGCTAAGGACCTAACTTGTGCAAACGGATGGCATTGGCAAGGATCATTTTGAATCTATGAAGTGGGCTCATTGTGTGTTTAACTCAAAAGCATATGTGCTTTTTAAGCAAAGACCTTTTTTTTGGGGGACTCAATGAAGATATCCCCGATGGAAGAATAGATTGTACTATTTAGTCCCATAAATGATTCGCTTCCAGAGGTTTATGATGTAAACAAAGCAGTTTTGTCATTGCAAGTGAATAATGTCCACACCTATAATTGGTTAGGATTGTGTAGCAGCAGCAGCTTTATAGCGAACACAGAAAACATCATAGGATTGTGCTGTTCTGAAACAGCTATGCCATGCTACCCTAGAATTGCCTTTAATGGGATTACTGTGACCACAAACCACTCTCCATGTGTGTGCCACATATTTACACCTCAGAAAGAAATACTGAATATAACAACATCATGTGCTGTCTGTGATATTAATGACCACAGACCAGGAGCCTCCAGTATGATTGATACAACTGTTGCACCAAGCATTTCATCAGCAGAGCCATATCTATGGAATGTTAATCTGACATTGTTCTTGAATGATGTCCAAGTTAATGAGACATCAGAATCGTGTGGCGGCAGCTACAAGAAGGGAGCGAAGAACATCAAGTTCTGCTGCTATAAAGGAGACTTGCCTTGCTATCCCAGAATTGCCTTAAATGGGATCACTGTAGTTGAAAACTTCTCCTCTTGTGTAAACTACACATTCACATCTAAGAGTGAATCAGTGAAGGTCACAAAATCATATTCTCTCTGTGGTTTTACTAACTACAGGTCATGTGGCTTCTGTTGGATTGGAAATGATAACTTACCACCACTGTGTGTCTATATGTTTGGAATTGGAGTCATCAATGACGGCCTAACATCATCAAGTGCTATGACGATCATCATTTTCGGGAGGACGCGAACTTCCATGGTATATGGTGGATAGGCGGCAGGAACCATTGAAGGCTATGTCTGAAAAGTGTTCCTTCTTGCAGTTTCCTCATATTCCAAGTCCGGCTTGTTGCAGGAGCTACTGAGTTAAGTGCTCTGTGCACACCGTGAGCTGTGTGTCTCATCCGGTTTGATCCTGCTTCGATACCCCGCTTGTTTACGATGAATGATGATATCGTATGACAGGGAACAGTTGGCTGTGTTCACTTTCTGCGCGGTTTCGCCTTATGTCTTTTGGCGTGTGCTGAGACTGCTACGATGGGGACTACAGTTAGAGTTAGTAATTCGGAAGATTCCACTGGCACGGGCGGTTGAGCAATTATGGATTTTAATTCGTTTGCTGTGATACCGAGGCCTTCCATAACCAATAACAATAACAATAACAATACATTCACTTTCTCACAGTCTGAATGTTGATATTTGTAGTTACATACTCACAGGATATTGGTCTTTGCAAGAGAAGAGTTCATGTGAATGACTGCTATACTTTATAGAAAGCCTCGATCAAGAGTAGGACAACTGGAGGTTGTGAAGTAGACAGGACAACTGGAGGTTGTGAAGTAGACAGGACAATTGGAGGCTGTGAAGTAGACAGGACAACTGGAGGCTGTGAAGTAGACAGGACAATTGGAGGCTGTGAAGTAGACAGGACAACTGGAGGTTGTGAAGTAGACAGGACAATTGGAGGCTGTGAAGTAGATAGGACAACTGGAGGCTGTGAAGTAGACAGGACAACTGGAGGCTGTCAATTGGTAAGTCAATACTTTGAGTATATAGGACAACTGGAGGCTGTAAATTGGTAAGTCCATACTTTGAGTAGATAGGACAACTGGAGGCTGTGAACTGGTAAGTCCATACTTTGAGTAGATAGGACAACTGGAGGCTGTCAATTGGTAAGTCCATACTTTGAGTAGATAGGACAACTGGAGGCTGTCAATGGGTAAGTCAATACTTTGAGTATATAGGACAACTGGAGGCTGTGAATTGGTAAGTCCATACTTTGAGTAGATAGGACAACTGGAGGCTGTGAACTGGTAAGTCCATACTTTGAGTAGATAGGACAACTGGAGGCTGTAAATTGGTAAGTCAATACTTTGAGTAGATAGGACAACTGGAGGCTGTAAATTGGTAAGTCCATACTTTGAGTAGATAGGACAACTGGAGGCTGTGAACTGGTAAGTCCATACTTTGAGTAGATAGGACAACTGGAGGCTGTGAACTGGTAAGTCCATACTTTGAGTAGATAGGACAACTGGAGGCTGTGAACTGGTAAGTCCATACTTTGAGTAGATAGGACAACTGGAGGCTGTGAACTGGTAAGACTATACTTTGAGTAGATAGGACAACTGGAGGCTGTAAATTGGTAAGTCCATACTTTGAGTAGATAGGACAACTGGAGGCTGTCAATTGGTAAATCCATACTTTGAGTAGATAGGACAACTGGAGGCTGTGAACTGGTAAGTCCATACTTTGAGTAGATAGGACAACTGGAGGCTGTGAACTGGTAAGACTATACTTTGAGTAGATAGGACAACTGGAGGCTGTAAATTGGTAAGTCCATACTTTGAGTAGATAGGACAACTGTAGGCTGTAAATTGGTAAGTCCATACTTTGAGTAGATAGGACAACTGGAGGCTGTAAATTGGTAAGTCAATACTTTGAGTAGATAGGACAACTGGAGGCTGTGAACTGGTAAGACTATACTTTGAGTAGATAGGACAACTGGAGGCTGTAAATTGGTAAGTCCATACTTTGAGTAGATAGGACAACTGTAGGCTGTAAATTGGTAAGTCCATACTTTGAGTAGATAGGACAACTGGAGGCTGTAAATTGGTAAGTCCATACTTTGAGTAGATAGGACAACTGGAGGCTGTGAATTGGTAAGTCCATACTTTGAGTAGATAGGACAACTGGAGACTGTGAACTGGTAAGTCCATACTTTGAGTAGATAGGACAACTGGAGGCTGTGAATTGGTAAGTCCATACTTTGAGTAGATAGGACAACTGGAGGCTGTGAACTGGTAAGTCCATACTTTGAGTAGATAGGACAATTGGAGCCTGTGAACTGGTAAGTCCATACTTTGAGTAGATAGGACAATTGGAGCCTGTGAACTGGTAGGTCCATACTTTGAGTAGATAGGACAATTGGAGCCTGTGAACTGGTTAAGTCCATACTTTGAGTAGATAGGACAACTGGAGGCTGTGAACTGGTTAAGTCCATACTTTGAGTAGATAGGACAACTGGAGGCTGTGAACTGGTTAAGTCCATACTTTGAGTAGATAGGACAACTGGAGGCTGTGAACTGGTTAAGTCCATACTTTGAGTAGATAGGACAACTGGAGGCTGTGAACTGGTTAAGTCCATACTTTGAGTAGATAGGACAACTGGAGGCTGTGAACTGGTTAAGTCCATACTTTGAGTAAGTAAAAGTAAAGTACCCCCGTCAGGCCAAGTGGTGTATAGGGAATATGGTGTTAGTGACCATAAATTTTACAGACCATCGGTACATAATTTTTGGGGTAATGTGGTTGGTATTACGCCCGTGCCGCTTCACTTTCCCAGAAAAAAATCCGGTACCCATTAAAGGCTGGGTGAACCTGGAGGCCGACGGTTGGGATCGAACCCTACCCCATGTCCTTTGTAGTCCAGCTCACTAACCACTGAGCTATCGCGGCTCCCCCATACTTTGAGTAGATAGGACAATTGGAGCATGTGAACTGGTAAATCCATATTTTGAGTACATAGGACAATTGGAGCCTGTGAACTGATAAGTCCATACTTCAAATGGCCCGGAATGGGTGGCGTAGTCTGGAGTTGATTAAACAACTGGAAGCCTAAAGCGGTTTTGTTTTCTCTCAGAGAGTGTTGGGTTTTGTGCTATCTCAGAGAATAGTGGATTTTGTGCCGTCTCAGAGAATTTTGCGTTTTGTGCTGTCTCAGAGAATGTTGGATTTTGTGCTGTCTCAGAGAATGTTGGATTTTGTGCTGTCTCAGAGAATATTGGATTTTGTTCTGTCTCAGAGAATTTTGGATTTTGTGCTGTCTAAGAGAATGTTGGGTTTTGTGCTGTCTCAGAAAATGTGGGGTTTTATTCTGTCTCAGACAATACTGGATTTTGTGCTGTCTCAAGAGAATATTGGATTTTGTACTCTCGCAACAAATGTTGGATTTTGTGCTGTCACAGAGAATATTGGATTTTCTGCTGTCTCAGAAAATGTTGGGTTTTGTGCTGTCTCAAAAAATGGGTTTTATTCTGTCTCAGACAATACAGGATTTTGTGCTGTCTAAGATAATATTGGATTTTGTGCTGTCTCAGAGAATGTTGGATTTTGTTCTGTATTTCATAGAATGTTGGATTTAGTGCTGTTTCAGAGAATGTTGGATTTTGTTCTGTATTTCAGAGAAAGTTGGATTTTGTGCTGTCTCAGAGAATATTGGATTTTGTACTGTCTCAGAGAATGTTGGATTTTGTACTGTCTCAGAGAATGTTGGATTTTGTGCTGTCTCAGAGAATGTTGGATTTTGTACTGTCTCAGAGAATATTGGATTTTGTACTGTCTCAGAGAATGTTGGATTTTGTACTGTCTCAGAGAATATTGGATTTTGTGCTGTCTCAGAGAATATTGGATTTTGTACTGTCTCAGAGAATATTGGATTTTGTACTGTCTCAGAGAATGTTGGATTTTGTGCTGTCCCAAAGTTAAAAACAACAAAGAAAGTTGGGTACTGTGCTGTCTCATAAACTTATAAATAAAAACAAAGAATATTTGGTTTTGTGCTGTCTCAAACAGTTGCAGACAAATGAATATTGGAATTTCTCTGAGTTGTTTCAAGAAGTTTGTTATCAAATAGATTTGCTAGAGCAGCACATGATACATTAATTTCTGTATCTTATACAATCTTGGTGCTAGAGCAGCACATGATACATTAGTTTCTGTATCTTATACAATCTTGGTGCTAGAGCAGCACATGATACATTAATTTCTGTATCTTATACAATCTTGGTGCTAGAGCAGCACATGATACATTAGTTTCTGTATCTTATACAATCTTGGTGCTAGAGCAGCACATGATACATTAGTTTCTGAATCTTATACAATCTTGGTGCTAGAGCAGCACATGATACATTAGTTTCTGTATCTTATACAATCTTGGTGCTAGAGCAGTACATGATACATTAGTTTGTGTATCTTATACAATCTTGGTGCTAGAGCAGTACATGATACATTAGTTTGTGTATCTCATACAATCTAGGTGGAAGTGCAGCAGATGATACATTAGTTTGTGTATCTCTTACAATGTTGGTGCTAGAGCTGCAGATGATACATTAGTTTCTGTATCCCAAGCAATCCTGGTGTTAAAGCTACAGATGATACATTAGTTTCTGTATCCCAAGCAATCTTGGTGCTAGTGTAACCGTTCTGCGTATTTTGTTCTGTAACGCCTGATGAATGACTGAATAATAGAATGCTTGTTAGCTAACAATTTCCACAACTGATAATCATCGTTGTCGCCCTCGCCGTAGATGCGGTTCACTTGCCGTGACTTGTGTTTACATGGAGGCCTGGGTAACGTGTGCTACCTTCCAGGTTTTCCCCCCCCCCCCCCCACTGCATTCTCCCTCGCAACTACAAGGTAGTCATGCATAAGTTGTAACCTGACCTAGTTCAGCTGCATTGCCCGACTACACGCAGGCCTGTTGACTGTCCTGTGTCACATATAGTACTTCTTGTTGTGTATAATTCGCCGACAACCCTGTCCGTTCGTCCCCTTCTGCCCATACCAGAACAGACTCCAAGGACAGATGAATCAGGATTATCAGTTCAAATACGGACAGAAGTGAAAGGAATAGTTGACAAAGAGGAACAAAATAGTCTACAGCGAAAAACAATAACTCTCAGCTTCCTGGATGAAGAATACCCACAAGACCTATGGATCCGTGTGTACACAGATGGATCAGCACAGAATGCAGTAAAGAATGGGGGAGCAGGTGCATATATAGAGTACACAAATAACACTAGGGATATGAATAAAATGGCAACAGGAAAATATTGTCACAATTATGATGCAGAAATACAAGCAATAAAGTTGGCAATAGAAAAACTGCTGAACAGTAATCTTAGCCCACAGCCAGTAGTGTTTTTGACAGATGCAAGATCAGTACTCCAGGCACTACAATCCAGAAAATTACCACATCTGCAGACCTTATTGACTGAACTCTGCAAGCACCACAGGGTTGCCCTGCAGTGGATCCTGTCTCACTGTGGAATACCAGGAAATGAGAAAGCAGATCAGTTGGCAAAGGAAGGTTCAACAGGCACACAACTAGATACACCAGTTACATACCATCATAAGAAACAGATAATCAAATCAATCAGAGGACCACAAGCCCCAAATCAGGATGTCTTTCATAATATGAATAGATATGAACAAGTTATCATTATACGCCTAAGAACAGGACACAATCGACTCCATAGTCACATGTATACAAAATTCAAGATCGGCACATCAACTACTTGTACATGTGGACAGGCACCCCAGACTGCTGAACACATACTTCAATCAAGACTGCATTGAATATAGTAGACTGAGGAAAATCCATTGGCCCATAGATACAACACTACAGACAAAACTATATGGGCCACTGCAAGAATTACAAAAGACAGTAAAATTCATACAGGAAACGACATTGCTGATATAGACAATACTTCGAGCGAACGAAAGATAGATAGATAGCCGCATTGCCCGACTACACGCAGGCCTGTTGACTGTCCTGTGTCACATATAGTACTTCTTGTTGTGTATAATTCGCCGACAACCCTGTCCGTTCGTCACAGACCTGCTAACCATTAACTAACTGCAACACACGACAAACTCGCTTATGTGTAAAAACTCATTAACTTTATTGAGCTCGCTTTCCACAATCGATCACCACTGTGATCGATGTATTATCAGCCCCATGTCTGTTACATATTACATTGACAGTGAATATCACACTTGCACTAGTATTGACACACTTGAAAAATGCTTACACTCTTGATTACTTCAGCAGTGCTGCGTCTGCCCATTTATTAATAACATTGAAAAATTCTCGTGCATTCAAACGATTGACAACATATCGTGACCAGTTCAAACACACATAAAAGTAGTGGTTGAGTTCCCTACTCACCCTTGTACGAATGCATACTTCTTTGCCTGCTATCAGTTTCACGCCGAATCACACGGCATTTAATGACAACTGTGTTCCAGTCCGCTAACAGGAATCAGTACCTAATTATCACTGCATTGCTGTCCAGCACTGACCATACTCATAGGCCCTTGGACGCTCCAACACCAACTAGCCCCTAACTCTTCTAGTATGCACTATCCTTCTGCTCGACTGAACATCCTTCCGTCTCGAGCTCTCGCACACAACTGACTAACACTCACTAACTACACAAAACTATTTACAACAATTTTAAGGGCTGTTAGCCTTGGCCGGCTAACACCCTTTGGCAAGACTGCCCTGGTCCACTGCTAGTTCAAAACTGATCTATTTGCACACATAACTCTCCTCATGTCTCCTTTCTCATCTGACATTCACAATTCACGTGCGGCACTCAACTCCCTGAGTTGCTCTCATGCTTATGCTTTCCACGTTTTTCTGTCATTCCTCTCTCACTCGCCCTAACTGACTTAATTCTTCCCCTTCTCCCCCTATTTCTTCACATGACCTTCATCCCTTCCTTATCTCTCAATCTCTATCTTCCTCTCTGTTTTTTCTTTCTTTCTCTTTCCCTATTACACTAGAACAGCAGATGATACATTAGTTTCTGTATCCCAAGCAATCTTGGTGCTAGAGTAGCAGATGATAATTTAGTTTCTGTATCCCTAGCAATCTTGGTGCTAAAGCTACAGATGATACATTAGTTTCTGTATCCCAAGCAATCTTGGTGCTAGAGCAGCAGATGATACATTAGTTTCTGTCTCCCAAGCAATCTTGGTGCTAGAGTAGCAGATGATACATTAGTTTCTGTATCCCAAGCAATCTTGGTGCTAAAGCTACAGATGATACATTAGTTTCTGTATCCCAAGCAATCTTGGTGCTAAAGGAGCAGATGATATATTAGCTTCAGTATCTCCAACAATCTTGGTGATACATTAACTTCAGTATCTCCTACAATCTTGGTGATACATTAACTTCAGTATCTTCTACAATCTTGGTGATACATTAACTTCAGTATCTCCTACAATCTTGGTGATACATTAACTTCAGTATCTTCTACAATCTTGGTGATACATTAACTTCAGTATCTCCTACAATCTTGGTGATACATTAACTTCAGTATCTTCTACAATCTTGGTGATACATTAACTTCAGTATCTCTTACAATCTTGGTGATACATTAACTTCAGTATCTCCTACAATCTTGGTGATACATTAGCTTCAGTATCTCTTACAATTTTGGTGATACATTAGCTTCAGTATCTCCAACAATCTTGGTGATACATTAACTTCAGTATCTCTTACAATTTTGGTGATACATTAGCTTCAGTATCTCTTACAATCTTGGTGATACATTAACTTCAGTATCTCCTACAATCTTGGTGATACATTAACTTCAGTATCTCCTACAATCTTGGTGATACATTAACTTCAGTATCTCCTACAATCTTGGTGATACATTAACTTCAGTATCTCTTACAATCTTGGTGATACATTAACTTCAGTATCTCCTACAATCTTGGTGATACATTAACTTCAGTATCTCTTACAATCTTGGTGATACATTAACTTCAGTATCTCCTACAATCTTGGTGATACATTAACTTCAGTATCTCTTACAATCTTGGTGATACATTAACTTCAGTATCTCCTACAATCTTGGTGATACATTAACTTCAGTATCTCTTACAATCTTGGTGATACATTAACTTCAGTATTTCCTACAATCTTGGTGATACATTAACTTCAGTATCTCTTACAATCTTGGTGATACATTAACTTCAGTATTTCCTACAATCTTGGTGATACATTAACTTCAGTATTTCCTACAATCTTGGTGATACATTAACTTCAGTATTTCCTACAATCTTGGTGATACATTAACTTCAGTATCTCTTACAATCTTGGTGATACATTAACTTCAGTATTTCCTACAATCTTGGTGATACATTAACTTCAGTATCTCTTACAATCTTGGTGATACATTAACTTCAGTATTTCCTACAATCTTGGTGATACATTAACTTCAGTATTTCCTACAATTTTGGTGATACATTAACTTCAGTATCTCCTACAATCTTGGTGATACATTAACTTCAGTATCTCCTACAATCTTGGTGATACATTAACTTCAGTATCTCCTACAATCTTGGTGATACATTAACTTCAGTATCTCTTACAATCTTGGTGCTGTAAAGTGTCATGTGTGCACAGTCATGAAGCAGGTGACAAATACTGGATACTTACAAGAGTTCATGGTCTCTCCCAAAGCTGGCTGGATTCAGTTTGAACCGCTTCTGTTACAAAAGATTGACATTTGAAACTGATTTTAACAACTCATGATCTAGGTCTCATTGGATTGTGTCAGGTTTTCTAAAGTAATCAACATTTGTCTTCTTCTTCTTTCATTCCTCATCTGCCTTTCAGCATCAAGAGGAGATATAATGTGTGGTCTTTTGCTCTTCAGTACGCCTCTGCTGCTGCTATGTTTCCTAGTGCTTCTAATATTCCACTGATTCATATTTTTCGTGGTCGACCCTTGGGTCTGGTATTCTTGCAACATCTAATGAGGGCTTGTTGTGTTTTGCTAACTCTGCCTTGTCACGTGGCCAAACCATTTTATCTGTTGCTTCCTTTATATATTCTATACAGGGGTTATTCCTAGCAATTTTCTCTTCATTTCTGATATTATCTCTCAGACTGTTTCCTGTCATTCGTCTGACACATTTCATCTCAGCAGAGGTTATTTTTCTTATTTGTTCTTGCATCTAGGGTCCAGGTCTGGCATTGGTAGCACAACGTTGGGATGAAGATTGTATTGTAGAGTGCTCGTTTTGCCTCCAGAGTTATTTCCTTGTTGGACAATAGTGGTGATAGCTGTCCAATGATTTGACAAGCTTTGTTGCATCTTAAGTCTAATCTCTGCTGTTTGTGAATTGTCATTAGTCACTAGACTTCCTAGGTATTTGAATTCCTCTACTTGTTTTAGTTGTCTGCCGTCTATAGTTATGTTAATGTTCTGTTTATTTTTGGCGACATTCATGACTTCTGTTTTGTAAATGTTGATTTTCATGTTGTATTGAGTGCTTGTGCTGTTGAGTTTAAGTGTTCTGTAGGTCTTCTATTGTTTCATGTATTAGTGCCTGATCATCTACAAATAAAAGCTCGTTGATTCCTCTGTCTCTGATGGGTTGGCTAGCTTGCTTAGTCCATGTATGTAATAAACAGTAGGGGGGATAGTACGCACCCCTGTCTTACACCTGATCTAACTTTGAAGTGGTCTGTGTAGCCTGCTGCTGTTCTGACCCTACAGCTGCTGTTGATGTAGAGACTTTTAATAAGGTTGATTAGATGTTGGCTTACTCCGTATGTTGTTAGTATCTCCCACAGTTGTTCTCTGTTTACTTGGTCAAATGCTTTTTCCTGGCCAATGAAAGCTGTGTATAAGTTTTGATTGTGTTCTGTCGTTTTTTTTCTGCAAGCTGTTTTAATGTGAATAGTGCGTCAGTACATCCTCTGTTTTTTCGGAACCCCATTTGAGAATTACTTAACTGTAGTTCTATTATACATGTGATGAGAAGAGATAATAATCGAATAGCAAAGCAAGCCCTCATATGGGAAACAACAGGTAAAAGAAAAAGAGGAAGACCCAGGGAGACACTGAGAAGAACATTGATGAGAGAGGCAAGAGCAGCAGGAATCGGCTCCCTCAATGAGATAGAACTGCTTGCACAGAACAGAGACAGATGGCGAGATTTGATAAAATATCTTTAAAAGAAAACTGCTAGAACAAAAATTCATATAGGAGAAGGTGTATCTTGGTCTACGCCCTATGGGCCGGTTACGGCTCGAAAGGTCAATAGATAGATAGATAGATAGTTCTATTATTGGTCTTAGCCTTTTTTTCCAAGATTTTGGCGTATAGCTTTCCTACATGGCTGAGAAGAGATATACCTCTATATTGATTGCAGTCACTTTTATTATTATATTGTTATTTTATTGTCAACTGTATTAATTCCATTATTACCAGGTGTATTATTGAGGCTCTCTGAGTTTGAAGAATGTGTTGGTGATAAATAGATCATTTTGATTACATATTTCTAGCTGTCTGCTTCCATTTTCATTTATTTCAGCTGTCTTATTGCCAAAGGGTCCCAAAATATCTCTGTTACATTTCCCTAGCCTTCCATCAAACCATCAGTAACATGTCGCCACTTTCGTCAATCTTGTTAATAATTCATTCAATGTGTGATAGAATTCTTAACTGTCTTTTTCCTTGTTGTTGCATGGAGCATAGATTTGTATGTAAGTGGGTTTTTTGGTCGTCTTCTAATACCCTGATTTTGATAATTCTTTCTGATTGGAATTTTATTTCTAAAATGTTCTTTGAATGTCCGTGTGTTGCTGCTCTTTCTGTGTCGTCAACTCCTGAGAATGTTATCATGTAGTTCATGTGTGTTTTCTTTATCTCTTGTCCTTTGACTCTGGTGTCTGCTAATTCTAGTATTTTAATTTTCCTTTTTGTCATTTCTTCTAAAAGTTCAACTTTGTTGAGGTCTAAGGACATTTCTGTTAAAACAATCAACGTTTGTGTGAGGTCTGTTAAAACAATCAACGTTTGTGTAAGGTCTGTTAAAACAATCAAAGTTTGTGTGAGGTCTGTTAAAACAATCAAAGTTTGTGTAAGGTCTGTTAAAACAATCAAAGTTTGTGTAAGGTCTGTTAAAACAATCAAAGTTTGTGTGAGGTCTGTTAAAACAATCAACGTTTGTGTAAGGTCTGTTAAAACAATTAACGTTTGTGTGAGGTCTGTTAAAACAGTCAATGTTTGTGTGAGGTCTGTTAAAACAGTCAACGTTTGTGTGAGGTCTGTTAAAACAGTCAACGTTTGTGTGAGGTCTGTTAAAACAGTCAACGTTTGTGTCAGGTCTGTTAAAACAGTCAACGTTTGTGTCAGGTCTGTTAAAACAGTCAAAGTTTGTGTCAGGTCTGTTAAAACAGTCAACGTTTGTGTGAGGTCTGTTAAAACAGTCAACGTTTGTGTCAGGTCTGTTAAAACAGTCAAAGTTTGTGTCAGGTCTGTTAAAACAGTCAAAGTTTGTGTCAGGTCTGTTAAAACAGTCAACGTTTGTGTCAGGTCTGTTAAAACAGTCAACGTTTGTGTGAGGTCTGTTAAAACAGTCAACGTTTGTGTCAGGTCTGTTAAAACAGTCAAAGTTTGTGTCAGGACTTCTAAACCAATCAAAGTTTGTGTTAAGTCTTCTAAAATTTGTTTGAGGTCTTCTAAAGTTTGTGTGAGGTCTTCTAAAGTTTGTGTTAGGGCTTCTAAACCAATCAAAGTTTGTGTTAAGTCTTCTAAAATTTGTTTGAGGTTTTCTAAAGTTTGTGTGAGGTCTTCTAAAGTTTGTGTCAGGTCTTCTAAACCAATCAAAGTTTGTGTTAAGTCTTCTAAAATTTGTTTGAGGGCTTCTAAAGTTTGTGTGATGTCTTCTAAAGCTTGTGTTAGGGCTTCTAAAGCTTGTGTTAGGGCTTCTAAACAAATCAAAGTTTGTGTGAGGCCTTCTAAACCAATCAAGGTTTGTGTCAGGTCTTCTAAACCAATCAAGGTTTGTGTCAGGTCTTCTAAACCAATCAAAGTTTGTGTCAGGTCTTCTAAACCAATCAAGGTTTGTGTCAGGTCTTCTAAACCAATCAGGTTTGTGTCAGGTCTTCTAAACCAATCAAAGTTTGTGTCAGGTCTTCTAAACCAATCAGGTTTGTGTCAGGTCTTCTAAACCAATCAAAGTTTGTGTCAGGTCTTCTAAACCAATCAAAGTTTGTGTCAGGTCTTCTAAACCAATCAAAGTTTGTGTCAGGTCTTCTAAACCAATCAAAGTTTGTGTCAGGTCTTCTAAACCAATCAAGGTTTGTGTCAGGTCTTCTAAACCAATCAAGGTTTGTGTCAGGTCTTCTAAACCAATCAAAGTTTGTGTCAGGTCTTCTAAACCAATCAAAGTTTGTGTCAGGTCTTCTAAACCAATCAAAGTTTGTGTCAGGTCTTCTAAACCAATCAAGGTTTGTGTCAGGTCTTCTAAACCAATCAAGGTTTGTGTCAGGTCTTCTAAAGCAATCAAGTTTGTGTCAGGTCTTCTAAACCAATCAAAGTTTGTGTCAGGTCTTCTAAACCAATCAAGGTTTGTGTCAGGTCTTCTAAAGCAATCAGGTTTGTGTCAGGTCTTCTAAACCAATCAAAGTTTGTGTCAGGTCTTCTAAAGCAATCAAGGTTTGTGTCAGGTCTTCTAAACCAATCAAAGTTTGTGTCAGGTCTTCTAAAGCAATCAGGTTTGTGTCAGGTCTTCTAAACCAATCAGGTTTGTGTGAGGCCTTCTAAAGCAATCAGGTTTGTGTCAGGTCTTCTAAACCAATCAAGTTTTGTGTCAGATCTTCTAAACCAATCAAGGTTTGTGTGAGGCCTTCTAAAGCAATCAGGTTTGTGTCAGGTCTTCTAAACCAATCAGGTTTGTGTCAGGTCTTCTAAACCAATCAGGTTTGTGTCAGGTCTTCTAAACCAATCAAAGTTTGTGTCAGGTCTTCTAAACCAATCAAAGTTTGTGTCAGGTCTTCTAAACCAATCAAAGTTTGTGTCAGGTCTTCTAAACCAATCAAAGTTTGTGTCAGGTCTTCTAAACCAATCAAAGTTTGTGTCCGGTCTTCTAAACCAATCAAAGTTTGTGTCAGGTCTTCTAAACCAATCAAAGTTTGTGTCAGGTCTTCTAAACCAATCAAAGTTTGTGTCAGGTCTTCTAAACCAATCAAAGTTTATGTCAGGTCTTCTAAACCAATCAAAGTTTGTGTCAGGTCTTCTAAACCAATCAAAGTTTGTGTCCGGTCTTCTAAACCAATCAAAGTTTGTGTCAGGTCTTCTAAACCGATCAGGTTTGTGTCAGATCTTCTAAACCAATCAAGGTTTGTGTCAGGTCTTCTAAACCAATCAAAGTTTGTGTCAGGTCTTCTAAACCAATCAAAGTTTGTGTCAGGTCTTCTAAACCAATCAAGTTTGTGTCAGGTCTTCTAAACCAATCAAAGTTTGTGTCCGGTCTTCTAAACCAATCAAAGTTTGTGTCCGGTCTTCTAAACCAATCAAAGTTTGTGTCAGGTCTTCTAAACCAATCAAAGTTTGTGTCAGGTCTTCTAAACCAATCAAAGTTTGTGTCAGGTCTTCTAAACCAATCAAAGTTTGTGTCAGGTCTTCTAAACCAATCAAAGTTTGTGTCAGGTCTTCTAAACCAATCAAGTTTGTGTCAGGTCTTCTAAACCAATCAAAGTTTGTGTCAGGTCTTCTAAACCAATCAAAGTTTGTGTCAGGTCTTCTAAACCAATCAAGGTTTGTGTCAGGTCTTCTAAACCAATCAAAGTTTGTGTCCGGTCTTCTAAACCAATCAAAGTTTGTGTCAGGTCTTCTAAACCAATCAAAGTTTGTGTGAGGTCTTCTAAACCAATCAGGTTTGTGTCAGGTCTTCTAAACCAATCAAAGTTTGTGTCAGGTCTTCTAAACCAATCAAAGTTTGTGTCAGGTCTTCTAAACCAATCAAAGTTTATGTCAGGTCTTCTAAACCAATCAAAGTTTGTGTCAGGTCTTCTAAATCAATCAAAGTTTGTGTCAGGTCTTCTAAACCAATCAAAGTTTGTGTCAGGTCTTCTAAACCAATCAAAGTTTGTGTCAGGTCTTCTAAACCAATCAAAGTTTGTGTCAGGTCTTCTAAACCAATCAAAGTTTGTGTCAGGTCTTCTAAACCAATCAAAGTTTATGTCAGGTCTTCTAAACCAATCAAAGTTTGTGTCAGGTCTTCTAAACCAATCAAAGTTTGTGTCAGGTCTTCTAAATGAGTCAAAGTTTGTGTCAGGTCTTCTAAACCAATCAAAGTTTGTGTCAGGTCTTCTAAACCAATCAAAGTTTGTGTCAGGTCTTCTAAACCAATCAAAGTTTGTGTCAGGTCTTCTAAACCAATCAAAGTTTGTGTCAGGTCTTCTAAACCAATCAAAGTTTGTGTCAGGTCTTCTAAACCAATCAAAGTTTGTGTCAGGTCTTCTAAACCGATCAAAGTTTGTGTCAGGTCTTCTAAATCAATCAAAGTTTGTGTCAGGTCTTCTAAACCAATCAAAGTTTATGTCAGGTCTTCTAAACCAATCAAAGTTTATGTCAGGTCTTCTAAACCAATCAAAGTTTATGTCAGGTCTTCTAAACCATCAAAGTTTATGTCAGGTCTTCTAAACCAATCAAAGTTTGTGTCAGGTCTTCTAAACCAATCAAGGTTTGTGTCAGGTCTTCTAAATCAATCAAAGTTTGTGTCAGGTCTTCTAAACCAATCAAAGTTTATGTCAGGTCTTCTAAACCAATCAAAGTTTGTGTCAGGTCTTCTAAACCAATCAAAGTTTGTGTCAGGTCTTCTAAATGAGTCAAAGTTTGTGTCAGGTCTTCTAAACCAATCAAAGTTTGTGTCAGGTCTTCTAAACCAATCAAAGTTTGTGTCAGGTCTTCTAAATGAGTCAAAGTTTGTGTCAGGTCTTCTAAACCAATCAAAGTTTGTGTCAGGTCTTCTAAATGAGTCAAAGTTTATGTCAGGTCTTCTAAACCAATCAAAGTTTGTGTCAGGTCTTCTAAACCAATCAAAGTTTGTGTCAGGTCTTCTAAACCAATCAAAGTTTATGTCAGGTCTTCTAAATGAGTCAAAGTTTGTGTCAGGTCTTCTAAATGAGTCAAAGTTTGTGTCAGGTCTTCTAAACCAATCAAAGTTTGTGTCAGGTCTTCTAAATGAGTCAAAGTTTGTGTCAGGTCTTCTAAATGAGTCAAAGTTTGTGTCAGGTCTTCTAAATGAGTCAAAGTTTATGTCAGGTCTTCTAAATGAGTCAAAGTTTATGTCAGGTCTTCTAAATGAGTCAAAGTTTGTGTCAGGTCTTCTAAACCAATCAAAGTTTATGTCAGGTCTTCTAAATGAGTCAAAGTTTGTGTCAGGTCTTCTAAACCAATCAAAGTTTATGTCAGGTCTTCTAAATGAGTCAAAGTTTATGTCAGGTCTTCTAAATGAGTCAAAGTTTATGTCAGGTCTTCTAAATGAGTCAAAGTTTATGTCAGGTCTTCTAAATGAGTCAAAGTTTATGTCAGGTCTTCTAAACCAATCAAAGTTTATGTCAGGTCTTCTAAATGAGTCAAAGTTTGTGTCAGGTCTTCTAAACCAATCAAAGTTTATGTCAGGTCTTCTAAATGAGTCAAAGTTTATGTCAGGTCTTCTAAACCAATCAAAGTTTATGTCAGGTCTTCTAAATGAGTCAAAGTTTGTGTCAGGTCTTCTAAACCATCAAAGTTTGTGTCAGGTCTTCTAAACCATCAAAGTTTGTGTCAGGTCTTCTAAATGAGTCAAAGTTTGTGTCAGGTCTTCTAAATGAGTCAAAGTTTGTGTCAGGTCTTCTAAATGAGTCAAAGTTTGTGTCAGGTCTTCTAAACCAATCAAAGTTTATGTCAGGTCTTCTAAACCAATCAAAGTTTGTGTCAGGTCTTCTAAACCAATCAAAGTTTGTGTCAGGTCTTCTAAACCAATCAAAGTTTATGTCAGGTCTTCTAAACCAATCAAAGTTTGTGTCAGGTCTTCTAAACCATCAAAGTTTGTGTCAGGTCTTCTAAATGAGTCAAAGTTTGTGTCAGGTCTTCTAAATGAGTCAAAGTTTGTGTCAGGTCTTCTAAATGAGTCAAAGTTTGTGTCAGGTCTTCTAAATGAGTCAAAGTTTGTGTCAGGTCTTCTAAATGAGTCAAAGTTTGTGTCAGGTCTTCTAAATGAGTCAAAGTTTATGTCAGGTCTTCTAAATGAGTCAAAGTTTGTGTCAGGTCTTCTAAACCAATCAAAGTTTGTGTCAGGTCTTCTAAATGAGTCAAAGTTTGTGTCAGGTCTTCTAAATGAGTCAAAGTTTGTGTCAGGTCTTCTAAATCAATCAAAGTTTATGTCAGGTCTTCTAAATGAGTCAAAGTTTGTGTCAGGTCTTCTAAATGAGTCAAAGTTTGTGTCAGGTCTTCTAAACCAATCAAAGTTTGTGTCAGGTCTTCTAAACCATCAAAGTTTGTGTCAGGTCTTCTAAACCATCAAAGTTTGTGTCAGGTCTTCTAAACCATCAAAGTTTGTGTCAGGTCTTCTAAACCAATCAAAGTTTGTGTCAGGTCTTCTAAACCATCAAAGTTTGTGTCAGGTCTTCTAAATGAGTCAAAGTTTGTGTCAGGTCTTCTAAACCAATCAAAGTTTGTGTCAGGTCTTCTAAACCAATCAAAGTTTGTGTCAGGTCTTCTAAACCAATCAAAGTTTGTGTCAGGTCTTCTAAATGAGTCAAAGTTTATGTCAGGTCTTCTAAACCAATCAAAGTTTATGTCAGGTCTTCTAAATCAATCAAAGTTTATGTCAGGTCTTCTAAATGAGTCAAAGTTTGTGTCAGGTCTTCTAAACCAATCAAAGTTTGTGTCAGGTCTTCTAAATGAGTCAAAGTTTGTGTCAGGTCTTCTAAATGAGTCAAAGTTTGTGTCAGGTCTTCTAAACCAATCAAAGTTTATGTCAGGTCTTCTAAATGAGTCAAAGTTTGTGTCAGGTCTTCTAAACCAATCAAAGTTTGTGTCAGGTCTTCTAAATGAGTCAAAGTTTGTGTCAGGTCTTCTAAATGAGTCAAAGTTTGTGTCAGGTCTTCTAAACCAATCAAAGTTTGTGTCAGGTCTTCTAAACCAATCAAAGTTTGTGTCAGGTCTTCTAAACCAATCAAAGTTTGTGTCAGGTCTTCTAAACCAATCAAAGTTTGTGTCAGGTCTTCTAAACCAATCAAAGTTTATGTCAGGTCTTCTAAATGAGTCAAAGTTTGTGTCAGGTCTTCTAAACCAATCAAAGTTTGTGTCAGGTCTTCTAAACCAATCAAAGTTTATGTCAGGTCTTCTAAATGAGTCAAAGTTTGTGTCAGGTCTTCTAAACCAATCAAAGTTTGTGTCAGGTCTTCTAAACCAATCAAAGTTTGTGTCAGGTCTTCTAAACCAATCAAAGTTTGTGTCAGGTCTTCTAAACCAATCAAAGTTTGTGTCAGGTCTTCTAAACCAATCAAAGTTTGTGTCAGGTCTTCTAAATGAGTCAAAGTTTGTGTCAGGTCTTCTAAACCAATCAAAGTTTGTGTCAGGTCTTCTAAATGAGTCAAAGTTTGTGTCAGGTCTTCTAAATGAGTCAAAGTTTGTGTCAGGTCTTCTAAACCAATCAAAGTTTATGTCAGGTCTTCTAAATGAGTCAAAGTTTGTGTCAGGTCTTCTAAATGAGTCAAAGTTTGTGTCAGGTCTTCTAAATGAGTCAAAGTTTGTGTCAGGTCTTCTAAATGAGTCAAAGTTTGTGTCAGGTCTTCTAAATGAGTCAAAGTTTGTGTCAGGTCTTCTAAACCAATCAAAGTTTGTGTCAGGTCTTCTAAATGAGTCAAAGTTTGTGTCAGGTCTTCTAAATGAGTCAAAGTTTATGTCAGGTCTTCTAAATGAGTCAAAGTTTGTGTCAGGTCTTCTAAACCAATCAAAGTTTGTGTCAGGTCTTCTAAACCAATCAAAGTTTGTGTCAGGTCTTCTAAACCAATCAAAGTTTGTGTCAGGTCTTCTAAACCAATCAAAGTTTGTGTCAGGTCTTCTAAATGAGTCAAAGTTTATGTCAGGTCTTCTAAATGAATCAAAGTTTGTGTCAGGTCTTCTAAACCAATCAAAGTTTATGTCAGGTCTTCTAAATCAATCAAAGTTTGTGTCAGGTCTTCTAAATCAATCAAAGTTTATGTCAGGTCTTCTAAATCAATCAAAGTTTGTGTCAGGTCTTCTAAACCAATCAAAGTTTGTGTCAGGTCTTCTAAACCAATCAAAGTTTATGTCAGGTCTTCTAAATCAATCAAAGTTTATGTCAGGTCTTCTAAATCAATCAAAGTTTGTGTCAGGTCTTCTAAACCAATCAAAGTTTATGTCAGGTCTTCTAAATCAATCAAAGTTTGTGTCAGGTCTTCTAAACCAATCAAAGTTTGTGTCAGGTCTTCTAAACCAATCAAAGTTTGTGTCAGGTCTTCTAAATGAGTCAAAGTTTGTGTCAGGTCTTCTAAACCAATCAAAGTTTGTGTCAGGTCTTCTAAACCAATCAAAGTTTGTGTCAGGTCTTCTAAACCAATCAAAGTTTGTGTCAGGTCTTCTAAACCAATCAAAGTTTATGTCAGGTCTTCTAAACCAATCAAAGTTTGTGTCAGGTCTTCTAAACCAATCAAAGTTTGTGTCAGGTCTTCTAAACCAATCAAAGTTTGTGTCAGGTCTTCTAAATGAGTCAAAGTTTGTGTCAGGTCTTCTAAATCAATCAAAGTTTGTGTCAGGTCTTCTAAATCAATCAAAGTTTGTGTCAGGTCTTCTAAATGAGTCAAAGTTTGTGTCAGGTCTTCTAAACCAATCAAAGTTTATGTCAGGTCTTCTAAACCAATCAAAGTTTATGTCAGGTCTTCTAAATCAATCAAAGTTTATGTCAGGTCTTCTAAATCAATCAAAGTTTGTGTCAGGTCTTCTAAACCAATCAAAGTTTATGTCAGGTCTTCTAAACCAATCAAAGTTTGTGTCAGGTCTTCTAAACCAATCAAAGTTTATGTCAGGTCTTCTAAATGAATCAAAGTTTGTGTCAGGTCTTCTAAACCAATCAAAGTTTATGTCAGGTCTTCTAAACCAATCAAAGTTTATGTCAGGTCTTCTAAACCAATCAAAGTTTATGTCAGGTCTTCTAAACCAATCAAAGTTTGTGTCAGGTCTTCTAAACCAATCAAAGTTTATGTCAGGTCTTCTAAACCAGTCAAAGTTTGTGTCAGGTCTTCTAAACCAATCAAAGTTTGTGTCAGGTCTTCTAAACCAATCAAAGTTTGTGTCAGGTCTTCTAAACCAATCAAAGTTTGTGTCAGGTCTTCTAAACCAATCAAAGTTTGTGTCAGGTCTTCTAAACCAATCAAAGTTTGTGTCAGGTCTTCTAAACCAATCAAAGTTTGTGTCAGGTCTTCTAAACCAATCAAAGTTTGTGTCAGGTCTTCTAAACCAATCAAAGTTTGTGTCAGGTCTTCTAAATGAGTCAAAGTTTGTGTCAGGTCTTCTAAATGAGTCAAAGTTTGTGTCAGGTCTTCTAAACCAATCAAAGTTTATGTCAGGTCTTCTAAATGAGTCAAAGTTTGTGTCAGGTCTTCTAAATGAGTCAAAGTTTGTGTCAGGTCTTCTAAACCAATCAAAGTTTGTGTCAGGTCTTCTAAACCAATCAAAGTTTGTGTCAGGTCTTCTAAACCAATCAAAGTTTGTGTCAGGTCTTCTAAACCAATCAAAGTTTGTGTCAGGTCTTCTAAATGAGTCAAAGTTTATGTCAGGTCTTCTAAATGAGTCAAAGTTTGTGTCAGGTCTTCTAAACCAATCAAAGTTTATGTCAGGTCTTCTAAATGAGTCAAAGTTTGTGTCAGGTCTTCTAAACCAATCAAAGTTTGTGTCAGGTCTTCTAAATGAGTCAAAGTTTGTGTCAGGTCTTCTAAACCAATCAAAGTTTATGTCAGGTCTTCTAAACCAATCAAAGTTTGTGTCAGGTCTTCTAAACCAATCAAAGTTTATGTCAGGTCTTCTAAACCAATCAAAGTTTGTGTCAGGTCTTCTAAACCAATCAAAGTTTGTGTCAGGTCTTCTAAACCAATCAAAGTTTGTGTGAGGTTTTCTAAAGTTTGTGTGAGGTCTTCTAAAGTCTGTATGAGGTCTTCTATACCAATCGAAGTTTGTGTGAGGTCTTCTAAAGTTTGTGTGAGATCTTCTAAAGTCTGTGTGAGGTCTTCTAAAGTTTGTGTGAGGTCTTCTAAAGTTTGTGTGAGGTCTTCTAAAGTCTGTGTGAGGTCTTCTAAAGTCTGTGTGAGATCTAAAGTCTGTGTGAGGTTTTCTAAAGTTTGTGTGAGGTCTTCTAAAGTCTGTGTGAGGTCTTCTAAAGTTTGTGTGAGATCTTCTAAGGTTTGTGCGAGGTCTTCTAAAGTTTGTGTGAGATCTTCTAAAGTCTGTGTGAGGTCTTCTAAAGTTTGTGTGAGGTCTTCTAAAGTCTGTGTGAGTGTCTTCTAAAGTTTGTGTGAGATCTTCTAAAGTTTGTGTGAGATCTTCTAAAGTCTGTGTGAGGTCTTCTAAAGTCTGTGTGAGGTCTTCTAAAGTTTGTGTGAGGTCTTCTAAAGTCTGTGTGAGGTCTTCTAAAGTCTGTGTGAGGTCTTCTAAAGTTTGTGTGAGATCTTCTAAAGTCTGTGCGAGGTCTTCTAAAGTTTGTGTCAGGTCTTCTAAAGTTTGTGTTAGGTCTTCTAAAGTTTGTGTCAGGTCTTCTAAAGTTTGTGTTAGGGCTTCTAAAGTTTGTGTGAGATCTTCTAAAGTCTGTGTGAGGTCTTCTAAAGTCTGTGTGAGGTCTTCTAAAGTTTGTGTGAGGTCTTCTAAAGTCTGTGTGAGGTCTTCTAAAGTCTGTGTGAGGTCTTCTAAAGTTTGTGTGAGATCTTCTAAAGTCTGTGCGAGGTCTTCTAAAGTTTGTGTCAGGTCTTCTAAAGTTTGTGTTAGGTCTTCTAAAGTTTGTGTCAGGTCTTCTAAAGTTTGTGTTAGGGCTTCTAAAGTTTGTGTGAGATCTTCTAAAGTTTGTGTCAGGTCTTCTAAAGTTTGTGTGAGGTCTTCTAAAGTTTGTGTGAGGTCTTCTAAAGTTTGTGTCAGGTCTTCTAAAGTTTGTGTTAGGGCTTCTAAAGTTAATGTTAGTTCTTCTAAAGTTTGTGTGAGATCTAAAGTCTGTGTGAGGTCTTCTAAAGTGTGTTTGAGGTCTTCTAAACCAATCAAAGTTTGTGTCAGGTCTTCTAAAGTTTGTGTTAGGGCTTCTAAAGTTTGTGTTAGGTCTTCTAAACCAATCAAAGTTTGTGTCAGGTCTTCTAAACCAATCAAAGTTTGTGTCAGGTTTTCTAAACCAATTAAAGTTTGTGTTAGGTCTTATAAAGTTTGTGTTAGGTCATCTAGAGTTTGTGTGAGGTCTTCTAAACCAATCAAAGGTCTGCTAGAGGAATCAGCCAACTTGATCCCACTTGATCAGGTCTCTATCAATTAGAATGCCTACTTGATCATGGTTGAACAATCTAAATGTAAAACAACAAATGTGAAAGAATTAACAAGAGCTCAAGAAGCAACAATAACTAAGTGAACAACTTACCCCAGCCCGTCCTGGAATGTATTTGCCATTCAGCCTCTGAAGTACCCGTTGAGCACAATCAACATCAGCAAATTCAACAAAGCAGTAATTGCCTGGACTCAGCCTGAAAACAATGTTGACATATCACTTTTAGAATTAGCTTTGTCTCAGTCAAATGATGGCCAGACTCAAGGACAAGGAAAATGTTGACAAATCTCTTTTAGCTTTCTTCAAATCATAGAAGTAAAGATAAGGGGAAAAAAGGTCTTCTTCCCATCTTCACTTGCCTTTCAGCGTCTAGGGGAGATATAATTTGTGGTCTTTTGCTCTTTCGTTGGACTCTCCTCCTGTTATGTTCCTAGTGTTTCTAATATTCCATCAATCCATCTTTTGCTCTTCTGTTGGCCTATGCTGCTGTTATGTTTCCTAGTGTTTCTAATATTCCATCAATCCATCTTTTGCTCTTCTGTTGGCCTCTGCTGCTGTTATGTTTCCTAGTATTTCTAATATTCCATCAATACATCTTTTGCTCTTCTGTTGGCCTATGCTGCTGTTATGTTTCCTAGTATTTCTAATATTCCATCAATCCATCTTTTGCTCTTCTGTTGGCCTCTCCTGCTGTTATGTTCCTAGTGTTTCTAATATTCCATCAATCCATCTTTTGCTCTTCTGTTGGCCTCTGCTGTTGTTATTTTTCCTAGTGTTTCTAATATTCCATCAATCCATCTTTTGCTCTTCTGTTGGCCTCTACTGTTGTTATTTTTCCTAGTGTTTCTAATATTCCATCAATCCATCTTTTGCTCTTCTGTTGGCATCTCCTGCTGTTATGTTCCTAGTATTTCTAATATTCCATCATTCCAACTTTTTTTGGGTCTGGTTTTCTCATAACTTTTATTGAAAGCTTGTTGTCTTGTGGTCTTTCTATCATTATCATATGGCCAAACCATTTTATCTGTTGATTCGTTATGTATTCTGTGGCAGGAATTGTTCTTAGCTTTTGTCTCAGTTCTCCGTTTCTGATCTTATCTCTCATCATTTCATCTCAGTAGAGGTTATTTTTCTTATTGTTCTTGAGTCCAGGGTCTAGGTGTGACATTGGTAGCACAACATTGGGATGAAGATTGTGTTGTATAGTGCTCGTTTTGCCTCTAGAGTTATTTCCTTGTTGTACTTAGTAGTGATAGCTGTCAAGTGATTTGACAAATTTTGTTGTATCTTGAATCTATTTCTGCTGTTTGTGAATTGTTGTTTGTCACTAAACTTTCCAGATATTTAAAATTATCCACTTGTTTTAGTTGTCTGCCATCCATCATTATGTTGAATATCTGTTTTTTCTTTTGCAATATTCATGACTTCTGTTTTGTTGATGTTGATTTTCATGTTGTATTGAGTGCCTGTGCTGTTGTTAAGTGTTCATGTAGGTCTTCTATTGTTCCATGTATTAGTGCCTGATCATCTACAAATAAAAGCTCGTTGATCTCCTCTGTCTCTGATGGGTTGGCTAGCTTGCATATATGGTCCATGTATGTCATAAACAGTAGGGGGGATAGTACGCACCCCTGTCTTACACCTGTTCTAACTTCAATGTGGTCTGTGTAGTTTATGGCTGTTCTGACTGTGCAGCTGCTGTTGATGTAGAGACTTTTAATTAGGTTGGTTAGATGTTGGCTTACTCCGTATGTTGTTAGTATCTCCCACAGGTGTTCTCTCTTAGATGTTGACTTACTCCGTATGTTGTTAGTATCTGCCACAGTTGTTCTCTGTTAGATGTTGGCTTACTCTGTATGTTGTGTAGTATCTCCCAAAGTTGTTCTCTATTTACTTGGTCAAATGCTCTTTTATGGTCTATGAAAGCTATGTACACATTTTGATTATGTTCTGTCCACTTTCCTCTTTGATTATGTTCTGTTCTCATTCCATTTTAGGGTGAATAATGCATCAGATCATCCTCTAATTTTTTGTTAACCCCATTTGAAAATCGCTTAACCGTATTTCTATTATTGGTCTCAGCCTTTTTTCCATAATTTTGGCGTATAACATTCCTACATGGCTGAGAAGCAATATACCCCTATCTTGATTGCAGTCTCTCTTTCTTTTTCCATATTGGTACGATGACTGCTGGTTTTCTGTTGTTGCCATGCTGCATTGAATATTCAGTGCAGCCATGTAACTCTAGTTTTTCCTGCTGTTGCTATTATTTCTATTGGTATGTTATTTATCTCCGGTGCTTTATTTCTAGGTGCCTATTTGATTACTTCTTCGATTTCCTCTTCCATGATGTTCAGTATTTGTGCTTTCTAGTGTGGTTTTTGTTATATTATTGGTGGTTGGTGCCATATTTAATAGATTTTCAAAATATTCTTTCCATCTCTGTTACACATGTTGGTTATTTGATATTGGCTGTCCATCTTTGTCATTTATGAGTTCACTGGGATTGTGGTTTTCTTTTCTCGCTCTTGTTGCTTTTACTCCATTGTAGAAGTCTTTGTGACAGTGTGACCGACCCAGAAGAATAAAAGATAAATAACTTGTAGAATAACAAAGGAGACCAAGATTAGCGAGTATAAGTTGGTTGATCAGACTCAGAATGGTAAGATGTTACAAGCGGAGAGGGACAGCAAAAGATCGGTAGATAGACTTTAAATGTCAGCACTTTTGACAGAGAGCGACCACTAACCGGGATTTTATGTAGACAACAAAGAATAGCGAGGTCATAGAACAGGTTTGTTTGATCTCCAGGGCTGAACGAATTCCTGGGGCAGTAAACATCTCTTTGATATCCAACGATTAGAGACGCAGAGTTCTCACTGATGTACAGCAGCAGTAGGAGATGAAAGATTTCTGAGAGAGAGGCACCTACATTTGATCAAGAGACCAAATGAAAGCTTTATTTTTCTGGAAGCCTAAGTAATAGGAGGAGTGAATGACAGATGTTGTCAAGACTCCACAAGAAATGAGGATTAGTAACAGAATTGCAAGGTGGAGTTATAAAGAAAGTAATTGATTCCTGATGAATGGTAGAGTGACTATAGATTTCCAGAATGTTCAGGCAGGTGGGTGTGGCTGACATGGAAACAAAACTGAGAAACACAGACACTTTTTGGAGAGTTCTCAAAGCTTTGAATGTACCAGTAAAAAGGTAGAGAACAAAACCGAGAAACACAGACACTTTTTGGAGAGTTCTCGAAGCTTTGAATGTACCAGTAAAAAGGTAGAGAACAAAACTGAGAAACACAGACACTTTTGGGAGAGTTCTCAAAGCTTTGAATGTACCAGTAAAAAGGTAGAGTAGACAAGAATAGAAACCTGCCTCAAGGCAGAGAGTTAGGAAGGAGTGTGTTAGTAGACAGCTAGATAGTTAAGACAGTTCTGGAAGATAATTGACAAGTTAGGAGTTAGACAGTGAGGAAGTTGTTAGAGTAGTCAAGAAAAGTGAGAGACTTGTAGTTGTGGATTGAAGCCTCTACAGATAGGAGAGATTGTGTGAACTGAGTCAGCAGATGAGTCAGCATATTATAAGTAAGGAACTGATATGAGAGAAGTGGATAGAACTATGAGTATAATTACAGAAGTCTACAAGTTGCTGAATTAGATTATTAAGAAAGACTAATATTGACCACAATGTTACTTATATGTCACTATTCACCGACAGGGTACATTTTTAGTAACATGCCCAAGTTGATGTACAATAAATAAAGACTCATGTATTCATGTTGCAAAATATCTTTAAAAGAAAACTGCTAGAACAAAAATTCAGATATGAGAAGGTGTATCTTGGTCTACGCCCTATGGGCCAGCAACGGCTCGAAAGGTCAATAGATCATGTTGTTAGCACCATAATGAGTTCTGTGTATCAAGTTCATTTCAGTATGATTATATGTGTCAATCAAGAAATAGATACAATATAGAGAACTTTGTAATATCTCTTGTGGCTGTCTTGAAGTCCCTGGTTATCTTTTGTCTGAATTCTGTTAAGTGTTTTTCTTAGCCTCTTTGATAACATTTAAAATTTTTTTTCCGAACTAACAAATGTGAGTCATATTTTTCTTGGTTTTTCTTCTCCCTCCATTCTATAAGAAAAAAAATTGTTGAAATATTAAATTACCTCTCCCTTTCCCCCTTCAGCTGGTTTGTCTTCACATACAAGCCAGTAAAATCATCTTTAATGTATATCAACATGTTCCAATAACTGTGCTATTTTTACTATCAGTCAAACCAATGAGAGGACAAGCAAGCTTCTTGATCTCGCTTTGAATGAATCTCTATACAAATATGAAATAGCTTATGTGAGTAAATGTTCATGTAATCTCTATCCAAATACGAAATAGCTTATGTGAGTAAATGTTCATGTAATCTCTATCCAAATACAAAATAGCTTATGTGAGTAAATGTTCATGTAATCTCTATCCAAATACGAAATAGGTCATGTGAGTAAATGTTCATGTAATCTCTATCCAAATACGAAATAGGTCATGTGAGTAAATGTTCATGTAATCTCTATCCAAATACGAAATAGCTTATGTGAGTAAATGTTCATGTAATCTCTATCCAAATACGAAATAGGTCATGTGAGTAAATGTTCATGTAATCTCTATCCAAATACGAAATAGGTCATGTGAGTAAATGTTCATGTAATCTCTATCCAAATACGAAATAGCTTATGTGAGTAAATGTTCATGTAATCTCTATCCAAATACGAAATAGGTCATGTGAGTAAATGTTCATGTAATCTCTATCCAAATACGAAATAGCTTATGTGAGTAAATGTTCATGTAATCTCTATCCAAATACGAAATAGCTTATGTGAGTAAATGTTCATGTAATCTCTATCCAAATACGAAATAGCTTATGTGAGTAAATGTTCATGTAATCTCTATACAAATATGAAATAGCTTATGTGAGTAAATGTTCATGTAATCTCTATCCAAATACGAAATAGGTCATGTGAGTAAATGTTCATGTAATCTCTATCCAAATACGAAATAGCTTATGTGAGTAAATGTTCATGTAATCTCTATCCAAATACGAAATAGCTTATGTGAGTAAATGTTCATGTAATCTCTATCCAAATACGAAATAGCTTATGTGAGTAAATGTTCATGTAATCTCTATACAAATACAAAATAGCTTATGTGAGTAAATGTTCATGTAATCTCTATCCAAATACAAAATAGGTCATGTGAGTAAATGTTCATGTAATCTCTATCCAAATACAAAATAGCTTATGTGAGTAAATGTTCATGTAATCTCTATCCAAATACAAAATAGCTTATGTGAGTAAATGTTCATGTAATCTCTATCCAAATACGAAATAGGTCATGTGAGTAAATGTTCATGTAATCTCTATCCAAATACGAAATAGCTTATGTGAGTAAATGTTCATGTAATCTCTATCCAAATACGAAATAGCTTATGTGAGTAAATGTTCATGTAATCTCTATACAAATACGAAATAGCTTATGTGAGTAAATGTTCATGTAATCTCTATCCAAATACGAAATAGCTTATGTGAGTAAATGTTCATGTAATCTCTATCCAAATATGAAATAGCTTATGTGAGTAAATGTTCATGTAATCTCTATCCAAATATGAAATAGCTTATGTGAGTAAATGTTCATGTAATCTCTATCCAAATACGAAATAGCTTATGTGAGTAAATGTTCATGTAATCTCTATCCAAATACGAAATAGCTTATGTGAGTAAATGTTCATGTATTCTCTTATATAAATTGTACTCAGCTGACCAATATGCTTGCTTCAAGAACAGAACATTCTTATTTCCACCCTAACTCAAACTATCCATGCTGTACATTTAACTCACGAGCCACAGTTCTTGATATCCATCATCATCTTCACATTCACGACTACCTCTCCCAACTGAGCAAAGGCACTGACAATGGCTTGTTCATCCAGATCAGCATCAAGCTATCAATAATTCAACAACAATTTATAACAGCTATTTACATCATGAACGTACAACCACAGCTATTTACAGCTTGAACGTACAACCACAGCTACTTACATCTTGAACGTACAGCCACAGCTACTTACATCTTGAATGTACAACCACAGCTACTTACATCTTGAACGTACAACCACAGCTACTTACATCTTGAACGTACAGCCACAGCTACTTACATCTTGAACGTACAACCACAGCTACTTACATCTTGAACGTACAACCACAACTACTTACAAATTGAACATACAACCACAGCTACTTACATCTTGAACATACAACCACAGTTACTTACATCTTGAACATACAACCACAGTTACTTACATCATGAATGTACAACCACAGCTACTTACATCTTGAATGTATAACTACAGCTACTTATTTCTTGAATGTACAACCACAGCTACTTACATCTTGAACGCACAACCATAGCTACTTACATCTTGAACGCACAACCATAGCTACTTACATCTTGAATGCAAAACAACCATAGCTACTTACATCTTAAATGTATAACCACAGCTACTTACATCTTGAATGTATAACCACAGCTACTTACATTTTGAACAGAAAACCACAGCTACTTACATCCTGAACATACAACCACAGCTACTTACATCTTCAACTTACAACCACAGCTACTTACATCCTGAACATACAACCACATCTACTTACATCCTGAACATACAACCACAGCTACTTACATCTTCAACTTACAACCACAGCTACTTACATCTTGAACACACAATCACAGCTACTTACATCTTCAACTTACAACCACAGCTACTTATATCCTGAACATACAACCAGTTACTTTCATCCTGAACATACAACCACAGCTACTTACATCTTCAACTTACAACCACAGCTACTTACATCTTGAACGTACAACCACAGCTACTTACATCTTGAACGTACAGCCACAGCTACTTACATCTTGAACGTACAACCACAGCTACTTACATCTTGAACGTACAACCACAGCTACTTACAAATTGAACATACAACCACAGCTACTTACATCTTGAACATACAACCACAGTTACTTACATCTTGAACATACAACCACAGTTACTTACATCATGAATGTACAACCACAGCTACTTACATCTTGAATGTATAACTACAGCTACTTATTTCTTGAACGTACAACCACAGCTACTTACATCTTGAACGCACAACCATAGCTACTTACATCTTGAACGCACAACCATAGCTACTTACATCTTGAATGCAAAACAACCACAGCTACTTACATCTTAAATGTATAACCACAGCTACTTACATCTTGAATGTATAACCACAGCTACTTACATCTTGAACGTACAACCACAGCTACTTACAAATTGAACATACAACCACAGCTACTTACATCTTGAACATACAACCACAGTTACTTACATCTTGAACATACAACCACAGTTACTTACATCATGAATGTACAACCACAGCTACTTACATCTTGAATGTATAACTACAGCTACTTATTTCTTGAATGTACAACCACAGCTACTTACATCTTGAACGCACAACCATAGCTACTTACATCTTGAACGCACAACCATAGCTACTTACATCTTGAATGCAAAACAACCACAGCTACTTACATCTTAAATGTATAACCACAGCTACTTACATCTTGAATGTACAACCACAGCTACTTACATCTTGAACACACAACCACAGCTACTTACATCTTGAACGTACAACCACAGCTACTTACATCTTGAACACACAACCACAGCTACTTACATCTTGAACGCACAACCACAACTACTTACATCCTGAACATACAACCACAGCTACTTACATCATGAACATACAACCACAGCTACTTACATCTTGAATGCACAACCACAGCTACTTACATCTTGAACGTACAACCACAGCTACTTACATCTTGAACATACAACCACAGCTACTTACATCTTGAACTTACAACCATTATGAAAATATTTTAAAAAATTATTTGGCTATTTTATTTGTAAAGAATGTGACAGGATGAGCTTCCGTGCACGCACACACACACACACACAAATATATGATAGAGAACATGACAGCTGTAACAGAATCTTTGTGCTCTTTTCCGTACAATTCTAATTTTGTTAACAGAAAAGCAATATCTATTGCTTTCTTGTTTGTGACTCAACTGAAATATCAACACAATTTTAGTGGTCAAATATCATTTCAAAGTTTGAAAGAATTACTAATAGACTAGTTGTCAGTTATATGGTAACTCTTATTACTGATTAGTCAAGTAGTTTGATCAAAAATGGCACCTCTGATGTTCCCCTAATGTTGACAACAACAATCTCAAAGAGAAGCTTATGGCAGATATGTGTCAATGAATATTTAGCATCAATAAAATAAAGTATAGCAATATGTTCATGATTGATCCACCATGCACAACTTTGTCAAATGTTCACCAACACTTCATGATTTAATCTTTCTTTCTGCTGTTCACCTGATGACGGCTAAAAGAATGAATAAATTCTTTATCATTCGTCCTTCAAAGGACATTAGTTGGCAGTAGAGCCACTGTCTTGTGGTTTGCAGCGAGACTGTGATATCTGTGCCTTTTGTCACAGCATATCAGATTCCAGCATGGAAAATTTGAGTAATTGATTTATGTGAACAGATTTCTCCACTGGCCAGGTGATGTTACGTAAGGCAACAAAGTATAGCGATGGACTCTGTACAAACAGGTGTCCAACACCTGTTGACGTGAGATCGTTATCGCTGGTCAGCGACGTAATCACGACCGCACAGGTGTTTGTAAGTAGGGAACTCCTGTCGGCCCACCTGTTGACATGTGATATCACTATCACTGGTCGGCGACATATCCCAACCGCACAGGTGAATTCAGACGTGATGTCACTTGTGTCTTGTGATGTTTAGCAATAGAAATGCTTTGAGTTCTCTCTGACTTGGAGATCAAAGTAGATTCAGAGGAAAACTTAGGTTAATCTAGGAGACCAATGACAGCTTGTATACTGGTAGCTATTAGAGTGATTGACAGATGTTGTTGAGGCTTCACAGTAATAGACAGGCGGTGGTCAAACAAGCAATCAATAGGTTGATAGTCTTAGCAAGATCCCAAGATAGACCACGTCTGTATTCAAGAATAGGCGTTGCCTTACAGGGAAACAATAAGGCCCAAGAGACAGATTTCAAACACTTTTTTTCACTCACGAAGCAGAGGGGACACATCAGAGAGATTGTAGTAGAAGGGACTAGATACCTGCCTCAAAGCAGAAGATAGGATTAGGAGTTAGATAAAGAGTTCTCTCGAAGATTTTAGAAGCTACAGCAAGAAAGAAAAGTCAGGCTAATTTAAGAAACTGCTTCAAGCAGTAAGTTAGGAGTGAGGTAGTTAGATTAAAACAGTTCGTTTAGAAATTTTGTGATATACATTTTGGATTCTGAACAATAGGATCTCAAGTTAGTAATATATATATATATATATATATTCACAAAGAACATTAATATGATCACAAAAGTTACTTGTGATAAACACTGCGAATAGGCTCTACAAAGTAACGTTAAAATATGATAATAGAACTTGAGAACCTGTTGATTGTACCAGAGACATGTTGTCAAACCATGTGTGGATGTCAATAATAAAGACTGTGTTATATTTTGTTCAAAACTATGATGATGAGTTATGTTGTATCTCTATAGATGACATGAGAGTAACCAATAACTAAACAGTTCAAAACTATGATGATGAGTTATGTTGTGTCTCTATAGATGACATGAGAGTAACCAATAACTAAACTATGATGATGAGTTATGTTGTGTCTCTATAGATAACATGAGAGTAACCAATAACAAAACTATGATGATGAGTTATGTTGTATCTCTATAGATGACATGAGAGTAACCAATAACAAAACTATGATGATGAGTTATGTTGTGTCTCTATAGATGACATGAGAGTAACCAATAACTAAACAGTTCAAAACTATGATGATGAGTTATGTTGTATCTCTATAGATGACATGAGAGTAACCAATAACAAAACTATGATGATGAGTTATGTTGTATCTCTATAGATGACATGAGAGTAACCAATAACAAAACTATGATGATGAGTTATGTTGTAACTCTATAGATGACATGAGAGTAACCAATAACAAAACTATGATGATGAGTTATGTTGTGTCTCTATAGATGACATGAGAGTAACCAATAACAAAACTATGATGATGAGTTATGTTGTATCTCTATAGATGACATGAAAGTAACCAATAACAAAACTATGATGATGAGTTATGTTGTGTCTCTATAGATGGCATGAAAGTAACCAATAACAAAACTATGATGATGAGTTATGTTGTGTCTCTATAGATGACATGAGAGTAACCAATAACAAAACTATGATGATGAGTTATGTTGTATCTCTATAGATGACATGAAAGTAACCAATAACAAAACTATGATGATGAGTTATGTTGTGTCTCTATAGATGACATGAGAGTAACCAATAACAAAACTATGATGATGAGTTATGTTGTGTCTCTATAGATGACATGAGAGTAACCAATAACAAAACTATGATGATGAGTTATGTTGTGTCTCTATAGATGACATGAGAGTAACCAATAACAAAACTATGATGATGAGTTATGTTGTGTCTCTATAGATGACATGAAAGTAACCAATAACAAAACTATGATGATGAGTTATGTTGTATCTCTATAGATGACATGAGAGTAACCAATAACTAAACTATGATGATGAGTTATGTTGTGTCTCTATAGATGACATGAAAGTAACCAATAACAAAACTATGATGATGAGTTATGTTGTGTCTCTATAGATGACATGAGAGTAACCAATAACTAAACTATGATGATGAGTTATGTTGTGTCTCTATAGATGACATGAAAGTAACCAATAACAAAACTATGATGATGAGTTATGTTGTGTCTCTATAGATGACATGAAAGTAACCAATAACAAAACTATGATGATGAGTTATGTTGTGTCTCTATAGATGACATGAGAGTAACCAATAACAAAACTATAATGATGAGTTATGTTGTGTCTCTATAGATGACATGAAAGTAACCAATAACAAAACTATGATGATGAGTTATGTTGTGTCTCTATAGATGACATGAAAGTAACCAATATCAACAACAATAACTAAACAATAGGTTCATCAACAACACAAGAGCTCTATAACAAGGGAGGCTACTACTATGGACTTGCATTCTTATAGGGCTGATATTAAAGGGAGGGCCAACTTAGCTTTCTCGCAGTACAGCACTACATTCATCCTTCCAGGTGTTTATAATGTAGGGCCTATGGAAACTCGAGACATCTATTTCTGGTTCCGGTTGTTAGGCAAACTGGCTCTTTAAAAACTGATGAAAAAATATCTGACACCATCCAAAGATTTGTTTGTTATAAAATCATTTATCAATGATTCTCTGAAAAGATAATGAAACTAAAGCAGTTTCTTAATAAAGTGAGTTCCATCCACCATTATATGGAGCAAAACCAGTTGAAAATAGGATTACATATTTCAACAACATATTTCTCTCCTTCACTATTGTGTTTTCTTCATATATTTACCATTTAAAATTGAAAATGTTTAAAATGAAGTGGATATTTAGCTTCAGTGTCCATTTCTAAATAAACGTCTGCAGTATAAAAGTGATCTTTATTTTTGTTATGAAGTTATCAGCAATTTATGAACACACCATATCTTCTTCTTCTTCTACCTTTTTAGCTCCCAGTGGAGCATAGGTCTTCAACAAACACTTTCAGCTCCCTGTGGAGCATAGGTCTTCAACAAACACTTTCAGTTCCCTGTGGAGCATAGGTCTTCAACAAACACTTTCAGCTCCCTGTGGAGCATAGGTCTTCAACAAACACTTTCAGCTCCCTGTGGAGCATAGGTCTTCAACAAACACTTTCAGCTCCCTGTGGAGCATAGGTCTTCAACAAACACTTTCAGCTCCCAGTGGAGCATAGGTCTTCAACAAACACTTTCAGCTCCCTGTGGAGCATAGGTCTTCAACAAACACTTTCAGCTCCCTGTGGAGCATAGGTCTTCAACAAACACTTTCAGCTCCCAGTGGAGCATAGGTCTTCAACAAACACTTTCAGCTCCCAGTGGAGCATAGGTCTTCAACAAACACTTTCAGCTCCCAGTGGAGCATAGGTCTTCAACAAACACTTTCAGCTCCCAGTGGAGCATAGGTCTTCAACAAACACTTTCAGCTCCCAGTGGAGCATAGGTCTTCAACAAACACTTTCAGCTCCCTGTGGAGCATAGGTCTTCAACAAACACTTTCCAAGTTGTTCTGTTTTTTGCCATTCTTTTAAGATCATTCCATGTCTTCCCCATCATCTTCATCTCTGCTTCTATCTGTCTTCTCCAATAATTCCTTGGTCTTCCTCTTTGTCTTTCTCCCGATGATTCCAAAAAAGGGCCTGTTGTGTAATACTCTCAGTTGGCTTCTGCAGTGTGTGTCCCATCCAGCGCCATCGTCTTCGCTGTATCTCTTTATCCACTGGTATTTGACTGGTACATTTCCATAATTCTATGTTAGTGATTTTGTCCTGCCATTTCTATCCTTTTATTCTGCGTAAGCATCCATTAATAAAAGTCTGTATCTTCATGATTGTCATTTTGTTGTTCTCCATGTTTCACAGCCATATAATAGGACCAACTTAACATTTGAGTTGAAAATTTTTATTTTTGTATTTAACCTAATTTCTTTGGATTTCCATATGTTTCCCAGTGCAACAAAAGCTCCTCTTGCTTTTGATATCCTTATTTTGATATCATTTTCTGTTCCTCCCTCTTTATCTATATTACTGCCCAGATATATGTAAGATTGTACGTCTAGTAGAGGTATTTCTCCTAATTTTATTTGGTTATTGCCAACTGCATTAATTCTCATAATGTTGGTCTTATCTCTATTAATCTTCAGTCCTAGCTGTTGTGATCTCTTATCAAGTATGCTCATTTTATCCTGCATCTGTTGATGGCTGTGTGATAGGAGAGCTATGTCATCAGCAAAGTCTAAATCATCAAGTTTTTTGGTTAGTGACCACTGGATGCCATTTCTGTTGTTTTGAGTTATTTTCATAATCCAATCTATGGCCAATAGAAAGAGAAATGGAGACAGAAGGCATCCCTGCCTTACTCCTGTTCTTATTTCAAATGCTTCTGTAAGCTGTCCTTCATGCACCACACTACATTTCGTTCCTTCATAGATTGTTTTTATCACGTTAATAAACTTTAAGGGGATTCCGTAATGACTCAGCAACTTCCAAAGCATTCTTCTATCTAAACTATTAAATGCCTTTTCGCAATCTATGAATCCAATATAAAGTGGGGATTTTAGTTCTAAACTTTGTTCAACTATTATACGTAAAGTAGTTATTTGATCAGCACATGATCTGTTCTTCCTAAACCTGCTTGTTCATCTCTCAAATGTTTATCTATGGCCTCTTTTAGTCTCTCCAGAATGATTCTGCTTAATATTTTTCCTGGCAGTCCCCTATAATTTGTGCACTCCTGTAAACTTCCTTTCTTTGGTAGTTTGATCATATAACCTTCTTTCCAGTCTTTAGGTATTTCTTCCCTCTCCCAAATTTTATCCAATAGATTATGTAACATCTTGGTAGAGGTGTTAATATCTGCTTTGATGGCCTCTGAAGGAATTTCATCTGGTCCTATGGCTTTACTATTTTTTAATAGTTTGATGGCTTTCATTATTTCTTCTTTGTTTGGCTTTCCAGTTAACGTGTAACTCTTCTTCTGCTGGTAGTATATCTGGAGGATTATTTGAGTCGGGTCTGTTCAAAAGTTCTTCAAAGCACTCTTTCCATCTCTCCATTTGTTCCCTTATATTACTAAGCAGATTTCCTTTCTCATCTTTAATAAAGGCATTGATCTGTTTGTATTTTCCACTTAATTTCTTTGTGCTGTTGTACAGTTCTTTCATATTCCCCTTATTTGCTGCTTCCTCTGCCTCTTTAGCTAGTTCATCTATATATTTCCTCTTATCCCTTTTAATGCACCTTCTCACTTCTTTGTTCACCTCTGTGTAAGCTTCCTGTGTCTTGGCTTTATTACTTCTTGTTTTGCTTTTATTTATGTCTGCTTTCTTGTTCTTTCTTTAATTTTATCCAGGGTTTCTGTGAACACACCATATACCAACTGAAAAACAATTGGATCACGGTGCATCTTAGCATCCATTGTTATTTGTAATTAAATGTCAATAAAACTTGCTAGTAAGATTAAAATAACAATTATATTTAGATTCGGTATTTATTTCTACCTTAATGTGTGAAATTTCAAAGTGATTTATAGTTGGGTTAGAGGTGTCAGAATGATCAAAATCATGGCCAGGGTGAACGTCCAGCAACCGTTACTATTCTTGCTCATGCAGGCTGTGGTACTCTCAGTACTGAATTAGGATTTGGGTATGTTCATTCTCTCATCAACTCAGGCCGCAAGGCTGGAAAGGATTCAGAATGAGGGTCTACAAGCAGTTCTCTGATGCACATAGACCTATCTATTCAATGAGGTATTTACTTGACTTACCGAACATTAGAGTGCGACATAGATCTGCTCAGGTCCAGGCTTATTTGAACTTGGTAAGGAACATAAATCATCCCTTGCAGTCAGAATTGGGTGTAACCAAGTTCATAAGGAGAGTATCTGATCTGAATGACATTAGGGCTGGCAATGATTGGGTAGAAGTAACAGCAGAGAAAAAGAGGCTAACAAGAGTAATCATTCAGCTCGGCAGGGAGTGTCACAATTAAGTGTATGGAGCTACAGAGTCGTAATAAGAGAATCCATCGAAAAAGTTTCATCACCTCAGGATCCGATTATCTACATGGATGGTTCTGTATCCAGTGGACAGCGCAGTGTTTGGGTTTGTTTGCATACCAACATGGCAAAAAAGTGGCTAGGGAATCTGGCAAGTTTAGCATTACAGTGTCCAGCATGAAATATAGATAGAAGCAGCAACGGCAGCGATAACATGGTTGGTTACACAGAACGTGGACCACAGTCTTGGTAACTGATACACAAAGTATGCTATAGAAGATTGACAGTGTCTGCAGCAGGAGTGGATACAGCTCTTAAATGATTCTTAAGTGAACGCGTTAACCTGGGTGTACTGCCCAGGGCACGCTGGTGTACATGGCAATGAAATAGCCAATAAGCTCACTGCCACTGAGTGTGACCTTACTCTGGACAAAGAGGACATTGCCAAGTTTGTTCTTCACTCCTTAAGAGAAGAGGAGAATAGGTGAGACAATGATGTATATATTGAGAGACTGAGGAGTCTAAAGGTGGAAAAGGGATCTGGTCGATTCAGAGAGCTTAGTGTGAAAAGTAGATGTATCTATAATCAACACCTTACAAGAACAATCAGACTGCATACGCTTTGAGAAATGCTGGGAAGGGTGGTGGAGCAGACATGGGATGCCAGACTGCAATGAAAATGATTACATGAATAGAATTTATGGCCAATAAGCGCAACTTTAGGGAGCCGCGATAGCTCAGTGGTTAGTGAAATGGACTACAAAGGACAAGGGGTAGGCTTCGATCCCAACCGACGGCTTCCGTGTTCACCCAGCCTTAAATGGGTACCGGATTTTTTTCTGGGAAAGTAAAGCAGCACGGCCGTAATACCGACCACATTACCCGAAAAATCATGGGCTAAAGGTCTATAAAATATAGGGTCACTAACACCATATTTCCCTATACACCACTTGGCATGAGGGGGGTACTTTAAAGGTTAAGGCATAAAATGCGAAGCTGCAGTAAAGCTGAATGTGAGGAAAAATAAAAAAATGGTATGTAAGAAGCTTTACGTGATAAGTGGACGACACAGACTAAACAACGTTTCGGCTCAATAGGCCTTCATCAGGAACAAACAAAAAAACACACACACAAAACTAATAACGAAACAACCAAAACAAAAACAAGCGAAATGTGTTAAAGAAAACAAAATAAACTATCCTGTCGAAACCAAAAGGAAATTGCAACCAAGTGCGGCTGTCGTGAATGTCGAGAAACGTGCAAAAATATGCGCAAATGTACACAGAACTAGAGGAGCTCACACAGGGGTCAGTGTGCAAACACAAAGGAGAAAGAATCGAATAGTAGACTAACAGGTATTCAAAAGGCGGTAAGAGTGAGATGTCTGAGAGTGGGGTACTATAAAAACAAATGAGGGGTAAGGAGCACAGAAAAAAGGTATAGAGGAGAAAACCGAAGTGTCTCATAAGGGACTAGAGGAGAAGAACTATAAATAGCATGGCATAGTAAGTAGACCAAAGAACCCAAATATGTGTAGTAGAGAAGGCTATGCAAAGGGAAGGAGCAACCAAAAGGAAACTATGCGTATGAGTGTGATACATTCATACCTCTCGGGTCAGCGAACCATACTGAACTATAAGGCGATTTTCCAAAGTATAGCGGCTGCGGTCGCCAGAGTGACAAAGGACAATACCAGTGACACGAATGTCGTCTTTGCCCTTGTGATCAGGGGAGTTGAAGTGGGAAGACACTGGAGTACCAGTATTTTGTTGGACATCACGTAGATGTTCACAAAATCTTTCCGCTAATCTTCTCCCAGACTCACCAATGTAGGTCATGTGGCATCGTTGGCATATGAAAATATTCAGAATCACAACCTGCATGTGTTGCCACAGCAGGGAAGAAGTCACCACACCTTGGCTGCAGTGACTGATTTATGGCTTTGGGGTACTTTATTTTTTTTTTAAGCATAACCTTAAGGTCACAATGGTGACCTAAATTATTATTTTAGCACCTAAACTGACAGATTTGGCCAGCAAATATACAAATCATTGTTACAATGAAAACAGACAAAATGTCACAAATTGCTTTCATTTTGTCACCTAAAATTGAACATAACTTTTTTTTTTTTTATAATTAACATCAAGTACAGGCATCATAAGGGAGGTATTATTGTTGTGATTTGTTTTTCTGACACTGACTTACTCATTTAGTGCTATCTAGTATCTAGCTATTAGCTATTTTATTGGTAATTTCCTAGTTTGATCAGATATATTATTTCAGTTTGGAAGAGTGATGTCCCCTAAAATATGTCTGCCAAAATACAGTGGTTCTACGCATTCTTGGCGTTGGGGTCATTACGCTGGCATGTAATCATTTCGGAGTATCTGTTGATTGGGCGTTGGGTCCAGGGGTTAGGTTTAGCTTTAGTGTTAAATATTTATAAATATATTATAACACGTGACAAAAACGACGCCACTCGGCCTAATTATGATCTTCTGATCGAAGGGAATTGTGCGGTTGATTACCAATCGCCGTAATTTACTGCCAAATGTTGGAAGATTGTCAAACTTTGGCTATTAATTAAAATGCACATACACACACATAAATACAAAAAATATCTAGAAATAGCTTTACGAACGCCACGCTGACCCCAACGCCAGTGTGAGTGACACATGCCAGCGTAATGACCCCAACGCCAAGAATGCGTAGAACCACTGTATTTTGGCAGACATATTTTAGGGGACATCACTCTTCCAAACTGAAATAATATATCTGATCAAACTAGGAAATTACCATTTTATTTTATATTAACAATTTTTTTTTTATTTGACATTTTTACCAAATTAACCATATCAGTAATATCAGTCATCATTATCAGTATATTATAATAATGTCATCAAACTCAACTAAAAAACTCGAAAGTCAACAAAGAAATCAAAAGGGCAGCAACTTAACTTCTTAACAACTTAGCTGCAGCAAGAGTTTAAAACTAAAACTTAAAACTACTACTGCACTGAGACTACTCAACTACTCTGTACTGTGTGTGTTTAAGTTGTAAGCAAAGTTCATTTATTAATAAATTCGTACATCTCCCATCCACAATGATGTGCTCAGTGCTGTGTTAAACATCATGTGCACAAGATTTCAGACTTGAATTTTTTTTTAATACAGCATTCGGGTGAAACATCAGACTGTATTTATGTCTCTAAGATAGTAGTTGCGAGACGTCAACTCAACGAATGTTTGTATTCTCTGTGTAGGCGGCCATCTTTGACCCAAGATTTCCTAAATTTTGAATTACATTTTAAGAATTGAAAATAATCACATCACTAATGCATCAAAAGGTTTGTTGCTCTATATAATATTTTATATAATAAGATATTTAAAATAACAAAAATGTATTTGTCATATGTGCCTACAGGTACATGTGTTTTCAATATGAATCATATTTATAGCCCACGTTTAAAGTAGATTGTTTCGTAAAACCGTGTCATATTTTGAATCAGCAGCCCGCCCCGTGTCCTAGTTGTCGTCTGATGCCGACTGCTCGTCATCTATCGTTCACATATAAGGAACATTTTACTGGATTTCTCACTATCGGGCGACAGAACAAACACCAGGAGTGTGTTAAATATAAAAGTATATAAAATAAACACAAAATATTTTTTTTATTAGTCAATCTAACAGTAGTTTTATCCTGTTGTTGAACTAGTCAAGTTGCTAAGAAGTTAAGTGTTAACTTAACTACTATCTCAGAGTGAGTATGCTCAGTATGTATCTCACAATGCAGTAAAGTGGTAAAGAGTCTGTAACTTGAGTGGAGTGTAATGTAAGGGAACTTAGGACTAGTATTTTTAATTTTTATTAGTGTAATTGTTTTCTGCATGAGGACATCCATTGAAAAGTACACTGAAGTAAACAAACCAACATAAGCCTGCTTCTTAGACTACACCACACACACCATAAACTCATAAACAACTTTGATTTATACTTATAGTATAGTTAAGTATAAGTTATACTTAAAGACTACCTTTACTGTACTTTACAATACATCTAGATGACACAGACATCCGACTAATATGTAATTTATACTGGAGCAAACAGCAATAAGAAAATATAACAATGATCATAAACAAAGAAAATAATTAGAAACTTAGTGGGCGTGTAAGAAGACTAATCAAACAACACAGAACTGAACTGGAGTCATTAGTTGCTGGACACTTAGAGATTTGCTGAGGAGGGGATCTGAGCACCTATGGTAGGGTGACCATTCGTCCCCGATTTCCGGGGACAGTCCCCGGAATGTAGAAGTTGTCCCCGATTTCAGTGAATAAATAAATGTTCATACACGGAATCGGCCCTCTTTTAAAGTAATCACTAGGACTCACGACATTACTGAGTTGTGTTTCTTTATCCCAGACTGAGCGGCATTAGCAAGAAGATAAAGAGAAGACTTGGACGCGATGTGTCGGAGATAGCTCTTTGAACTCTTGAAGCGCGGTGCTACGTCACTTCTATTCCCACCACTCACTTCTATTGGGATGGGTTTAATTTTTAAAAAAAGCAGACACTCTCTCTCCCCCCACCCTGCCTTTCCGGACATCTCCCGCCAAAGTATCTTTCCCGGCCAATTTTCAAATCAGTCTGAGTGTAATGACAGTACAGTGCAGTCGTGTTTTATATACAAAATTTCTTGCGCACACACAGTCACACACCCACCCACACATATTATAAATATATATATAAATAAATATATATATGTATACACACACACATATATATATATATATATATCGTTCGTCCCCGATTTTGTGGGACAGTCTCAGAAATAAGCCAAAAAATCCTCTGAAATGTAAAAAATATGACAAATGTCCCCGGAAACAATGGGAAAAAAATGGTCACCCTAACCTATGGACATGTTCGGAGTGCAATGATGATGACCCGCTAATAACTCAATAAAAGAAAGTACTAAAAACCTGCAAGTGGATATTGAAATTGAAGGAATAGACCTGGAGACAGGAACTTTGATGTAGGTTAATTTTAAAATACAGTATTTGGTATTTGCTCACTTAAATGGGGTGCAAATTTGGGGTAGAACATGCTTATTTAATTTGTTTTTAGCATATTGAGCTCAATATTAATACTGCTCTTTCCATTTTTTTTTTTTTTTTTTAATAGTGCATGCATACTTGTGGAATATAACATTGAAACAATTGAATGCTATTTATGCTTAGTACTGCAATCCCACAGCCTATGTTGCTGTGCATTACCAAAGCTTCAGTTTTGTTAACAGAATTTAAACTCATCTAGGGCTGGCTGCAGACCTTTCAACCCTGAGTGATATGTTAAAGGACCTCTTGACCAGGCTATTACCCCAGTGACATTATCAGCAACTGGTGCCACAGCAGGGAAGAAGTCACCACACCTTGGCTGCAGTGACTGATTTATGGCTTTGTTAGTTATCATGTTCCTAATATGTCTTCTAATAAATTAAAACTCACCAATAAATAGAGCTGTCCCAAATGTTAGAGGCGATTCATTCATTTTCCTCTTGGGCAGAAGATGGCACATATGGCAGAAGTCATAGTTCTCCACAATTGACGATTTGCTGTTAGTTCTTGTGATTCTAGGTTGTTTCTTAGTCCCATGGTTGAATAGCATCAAACAACAGCCATCTAGGGTATTAATAAAACACAAACTCTAGATTGTGATTAAACCATCATGTAGTAGCAGAAGTATAATGACGTGCATGATTTTATCTTTGTCAATATTCCAAAAGGACGATCTCAAGGATTGCAACAACTGGAGAGGTGTGGCTCTTATTATCAGTTGCCTTTCAAGTATTCTGTAAGATCATCATGAACAGAATCATACTGCAGACACTGTTATGTGTGAAGCGATAGCAGGATTTAGGAAAGGAAAAAAACTGCCTTGATCATAGTTTCATCCTACATATTATACTAGAGGAACATATAGAAAAGGAAAAAAACTGCCCTGATCATAGTTTCATCCTACATATTATACTAGAAGAACATATAGAAAAAGAAAAAAACTGCCCTGATCATAGTTTCGTCCTACATATTATACTAGAGGAACATATAGAAAAGCAGAAACCACTTCTTTTAAATTTCAAAAGGGCTTCCGACTGCACAGGCTCATTGTGGAACATAATGAGATATGGGTACATAGAGACTCATTGTGGAACATAATGAGATATGACATACATAGAAGCTCATTGTGGAACATAATGATATATGGATACATAGAGACTCATTGTGGAACATAATGAGATATGGGTACATAGAGACTCATTGTGGAACATAATGAGACATGAGATACATAGAAGCTCATTGTGGAACATAGTGAGATATGGGTACATAGAGACTCATTGTGGAACATAATGAGACATGACATACATAGAGACTCATTGTGGAACATACTGAGACATGACATACATAGAGACTCATTGTGGAACATAATGAGACATGACATACGTAGAGACTCATTGTGGAACATAATGAGACATGACATACATAGAAACTCATTGTGGAACATAATGAGACATGACATACATAGAGACTCATTGTGGAACATAATGAGACATGACATACATAGAAACTCATTGTGGAACATAATGAGATATGACATACATAGAAGCTCATTGTGGAACATACTGAGACATGACATACATAGAGACTCTTTGTGGAACATAATGAGACATGACATACATAGAAGCTCATTGTGGAACATACTGAGACATGACATACATAGAGACTCATTGTGGAACATAATGAGACATGACATACATAGAAACTCATTGTGGAACATAATGAGACATGACATACATAGAAACTCATTGTGGAACATAATGAGACATGACATACATAGAGACTCATTGTGGAACATACTGAGACATGACATACATAGAGACTCATTGTGGAACATAATGAGACATGACATACATAGAGACTCATTGTGGAACATAATGAGACATGACATACATAGAGACTCATTGTGGAACATGAGACATGACATACATAGAAACTCATTGTGGAACATAATGAGACATGACATACATAGAGACTCATTGTGGAACATACTGAGACAATATGGAGTACCGCTACAACAATACCATCACAGATCTGTAGCATGGCTTCTCTTGTGTAGCACAGAGACAGGAGTGAATGAATGGTTCTAGATTGAGACCAGGGGGAGACAACTTGATTTGTTGTTAAGATTCGTCCCCAAGGGTTGACGCTAGGCTAGATAATTATAACTGTGTAATATAGAACAAACGCTTTCAATATAAGAGTTAGTTCCGACTTTTAACTCTGTCACAACGGACTCTTGTTACACACTATATCTGGCAGCTTACACACTTAGAGTGCACTCTTCACGTTCTCCGTTCTATGGCCCTAACACTCATCTTTGGGCTCCACACGCATTCATACTTGCATCTAACTATATGTGGACCGTCCCTATTGACGGCACGCCCCTAAAGCTACTTCTAACTGTCTGGCGGTATCCTGGCCACCGCTGCTAACTGTCTCTTAATAGTGCTACTTACTAATCTGCTCGCCTATCTGTTCTCCTCTGGTCTCTGCATCTCCTAACTATCACGTGTTCGTTGCTGGCTAAAAGTCTATTATCCTGGCTTGATGTTTTGACTCTAGATCGTCACTCCCTGCCAACTCAATGTTTTGACTCTAGATCGTCACTCCCTGCCAACTCAATGTTTTGACTCTAGATCGTCACTCCCTGCCAACTCAATGTTTTGACTCTAGATCGTCACTCCCTGCCAACTCAATGTTTTGACTCTAGATCGTCACTCCCTGCCAACTCAATGTTTTGACTCTAGATCGTCACTCCCTGCCAACTCAGTCTCTTCCAATGTTTGGTCTTTTCATCCTCTATCCAAGTGCTTCTCAAAGCGTCTCTATACGAGTGCTTCTCTCTGAGTGCTTCTCTCTGAGTGCTTCTCAAAAGTGTCTCTATACGAGTGCTTCTCTCTGAGTGCTTCTCTCTGAGTGCTTCTCAAAGTGTCTCTATACGAGTGCTTCTCTCTGAGTGCTTCTCAAAAGTGTCTATACGAGTGCTTCTCTCTGAGTGCTTCTCAAAAGTGTCTCTATACGAGTGCTTTGCTCTGAGTGCCTTTTTCCGAGTCCTTTTAAAACTCCTTGACTGTTTGTCTAACTCACGTTCTACTCTAACTCTACTAGGCTATGATTAGCCTCCCTACGGGTCGACCCCATGGTCGCCCGGCTCCTAACGAGCGCGTGTGTACTGCCGACTACATCTCTCAGAGTGTCTCCATATGAGTGCTTGTCAATCTTTTGTGTTTACCTCTTAAATTTGGATCTTGTCAGCCAATCAGAATTGAACTCCCACGTGTCTGTCTGTCCACCCACTCCTGGGCATGGCTTTCCATGTTTTGCACGTGAATTTCGACCCATAGTCTCATTTTTCTCCTGACCTTGTCTTAATGTCTTGGTCCTTGACCTTGTTCTATCATCTGTTTATTCCTCTATTCTCTCCATTCCTCCCCCTTTTACACCTACGCGTCTATCTGCCCACTCACTTCTGGAGATGGCCTTCCATGTTTTTGCACATGATTTTTTTTACCCATCCTCTTTATTTTTACTGTGACTTCGTTTTTAATGTGTTTTTCCTTTTTCCTCCTTGACCTCATTCTCTCGTCTCGCCTATCTGCCCCCTCACTTCTGGATTGTTCTCTCGTCTTTGTTTCCTCCTCTACTCTCTCCATCCCTCCACTTCTACACTCTCATCAATGATTAGTTTAATAGGATTTGAGATGAACCAATAAAAGTATTGTTCAGAAAAAAATCAGTAGAAGAAGTAGATCACTGTATTTCTTGGAAGTTGCAAGATCAAGAAGGAGACACAAAGAAAGAAATTAGAATCAGAATAGCAAAGGCAGCAATGACGTTCAGAAACTTTGATAAAATATGGAAATCAAAATTACAAAGCACAAAAACAAAGCTCAGGATTTTCAAATGAAATGTATTATCCACCCTTACTTATGGGTGCGAGATCTGGAAAACAACCAAAGAATTAGAAAATAAACTGGATGCATCTTAAAACAAATGCCAGAGGAAAATACTTTGTATACCATGGAATGAGTTCAAGACTGGTGCGGAAATAAGAGAAATGATAAAGCATCCAAAAATATTTATAATCAAGTCATATTTTGGCAATGTAATGAGAAGAGACAACAAGAAGGTGGTCATGTGATGGGACATCAAGAGAAGAAGATGGTCATATTTTGGCCATGTGATGAGAAGAGACAACAAGAAGGTGGTCATGTGATGGGACATCAAGAGAAGAAGGTGGTCATATGTTGGTCATGTGATGAGAAGAGACAACAAGAAGGTGGTCATATGTTGGTCATGTGATGGGACATCAAGAGAAGACGGTGGTCATATGTTGGTCATGTGATGAGAAGAAACAACAAGAAGGTCGTCATATGTTGGTCATGTGATGAGAAGAAACAACAAGAAGGTCGTCATATGTTGGTCATGTGATGGGACATCAAGAGAAGACGGTGGTCATATGTTGGTCATGTGATGAGAAGAGACAACAAGAAGGTGGTCATGTGATGAGAAGAAACAACAAGAAGGTCGTCATATGTTGGTCATGTGATGGGACATCAAGAGAAGAAGGTGGTCATTTTTTGGCCATGTGATGAAAAGAGACAACAAGAAGGTGGTCATATGTTGGCCATGTGATGGGACATCAAGAGAAGAAGGTGGTCATATGATGGTCATGTGATGAGAAGAAACAACAAGAAGGTGGTCATATGTTGGTCATGTGATGAGAAGAAACAACAAGAGAAGGTAGTCATATGTTGGTCATGGGATGAGAAGAAACAACAAGAAGGTGGTCATATGTTGGTCATGTGATGAGAAGAAACAACAAGAAGGTGGTCATATGTTGGTCATGTGATGAGAAGAGACAACAAGAGAAGGTAGTCATATGTTGGTCAAGACAAGGTGAGATGGAGAAGGTAGAGAATAGAAGACAAGGTGAGATGGAGAAGGTAGAGAATAGAAGACAAGGTGAGAAGGAGACGGTAGAGAATAGAAGACAAGGTGAGAAGGAGACGGTAGAGAATAGAAGATAAGGTGAGATGGAGAAGGTAGAGAATAGAAGACAAGATGATATGGAGAAGGTAGAGAATAGAAGATAAGGTGATATGGAGAAGGTAGAGAATAGAAGACAAGATGATATGGAGAAGGTAGAGAATAGAAGACAAGATGATATGGAGAAGGTAGAGAATAGAAGACAAGGTGATATGGAGAAGGTAGAGAATAGAAGACAAGATGATATGGAGAAGGTAGAGAATAGAAGATAAGATGAGATGGAGAAGGTAGAGAATAGAAGACAAGATGATATGGAGAAGGTAGAGAATAGAAGATAAGATGATATGGAGAAGGTAGAGAATAGAAGATAAGATGAGATGGAGAAGGTAGAGAATAGAAGACAAGATGGGATGGAGAAGGTAGAGAATAGAAGATGAGATGGAGAAGGAAGACAATATGAGATGGAGAAGGTAGACATTAAGGTAAAAGAAAAAACAACGCTGATCTAGAAAAACATTAAAAGGAACTGAGACAACTACAGCAGACATCAGCTCCCTTATCGAGTTTGAGCAGCTATCTCAAAACAGGGATGTGTGAGAAGATAGGCGATACATTGCAAGTCAGAACAGGGATGTGTGAGAAGATAGGCGATACATTGCATTTTAGAACAGGGATGTGTGGGAAGATAGGCGATACATTGCATTTTAGAACAGGGATGTGTGGGAAGATAGGTGATACATTGCATTTTAGAACAGGGATGTGTGGGAAGATAGGTGATACATTGCATTTTAGAACAGGGATGTGTGAGAAGATAGGCGATACATTGCATTTTAGAACAGGGATGTGTGAGAAGATAGGCGATACATTGCAAGTCAGAACAGGGTTGTGTGGGAAGATAGGTGATACATTGCAAGTCAGAACAGGGATGTGTGAGAAGATAGGCGATACATTGCATTTTAGAACAGGGATGTGTGAGAAGATAGGTGATACATTGCAAGTCAGAACAGGGATGTGTGAGAAGATAGGCGATACATTGCATTTTAGAACAGGGATGTGTGGGAAGATAGGCGATACATTGCATTTTAGAACAGGGATGTGTGAGAAGATAGGCGATACATTGCAAGTCAGAACAGGATGTGTGGGAAGATAGGCGATACATTGCATTTTAGAACAGGGATGTGTGAGAAGATAGGCGATACATTGCATTTTAGAACAGGGATGTGTGGGAAGATAGGCGATACATTGCATTTTAGAACAGGGATGTGTGGGAAGATAGGCGATACATTGCATTTTAGAACAGGGATGTGTGGGAAGATAGGCGATACATTGCATTTTAGAACAGGGATGTATGAGAAGATAGGCGATATATTGCATTTTAGAACAGGGATGTGTGAGAAGATAGGTGATACATTGCAAGTCAGAACAGGGATGTGTGAGAAGATAGGCGATACATTGCATTTTAGAACAGGGATGTGTGGGAAGATAGGCGATACATTGCATTTTAGAACAGGGATGTGTGAGAAGATAGACAATACATTGCAAGTCAGAACAGGGATGTGTGGGAAGATAGGCGATACATTGCATTTTAGAACAGGGATGTGTGAGAAGATAGGCGATACATTGCATTTTAGAACAGGGATGTATGGGAAGATAGGCGATACATTGCATTTTAGAACAGGGATGTGTGGAAGATAGGCGATACATTGCATTTTAGAACAGGGATGTGTGAGAAGATAGGCGATATATTGCATTTTAGAACAGGGATGTGTGAGAAGATAGGTGATACATTGCAAGTCAGAACAGGGATGTGTGAGAAGATAGGCGATACATTGCATTTTAGAACAGGGATGTGTGGGAAGATAGGCGATACATTGCATTTTAGAACAGGGATGTGTGAGAAGATAGGTGATACATTGCATTTTAGAACAGGGATGTGTGGGAAGATAGGCGATACATTGCATTTTAGAACAGGGATGTGTGGGAAGATAGGCGATACATTGCATTTTAGAACAGGGATGTGTGGGAAGATAGGTGATACATTGCATTTTAGAACAGGGATGTGTGGGAAGATAGGCGATATATTGCATTTTAGAACAGGGATGTGTGAGAAGATAGGCGATACATTGCAAGTCAGAACAGGGATGTGTGAGAAGATAGGTGATACATTGCAAGTCAGAACAGGGATGTGTGGGAAGATAGGTGATACATTGCAAGTCAGAACAGGGATGTGTGAGAAGATAGGTGATACATTGCAAGTCAGACATTTGGTAACAAAGATCGTCGGACATAGAGAGTATAAAATGTATGTTTTGTGTGTCATCTTTGACAATAGGTAGACAACATAGAGTGTAACATTTCTGTTTCGTGTGTCATCTTTAACTCGTCTTTGACAATAGGTAGACAACATAGAGTGTAACATTTCTGTTCCGTGTGTCATCTTTGACTCGTCTTAGACAATAGATAGACAACATAGAGTGTAGCATTTCTGTTCCGTGTGTCTTCTTTGACTCGTCTTTGATAATAGATAGACAACATAGAGTGTAGCATTTCTGTTCCGTGTGTCTTCTTTGACTCGTCTTTGATAATAGATAGACAACATAGAGTGTAACATTTCTGTTCCATGTGTCTTCTTTGACTCGTCTTAGACAATAGATAGACAACATGGAGTGTAAAATTTATGTTTTGTGTGTCATCTTTAACTCGTCTTTAGGGAGCCGCGATAGCTCAGTGGTTAGTGAACTGGACTACAATGGACAAGGGGTAGGATTTGATCCCAAACGGTTCCAGTTCACCCAGCCTTAAATGGGTACCAGATTTTTTTCTGGGAAAGTAAAGCGGCGCGGGCGTAATACCGACCACATTACCCCAAAAATCATGTGCCGAAGGTCTTTAAGATTTATGGTCACTAATACCTTATTCCCTATATGCCACTTGGCGTGACGGGGGCACTTTACTTTATTTTTGTTTACTTTAACTCATCTTTGACAATAGGTAGACAACATAGAGAGTGGATATTTATAATGTTTTATGTGCCATCTTTAACAATAGATGATTTTATAACTTCTCACATAAATGCTCTCATCTCTGATGGTTGACTCAGATCACTGGAATTGCTCCATGATAGTTGCGGTCGGGTTTCGAAAACTGAAAGTGCACTTTCTCTGCAGGTGATCTCTCACTCACTTCTTGGGTTTCAGTCTAATTTGTATGTCACCTTCAACAAATTTTGGGAGCTGGTCAGTGGCCATTACAATGACCTGTCTTTCTGTCACTTCCTTTCAATATCTCATAGTCTGTCACATCCATTGTCTTTATTACAGCTCAGTGATTTCTTATTGCAGCTCAGTGATTTCTTATTGCAGCTCAGTGATTTCTTATTACAGCTCAGTGGTTTCTTATTACATCTCAGTGATTTCTTATTGCAGCTCAGTGATTTCTTATTGCAGCTCAGTGATTTCTTATTACAGCTCAGTGATTTCTTATTACAGCTCAGTGGTTTCTTATTACAGCTCAGTGGTTTCTTATTACATCTCAGTGATTTCTTATTACAGCTCAGTGATTTCTTATTGCAGCTCAGTGATTTCTTATTACAGCTCAGTGATTTCTTATTACAGCTCAGTGGTTTCTTATTACAGCTCAGTGGTTTCTTATTACATCTCAGTGATTTCTTATTGCAGCTCAGTGATTTCTTATTACAGCTCAGTGGTTTCTTATTACATCTCAGTGATTTCTTATTGCAGCTCAGTGATTTCTTATTACAGCTCAGTGGTTTCTTATTACAGCTCAGTGATTTCTTATTGCAGCTCAGTGGTTTCTTATTACAGCTCAGTGATTTCTTATTACAGCTCAGTGATTTCTTATTGCAGCTCAGTGATTTCTTATTGCAGCTCAGTGGTTTCTTATTGCAGCTCAGTGGTGTTTCTTATTACAGCTCAGTGGTGTTTCTTATTACAGCTCAGTGGTTTCTTATTGCAGCTCAGTGATTTCTTATTGCAGCTCAGTGGTTTCTTATTACAGCTCAGTGGTTTCTTATTACAGCTCAGTGGTTTCTTATTACAGCTCAGTGATTTCTTATTACAGCTCAGTGGTTTCTTATTACAGCTCAGTGGTTTCTTATTACAGCTCAGTGGTTTCTTATTACAGCTCAGTGGTTTCTTATTACAGCTCAGTGGTGTTTCTTATTACAGCTCAGTGGTGTTTCTTATTACAGCTCAGTGGTTTCTTATTACAGCTCAGTGGTTTCTTATTACAGCTCAGTGGTTTCTTATTGCAGCTCAGTGGTGTTTCTTATTACAGCTCAGTGATTTCTTATTACAGCTCAGAGGTTTCTTATTACAGCTCAGAGGTTTCTTATTACAGCTCAGTGGTGTTTCTTATTACAGCTCAGAGGTTTCTTATTACAGCTCAGTGGTGTTTCTTATTACAGCTCAGTGGTGTTTCTTATTACAGCTCAGTGGTGTTTCTTATTACAGCTCAGTGGTGTTTCTTATTACAGCTCAGTGGTGTTTCTTATTACAGCTCAGTGGTGTTTCTTATTACAGCTCAGTGATTTCTTATTACAGCTCAGTGGTGTTTCTTATTACAGCTCAGTGGTTTCTTATTACAGCTCAGAGATTTCTTATTACAGCTCAGTGGTTTCTTATTACAGCTCAGTGATTTCTTATTACAGCTCAGTGGTTTCTTATTACAGCTCAGTGATTTCTTATTACAGCTCAGTGGTTTCTTATTACAGCTCAGTGGTTTCTTATTACAGCTCAGTGGTTTCTTATTACAGCTCAGTGATTTCTTATTACAGCTCAGAGGTTTCTTATTGCAGCTCAGTGGTTTCTTATTGCAGCTCAGTGGTTTCTTATTGCAGCTCAGTGGTGTTTCTTATTACAGCTCAGTGGTGTTTCTTATTGCAGCTCAGTGGTTTCTTATTACAGCTCAGTGGTTTCTTATTACAGCTCAGTGGTGTTTCTTATTACAGCTCAGTGGTTTCTTATTACTTTTAGCATTATTGATATCCTGTTGAAACATCAGGTAGCACTCTTACATCATACAAGTTGCCAACAACTGTTGTCACATCACCATGAACAATGTTAAGTTAATCCCAACTGCTGGCAATCTTCTAGTGTAACCAAAACTGGACTTTCATGGATGGTTGTTTTAATTCACTTCCTTGGTGTTTTACTTTCAGAAAACTCATGAGACTGTGAACAGTTGCTGGTAGCACTCATTTTGATTTGGCTTTCATAAATGGCTAGTGCCAACTGTCCAGCAGCTGACCCTAGTTCCAGCCCCAAACATTCCAACGGACATGCCAGCCCAGTGGATTTACTCAGAAGATTCCATAAACTGCAAGCTGAACGAGTGCAGGGCTATAGTTTGTTGGAAGAGTATGATATGTTTTTCTGATATTTGTATTGTACACATTTCTACTTGAAAGAATCTTCTTTCTTATACAATATTTTATACATTTCTACTTGAAAGAATCTTCTTTCTTATACAATATTTTATACATTTCTACTTGAAAGAATCTTCTTTCTTATACAATATTTTATACATTTCTACTTGAAAGAATCTTCTTTCTTATACAATATTTTATACATTTCTACTTTGAGAGAATCTCCTTTCTATGCCATATTTTATACATTTCTACTTGAAAGAATCTTCTTTCTTATACAATATTTTATACATTTCTACTTGAAAGAATCTTCTTTCTTATACAATATTTTATACATTTCTACTTGAAAGAATCTTCTTTCTTATACAATATTTTATACATTTCTACTTGAAAGAATCTTCTTTCTTATACAATATTTTATACATTTCTACTTTGAGAGAATCTCCTTTCTATGCCATATTTTATACATTTCTACTTGAAAGAATCTTCTTTCTTATACAATATTTTATACATTTCTACTTTGAGAGAATCTCCTTTCTATGCCATATTTTATACATTTCTACTTGAAAGAATCTACTTTCTTATACAATATTTTATACATTTCTACTTGAAAGAATCTTCTTTCTTATACAATATTTTATACATTTCTACTTTGAGAGAATCTCCTTTCTATGCCATATTTTATACATTTCTACTTGAAAGAATCTTCTTTCTTATACAATATTTTATACATTTCTACTTGAAAGAATCTTCTTTCTTATACAATATTTTATACATTTCTACTTGAAAGAATCTTCTTTCTTATACAATATTTTATACATTTCTACTTTGAGAGAATCTCCTTTCTATGCCATATTTTATACATTTCTACTTGAAAGAATCTTCTTTCTTATACAATATTTTATACATTTCTACTTTGAGAGAATCTCCTTTCTATGCCATATTTTATACATTTCTACTTGAAAGAATCTACTTTCTTATACAATATTTTATACATTTCTACTTGAAAGAATCTTCTTTCTTATACAATATTTTATACATTTCTACTTGAAAGAATCTTCTTTCTATGCCATATTTTACACATTTCTACTTTGAGAGAATCTCCTTTCTATGTCATATTTTACACATTTCTACTTTGAGAGAATCTACTTTCTGTGCCATATTTTATACATTTCTACTTGAAAGAATCTCCTTTCTATGTCATATTTTATACATTTCCACTTTGAGAGAATCTCCTTTCTATGTCATATTTTATACATTTCCACTTTGAGAGAATCTCCTTTCTATGTCATATTTTATACATTTCCACTTTGAGAGAATCTCCTTTCTATGTCATATTTTATACATTTCCACTTTGAGAGAATCTCCTTTCTATGCCATATTTTCTACATTTCTACTTTGAGAGAATCTCCTTTCTGTGCCATATTTTACACATTTCCACTTTGAGAGAATCTCCTTTCTATGCCATATTTTCTACATTTCTACTTGAGAGAATCTCCTTTCTGTGCCATATTTTACACATTTCTACTTTGAGAGAATCTCCTTTTTGTGCCATATTTTCTACATTTCTACTTGAGAGAATCTCCTTTCTGTGCCATATTTTACACATTTCTACTTTGAGAGAATCTCCTTTCTGTGCCATATTTTACACATTTCTACTTTGAGAGAATCTCCTTTCTATGCCATATTTTCTACATTTCTACTTGAGAGAATCTCCTTTCTGTGCCATATTTTACACATTTCTACTTTGAGAGAATCTCCTTTCTGTGCCATATTTTACACATTTCTACTTGAGATAATCTCCTTTCTATGCCATAATTTACACATTTCTATTCGAGAGAATCTCCTTTCTGTGCCATATTTTACACATTTCTACTTGAGAGAATCTCCTTTCTATGCCATATTTTACACATTTCTACTTGAGAGAATCTCCTTTCTATGCCATATTTTACACATTTCTACTTGAGAGAATCTCCTTTCTATGCCATATTTTACACATTTCTACTTGAGAGAATCTCCTTTCTGTGCCATATTTTACACATTTCTACTTGAGAGAATCTCCTTTCTGTGCCATATTTTACACATTTCTACTTGAGAGAATCTCCTTTCTATGCCTTACATTTCTACTTGAGAGAATCTCCTTTCTATGCCATAATTTACACATTTCTACTTGAGAGAATCTCCTTTCTATGCCATATTTTCTACATTTCCACTTTGAGAGAATCTCCTTTCTATGCCATATTTTACACATTTCTACTTGAGAGAATCTCCTTTCTGTGCCATATTTTACACATTTCTACTTGAGAGAATCTCCTTTCTGTGCCATAATTTACACATTTCTACTTTGAGAGAATCTCCTTTCTGTGCCATATTTTGTACATTTCTACTTGAGAGAATCTCCTTTCTGTGCCATAATTAACACATTTCTATTGAGAGAATCTCCTTACTGTGCCATATTTTATACATTTCTACTTGAGAGAATCTCCTTTCTATGCCATAATTTATACATTTCTACTTGAGAGAATCTCTTTTCTGTGCCATATTTTGTACATTTCTACTTTAGAGAATCTTTTTTCTATGCCATAATTAACACATTTCTATTGAGAGAATCTCCTTACTGTGCCATATTTTATACATTTCTATTGAGAGAATCTCCTTTCTGTGCCATAATTTACACATCTCTATTGATAGAATCTCCTTTATGTGCCATATTTTTCCAATCAAATTGATTTTCTTTTAGGCTGCATTTTCACTTGAGAGAGCGTCCGTCTGTTGTCTGTCTGTTTTTTTGTAAAATATTTGTCTGTTGTTTGTCAAATATTTGTCTCTTCTGACTGTTGTTTGTCAGCTCATTGTTCTATTTATGTTACCCTTCTCCCTCATCACTGTGTCAGCTCATTGTTCTATTTATGTTACCCTTCTCACTCATCCCTGTGTCAGCTCATTGTTCTATTTATGTTACCCTTCTTCCTCATCCCTGTGTTAGCTCATTGTTCTATTTATGTTACCCTTCTCCCTCATCACTGTGTCAGCTCATTGTTCTATTTATGTTACCCTTCTCCCTCATCCCTGTGTCAGCTCATTGTTCTATTTATGTTACCCTTCTTCCTCATCCCTGTGTTAGCTCATTGTTCTATTTATGTTACCCTTCTCCCTCATCACTGTGTCAGCTCATTGTTCTATTTATGTTACCCTTCTCCCTCATCCCTGTGTCAGCTCATTGTTCTATTTATGTTACCCTTCTCCCTCACCCATATGTCAGCCCATTGTTCTATTTATGTTACCCTTCTCCTTCATCCTTGTGTCAGTCCATTGTTCTATAGGGTGTCTCTTTAATGACTGTGCATTTTTTGTTGTTGAAATAATTACGCACCTAAATTTTATCTATGTATGACGTAATAGTTCAAGCACCATTTACGTGTTCATTTAAACATCACTGCTACATGATAGATCTGGCTTACAATGGTGTTAACGATTGAAGAAAGAGTATTTATAGTGGAGCATGTGTTCCGTAACGGCGGCAAGTATTCGAATGGGGTTGTTGAACAATTTGTGAATAGATTTCCTGGTACACCAGTGCCTCATCGAAATACTGTGAGTAATTTAATAATCAAATTTCAAAACACCGGTAGTGTACATGATGTTAGCCGTCCTGGTAGACCATCTGTTCTTGAAGTAACATCTCTCAACATCCAGGACAGCATTCTAATGAGTCCTGGCAAATCAATAAGAAAGCTGGCTCAACAAGTACACAAATCAAGCAGTACTGTTCATAGAGTTCTGAAAAAAAAATTAAAGTTACATCCGTACAAATTTTCCGTCGTTCCTCAATTAAAAGAATTAGATCACCAATCCAGAATTAATTATTGTATGTGGTTTGAGAATTTTCTAGCCCAAGAAGGTGAGGAAATCCTTGATTTCACTTTCTTCACAGATGAAGCATGGTTCCATTTGTCTGGGTACGTGAATAGGCAGAATGATCGTCTTTGGAATGATGAAAATCCACATGCATTGCACCCAGTGCCTCTCCACGATCAGAAAGTAGGAGTGTGGTGTGCAATGAGTCGTCAGCGGATAATCGGCCCAATTTTCTTCTATGACACAATAAATTCAGCAAGATACAGGATTAACATACTGGAGCGATTCGTAACCCAACTTTCTGAGCCAGAAATTGAAAAAGCTTGGTTTCAACAAGATGGCGCAACTGCTCACACTGCTGTAAAATCACTGGAATTTTTATATGAAATTTTTGCTAAACGTATAATCTCTCGCGGAATTTGGCCTGCACGGTCTCCTGATCTTACTCCCATGGACTATCTCTGGGTGAACTGAAAGGAAAAGTGTACGAAAACAATCCCCACACACTCGATGAGCTGCAGGTTTCAATCGCCAACAACATTAATAATGTTACACAGCCCATACTGCGTAAGGTTTTTGACAATATGAAAAAACGTATCTATATTTGCCAACTAAAACGTGGTGGATATTTCGAATACCTTTTGTGAATAGTGATGTTATATGTTTAACTTTACCGAAAAAGGAACAAGCTACAGCAGTACATGATGCGTGATTTACATAAATAAATTGGAACAACTAGATTTTCAAATAATGCACAGTCATTAAAGAAACACCCACCGATCTGGAAGACCTTCAATTTCACCAGACCAAATTATGGAACTCCAAGACAGAATTACAATGAGTCCAAATACATCTTTAAACCACTTGTCTCAACAGGTGCAAATATCTAAGAGTTCTGTTCACAAGGTTTTAAGAAGTGAACTACCTTATCGTCCATACAAATTAACTGAAGTGTCTCAACTCCAAGAAAGAGATTATGAATCCCGTTTAAACTACTGCATGTGGTTTCAGAATTTTATTTATGAACATGGCGCTGCCATCCTTGACGTCACTTTTTTCACTGATGAGGCCTGGTTTCATTTATCCGGTTATGTGAACAGTCAGAACAATCGGTTGTGGAGCAGTGAAAACCCCCATGAATTTCATCAAGTGCCGCTTTACGATCAAAAAGTCGGAGTGTGGTGCGCTATAAGTCGTATGCGGATAATAGGACCTATATTTTTTAATGAAACAATAAATGCAGAACGTTACCGTACTTTAATTCTGGAACCGTTCATAGCACACCTTACAGAACGGGAAATTATGGAATCTTGGTTTCAGCAGGATGGGGCAACAGCACACACAGCCACAACAACACTCAATTATTTAGAAAGCATATTTGCAAATCGCATTATTTCACATGGAATCTGGCCTGCTCGTTCACCAGATCTAACACCCCCAGATTATTATCTGTGGGGGGCATTGAAGGGGAAAGTTTATGAAAATAATCCGCAGACAATTAATGACCTAAAGACTGAAATAGTAGACAAGATTAAACAAATATCACCAGACATTATTCTGAAGGTTTTCGCAAATATGGAAAGACGAATCACGACATGTCTTGAGGCCCGTGGTGGACATTTTCAACACATGCTTTAGGCACTTTATTGTGTTAATACCAACATTACCCATTATAAACTCGCCGATAGCAGTCAAGTATATTTGAATATTTTACAATTTGTATGACGCATTAGTTAACCACATTTCTGGTGACGTTTTTCTTCCGAGAGTATAAATTCACTGCACTGCGACTTTAAAAACACCCTGTATTTATGTTACCTTTCTCCTTCATCCTTGTGTCAGTCCATTGTTCTATTTATGTTACCCTTCACCTTCATCCTTGTGTCAGTCCATTGTTCTATTTATGTTACCCTTCACCTTCATCCTTATGTCAGATCATTGTACTAGTTACTCCCATTCTTTTCTCCGTCCTATTTTTTCACAAATCCATCTTTAGTTCTGTAAATGCCACCTTCCTTTACTATAAGCCGTTCCCTATAACATGTATGACTTTATTTGCATGTTTTTGGTATTTTAATGATGGTTTCATTTGTACATGTAGTTCTGATTTGATCAATTTGTGGTTTGTATTTTTCTTTTATTTGTGCAGAGCATTCAACACCTTCATCAGTGGTGCACCAGAGTATAATTTTAATGTTTATAAACAGAGGGTTGCAGAGATTACAGTTTCATTTCGGCAGATTTCCGAGGAGATTATTCACATCAAGAACTCATTGAGAGACACACACAGTCAGCTGGAGATCTCAGCCATCATTGAAAAAGTGCAAGACCTAGAGGAGGCCAAGTTGAAATCGGTTAGTAACTTTTGCTGTTCCTCCTCCATGTTTTTGAATGTAATCATTCACGTTATTGGGGTGTGATGCGTTCTCCTCCTACTGATATATCTTTATGTGACCGCTCACTCCTTTCTTAAATGTGCTCAGATGTTAGGTGTAAACTGTCTATCTTGGTACTTCGTGTTGTGTTATGGCTCTTATGTTGGGTCAGAATACATCGCACACCTGTCTACATAAAATTTACTTCACACACTCTTTTGTACATAAGAATAGAAATACTTTATTTACACAGTCCACTGAACATAAGTTCTCAATACAACATCCTGGCCGCGTGGATCACCGCTCAGGTATCAAAGTAATGCTAAGGAGGTTCCAGTTACCTCCTAACTATTCGTAAATAATCTCAGGGCTCTCCCATCACATATTGAATCACTTATCACTGTCCACATTCCCTGAACAGTGTACAGAACTTAACAACCAACGGAATGTCCATGTCATAAATCCATCTCATGCAACATCTCTTTACAGACACTTCCTCACTAGTCTGCTCACTGTCACTCCACAGTATGATTATAGAACATCCAGCTTCCTAAACTAAGGATCTCACTCGTTCCTTTAAATTATATTCACTTCTCCTTAAACAAAATGTCCACAGTCTGGTTGTTCTACACATGGCTAGCTAATATGGGCATTCACCCTGTTACTACTAAATTAGATCCACTTCTCAAGTAACGTAGATTACAGGTGATCTCTTACTGCCTCTATGAATCTCTCTGGAAACTTCATCCTACACACTTCTAACCAATACGAAGGATCCACTTCTCTAATAATTTAGATCCCATGTGCCTGCTCTGCCTTGCTATTTTCTATCTGGGGCAGCCTCTTATATATCTCATGTTTCAACCAATAGAATTTCCCTATGTTATTCCCCAAGCCAATGAAATCACTTTCCTTTCTTAACTCCACTAATCTCTTCATGTCTCCCAGTTCCCCTTGACATTCCTGAGAACTACCTGCGTCTCATCTCTACTCACCTGTCACTCTGAACAACTGACCACTCTCCCCGACTCGCTCGTTCCAATCTTCATGCGAGACCCTTTCTCGTACACTATCTCATGCATCTCACTTTCTCTTAACACACCATTATTATCTCCACCTCCTTACACTTCCTCTTACATTTATTTATTATCTGTTTATATACTACTATATCTCTATTTACTACTTATTATCTGTCTATTTACTACTTATTATCTGTCTATTTACTACTATATCTCTATTTACTATTTGTCTACTTACTACATCTCTATTTACTACTATCTGTCTATTTACTATTGTCTGCCTATTTACATTTTAAGTGCTGTAAATTATTCTCTTTTTGACATCAATGCCAAGTTGCTTGAGTTGTGGTAATTGGGGGAGGGTGTTGTTGATGTATGATGCTGTGGTGGTAGCCCATTGCTATTGGTTAAAATTCCTTCCTTCAGCCCAGGACTGTCAGTTAATATTCCTTCCTTCAGTCCAGAGCTATCGGTTAATATTCCTTCCTTCAGTCCAGGACTGTCAGTTAATATTCCTTCCTTCAGTCCAGGACTGTCGGTTAATATTCCTTCCTTCAGTCCATGGACTGTCGGTTAATATTCCTTCCTTCAGCCCAGGACTGTCGGTTAATATTCCTTCCTTCAGTCCAGGACTGTCAGTTAATATTCCTTCCTTCAGCCCAGGACTGTCGGTTAATATTCCTTCCTTCAGTCCAGGACTGTCAGTTAATATTCCTTCCTGCAGCCCAGGACTGTCAGTTATTATTCCTTCCTACAGCCCAGGACTGTCAGTTAATATTCCTTCCTACAGCCCAGGACTATCAGTTAATATTCCTTCCTTCAGCCCAGGACTGTCAGTTAATATTCCTTCCTACAGCCCAGGACTATCAGTTAATATTCCTTCCTTCAGCCCAGGACTGTCAGTTAATATTCCTTCCTACAGCCCAGAACTATTGGTTAATATTCCTTCCTTCAGTCCAGGACTGTCAGTTAATATTCATTCCTTCAGTCCAGGACTGTCAGTTAATATTCCTTCCTACAGCCCATAACTATTGGTTAATATTCCTTCCTACAGCCCAGGACTGTCAGTTATTATTCCTTCCTACAGCCCAGGACTATCAGTTAATATTCCTTCCTTCAGCCCAGGACTGTCAGTTAATATTCCTTCCTTCAGTCCAGGACTGTCAGTTAATATTCCTTCCTACAGCCCATAACTATTGGTTAATATTCCTTCCTACAGCCCAGGACTGTCAGTTATTATTCCTTCCTACAGCCCAGGACTATCAGTTAATATTCCTTCCTTCAGCCCAGGACTGTCGGTTAATATTCCTTCCTTCAGTCCAGGACTATCAGTTAATATTCCTTCCTACAGTCCAGGACTGTCAGTTAATATTCCTTCCTTCAGTCCAGGACTGTCAGTTAATATTCCTTCCTTCAGTCCAGGACTGTCAGTTAATATTCCTTCCTACAGCCCAGGACTATCAGTTATTATATGTTTTACAACAGAAAGAGGGTGCGGGAATTTTATGTGCTGTTGTATGCCCAGTTATTAGTTGGAACACAGTGCTCATCTCTAATGAATGATCCTATGCCCAGTTATTAGTTGGAACACAGTGCTCATCTCTAATGAATGATCATATGCCCAGTTATTAGTTGGAACACAGTGCTCATGTTTGATGCCATCGTTAGGTCTTGGTGTACTTGACCCAATAATTCAACCACTCTACTACTCACTGACCTGTAGCCATCAATGAAAGTGTCACAAGACCTTATTGTCTGTCAAACAAGAACTACATTTTCACTTATCATGAATCAGCAACTACTTATGTATTTGCTACCAGTTATTATATATCCAGAATTGATATAAGCTACAGTAGCTACGTCATTAGCTCACATTTACTGATCCAGGAATCACATATTTGTTCCCTAAAAGTTTATTTTTTTAATAAAACCCACAAAAATGTTGAAGTTTGGCCAGGATTTGAAATTATGGACCAGAGATTTACTGTTAAGATCAAGCAGTTAGGTCTTAGGTAAAGTATTGATAGTTGTGATTGTGAGATATCTATTATCTCTCTCTATTGACTTTTTGAGCCGTGGCCAGCCCAGAGGGCATAGACCCAGATACTCTTTCTCTTTTTCTAAATTTTTTTTTTTTTAGCATTCTCAATCCTTCCAAAAAACATTTATAAAATCTAGCCATTTGTCTCTGTTCTGCACAAGCACCTCATTCTCCTTGAGGGAGCTGATTCCTTCAGGCTTTGCCTCTCTAATCAGTGTTTCTCTGAGTCGGCCTCTTTTCCTCCTACTTCTTGTTTCACACTTGAGGACTTTCCTTGTTATTCAGTTATTATCTCTCCTCATCATATTTCCAACATCTTTTCTTGATTACTGGTTGACTGCCAATTTCTCTAATTTCCTCATTTGTTTTGAATTCGTTCCACGCCATACTAAGTATTTTCCTTAGAAACTTTGTTTCTATGTCTCTTGTTGTTGTCCAGCTCTTGCACGCATAAATAAGGGTTGATAGTATGTTTACTTTGAATAGTCTAAGTTTTGTGTTTGTGCTGATGAGTTTTGATTTCCACAACTTTTCAAGGCTTCTGAAAGACATTGTTGCTTTAGCTATTCTGTTTCTAATTTCTTTACTTGTATCCCCTTCTCCATCAATGTGACTTCCAAGATAAATAAAGTGATCGATCTCTTCCACTGGTTAGTTTTCCATGTATATTCTGTCATCTGTTGGAATTAAGATTTTCATGACTTTAGTCTTTTCATAATTTGTGAGATATAGGCACCGTTATATGTACAGAAATGTTTCTGAGATATAGGCACCATTATATGTACAGAAATGTTTCTGAGATATAGGCACCGTTATATGTACAGAAATGTTTGTGAGATATAGGCACCATTATATGTACAGAAATGTTTGTGAGATATAGGCACCGTTATATGTACCGAAATGTTTGTGAGATATAGGCACCATATGTACAGAAAAAGAAATGTTGAAGAAATATATGTTGTTTCATGATCCCTCAGACTGTAGGTGATAAGGGCTGCATTGGAAGTGTTTAATTTCAAGTCAAATTTGGCCATTGGTCATTGACTGGTGTTTGTTGTATGACTGTGATCATAAAACTGTGTCAGACAATCTTACCTTCCATACATTTAATGTCTAGACCGCAGACCTACAGATTGCAAGAAAGAATGTTGCAGATGAGCAAGATAATGAACATCACCAGCATGACATGACTGTACTTCATCTCAAGTGAGTCCATATAAATAGGACTGAACAAAAACTTATAAATTTTGTGTTTTTGTTTAAATTTTGTAAGATTAAAAAGTGCCTACTTTCATTTCTCACAGAAATGTTGGTTCCTATGGAAACTTGTGATAAAAAAGTCTTTATAATATAATAGATGACAAATCTGACAAATAGAAAAGTGAGCAGTCAAAATACAGGTGATAAAGGTGGAGATAGTCAAAATATAAGAAGATAGTAACCTTTAGTTGCATGAAGGTTCGCTCCAAGATGGCGGATCTGGTCCACGTCCTCTCGTTCGCTGCAGAGGGTTCAGCCGGGATCTGATTGGTTTCGGATCTTCTTTGTACTTTTCTGCGTTGAAGTCAAAATGATGATATGCTTGATACATCTGTGTTGCAGGAGCGAGGTCGTAGGCCGACAACGGTCTGTTTTTGACAAATCAAGTGTTGTGAGTGAGACCTTCCACCGTCTGGGCTTGATCTGTGCTTTGTGTCACATTGGTTCTGTTAGAGTTCATGACCGTTGTTGAAGTTCTTTGACGCAGGTTATTTCCATGTTGCACATTGATGTAGACTGCTTCGTCAGCCGCAGATTTGTCTCTTTGGGGAATTTGCTTCGTGTTTTGTTCGTCGTGGGCTGCTTACACTTGAGTAATCAGACATAAATCTAAAGGTATCGAGATTGTTTGTTCGGCGACATTGGTGTGTTCTACGTCATCGTAATGGTTCCCTAGACCGGCCGTGCGCAAGTCTTGCGGTCTGCTGTTTGATGTGCGACAGGGAAAAGTTGATGTCTGACTGTGTGTCTCTATGTTCGGAAATGGAGTCATCAACGATGGCCTAACATCATCAGGTGCTACGACGATCATCGTTTTCGAGAGGACGTGACTTACCGGTGTATGGGGATAGGCAGCGGGAGCAGTTGGAGGCTGTGCATGAAGAGTGTTCCTAGTTGCAGTTTCCTCATATTACAAGTCGCATGTCAGTGTTAGTCACCTCTAGTGACTCGGGCAGATGGTGCTCGTAAACCTGGGAAGGCCGACCATCTAAGGGCAGAATCCCCCTACAGAAAAGATCATCTGCTGCCTTGCAGGAAGATTGGGGACAATCAAAGGCTAAGGAAAGCAAACCTGAACAAAATGCTGGCTGAAATCGGATGCACTGGGCCACTGGCGCAGAACACAGTGCAACGTTTTAACAGGTATTCAGTCGGAGTGGATCTAACAGGCTTAAACAGGCGAGAGTCTGGAGTCCTACTCTGATTGAGTCCTGATCGCAGACGACAGTTGCATGAAGAGGGCTCTACAATATCTTTGAGACATCTTTCCTGAGCAAACTGATTGATCATCCGAGGAGCAGTTTAGCTCAAATACGGGGGTTTCCTGGGAGTTGTCACAAGCAGAGTTTCTACAAACAGAGTTGTTACAGAGTTACTACAGACAGTTGCTACAAGCAGAGTTGTTACAAACTGAGTTGCTACAGAGTTCTTATAAACTGAGTTGCTACACGCAGAGTTGCTAACAACAGAGTTGTTCCAGGGTTTCTACAAACAGTTGTTACAGAGTTATACAAACAGAGTTGTTACAAGCAGAGTTGTTACACACAGAGTTGTTACAAGCAGAGTTATTACAAACATAGTTGTTACAAGCAGAGTTATTACAAACAGAGTTGCTACAAACAGTTTTGTTACAAACAGAGTTGTTACAAACAGTTTTGTTACAAGCAGAGTTGTTACAAACAAGTTACTACAAACAGTTTTGTTACAAGCAGAGTTGTTACAAACAGTTACTACAAACAGAGTTGTTACAAGCAGAGTTATTACAAACATAGTTGTTACAAGCAGAGTTATTACAAACAGAGTTGTTCCAGAGTTGCTACAAACAGTTTTGTTACAAACAGTTACTACAAGCAGAGTTATTACAAACAGAGTTGCTACTAACAGTTATTACAAACAGAGTTGTTCCAGAGTTGCTACAAAAATTGTAACAGAGCTCAAGACTGCAGTTATAGGGACACTCATGGAATATATATATGAGGAAGGAACAGTTGGCTGTGTTCACTTTTTGTGAGGTTTCGCCTTTTGTCTTTTGGCGTGTGCTGAGACTGCTATGATGGGGTCTACAGCTACCTTTCTTTATTTGGGAGATGAGTTAGTAATTCAGATGATTCCACTGGCACGGGCGGTTGAGCAATTATGGATTTTAATTCGTTTGCAGCGAAACCGGGGCCTGCCATAACAATATATGGGTTTTTTTTTTTAAAGACATGTCGAAGGGTATCATGGAGAGAAGTAGAGAACAGTGATGTATATGGGTGAAAGCTTATGGTTATGGAAGGCCTCGGTATCACTGCAAAAGAATTAAAATCCATAATTGCTCAGCTGACCAGTGGAATCATCCAAATTACTAACTCATCTCCCAAACAAAGAAAGGTAGCTGTAGTCCCCATCATAGCAGTCTCAGCACACGCCAAAGGACATAAAGCGAAACTGCACAGAAAGTGACCACAGGCAACATTGGACTGTGGTTACAGCCAGTCTTTGCCTCTGTGATTGCAATGACAGACAACATTGGACTGTGGTTACAGCCAGTCTTTGCCTCTGTGATTGCAATGACAGGCAACATTGGACTGTGGTTACAGCCAGTCTTTGCCTCTGTGATTGCAATGACAGACAACATCGGACTGTGGTTACAGCCAGTCTTTGCCTCTGTGATTGCAATGACAGACAACATTGGACAGTATTGCAGCTGGTATTTCCGCTGAAACTGTTCTAGCAAAGTGAACAACTATCTATAATTATTCAGTCAGTCTACAGTGATGGGTCATAGCCCTTTACCAAAGTGTGATACTGAACTGTTAAGTCTATGTTTCAGGGACTATGACAGACACCCTGTGTTATAGTGTGATGTTATCTTTGCACCAAATCATATTTGTGTGTGTATAGCATATTCAGTATGACACCAGTGGCCCAATTATTTATTGTCATTTCTTGATTGAGAATTAATGCAGCCTCATGTCTACACTAGGCTGTGCTCTCTTTCTAAAGATTGTATTGTCATTTCTTCTTGTTGCAGACTTGATGAGCTTGCACAGGAGATCAGTGAAGTGTTAGAAGACCTCAAGTTTGAATCTGAAGATCTGTATGCACAAGAGGTTGAGGATGAGACTTCCAGATGATGTTGCTGCTATTTGAATGATGGGTGGCTGCAGAAATGCTCATGAGATTTGCAGTGTTGCACACAAAGCTGATGTTTGCTATTCATGGAAATATCTGGAACAATAACTGTCTTCATTTAATCATAGGTCAACAGTGCTGTGTCATGGCCATCAATGAAATATCTGGAACAATAACTGTCTTCATTTAATCATAATATACTTGGGCAACAGTGCTGTGTCATGGCCATCAAGCTTCAATCTGAAATTGTACATTCTCTTCATTGTCTATAACATTTGTTGGTAGAGTAATGATATCATCAATAACACCATTGTTATGATATTCACGTTTTGCTTATATTTATTCAACAACTTGGAAAGTGTTTGTTGAAGGCTTGTGCTCTACAGGGAGCTGAAGGTGTTTGTTGAAGGCTTGTGCTCTATAGGGAACTGAAAGTGTTTGTTGAAGGCTTGTGCTCTATAGGGAACTGAAGGTGTTTGTTGAAGGCTTGTGCTCTATAGGGAACTGAAAGTGTTTGTTGAAGGCTTGTGCTCTACAGGGAGCTGAAAGTGTTTGTTGAAGTCTTGTGCTCTACAGGGAGCTAAAAGTGTTTGTTGAAGGCTTGTGCTCTATAGGGAGCTGAAAGTGTTTGTTGAAGGCTTGTGCTCTATAGGGAGCTGAAGGTGTTTGTTGAAGGCTTGTGCTCTATAGGGAACTGAAAGTGTTTGTTGAAGGCTTGTGCTCTATAGGGAACTGAAGGTGTTTGTTGAAGGCTTGTGCTCTACAGGGAGCTGAAAGTGTTTGTTGAAGTCTTGTGCTCTATAGGGAACTGAAAGTGTTTGTTGAAGGCTTGTGCTCTATAGGGAGCTGAAGGTGTTTGTTGAAGGCTTGTGCTCTACAGGGAACTGAAAGTGTTTGTTGAAGGCTTGTGCTCTATAGGGAACTTAAGGTGTTTGTTGAAGGCTTGTGCTCTATAGGGAACTGAAAGTGTTTGTTGAAGGCTTGTGCTCTACAGGGAACTGAAGGTGTTTGTTGAAGGCTTGTGCTCTATAGGGAGCTGAAAGTGTTTGTTGAAGGCTTGTGCTCTATAGGGAACTGAAAGTGTTTGTTGAAGGCTTGTGCTCTATATGGAGCTGAAGGTGTTTGTTGAAGGCTTGTGCTCTATATGGAGCTGAAAGTGTTTGTTGAAGGCTTGTGCTCTACAGGGAGCTGAAAGTGTTTGTTGAAGGCTTGTGCTCTACAGGGAGCTGAAAGTGTTTTTTGAAGGCTTGTGCTCTACAGGGAACTGAAAGTGTTTGTTGAAGGCTTGTGCTCTATAGGGAACTGATAGTGTTTGTTGAAAGCTTGTGCTCTACAGGGAGCTGAAAGTGTTTTTTGAAGGCTTGTGCTCTATAGGGAGCTGAAAGTGTTTGTTGAAGGCTTGTGCTCTATAGGGAGCTGAAAGTGTTTTTTGAAGGCTTGTGCTCTACAGGGAGCTGAAAGTGTTTATTGAAGGCTTGTGCTCTACAGGGTGCTAAAAAATATATCATAGGACACCCTTCATACATGTCCCAACCTAGGACACAAATATATCTTAGGACACCCTTCATACATGTCCCAACCTAGGACACAAATATATCTTAGGACACCCTTCCTACATGCCCCAACCTAAGGGACAAACATATCCTGAGACACCATTCATACACACATCCCAATCTAGGGGGGGGGGGGGAAATATCATGGGACATCCTTCATACATGTCGCAACCTAGGAGTCAAATATATCATGGGACACTCTTCATACACAGATCCCAATCAAGGGAACATATATATCATGCGACACCATTCATATACACATCCCAACCTACGGGACAAATATATTGTGGGACCCTCTTCATACACACCTCAACCTAAGGGGCAGAAATATATCATAGGGCACCCTTCAAAGGACACTTCCCAACCTAGGTTGCAATTATACCATGGGACACCCTTCAAAGGACACTTCCCAACCTAGGTTGCAATTATACCATGGGACACCCTTCAAAGGACACTTCCCAACCTAGGTTGCAATTATACCATGGGACACCCTTCAAAGGACACTTCCCAACCTAGGTTGCAATTATACCATGGGACACCCTTCATACACACCCCTACCTAGGGGACAAATATACCATAGGGCACCCTTCATACATGTCCCAATCGATGGGACAAATATATCATGGAATACCCTTCATACACACCCCACACTAGGGGACAAATATATAATGAGACACCCTTCACATACATGCCAACCTAGAAGGCAAAAATATATGGTAAACCTTTCATACACACATTACAACCTAGGGGACAATTATATCATGGGACACCCTTCAAACACATATGCAAACCTACAGGACAAATATATCTTGGGAAACCCTTCATAAATACCCCAACCTATGGGACACACTTCAAACACACCCCATACTAGGGGACAAATATATATATATATATCATGGGTCTTCCTTCAAACATGCTCCCCACATAGCGTGCATATATATATATCATGGGAAACCTTTCATACACACATCCCAACCAAGGGAACATATATATCATGGGACATCCATCATGCATGCCCCAACCTAGAAGTCAAATATATCATGGGACACTCTTCATACACAGATCCCAACCAAGGGGACATATATATCTTGGGGCAACATTCATCTACATATCCCAAACTTCTGAGGAAAATTTTATATCATGGGACTTCCTTTAAACACACATCCCAAATTAGGGGACAAATATATCATGGGACACCCTTCATACACACATCCCAAATTAGGGGACAAATATATCATGGGACACCCTTCATACACACATCCCAAATTAGGGGACAAATATATCATGGGACACCCTTCATACACACATCCCAAACTAGGGGACAAATATATCATGGGACACCCTTCATACACACATCCCAAACTAGGGACAAATATATCGTGGGACACCCTTCATACACACATCCCAAACTAGGGGACAAATATATCGTGGGACACCCTTCATACACACATCCCAAACTAGGGGACAAATATATTGTGGGACATCCTTCATACACACATCCCAAACTAGGGGACAAATATATTGTGGGACACCCATCATACACACATCCCAAACTAGGGGACAAATATATTGTGGGACACCCATCATACACACATCCCAAACTAGGGGACAAATATTTTGTGGGACACACTTCATACACACATCCCAAACTAGGGGACAAATATATTGTGGGACATCCTTCATACACACATCCCAAACTAGGGGACAAATATATTGTGGGACACCCTTCATACACACATCCCAAACTAGGGGACAAATATATTGTGGGACATCCTTCATACACACATCCCAAACTAGGGGACAAATATATTGTGGGACACCCTTCATACACACATCCCAAACTAGGGGACAAATATATTGTGGGACATCCTTCATACACACATCCCAAACTAGGGGACAAATATATTGTGGGACACACTTCATACACACATCCCAAACTAGGGGACAAATATATTGTGGGACATCCTTCATACACACATCCCAAACTAGGGGACAAATATATTGTGGGACACACTTCATACACACATCCCAAACTAGGGGACAAATATATTGTGGGACACACTTCATACACACCTCAACCTAGGGGGCAGAAATGTATCACTGCACAAACTTCCCACTGGAGGGCGACGGGAGGGAAGAAATTAACAAATGGAGGGCGACGGTAAAGACTCGTCGGCGACATTAATGACTGAAGGGCGACAGTAACGACCGGAAGGCGATATTAAAAACTGGAGGGCGACATTAATGACTGGGGGACGACGGTAACAGCTTTAATGCGGCAGTAATGACTGGAGGGCGACAGTAACAACTGGAAGACTGCAGTAATGACTGGGAGGCTGCAGTAATGACTAGAGGGCTACATTAACGACTGGGGGGCGACAGTAACGACTGGAAGGTGGCAGTAATGACTGGAGGTCGACAGTAACAACTGCAGGACGACTTTAACGACTGCAGGTCTACATTAACGACTAAATGGCGACATTAACAACTGGAGGGCGACATTAAGGAGTTAAAGGCGGCGGTAATGATTGGAGGGCTACATTAATGACTGGAGGGCGACGGTAACGACTGGAGAACGATATAAAGAAATGGAAGGAGGCAATAATGACTGGAGGGCGACAGTAACGACTGGAGATCGACAGTAACGACCGTAGGGATACATTAACAACTGGAGGACGACAGTAACGACTGCAAGGCGACATTAACTGCTAGAAAGCGACATTAAATACTGGAAGGATGCAAGAATGACTGTAGGGCGACATTAACGGCGGGATGACGGCAGTAACAACTCGAGGGCGACATTAACAACTGGAGGGCGTCAGTAACGACTAGGGGGCGAAATTAACAACCGGACGGCGACATTAACAACTGGAGGGCGACGGTAACAACTGGAGGGCGACGGTAACGACTGGATGGCGTCAGTAACGACTAGGGGGCGAAATTAACAACCGGACGGCGACATTAACAACTGGAGGGCGACGGTAACAACTGGAGGGCGACGGTAACGACTGGATGGCGTCAGTAACGACTAGGGGGCGAAATTAACAACCGGACGGCGACATTAACAACTGGAGGGCGACGGTAACAACTCGAGGGCGGCAATAACAACTAGAGGGCGACCCTAACGACTGGAAGGAGGCAGTAGCGATTGGAGGGCGACATTAACGGCTGGAGGACGAGTGTAACGACTTGAGGGCGACATTAACAACTGGAGAGCAACAAAATCGACTGGAGGGCGACAGTAATGACTTGATGTCTACATTAGTAGTAGGGAAAAAGGTTTTGAACCTATTTTAGTTAAGTTACATGCACCAAAACTGCATGAACCTGCATATTTCTGGCACCGTGCAATCTATGGTACCGGCCCTCGGTTATCGCGGCTTATCTCGAGTGGCCAGCATGCCGGGTCGAGGGTTATCTCTAGTGGTGATCTCGCGGATTATCTTAAGTGGTTAGGGCAGCACGCCGGCTATCTCAGCGGGTCGAACAGCGGTTCTTAAACTTGTGGTTAGGTCAGCGGTTCTAAAACTTGGGTCGTCGATGCTCACACCGGTTATCTCGCGGGTCGGATGGCGGGTGGGTCGTCGCTCTCTCTCGCTCACGCCGGCTATCTCGGATCACGTGCTCCCGCTCACGCCGGGAATCTCAGCGGGTCGGGGATTATCTCATTAGGACAGCGGTTCTAAAACTTGTGGTTAGGACAGCGGTTCTAAACACTAAAGTATCACTTGTGGGAATGGATCCGCGCTGGAAACACCCATTCACAGCTCTGATAACCGGGCCTACAGGATGTGGGAAAACGGTATTTGTCCAAAAGTTTATACAGAACCTTCACGAGCTAACTGTCCCAGTACCGGAGGAAGTTATATGGTGTTATGCCGAATGGCAACCGATATACGAGACTATGGAGTCCGTGAGATTTATTGAGGGTCTACCAGTCATCGATAAATTAGACGGTTGTAAGAAGAAAAGACTGATCGTCATCGACGATTTGATGCCTGAGACGGACGAGAGAGTAACAAAATTATTTATCAAAGGTAGTCATCACAGAGATATTAGTGTGATGTACATTGTTCAAAATCTATTCGGAAAAAATAAAGAACATCGGACCATAAGTCTCAATACACACCATTTAGTCCTGTTCAAGAACAAGAGAGACGGAAGTCAAATTATCAATCTGGCTAAACAAATGTACCCACGACAGGTGGGGTACCTCCAAGATAGTTTTAAGGACGCGACAGCATCTCATCACGGTTACTTGCTGGTTGACCTTCGTCAGGATACACCTGATAATCTTAGGTTGAGAACAAAAATATTCCCAGGGGAGAGACAAATCGTCTACGTGCCAAAGTAGAGAATCATGTGTGATGAATCACTTAGACGGCACGGTGAAATGTTGAAATGTATGCGCGCCGCCTCGCCGAGTGTTTTAAGAGCCATATTGAAAACAGCCTCTCCCAAACTCATTAACTTTTTGTGCGAGTGTTGTCATAATATATTAAAAGGTAATGTTAGACTCACTCAGCGACAGTAGGGCGAGATACGTCGACACAAGAACAAGTTGATACTTCTCACTAAAAAGAAACCAACTCTTAAGCAGCGGAAAGAGATTCTGCAAACCGGCGGGTTCATAGGTGCTTTGCTCCGACCTATATTAAGTATTTTCGGCGGAGTACTAGGTGCGTAACAATGGCCAAAAAAATGATCTTGATGGATCCTCGATTCCTCGAGGGTCTTAAACAGACTAATAGCACGTATACCCCACCCTAGGCGATCGGTGACAACTTGAGAGATTTAGATGATGAAATGCATGGTATCCTATCCCGCGATGATTTAGCACCCGCTGATAAGGCCAGAGTGTCCCAAAGTGCTCTGCATCAGTATTTAACTAGATTGGAGCAGTATAAATGACGCTCATTGGGCTCGGTCGAACTCATTCAACACAACACGTCAACAGAAAAAACACCTTCCCCACCACCACCATCAATCGAGGTATCACCAGAGCAGACCAAGACACCAGCAGCGGAAACCCCAAAGATAGGTAATGAAAACTCTTTGCAGTTAACCACGTATAAATTGAGACCTAAAAAAAGAAAGAGCGGAATCCCAACACCAAAATGGGAACGGTGGAGAAAATATTGAGACGTCATTACTTTGACCCTAGTCGACCAGGGGCGTATAGTGGTGCAACGGACCTGCAACGTAACACCAAAGAGATCAATCGATGGTTGAGTCATCAGGCTACCTATACCCTTCATAAACCAATACGGCGCAGATTTGAAAGGCGTCCCATTATAACGAGTGGACCCCGACAGTAATACCAGGCAGACCTAATTGATTTGAGACATTTGAAAAAACACAACGATGGGTATTCGTATTTGGTTTTTTGAGTGGACGTTTTCAGTAAATTCGCATGGTCTGTACCGATACGAACCAAAACGGGGAAATCATTAGTGGAAGCCGCCGGTCAGATATTTCTCGATGGGAAACCCGCGAGTTTTCAAACGGATAAAGGCTCAGAGTTTCTGAACAGAACATTTCAGAAATTCCTCGCTGACAACAACGTTCACTTTTTCACTACACAGAACGAAGATATTAAGACCGCCGTGGTGGAACGCTTTAATAGGACTCTGAAACAACGGATGTGGCGATATTTCACGAAATCCAATAAACTGCCTTATGTCCGAGTCCTACCCGCCCTACTTCGAAGTTATAACCATTCGTATCACAGAAGTATAAAAATGGCACCGGTCGACGTCAACGCAGACAATCAAGAACAGGTATGGAACACGTTGTATATTAACAAACCCAACTTTAAATTTGAAAGACCCCTGTGTAAGGTCGGTGATCGAGTTAGACTGGTCCTGGGCAGAGCCAATTTTAAGACGGGTTATGCCCCGGCTTGGACGGAGGAACTGTTTTCCATCAGTCGAGTAAATGAAACAAACCCCGTTACATATGTGTTGAAAGACGATAAGGGCGATGAGATAGAAGGGTAATTCTACACACCAGAAATTCAAAAAGTTGGAGACAAGCACAAGTACAGAATCGAGAGTATCATAACGGAGTGTCGCACATCATTTGGCCGAAAAGAGAGTTTAGTCAAGTGGTTTGGCTACGATTCCTCATTCAACAGTTGGATACCGACCAAGGACATTGTCAGATACAAAAACTAGAGATGAGAAAAGAAGAAGAAGAAGAAGAAGTGGTAACTTTTGGAGAGACCGATTTGCGAGCCGTAAACTCTGGAGTGAGGAGAGAGCGAACCATGTTGGGGTCGGTGTTTGGGAAACTATCCCCCTACTTAGAACTTGTCTTTATTTGTCAAGTGGTAGTTATATATACCGTTGTAGCGGTCTCGCTGTTCAATCTAACCACTGAAAAGCCTTTGCATCTGCAAAGGACGGAAAACTGTGGATAGCCCTACTGAGCAGCTGTTTGGGTTACATGCTACCGAATCCAAACTTGGAGAGGCGACGGTGAAACAAGTAAAATAAGTTTTTATGTCACCCTACCCATCAATGCATCGATGGAACTTTTTAAGGATAATAACCCCGGCCACTTTTTCGTTAAACTCCCTCAGATCATTGACATTTCGACGCAGTATGAGATCGCCCTGGTGGAGATACAGTTTACGCTTAATTTTTTCAATGTAATAGAAGGTGGTGTCTGGATTCGTTACGAATCTCTCGCTAACGACGATATTTGTGATGCTGGATTTCATTTCAACGTGACCCTGGAGCCGGGGTTATACAAGAAACCCGATGGTTTCATCAACGCGTTGAATGCGTTGATCGTAAAAGCGGAGGCGGAGGATTGGAACACGGATGTGACAGCGAAAAAAATGAGATTCATTTACGCAAAGGAGGTGAATAAAGCCATGTTGAAACTCTACGAAAAAGTGATCAGCGTTACCATAAGCGACACTTTGAAAAACATGTTAGCCTTCCCCACGACCTCTATATCAGACACAACTCCCGATATCTTCAGCGTGGGCGTAATGGACTTGGAAAGTGTTGCGAAGAATGTCTACGTCTACTGCGATCTCGTTTCCCCCAGACCGGTCGGGGATGTGATGGTACCTTTCCTCAGGAGCGTGCCTGTTCTCAATAGAAATCACACCGTGGTGTTTCAGATCTACGATAAGCCTCACTACCTACCCCTGAGTCGATTTTCCTTCGATACCGTGGAAACCCTTTTAGCCAACGAGCATGGAAAAACCATTCCATTCACCCACGGAACGTCGGTGCTAACTGTACACTTTCGAGTGAAGAAGCATCTCGAGCTGGTATAATAGTGAGACACACCCCCCCTTCATCGCGATGTTGAGTTATACGAAGACTTTTACTGTTGACATGCGGGTAATGGAATGCCCGTGTTTATAGGAGGTCGAAGTCAGAGCGGTCGAGGAATCGGTAGTTTCTTTGGGGGAATCGGGAGGGCTATTTTACCCTGGTTAAAAACAGGCGGTAAGGCCTTGCTCCGAGAAGGACTGGGGACCGGTCTGCAGATCGCACAGGACGCATTAGCCGGGAAAAATGTCGGTGAAGCTTTCAAAGAACGAGCTAAGGAGGTCGGTTAGCGGTTGATACACGGGGTCGTAGACCACCTGAGTGGTAACAGCCAATCAGGAAGTGGTTTACGACAAAGCAGAAAGCGCGTTATGAAGGTACCTCCACCGGGAGAATCCGTTACGAAGAGGATAAAACCGACATCTAGACAGTTCCCCCTTTCATTCGGTGCACAACAAGAAGACGAAGGTGGCAAGGGATATTCGATTAATAATGTCTCTCATTCACCCCAAGTCTTGTGAGTGTCTTCACTCTGGTTTGGATTTATTTAGCGTTCCACCCACACAGACATCTCTAGACTCTGGTCAATTTATTGAAATTCGCCCGATCGCAGCCTTGTCGCATGGCACACCAATAGAGTTTTTCATTTCGGGCAACAGCGAGGAGTATCTAGATCTTTTCAACACGTTTTTACATCTACGGGTCATGATCACCCTCCCCAATGGGGATAGTGTACCAGTGGATGTTGAGGTAGGACCAGTCAACAATTATCTTCACAGTCTATTTTCACAAGTCGACGTATCTCTAAACGACACGTTGATTACACCATCGGAGAATACCTATCCTTTTAGAGCAGTGTTTGAGGCTACGCTAAACTGCGGGGAGGATGCGAAAACTGGATACTTGACGGCCGCTCTGTTCTACAAAGACACAGCAGGTCATCACGATGATATGAAAGGAAATGAGGGTTTTAAAATACGGCGCGATTTGACTTCGGGTAGTAAAGAGGTTGAAATGATGGGTCGTTTGCACTCTGATGTCTTTGTGCAGGATCGTTACATGTTAAACAGAGTCGATGTAAAGATAAAACTCACACTCGCTAAGGATGTGTTCAACCTAATTGCTTCCGATAGGTCTGTGGGTTATAAGAGTATTATCACCTACGCCGCGCTCGTGGTCAGGAAAGCTAAGCTAAACCTCGCGATTTCTCTAGCCCACGAAAAGGCTCTTTTAAGCGGGAATTAACCGATCAAGCGGGTTACCATCAAGACATTTTCCATCGCTAGCGGGATGTTCTCCCTCAGTCAAGACAATTTATTTTTGTCTCAAACACCAACCCGTATAGTGATAGGTCTGATTACGGCCAGTGCGTTTAATGGTGTTTATACCGCTAACCCTTTCAATTTTCAACACTTTGGTTTGACTTATATTAATTTGACGGTCGACGGAAAATGTATCTCGGGAAAGCCTCTAACTATGGACTTTGAACGAAATCAATACGCGAGAGCTTTCTTTGGTACAAATCTGGCCATGGGTCTGATTGGCAAGGACGCTGGGAATAACATTGATTATCGAGAATTCAAGGACAGATTTTGTCTTTTTGGTTTTGACCTCTCCTCCAGTCTACTGGACGGCTCCCATTTTGAGCTAGCCACAAGCGGACCCTTGTCGATAGAACTCAAGTTTGCCACTCCCATAACTACTCCCCTACAAATTATCTACGCCGAGTTGGACTCAGTACTCGAGGTGTCCAAGACACGGCAGATTCTAACATACTTCGCCGTTTGAGAGAAAGAAGATGAACACGAGGGAGATTTACAACCTTTTTATGTCGGATATTTTCGTTCGACGCTGTTCCCTTGTTGGTGTCCTTCCACGAAACCACTTACCGCCCAGCATCGACAAACGGCGACCGCGGCCTTTGTCATAAAAACCGACCTTGCCCACGAACCTGGTGAGCATTGGGTGGCCCTCTTTTACAACGGTCTCGGAGAATATGAGTATTTCGATTCCTACGGTTTACCTCCCAGACACACGGATATTTTAAACTTTATCGAGCGGAACTCACACGTTCCATTCGTGTACAACCCACGGGTGTTGCAAGATTTGTTTAGCAACACGTGCGGTCTATATTGTGTTTATTATATACTTCTTAAGTGTCGTGGCGCGAAACTTAACAGAATTCTCATGCCTTTTTCATCGAGACAACACATTAACGACCGTATCAGTTATCGTTTGCTCGCACCGTGGCTATTTCGACTTCGTGGGGCCCAAGGAAGCCCAGACGAATAAAATTATCATCAACCGGACAGTAATATATGTTCAAATATTTGTTGTATTAATAATAAAGCTGTGAAATATAGAACGAATTTTGTTTTTATTTGCTTGAATGTAAAAGAGAGAGAGAGAGAGCGCGTCACTATTTAATGTTAGATTTTTAGCACAATCTTACTACACGCCAACCGACACATGATGCTAACGATGTTAAGTGTTAGCGATACTACTTCGACACACCCCGTGACATATTTGTACACCTGGCCTTATGGTCACACTACCCACAGTTATAATACACTCCTCACTGAGCCGAAAGTTGTGCGACACGAATATGAGGCTTGAAGATGCTGTTGAGGGGACACACATATTGATGGTAGGACACACATATTGATGGTACATGCCGACGACGAGGGTGGGGGTATAATGTCTCTGTATTACAGTTGATGATGCTGTTGAGGGGAGGGTAGGGTAAGGTGGCACATGATGATCATGCTGATGACGTTACCGTGTCAGCGATACTAAAAAGCATAGACACTAATAACACCGACAACATATTTTCATCCCGTGACGAGGTACATGACGACGATGACTATCAACACTATGATGTTAAGTGAGCAGCGATACTACTAACGCACACGACCAATCAAAATCAAGTTTTAGAACCGCTGTCCTAACCACAAGTTTTAGAACCGCTGTCCTAATGAGATAATCCCCGACCCGCTGAGATTCCCGGCGTGAGCGGGAACGCGTGATCCGAGATAGCCGGCGTGAGCGAGAGAGAGCGACGACCCACCCGCCATCCGACCCGCGAGATAACCGGTGTGAGCATCGACGACCCAAGTTTTAGAACCGCTGACCTAACCACAAGTTTTAGAACCGCTGTTCGACCCGCTGAGATAGCCGGCGTGCTGTCCTAACCACTTAAGATAATCCGCGAGGTCACCACTCGAGATAAGCCCCGACCCGGCATGCTGGCCACTCGAGATAAGCCGCGATAACCGAGGGCCGGTACCATAGATTGCACGGTGCCAGAAATATGCAGGTTCATGCAGTTTTGGGGCATGTAACTTAACTAAAATAGGTTCAAAACCTTTTTCCCTGCTACTTACATTAATGACTGAAGGGCGACAGTAACGACTGGAGGACGACATTAATGACTGGAGGGCGACAGTGACAACTGCAGGGCGACATTAACAGCTGGAAGATGACATTAACGACTGGAAGGAGGCAGTAATGACTGGAGGGGCGACATTAACGACTACAGGGCGACAGTAACGACTGGAGATCTACATTAATGACTGGAAGACGACATTATTGGCTGGAAGGCGAGATTAATGACTGGAAGGAGGAAATAATGACTGGAGGGCGACATTACGACAGGAGGGCGACATTAATGACTTGAGGGCGACAGTAACGACTGGAGGGCAACATTATCGACTGGAGTGCTACATTAAAGACTGGAGGGTGACATTAACTAGTGGATGGTGGCGGTAATGACTGGAGGGCTACATTAATGACTGGAGGGCGACAGTAACGACTGGAGGGCGACATTAACAACTGGAGGGCGACATTAACAACAGGAGGGCGCCATTAACAACTGGAGGGCGACAGTAACAATTGGATTTCGAAATTTATAACTGGAGGGCGACAGCAACCACTGGAGGACGACAGTAGCGACTGGAGGGCGAAATTAAAAACTGGAGGGCGAAAGTAACGAATGGAGGGCGATATTAGCAACTGGAGGGCGACATTAACAACTGGAGGGTGACGGTAACGACTCGATGGCGACATTAACAACTGGAGGATGACAGTAAAGAATGAAGGGCGACATTCAACTGGAGGGTGACAGTAACGACTGGAAGGCGGTAATAATGACTGGAGGGCGACATTGACGACTGGAGGGCGACATTAACGACTGGTAGGCGGCAGTAATGACTGAATGGCGACATTAACAACTGGAGGGCGACAGTAACGACTGGAGGGCGACATTAACAAATGGAGGGCGACAGTAACGACTGGAGGGCGACAATAACGACTGGAGGGCGACAATGACGACTGGAGGGCGACATGAACGGCTGGAGGGCGACATTAACGACTGAAATAAGGCAGTAATGACTGGAGGTTGACATTAACGTTAGGAGGGTGCCATTAACGGCTGGAAGGTGGCAGTAACGACTGAAATAAGGCAGTAATGACTGGAGGTTGACATTAACGTTAGGAGGGTGCCATTAACGGCTGGAAGGTGGCAGTAACGACTGGGGAGCGGCAGTAACGACAGGAAGGCGACATTAACCACTGGAGGGAGACAGTAATGACTGGAGGGCGACAGTAACGACTGGAAGGCGACAGTAACGACTGGAGGGCGACATTAACAAATGTAGGGCTACAGTAACGACTGGAGGGCGACATTAACAACTGGATGGCGACAGTAACGACTGGAGGGCTACATTAATGACTGCAGAGCGACAGCAACGACTGGAAGGCGACATTAACGTTGGGGGCGACAGTAACGACTGTAAAGCGACATAAACGACTCGAGGGCGACAGCAACGACTTGAGGGCTACATTAATGACTGGAGGACGACATTAACAACTGGAGGGCGACAGTAACGACTGGAGGGCTACATTAATGACTGGAGGGCGACATTAACAACTGGAGGACGACAGTAACGACTGGAGGGAGACAGTAACGACTGGAAGGCGACAATAATGGCTTGAAGGCGACATTAATGACTGGAAGGAGGCAAAAATGATTGGAGGGCGACAGTAACTACTGAAGGGCGATATAAAAAAATGGAAGGCGACAGTAACGACTGGAGGGCGACAGTAACGACTGGAGGGCGACAGTAACGACTGGAGGGAGACAGTAACGACTGGAGTGCTACACTAACGACTGGATGGCGACATTAATGACAGGAGGGCGACATTAACATCTGGAGGGCTACAGTAATGACTGGAGGGCGACATTAACAACTGGAAGGTGACATTAATGACTGGAAGGAGGCAATAATGACTGAAGGGCGAAATTAAAGAGTGGAGGGCGACAGTAACATTTGGATTGCGAAATTTATAGCTGGAGGGCGACAGTAACAATTGGATTGCGAAATTTATAACTGGAGGGCGACAGTAACCACTCTGTAACGTCAGTAGCGACGGGACGACGACATTAACAACTTGAGGGCGACAGTAACGACTGGAGGGCGACAGTAACGACTGGAGGGCTACAATAATGACAGGAGGGGGACAGTAACGACTGGAGGGAGACAGTAACGATGGAAGGCGACAGTAACGACTGGAGGGCTACAGTAATGACTGGAGGACGACATTAACGACTGGAGGGCTACAGTAATGACTGGAGGTCGACAGTAACGACTTGAGGGCGATATTAAAAAATGGAGGGGGACAGTAACGACTGGAGGACGACATTAACAACTGGAGGGCGATATTAAAAATGGAGGGCGACAGTAACGACTGGAGGGACACAGTAACAACTGGGGGGCGACAGTAACGACTGGAGGGCTACATTAACAACTGGAGGGCGACAGTAACCACTGTAGTACGTCAGTAGCGACGGGAGGACGACATTAACAACTGGAGGGCGACAGTAACAATTGGATTGTGAAATTTATAACTGGAGGGCGACAGTAACCACTGTAGGACGACATTAGAAAATGGAGGGCGACAGTAACGACTGGAGGGCGACATTAAAAATGGAGGGCGACAGTAACGGCTGGAGGGCTACAGTAATGACTGGAGGACGACATTAACAACTGGAGGGCGACAGTAACGACTGTAGGGCTTCAGTAACGACTGGAGGGCTACAGTAATGACTGGAGGACGACATTAACAACTGGAGGGCGACAGTAACGACTGGAGGGCGACATTAAAAATGGAGGGCGACAGTAACGGCTGGAGGGCTACAGTAATGACTGGAGGACGACATTAACAACTGGAGGGCGACAGTAACGACTGGAGGGCTTCAGTAACGACTGGAGGGCGACATTAACATCTGGAGGGCGACATTAACATCTGGAGGGCGACATTAACATCTGGAGGGCGACATTAACATCTGGAGGGCGACAGTAACGACTGGAAGGCGATGGTAACGACTGGAGGGAAACAGTAATGACTGGAGGACGACATTAACAACTGGAAGGCGACATTAACGGCTGGAGGGCGACAGTAACGGCTGGAGGGCGACATTAATGACTGGAAGGAGGCAGTAATGACTGGAAGGAGGCAGTAATGACTGGAGGGCGACATTAACGGCTGGAGGGCGACAGTAACTACCGAAGGCCGACAATAAAGAGTGGAGGGCGACAGTAACAATTGGATTGCGTAATTTACAACTGGAGGGCGACAGTAGCTACTGTAGGACTCAGTAGCGACGGGAGAGCGAAATTAGAAAATGGATGACGACATTAACGACTGGAGGGCGACATTAGAAAATGGATGACGAGAGTAACGACTGTGGAGGGCGACATTAGAAAATGGATGACGAGAGTAACGACTGTGGAGGGCGACATTAGAAAATGGATGACGACAGTAACGACTGTGGAGGGCGACATTAGAAAATGGAGGGAGACATTAACATCTTGAGGGCGACGGTACCGACTGCAGGGCGAAATTAACAACTGGAGGGCGATAGTAACGACTGGAAAGCGACATTAAGGGCCGGATTGCGACATTAATGACTGAAATGAGACAGTAATGACTGGAGGGCGACATTAGCGTCAGAAGGGTGACATTAACGGCTGGAAGGAGGCAGTAACGACTTGAGGGTGACAGTAACGACTGGAAGACGACATTAACGGCTGGAAGGCGACATTAACCACTGGAAGAAGGCAGTAATGACTGGAGGGCAACATTAATGACTCGAGGGCGACAGTAACGACTGGAGGGCAACATTAACTAGTGGATTGCGGCGGTAATGACTGGAGGGCTACATTAATGACTGGAGGGCGACAGTAACGACTGGAGGGCGACATTAACAACTGGAGGGCGACATTAACAACAGGAGGGCGCCATTAACAACTGGAGCGCGACGGTAACGACTGGAGGACGACAGTAATGACAGGTGGGCGACATTAAAAACTGGAGGGCGACATTAACAACTGGAGGGCGACATTATCGACTGGAAGGCGGCGGTAATGACTGGAGGGCAACATTAATAATTGGAGGCCGACAAAAACGACTGGAGAGCGATATAAACAACTGGAGTGAGACATTAACAACTGAGGGGCGACATTAACAACTGTGGGGTGACATCAACAACTGGAGGGCTACATTAAAAACTGGAGGGCGACAGTAATGACTGGAGGGCGATATTAAAAACTGAAGGGCGACAGTAATGACTGGCGGGCTACATTAATGACTGTAGGGCGACACTAACGACTGTAGGGCGACACTAACGACTGTAGGGCGACACTAACGACTGTAGGGCGACAGTAACAACTGGAGGGCGACATTAACAACTGGAGGGCGACATTAGCAATAGGAGGGCGACAGTAACGACTGCATGGCGACATTAACGGCTGGAGAGCGACATTAACGACTGGAAAGAGACAGTAGCGACTGGAGGGCGACAGTAACAACTGGAGGGCGACAGTAACAGCTGGGAACTACATTAACAACTGGAGGGCGACAGTAACAGCTGGATGACTACATTAACAACTGGAGGGCGACAGTAACGACTGGAGGGCGATATTAAAAACTGGAGGGCGACAGTAACTGACTGGAGGGCGATATTAAACAACGGTAGGGCGACACTAACGACTGTAGGCGACAGTACGAATGGAAAGCGACATTACCTGCTGGAAGGCGACATTAACTACTGGAGGGCGACTGTAACGACTGGAGGACTACATTAATGACTGGAAGGACGACAGAACGATGTAGCGGGAGACAGTAACGACTAAATGACGACATTAACAATTGGAACGCGACGGTTAACGACTGGAGGACGACAGTAAAGACAGGTGGGCGACATTAAAAACTTGAGGGCGACATTAAACAACTGGAGGGCGACATTAACAACTGGAGGGCCGACATTAACAACGGGAGGGCGACATTAACACTGGAGGTTGACATTAAAAACTTGAGGGCGACATTAACAACTGGAGGGCGGACATTAACAACTGGAGGGCGACATTAACAACTGGAGGGCGACATTAACAAATGAGGGCGACATTAACAACTGGAGGGCGGACATTAACAACTGGAGGGCGACATTAACGACTGAAGGCGGCGGTAATGACTGGAGGGCAACATTAATAATTGGAGGCCGACAAAAACGACTGGAGGGCGACAGTAACACTGGAGAGCGATATAAACAACCTGTGGGCGATATTAACAACTGTGAGGCGACATCAACAACTGGAGGGCTACATTAAAAACTGGAGGGCGACAGTAATGACTGTCGGGCTACATTAACAATAGGAGGGCGACAGTGACGACCTGCATGGCGACATTAACGGCTGGAGAGCGACATTAACGACTAAAAAGAGGCAGTAGCGACTGGAGGGCGACAGTAACAGCTGGAGAACTACATTAACAACTGGAGGGCGACAATAACGACTGGAGGGCGACAGTAATGACTAGCGGGCTACGTTAATGACTGTAGGGTGACACTAACGACTGTAGGCGACAGTAACGACTGGAGGGCAACATTAACAACTGGAGGGCGACAGTAACGACTGGAGGGCGACTTTGAAAACTGGAGTGCGACAGTAACGACTGGAGGGCAATATTAACAAATGGAGGGCGACATTAACAATAGGAGGGCGACAGTAACGACTGCATGGCGACATTAACGGCTGGAGAGCGACATTAAACGATTGGAAAGAGGCAGTAGCGACTGGAGGGCGACAGTAACAGCTGGAGAACTACATTAACAACTGGAGGGCGACAATAACGACTGGAGGGCGACAGTAATGACTAGCGGGCTACGTTAATGACTGTAGGGTGACACTAACGACTGTAGGGCGACAGTAACGACTGGAGGGCAACATTAACGAACTGGAGGGCGACAGTAACGACGGGAGGGCGACTTTGAAACTGGAGTGCGACAGTAACGACTGGAGGGCGATATTAACAACTGGAGGGCGACATTAACAATAGGAGGGCGACAGTAACGACTGCATGGCGACATTAACGGCTGGAGAGCGACATAACGATTGGAAAAGGCAGTAGCGACAGGAGGGCGACAGTAACAGCTGGGAGAACTACATTAACAACTGCAAGGCGACAGTAACAGCTGGAGGACTACATTAACAACTGGAGGGCGACAGTAACAGCTGGAGGACTACATTAACAACTGGACGGCGACATTAACAACTGGAGGAGACATTAACAATAGGAGGGCGACAGTAACGACTGCATGGCGACATGGGTCAATGAGATAGTAGCGACAGTAACAGCTGGAGGACTACAATAATAACTGAAGGGCGACAGTAACAGCTGGAGGACTACATTAACAACTGGAGGGCGACATTAACAACTGCATGGCGACAGTAACAGCTGGAGGACTACATTAACAATGGAGGGCGACAGTAACAGCTGGAGGACTACATTAACAACTGGAGGGCGACAGTAACAGCTGGAGGACTACATTAACGACTGGAGGGCGACATTAACAACTGCATGGCGACAGTAACGACTGGAAGGCGTTCATTAACTACAGGAATGCGACATTAATGACTGGAAGGAGTCAAAAATGACTGGAGGGCGACACTAATAGCTGGAGGGCGACAGTAACTACTGTAGGGCTACATTATCAACTGGAAGGCTACATTAACAACTGGAGGGCGACAGTAACCACTGGTGGGTGACAGTGTCGACTGGAGGGCAACAATTAAATGGAGGGTGACATTAACAACTGGGGGGGGGCGGGCGACATTGACGAATGGAAAGCGACATTAAACGCTGTAAGGAGACTTTAACGAGTGGAAGGAGGCAGTAATGACTGGAGGCGACAGTAACGACTGGAATGCGGCAGTATGACTGGAGGGCTACATTAATGACTGGAGGGCGACAGTAACGACTGGTGGGCGACATTAACATCTTGAAGGCGACGGTAACGAGGGAGGGCGACATTAACAACTGGAGGGCGACAGTAACGGCTGGAAGGCGACATTAACGGCTGGAAGGCGACATTAATGACTGGAGGACGACAGTAACGGCTGGAAGGCGACATTAACGACTGGAAGGAGGCAGTAATGACTGGAGGCTACATTAGTGAGTTGAGGGCGACAGTAACGAGTGGTGGGCGACATTAACAACTGGAGGGCGACAGTAACGAGTGGTGGGCGACATTAACAACTGGAGGGCGACATTAACATCTTGAAGGCGACGGAACGACAACGACTAGGCGACTTAACAACTGGAAGGAGGCAGTAATGACTGGAGGGCGACAGTAACGACTGGATTGCGGCAGTAATGACTGGAGGGCTACATTAGTGAGTTGAGGGCGACATTCACGGCTGGAAGGCGACATTAACGACTAGAAGGAGGCAGTAATGACTGGAGGGCGACAGTAACGACTGGATTGCGGCAGTAATGACTGGAGGGCTACATTAGTGAGTTGAGGGCGACATTCACGCTGGAAGGCGACATTAACGACTAGAAGGAGGCAGTAATGACTGGAGGGCCACATTACCGACTGGAAGGCGACATTAACCACTGGAGGGCGACAGTAACGGCTGGAAGGCGACATTAACAACTGGAGGGCGACAGTAACGGCTGGAAGGCGACATTAACGACTGGAGGGCGACAGTAACGGCTGGAAGGCGACATTAACGACTGGAGGCGCGACAGTAACGACTGGAAGGCGACATTAACGACTGGAGGGCGACAGTAACGGCTGGAAGGCGACATTAACAACTGGAGGGCGACAGTAACGGCTGGAAGGCGACATTAACAACTGGAGGGCGACAGTAACGGCTGGAAGGCGACATTAACGACTGGAGGGCGACAGTAACGGCTGGAAGGCGACATTAACGACTGGAAGGAGGCAGTAATGACTGGAGGGCGACAGTAACGACTGGATTGCGGCAGTAATGACTGGAGGGCTACATTAGTGAGTTGAGGGCGACATTCACGGCTGGAAGGCGACATTAACGACTAGAAGGAGGCAGTAATGACTGGAGGGCCACATTACCGACTGGAAGGCGACATTAACCACTGGAGGGAGACAGTAATGACTGGAGGGCGACATTAACAACTGGAGGGCGACATTAACGATTGGAAGGAGGCAGTAGCGATTGTAGGGCGACAGTAACGATTAGAGGGCGACATTAACGGCTGGAGGGCGAGTGTAACGCCTGGAAAGCGACAGTAACGACTGGAGTGCGACATTAACGACTGGAAGGCGGCAGTAATGACCGGAGGGCTACATTAACGACTGGAGGGCGATATTAACGACTGGAGGGCGACATTAACGACTGAAGGGCGATATTAACGACTGAAGGGCGATATTACGATTGAAGGGCGATATTAACGACTGGAGGGCGACATTAACGACTGAAGGGCGATATTAACGACTGGAGGGCGATATTAACGATTGAAGGGCGACATTAACGACTGAAGGGCGACAGTAAACGACTGAAGGGCGATATTAACGACTGAAGGGCGACATTAACGACTGAAGGGCGACATTAACGACTGAAGGGCGATATTAACGACTGAAGGGCGACATTAACGATTGAAGGGCGATATTAACGACTGGAGGGCGACAGTAACGATTGAAGGGCGACATTAACGACTGAAGGGCTACATTAACGATTGAAGGCGATATTAACGACTGAAGGGCGACATTAACGTTGAAGGGCGACATTAACGACTGAAGGGCGACATTAACGACTGAAGGGCGATATTAACGACTGGAGGGCGACATTAACGACTGAAGGGCGATATTAACGACTGAAGGGCGACATTAACGACTGAAGGGCGATATTAACGACTGGAGGGCGACATTAACGACTGAAGGGCGATATTAACGACTGAAGGGCTATATTAACGACTGGAGGGCGACATTAACGATTGAAGGGCGATATTAACGACTGGAGGGCGATATTAACGATTGAAGGGCGACATAAACGATGAAGGGCGATATTAACGACTGAAGGGCGATATTAACGATTGAAGGGCGACATAAACGATTGAAGGGCGACATAACGATTGAAGGGCGACATAACGATTGAAGGGTGACATAAACGATTGAAGGGCGATATTAACGACTGAAGGGCGACATTAACGATTGAAGGGCGACATAAACGATTGACGGATTGAAGGGCAACATTAACGATTGAAGGGCGATATTAACGACTGAAGGCGACATTAACGATTGAAGGGCGACATTAACGATTGAAGGGCGACATTACCATTGAAGGGCGATATTAACGATTGAAGGGCGACATTAACGATTGAAGGGCGACATTAACGATTGAAGGGCGATATTAACGATTGAAGGGCGACATTAACGATTGAAGGGCGACATTAACGATTGAAGGGCGATATTAACGACTGAAGGGCGACATTAACGATTGAAGGGCGATATTAACGATTGAAGGGCGACAGTAACGACTGAAGGGCGACATTAACGATTGAAGGGCGATATTAACGACTGAAGGGCGATATTAACGACTGAAGGCGATATTAACGACTGAAGGGCGACAGTAACGACTGAAGGGCGATATTAACGACTGAAGGGCGATATTAACGACTGGAGGGCGACAGTAACGACTGGAGTGCGACAGTAACGACTGAAGGGCGATATTAACGACTGAAGGGCGACAGTAACGACTGGAGGGCGACAGTAACGACTGGAGGGCGACAGTAACGACTGGAGGGCGACATTAACGACTGGAGGGCGACATTAACGACTGAAGGGCGATATTAACGACTGGAGGGCGACAGTAACGACTGAAGGGCGATATTAACGACTGAAGGGCGATATTAACGACTGGAGGGCGACATTAACGACTGAAGGGCGATATTAACGACTGAAGGGCGACATTAACGACTGGAGGGCGACATTAACGACTGAAGGGCGATATTAACGACTGGAGGGCGACATTAACGACTGAAGGGCGATATTAACGACTGAAGGGCGATATTAACGATTGAAGGGCGATGTTAACGACTGGAGGGCGACATTAACGACTGAAGGGCGATATTAACGACTGTAGGGCGATATTAACGATTGAAGGGCGACATTAACGACTGAAGGGCGACATAAACGACTGAAGGGCGATATTAACGACTGGAGGGCGACATTAACGACTGAAGGGCGACATTAACGACTGAAGGGCGATATTAACGACTGAAGGGCGATATTAATGACTGAAGGGCGACATTAACGATTGAAGGGCGACATTAACGACTGAAGGGCGACATTAACGACTGAAGGGCGATATTAACGACTGAAAGGCGACATTAACGATTGAAGGGCGATATTAACGACTGAAGGGCGACATTAACGACTGAAGGGCGACATTAACGATTGAAGGGCGATATTAACGACTGAAGGGCGACATTAACGATTGAAGGGCGACATTAACGACTGAAGGGCGACATTAACGACTGAATTGCGATATTAACGACTGGAGGGCGACATTAACGACTGAAGGGCGACATTAACGACTGAAGGGCGATATTAACGATTGAAGGGCGACATTAACGACTGAAGGGCGACAGTAACGACTGGAGGGCGACATTAACGACTGAAGGGCGATATTAACGACTGGAGGGCGATATTAACGACTGAAGGGCGATATTAATGACTGAAGGGCGATATTAACGACTGGAGGGCGATATTAACGACTGAAGGGCGATATTAACGACTGGAGGGCGACATTAACGACTGAAGGGCGATATTAACGACTGAAGGGCTATATTAACGACTGGAGGGCGACATTAACGATTGAAGGGCGATATTAACGACTGGAGGGCGATATTAACGATTGAAGGGCGACATAAACGATTGAAGGGCGATATTAACGGCTGAAGGGCGATATTAACGATTGAAGGGCGACATAAACGATTGAAGGGCGACATAAACGATTGAAGGGTGACATAAACGATTGAAGGGCGACATAAACGATTGAAGGGCGACATAAACGATTGAAGGGTGACATAAACGATTGAAGGGCGACATAAACGATTGAAGGGCGATATTAACGATTGAAGGGCGATATTAACGATTGAAGGGCGATATTAACGATTGAAGGGTGACATAAACGATTGAAGGGCGATATTAACGATTGAAGGGCGATATTAACGATTGAAGGGCGATATTAACGATTGAAGGGCGATATTAACGACTGAAGGGCGACATTAACGATTGAAGGGCGACATAAACGATTGAAGGGCGACATAAACGATTGAAGGGCGACATAAACGATTGAAGGGTGACATAAACGATTGAAGGGCGACATAAACGATTGAAGGGCGACATAAACGATTGAAGGGCGACATAAACGATTGAAGGGTGACATAAACGATTGAAGGGTGACATAAACGATTGAAGGGCGATATTAACGACTGAAGGGCGACATAAACGATTGAAGGGCGACATAAACGATTGAAGGGCAACATTAACGATTGAAGGGCGATATTAACGACTGAAGGGCGACATTAACGATTGAAGGGCGACATTAACGATTGAAGGGCGATATTAACGATTGAAGGGCGATATTAACGATTGAAGGGCGACATTAACGATTGAAGGGCGATATTAACGATTGAAGGGCGACATTAACGATTGAAGGGCGACATTAACGATTGAAGGGCGACATTAACGATTGAAGGGCGATATTAACGATTGAAGGGCGACATTAACGATTGAAGGGCGACATTAACGATTGAAGGGCGATATTAACGACTGAAGGGCGACATTAACGATTGAAGGGCGATATTAACGATTGAAGGGCGACAGTAACGACTGAAGGGCGACATTAACGATTGAAGGGCGATATTAACGACTGAAGGGCGATATTAACGACTGAAGGGCGATATTAACGACTGGAGGGCGACATTAACGATTGAAGGGCGATATTAACTTCTGGAGGGCGACAGTAACGACTGGAGTGCGACAGTAACGACTGAAGGGCGATATTAACGACTGAAGGGCGACAGTAACGACTGGAGGGCGACAGTAACGACTGGAGGGCGACAGTAACGACTGGAGGGCGACAGTAACGACTGGAGGGCGACAGTAACGACTGGAGGGCGACAGTAACGACTGGAGGGCGACATTAACGACTGAAGGGCGATATTAACGACTGGAGGGCGACAGTAACGACTGAAGGGCGATATTAACGACTGGAGGGCGACAGTAACGACTGAAGGGCGATATTAACGACTGGAGTGCGACAGTAACGACTGGAGGGCGACAGTAACGACTGGAGGGCGACAGTAACGACTGTAGGGCGACATTAACGACTGGAGGGCGACAGTAACGACTTAAGGGCGACATTAACGACTGGAGGGCGACATTAACGACTGTAGGGCGACATAAACGACTGAAGGGCGATATTAACGACTGGAGCGCGACAGTAACGACTGAAGGGCGACATAAACGACTGGAGGGCGACAGTAACGACTGAAGGGCGACATTAACGACTGGAGGGCGACAGTAACGACTGTAGGGCGACATTAACGACTGAAGGGCGACATAAACGACTGGAGGGCGATATTAACGACTGTAGGGCGACATTAACGACTGTAGGGCGACATTAACGACTGGAGGGCGACATTAACGACTGTAGGGCGACATTAACGACTGTAGGGCGACATTAACGACTGGAGGGCGACATTAACGACTGTAGGGCGACATTAACGACTGTAGGGCGACATTAACGACTGAAGGGCGACATTAACGACTGTAGGGCGACATTAACGACTGGAGGGCGACATTAACGACTGTAGGGCGACATTAACGACTGTAGGGCGACATTAACGACTGAAGGGCGACATTAACGACTGTAGGGCGACATTAACGACTGAAGGGCGACATTAACGACTGTAGGGCGACATTAACGACTGAAGGGCGACATTAACGACTGTAGGGCGACATTAACGACTGAAGGGCGACATAAACGACTGGAGGGCGACAGGACTCAACCACAAGCGCCTGGCTCTGGACGGCCACGACGTCACCAGCTCTATTTTTAGCAAGACTCTCCATGAATTAAAATTGACTGTCTAGGCAGCAACATATGTTTCATCTGTTTCAGCAGTTACTGATCATTCTAACAGATCATTTTTGCACTGCAAATGAATATAAAATAATAGAGAATAATTGTAAAGCACGGCATCCGTTTGTTTGGAGATAAAACATAAAAAAGAGAATAACAAGATGAGGCAAGCGCGGTGTTTGAGAGTATAAGAAGGAGCAGACGAGAGCGGGGGCTGGGGGGCGAGCAGACGGCGCGAAAGAAGAGACAGAGACGGGCTGCTCGTTGTTGCCGGCTACACCTGAGACCTCATAGACATTTCTGACCCGCTCGCTTCAATTTCTACAACCTTACTGACTCGCCAAGATGACCACCGAAGATTCATCAGCCATCTCTTCAGCTTCTGAGTGCCCAGAGAAGTAAGCTTTCATGATTTTGTCTTAGAGCCCGGCTAGCCATGTCTACGTCACACCGGTCAGTGCTGCTGCTGGACATGGCTACTGGAAGTTTCTTTGTCCCCACTGGCCCACAGACTACGCTTTCTTATTTTGTGAGGACTAGAGGAGTCGACACAACTCTTGTTATTATTACTAATTTACTGTACCCCTTTTGAAAGTTAAGTTAAAGGCAACAGTAATAATGTCTGGACAAACATATTTTCTGACATCGATGTCAAATCTCTCTTCTCACTCACTCATTGTCACTCACTCAATCTCTGCCGGCAAAATTAAAATTAAATGTATTTTTAATTTTGAACGAGACTTATTTTCTTCTTCCATTTTCTGTAAGTTGTTGCGTGTGTGTCACTGACTGTGGTGTGTGTGAAAATATTACTATAAACTATTTTGCATTTTAAAAATATTTAAATTATGATTTTTTACTTCCAAGCTCAGTACCCAGTCCTCAGTAGTACGGTACGGGTACGTACTGTCAGTCCTACTTTAAGTTATAATGTTATATTCAGTAATTTCAGTTCTCAGTGCAGATAACTAAACTTAACTATAATAATAAACTTAATTAACTAAACACAGGTTAAAACAACATTTTTATATAATTTAAAATTTCATTACACACGTAACACGGTAACAGTACCCCAGTGTCCCCAGTATTATAATTATAATTTATGAATATTTATATAGGCCAACATTTACAAGCTTTATCTTTACTATAAAATGGTATATAACTGGGAAAATACAAGGTAGCAGAGGCAGACCAAGACTAACATGAAACATGGATGAGTAACATCAAAAGATGGACAAATCAGCCTATGGACAACCTGCACCATCAAAGCACGAAACTGAGCAGAATGGCGCTCCATGGTAGCCAACCTTCGTTGCGGAGATGGCACTCGATGATGATGATGATCTTTACTATAATATTATAATACAAACATTTGTCTTATGTTGAATCTTGTTTGTTTAAATTGTTGCAGTTTATTTTTGTCTGAACCAAACTGAGATTAGTCTGCTGGTATATTGGGTAGTTAGGCAAGAACTAGTCAGTGACGAATGAGAGAGCAATGTTATTCCAGATGAACTATCACCAATAGGTCGACCCATTGGGGTGGTTAGACCTGCCCAAGTGGTAGCCAATGAGCAGATAGGGAAAATATAGTACCAGACCAGATGGTACTTGGAAGAAAGTTGAAATATTCAAAACAGGTAACTTCACCTGACAGCTGGTGAAGTCACAAGATTTTCTGGACAATCCTTTCAACTGATTATCTACCAAAACTAGATGCTCTTATGTTAGATTTAGCCTGCTCTAGTATTTAGCTACGAAGGTAGAGATTTTGATATGATCAGCCCTTAGCTTGCCAGACCAGTTGTTAGTCGTAGGAAAAGAATCTATATCAAGGATTAGTACTATTCAGGTAATAACAATAGAGAACCATTTCAAGTAGGCTTCAACCTCACTGGCCTTGATCGTCCGTAGAGCTGTTGCCCAGATCACAAATTACGATTTAGATAGCAACGCAACTCTGGACAGTTATTCATGTGATAAGATAGTCAATAGTTTATTTTGCCATAGGTGGAGAGTGCTTCTCGTTTTATGAGTATCAGAAGCCACGTGTCTGCACGTTGGGTCTGAATGTTTGTTGTGACTGCCTGCCTGCTATATATTTATGCTTGATTTTTTTATGTCTGATTCTGCGACTGGTGTTACCTAGTGGTCTTCATGTCTCCTTGCTGTTTGTACTCAATGTCTTGTGTACCCCGACATGGTAATAATGTTGGAAGTGCCCCCCTGTGTTGACTCAGTGACAGTCTTTGACCTGTTGCTGTCACAAGTACAGTAATGTCAAGAAACTTTCTGTTTAGATCCGAATAATAATGCTAAACATTTTTGAGCTTCCCTTTTTACATCCATAACGATGATTGCACCTTAAACATTTTCATTTTTCTTGTTTTATCAAATGCATAGGTAGTGTTATTTATTACAATTGTTTGGTATTTATAGATATGTTTGAGAATTTCCTCATTGGCCTTTTTAGCTGTCCAGGGAACTTTCACCATTCTTCTGAGATTTCCCATCTCTGTGGCCTCTAATTGTCTTTTCATTTGTTTGTTTACTGTCCATGATTCACTTCCTTAAATCAAAATTAGCTCTATATAACACTGAACTCTCTTTCTCACTTCTATTGACGGGAACCAAGATGGACGCTTGTTTACGTTTGAACAAAGCCCAACGGCCAAGATCTGAATTTCCAGAGTTTCGTTCATTCTCAACGGCGGTCGTTATGGTTTAGCTTTTACTAGCACAATGCCTGGAGTATATGCTCAGAACACAATCTTGTCATGCTTTCTCCCTCCATTGAAGGTTGGAGACGATGGAGATTCATTTCACTCTGACTCTTGTGGACACTGTCTTATATGAACCAAATTAGTAAACAACCATGCGTCTACTAACGGATCAACACCTTCTTTGACAAACTATCCAAATAGTAAATTACATGTTTCATCATATATTCGTATATTTCTGGTAGAACTTTTAGATTAAAATACTTTTCATAACAGGGAGCCGCGCTAGCTCAGTGGTTAGTGAACTGGACTACAAAGGACAAGAGGTAGGGTTCGATCTCAACCGAGGGCTTCCGGGTTCACCCAGCCTTAACTGGGTACCAGATTTTTTTCTGGGAAAGTAAAGCGACAAGGCCGTAATACCGACCACATTACCCCAAAAATCATGTGCCGAAGGTCTGTAAAATTTATGGTCACTAACACCATATTATCTATACGCCACTTGGCGTGATGGGGGTACTTTACTTTTTTTTTTTTACTTGTCATAACATGACTTGTCAGCATCGGTGAGACTCCCGGAAGTTCGTGATAGTTAGGAGGGTCTTATAGTCTGTTGTGTGATGGTGATGGTCTAATCACCAACTAATTACTACATCGAGCTTGTGCAGATGGTGCTCGTAAACCTGGGAGGGCCGACCATCTAAGGGCAGAATCCCCCTACAGAAAAGACAATCTGCTGCCTTGCAGGAAGATTGGGAACAATCAAATGCTAAGGAAAGCAAACCTGAATAAAATGCTGGCTGAAATCTGATGCACTGGGCCACTGGCGCAGAACACAGTGCAATGTTTTAACAAGTAATCAATCAGTTTGGATTAAACAGACTCTAATTATGATAGAAACTACCGCTGACCGGAAAGGCTTCAAGAAACAGCTGAATATAATAAACTGGAATGCGGTGGGGCATATACCACAAAAACAAGCTCTAACAATCAGACTAGCAGAGGAGCAGCTAGACGTTTGCCTGCATCCAGGAAACTCATCTTAATCCTCACCACAGATTTATGATCAGGGGCTACCAAACATTTAGACAAGACAGGGAAGGTCACAAGGATGGAATTCTTATACTTATTAAAAATTCCATCCCAGCAAAACTGATAGATGTAGTCACAAATGGAGAGGTAGAGATCATTGGTACAGACCTATACATTAACTCCGCTAGTATAAGGATATTTAATATATACTGTCCAAATGACAAATTACTGAAGCTGGAGTCAATGGAAATAACACCATCAAAGTATCTGGTAGTAGGAGACTTTAACAGCCACTCTGAAAGATGGGGACATAAGGAGTCCAATGTTCGAGGTAAAGAAGTGGAAGAATGGGAAATAGACAACAACCTATTCCTCATAAACTCTAGGAAGATGGAAAACAACTTCCACTCTCGACCTAGCATTTGCAACTGGAGACATATCTATAACCAGAAAAGTGCTGAACCAACTTGGAGATCGTGACCATAGACCAGTAAAATTTTCAGTGGCTCTTGCTCACAAACAGGAGTTGCAAATGACTCTTCCCCGCTGGAACTATTAAGAGAGCAGATTGAACAAAGTTTGCCATGCTCACTGATGCATATACTGTGCCATCAACACCCACAAAAAGAAGATCAATAATATGATAGAGCGGTTAACAAATGGAATCCTGAGAGCTTGTCTGCTAAAGAATCCATTCCTAGAGGAGCAAGAAGAAACTACAAGCCATACTGGAGCAAGGAAATACAGAGACTAGAAGAGGAGTCCTGCTGAAACATCACATAGCACAGAGAGCAACATTGCCTACAAAGCAGCCTCGGCCAAATACAAACGAGAGGTCATGACATCAGCCAGACAGAGCTGGATAGATAAAACAGAGAGCCTTAATCTAGACAAAAATGGTCATAAACTATGGAAACTTGCGAAAGCTCTGAGTGACGAAAATAACTGCCGACCTCCAATATCATTAGCACACAATCAGAACATCCTTACAGGCAAAAGGGCAGCAAATCTACTGATAGAGACTTACAAAAACATTAGTAGAATAAACATTCCAATAGACAAACAGAAAGCTGCAAGATGGAAAAACCAAGATGCAAAACACATGCCTTTAGCACCAGAAGTGCATCAGATGACCATCTTTACCCCAACTGAATTAGATGTTGCCCTCAAAGGATTGAAGCTCGAAAGTTCCCCTGGTAAAGATGGAATCTCCAACGAAATGCTCCTAAATCTGGGACAGAAAGCCAAGAGCCAGCTTCTAAGGATAATAAATGCTAGCTGGAAGAGTGGTCATGTGCCGGCAATCTGGAAAGAAGCTATTATGGTGCCCATCCTCAAGCGTGGAAAAGACCCACTAGACCCAAGTAGCTATAGACCAAGTAGCTTACTGAGCTGCTGAGTAAACTCATGGAAAGGCTGGTTAACAGAAGACTTATGTGGCATTTGGAGACAAAACAACAAATCATACCACAAACAAAGTGGCTTCCGTCAGCACATATCAACTGAAGACCTGGTCACCTACATTGCACAGGAAATAGAGGATGCTCTACAAGAAAAGAAACACACACTGGCAGTGTGGGTCGACATGAAGGCTTTTGATAGGGTTTGGCGAGAGGGTTTAATGAACAAGCTTTTCAGACTTGGCATCCAGGGTCGTTTATTCAATTGGGTCTCTCAATACCTTCAGGATAGAACAGCCAGAGTACAAGTTCAACTAAGTAAGAAGGTCTCTATCGAACAAGGTGTCCCACAAGGAGTCTTGTCCCCAACACTCTTTTTAATTTTCATAAATGACATCGTAATGGACATTCCACCCAGAATACACTCAGCAATATACGCAGATGATCTGGCGTTATGGGCTCGCGAGGAAAGTATGTCGGTGGCTGGACCCAGGATGCAAGATGCCCTAGGTGAACTTGAAAAATGGACGAACACATGGTTACCAATCAACGAAAAAAAAACTACATATACAATTTTCTACCTATCAAGAAACACTTTCTTCTAGCTTGAAGGTAAAAGACCATACACTCCCTATTGACCAAAACCCAACATATCTTGGCGTCACCATGAATCGCAGAATGACTTGGAAAAATCAGATAGACTGAGCAAGGAAAAAAGCAAGAAAACTAACGAATATTATGAAGAAAATGGCAGCAATGGACTGGGGGGGCCAGACAGCAATATTTAGAAAAGAATATACGTAGGAAGAGTCAGACCAGTACTAGAGTATGTAGTCACAGCCTGGGCTATGGCTTCCAAATCACACCTTAGCAAAATTAACAGAACACAGAACCAAGCTGCTTGTATCATCACTGGTGCTATGAAATCTACACCTATCAAGACTCTAGAAACAGTAACAGGTTTACAACCCTTAGATAACAGATGGGTCACTAAAGTATTGCAACAAGCTGAGAAATATAGAAGGCTCCTTAGCCACCCCATGCACCAAAGAATAACTGGTTCTGGAATTGTACGACTAAAGAGGAGCAACTTTGCTGCAATTACCAATGAACTAACTACTGGAGACCCAGTACTTTCCCAAACAATATCGAAACCCTTGGGCCCATCTGATATGTCTCCTCATGGGAAACACAAAATACCAGAACTTAAGGAAGATATAACAGGAACCATGAAAAAAGGTACCCAATCAGACACAGAAAAAAAACATGTAGCAGAAAAACACATGCATGATACCTACCCACGGGACTCTTGGTCCCACATATACACAGATGGCTCTGCTACAAATGCCACCAGAAATGGAGGGGGAGGTGTGTTCTTGACGCTGAATAATCATGATGAGATCACCAAGTCAATAGCTACTGGAGAATTCTCAAACAACTTTAAAGCAGAAACTGAGGCCCTCAGAGATGTTGCAACACTGGCTACTCAACACAAAAATAACATGCACAATAAATTGGTGATTCAGTACTATCAGCTCTAAAAAGTCACAAGAACAATCTATCTATCTATCTTTCGTTCGCTCAAAGTATTGTCTATATCAGCAATGTCGTTTCCTGTATGAATTTTACTGTCTTTTGTAATTCTTGCAGTGGCCCATATAGTTTTGTCTGTAGTGTTGTTTGTATCTATGGGCCAATGGATTTTCCTCAAGTCTACTATATTCAGTGCAGTCTTGAAGTATGTGTTCAGCAGTCTGGGGTGCCTGTCCACATGTACAAGTAGTTGATGTGCCGATCTTGAATTTTGTATACATGTGACTATGGAGTCGATTGTGTCCTGTTCTTAGGCGTATAATGATAACTTGTTCATATATATTCATATTATGAAAGGCATCCTGATTTAGGGCTTGTGGTCCTCTGATTGATTTGATTATCTGTTTCTTATGATGGTATGTAACTGGTGTATCTAGTTGTGTGCCTGTTGAACCTTCCTTTGCCAACTGATCTGCTTTCTCATTTCCTGGTATTCCACAGTGAAACGGGATCCACTGCAGGGCAACCCTGTGGTGCTTGCAGAGTTCAGTCAATAAGGTCTGCAGATGTGGTAATTTTCTGGATTGTAGTGCCTGGAGTACTGATCTTGCATCTGTCAAAAACACTACAGGCTGTGGGCTAAGATTACTGTTCAGCAGTTTTTCTATTGCCAACTTTATTGCTTGTATTTCTGCATCATAATTGTGACAATATTTCCCTGTTGCTATTTTATTCATATCCCTAGTGTTATTTGGGTACTCTATATATGCACCTGCTCCCCCATTCTTTACTGCATTCTGTGCTGATCCATCTGTGTACACACGGATCCATAGGTCTTGTGGGTATTCTTCATCCAGGAAACTGAGAGTTATTGTTTTTCGCTGTAGACTATTTTGTTCCTCTTTGTCAACTATTCCTTTCACTTCTGTCCTTATTTGAACTGATAATCCTGATTCATCTGTCCAGGGAGTCACAAGAACAATGAACTAGATGACATGAGAACAACCCTGGACCAACTATGCAATAACTTCCAGAGAGTAGTCTTTCAGTGAGTACCATCACACTGTAATATACACGGGAACGAACGTGCAGACAAATTAGCTAAAGAGGAAGGGAGATTACCACAAGAGAACCATGCGCTCAGTTATGATGAAGCCAAATCCATTCTCAAAGGTCAGTTCCATGAAAAATGGAAACAAGAACACCCAAAGCATAACGAGAGTGATGGATACCATCAACTATCAAGGAGGGATCAAGTCATCATACTTCGTCTACGCACTGGCCATAGTAGAATGAGAAATCACATGTTCACCAAATTCAAAATAGGTACAACCAGCAAATACCCTGTACACTGGACAATATGACTACAAAACATGTTCTACAGGATTGCCCCCAGTACACAGACGTGAGAAGAGCAATGTGGTCCACACCCACCTCCCTGGAAGAGAAACTATATGGGGCAATCGAATCACTTAAAAAGACAGCTGACTTCTTGAGAGAGTCTGGAATCCTACTCTGATTGAGTCTTGATCGCAGAGAGAATTTGTCCTGTTTATTTTTATGATGATGATGATTGTTTCTTTGATATGACCATTACTTCTGTTTTCTTACTATTCAGACACTTTCTTGTTGCTTTCTTTTACTATTGTGTCTATCATTTCTTGTAGTTCATTCTGTCTCTGTTATTAAGACTGTCATGCGCATATCGCGAATTATGTTATGACTGTTGACTTCCAGAAAAAAATTCCTTTTATATCTATTATTGATCTCATATTTTCGCTGTTTAGTGAGAACAAACCTGGCGGCAGAACACAGCCCTGTATGATTCCTTTTATATATATATTGAATTTGTCCTGTTTGGTTGCTAATTCTTATCTGTGCCATTTGTTGCCATTACATGTTTTTTTTATGATTAGCAGATCCTTGGCATCAATGTTCTCTAGCATATTGGTTATTTCCACATGCTTTACTTTGTCAAATGCTTTTGTGTAGTCTATAAAATACATATATAGCTCTTTCTATCAATGTTGTTAGGATGTATATTGCATTATTGGATGCCCTTTCCTTCAACAAATCTACATTCTTCTTCACTTATTTCTGGTTTTATTTTGTTCCTTACTTGTCTCATGATGATTCTTAGTAATATTTTCGTCATATGGCACATGAGACTAATAGTGCGATGGTCCCCACAATCAGTGGCGCCTGACTATTTCAGTATGGCTACAAAGATAGATTATAGTAGATCTTCGATCTTTAGAAAATATACTCACATCAAAGCAGATACCTAAAATTAGAAATTGTAAAATGTTATATTTACATATGAACATCCTTGCAAAAGTCATCTTGGAAGGTACGGGTAAAGGTAGATCTGGCAGACCAAGACTAGAGTGGGCTAACATTAAATGGTGGTCAGGTGAACCTATGACATGCACCATCAGCAAGAGACAGAGTAAAATTGGCGCTAAATGGTAGTCAGCCTTCTATGTTTAGACGGCAACCAATGATTGAATGAAAATATTTTATATTATATATATGAAGCATGCACATATTGTTAGTTATGTAAGTATAAAGATGAAATTCCATGAGAAACTTGCTGAACTTGTATGTTTGACAGAATTGAAGCAATTAAAACAGCTTCAGACTTACTGGCTCAGGGTACAAAAAGCATGGTGTGTGGTGAAGTACCAAAGGCTGTTGGCTTGTATGAGGAAGCTGTTCAGCTGTTGTAAGTATTTGATGAGACATTTATGTAGAAAGTAAACCTTGTCACAACCATTGCAATAAATGAGTGTTTGTGACAAGAGAATCTGTCAAGATAGGGTTCTAAGTGACCAAATTAAAAAAAAAAAATTGTAAGATGATAATTTTATTATTGGTCGTTGTGTCCCACTATCATGTTATTGGCAGTCTTTACCTTTATCATCATCAGGTACTGTAACTATGGTTGCAGGCTATAATGTCTTTCTGGATGTCCCTGCCCTCCTTATATATTAATGTTTATCTTATTTTATGTCAGACTGTTCAAATGTCTTGTATTTTCTGTTGTAATTTTTCTGTCACCTGTTTTTGTTAAATATTTTCTGTTGTATTACTAGCAGAAAATCCTAAAGATCTACAATTGCTTAATGGAAGTAAAAAAGACAAGCAAAAAATATGGATTAGATATGAAAGACTAAAACTAAGATCATAAACAAAGAAACTCAAAACCTACTTACATCTTCTCAATATTTCTGTATGGTGCAGAAACATTGACATTAAGACAAGGACACAGAACAGAAATTTGAAGCTTTTGAAATGTGGATTTATAGAAGAATAGGTAGAATTGGATAGAAGGAAACCAAAAACAAAGTCTTAAAACAACTACAAATGAAAAGAACTACTAAATACAATTCAAAAAAGACAAATTGAGATTTTTTGGGCATGTTAAAAGACAACAGTCTACTAAAAGTAATCTCGGAAGGGAAAATACAAGGTAAATGGGTCAGAGGTAGACCAAGACTAACATGGACGAGTAACATCAAAAGATAGACAAGTCAGTTAGCCTATGTCAATCTGCACCATCAATACAGGAGATAGTGGAATGGCGCCCAATTGTAGCCAGCCTTCGATGCGGAGACTCAATGATGATTGTTATTTTCTGTTGCCTGTTTTTGTTAAATATTTTCTGTTGTAGTTTTTCTGTTGTCTCTTTTTTGTTATATATTTTCTGTTGTAGTTTTTCTGTCACCTTTTTTTAAATTCAAGGTTTCATGACCTGTACAAAGTAGGTAGAATGCTTTTTCTTTTCCCCACCCTCTAATGTGCTTTGGCAGATCTTTTTGTGCACACTTCATTCAAGATGTTTTACTCCTTTTAGCTGTCCATAGAATTCTCAATATTCTTCTGTAGAACACAATTTTGCCTTTTTTCACTTACCTTTCAACTATCTGTGGAGCAACCCTTCTTTCTCATCTTGACATAATTTTCTATCAATTTCTGTCTTTCTGTTTATACCTTTCTACTTCTCCATTACATCTTAACAGACCTAACGCAACTGCAGGTCTCCTTTTATCAGTGGAATCCTTCGAAGTCATCATTGGCAAAGACTACCATTTGGGCCGTGTCTCTTTATTCTACACCTTCCGTATGTGGGTGGAGAATGTGCTGATCCATTCAAGCTCATGAGTCAGTGTACAGGCAACCATTTTCTGTAGTAGCTTGCCTGCAGTGTCTCTTTTTATAATTCTCTAAATTAATTACTCCAGCTCACAGTAAACTTGTTTTACACTGTATTTTATTTCCCTTTGTCATCTTAACCTTCTGTATAGTGTTCTGACATTCCTTGTTACTATTTTTAGATATGTCTAGGTCACTACAGTAGTTTCCCAGCACCATTTTTTTCCCTACTGGCTTTCTCTTTAGCCAGGACTGTAGAGTTAATTCTCTTGACCCCTCTCTCTCTCTCTCTCTCTCTCTCTAGTTCATTCTTTCTTTGAATGTTAACAGTCTTGAACTTTCATTTACCAAACTGTTTGTTTTTCCCCCCACCAGAGTAAAATCATGTGGTGAAATGTCCAGAGATTGTGCAGATGCATATTTCTGTTGTGGCTCTGCCCTGCTAGAGCTGGGTCGCATGGAGACAAATGTGTTGGGGGTGGCTTTAGAAGGGGGTGAGTAACAGCAAAAATGTTATGTTTACATTGGTAATGTAGATGTTTTAAAACAAAAGTATTCACTTTTCAATGATCTTGTCAACAGTTTCCATAATTTGTTTAGTCTCTCTTGAGTAAAACTCCACTTGTCATGGTAGAGGAGTATACTTGCTCCTAAAATGTTTGTGGTAGTGAAGCTTACCTGGACAGGTAAATGGTTATTCAAACAGAACACAAGCATGTGAACATCTGATGCACATTAGCATACATCCAAGGAGAGATTGCAGTGTAATATTCACAATTATAAATCCACATGAATGAAAGGATGTAATATGGAGCTCTTCCTTTTTGGAGTCTTGCCAGTTAAGAGAATGCTGGTCTGCTTGCATTAAAAATTGTTGGTCTGCTCATGCACTGTGAGGTCAAGGCATATCTTTTAATACACATGAAATATGTCTGTATGTGCATTTTCATATGTTTGTGCGTGCAATGAATTTTACACTTCACACTATTGTAACTAATTTTTACTATGTTTGTGTATGATGGTATGTATGTATTACATACATATGTAATACGTCTTTGATAATATTTATGATTTTTTATGGTAAGCCATATTGCCTCAGAGAAATTTCCATAATCTCTATGAATGCTTTTTTGAAGTCAGACTACTACATTAGATGGATTTTAATCATGATTATTGCTATCAGCAACTTTGAATAAACAAGTACCCTTTTTGAAAAGATTTAAAAAAAAATGTTTATAAAATCAACTAAGAGTCTATTTACCTCATGATGGAGCTCACTTTATACACTATCTGTACCTTTATAGTTACCTGAAGCCTATTAAGAGGACAAAATGATGAAACTCTGATTAAAAATAAAAAAGAAGCCATTTCTGGGTGTCTTAGTTGGAAGCAGGGCACATCATTAATATAAGATTTCAGTGTTATGTATTTTATTTATATTATATCATAAAGTACTAAATAGGTAATCATGTTCACAGTTTTCTGGGATAGTTTTCACTTTGTGTATGTGAGAAAGCAGTCTTTGCCTGTAATTTGCACCTGTTTTATATATCTATAAAAAAAAGTTTCAAAAGTTAATATTGTACTCTGGTATTTTAATCCATTGACCTGTTTCAATGCTGTCTGGCATTAATTGTGCTAAGAATTCTTCTTTTTTGTTTCATTCAGTTATCTATCATTTTGCTTGATATACACACGCACACTTTTATTATTCCATTTAGTGGAGGTGGAAGAAGAGAAAGAAGAGGAGGCAAGTGAACAGTTTGAGAAACCACCCGCAGAAGAGGGTAAGTCACACAGTCAGTGCTCTCAACAACAGCTTCTATTATTACTAAGTTTATTTTGTGTCTTTAAATTATCAAACTATTTCATGGGAAACTTGCCTGCAAATCATCAGACACAAGTATTTTTTAGCCTTTGGATTTCCTTATCTTTTCTGCAAGGTAGCTTTTGTCAAGAATTGTCTTCCCTGGGGATCCAGTCTTGCCAAACTGACGAGCGATTTTCTAGTTACAATTTTCCTTCTCTTATTTAGGCAGGCTTTCTGCTTGGGTGTTTGGTTAGATTTTCTCTCATAATTGCCATACCTACTTGGGTTCACTTGTTCAAGCTCTTGTAATCTCATTAAACAATATGTTCAGCTGTGATATACATACATTGTATGTATCCTGGATTGGCAGATTCAGCCATGAGAAGTTCAGCAAAGCACTGTCCAGCATAAGACACTCAAATGTTTGCCAAACTACTGACATATCATGATTGCCTGCTACCAACTAAATCTGTCAACATGCCATATATGTATCCTGAAGTCTGTTACCAAAGGTGTGATAGATCAGAGTTGAATAAGTTCAGGTTACTGAGTGCTTATATTATATAGTTATATTGTTACATGACTTTAAGGCCAAGAATCTGCAAAGCCAGCACTACTTTCAGGAGACTTCACAACAGTCAGATTTGCAATGTACATAATAATATTAGAAACAACTGATGTTTTATGTCATCCTTAACTTTGTTTTGAGACACTGAATTAATGTAAACATTGATCAACCTAAACACATGATTAGATTAATGTAAACATCCTTCTTCTACCTTTCACCTTCCTGCGGAGCATAGGTCTTCAACAAACACTTTCCAAGCTGTTCTGTTTCTTGCCATTCTTTTTTAAGATCATTCCATGCCTTCCCCGTCATCTTCAGCTCTGCTTTTGTCTGTTTTCTCCAAGAATTCCTTGGTCTTCCTCTTGTCTTTTTTCTCGGGGATTCCACAAAAGGGCCGACTGTGTAATATTCTCATTTGACTTCCGCAGTGTGTCCTATCCAGCGCCATCGTCTTCGCTGTATCTCTTTATCCAATGGTATTTGACTGGTACTTCCGTAATTCAATGATAGTGATTTTGTCCTGCCATTTACATCCTTTTTGTTTTTGCACAAACATCCATCAATGAAGGTCTGTATCTTAATGGTTGTCATTTTTGTTGTTCTCTGTTTCACAGCAATATAATAGGACTGACTTTACATTGTAGTTAATTTCTTGCGATTTCCATATTTTTCAGTGCAACGAATGAAACTCTTGCTTTTGATATCCTTATTTTAGTATCATTTTCTGTTCTTCTTTCTGTCTATAATACTGCCCAGATAAGTGTAAGATTGTACATCTAGTATTTCTTCTATTGTTATTTGGTTATTGCCTACTGCATTAATTCTCATAATTTGGGTCTTATCTCTATTTTCAGTACCAGCTGTTGTGACCTCTCATCAAGTATGCTCATTTTATCTTGTATCTGTTGATGATTATGTGATAGGAGAGCCATGTCATCAGCAAAGTCATTAAGTTCCTTGGTCAGTGACCACTGCTGAGTTATTTTCATAATCCAGTCTATGGCCAGTAGAAAGAGAAATGGAGATAGAAGGCATCCCTGCCTTACTCCTGTTCTTATTTCAAATGCTTCTGTAAGCTGCCCATCATGCACCACACTACATTTCATTCCTTCATACATTGTTCTTGTCAGGTTAATAAACTTTATGGGGATTCTGTAATGACATCAGCAACTTCCAAAGCGTTTCTTTGTCTAAACTATCAAATGCCTTTTCATAATCTATAAATCTGAAATAAAGTGGGGACTATAGTTCTTAGCTTTGTTCAACTATTATAAGTAAGTATTTGATCAGCACTTGTTTTTCCTAAAACCTGCTTGTTCAACTTTCAAATGTTTCTCTATTTGCTCTTTTAGTCTCCAGAATGATTCTGCTTAGTATTTTTCCTGGCACTGATAGTAGTATAATTCCCCTGTAATTGTGCACTCCTTTAAGCTTCCTTTCTTTGGTAGTTTGATAATATAACCATTCCAGTCTTTAGGTATTTCTTCCCTCTCCCAAATTTTATCTAATAGATTATGTAACATCTTGGTAGAGGTGTTAATATCTGCTTTGATGGCTTCTGAAGGAATTTCATCTGGTCCTGTGGCTTTACCTTTTTTTAATAAAATTATGGCTTTCATTATTTCTTCCTTGCTTGGTTTTCCCACAGTTAATGTGTAACTCTTCTTCTGCTGGTAGTATATCTAGAGGGTTATTTGGGCCAGGTCTGCTCAAGAGTTTTTCAAAGTTCTCCTTCCTTCTCTTCATTTATTCCCTTATATTACTAAGCAGATTTTCTTTCTTATCTTTAGGTGATTGTTCATTGATCTGTTTCTATGTTCCCCTTAATCTCTTTGTGCTGTTGTACAGTTCTTTCATAGTCAAATTAGCTAAAGAGGGAGGGAGATTACCACAAGAAAACCATCAGGTCAGCTACGATGAAGCCAAATCCATCACCAAAGGCCAGTACCATGAAAAATGGAAACAAGAACACCCAAAGCATAACGAGAGGGACGGATACATCCAACTATCAAGGAGGGATCCAGTCATATTTCGCCTATACACTGGCCACAACAGAATGAGAAACCACATGTTCAACAAACTCAAAATAGGTACAACCAGCCAATGCCACTGTACACTGGACAACATGACAACAAAACATGTTCTACAGGATTGCCCCCAGTACACAGGCCTGAGGAGGACAATGTGGTCCACATCCACCTCCCTGGAAGAGAAACTATACGGGGCAATCGAGTCACTTAAACAGACAGCTGCCTTCATAAGAAAGTCTGGAATCCTACTCTGAATGAGCCATGATCGCAGAAGAAGAAGATATTTCCCTTATTTGCTTCTTCCTCTGCCTCTAGCTAGTATTGTAGAGGGAGGATTATTATGCCCCCTTTTGAATTGATTGAAATCGTAATCGCTGATCGCCTTGCCGTGTCGTCTTGATGTAACCCCGTGATCTCTGTGGTTCGTTCGTACTTCGCGCTGTATCTTGTGGTTACCGCTCTGACCCCGTCAGCTCGTTCGTCGCCAGTCAAGGATACAGCTGGACTGATTCGATAGACTCAACAACTGTTTGATAACATAAATGTTCAGCCTTTATTTCATTCACAGATAAGTGCTGTTTTCCAGTGAAATTTCCTGTTTATTTGTTTGTTTTTATTTATTGTTTTAGGGTTCATGTGAGTGTGCGCGCTTTCTATTTGATGTTAATCACTTTGCTTCTTTTGATTCATTGCATTTTGTTATAATTTCCTTATCTCATTATTCAGCCTTGCTGCACTATTGAACGCGTCAAAATGGCGGTTTGTTTACGCCGGTCTGTTGTCAAGGACGCGTAAGTCATTTAATTTGTAGAAAGCTCTCAGTGTTTCCGCGTGCTGCTGAGCAAGTTACTGGAGTTGGCCAGTTTATAACGTGGAACGGGTTCTAGACCGTGCGACTGAGCAAGTGCACGTGAGTCTAGGCCATCCAAAGCAACAACGTTCAGCGACGTTCATCAAAGACGACGGTAAGAAGTGTAGGTTTTCAGATGCAGCCCAAACTACATCATCGAAGAAGGAAAACACGACGGGGCAAGAGGGGTGGCACTAAACTGTCAAAGTGTGAGAGGCTAGGCCTAAAGTATGTGCGCGTTACTTATTGGAATTGTGGGTCCATTAATCAACGACGGCCCATTCTTGATAAGCTACTGTGCGGCGCCGATATAATGGTTTTGCAAGAAACTCTTCTTGGTGACAGAACAGTAAGTACTCCTGGCTTTCATTGTTTTTACAATAGACGACACCTTGGGCAGGCCATCCTTGTGCGCAACAATATGGTGGCAGCTGAGGTTGATATGTCTGCGTGGAACAATGCAGAATTGCAGGTACATGCGGTTAGGGTGCAGACCCCAGTTCATTTCGTGATTGTTAATGTGTATGCCTGTAATGGGAAGGTGAACACACAACAATGGCAGAATCTCTTCGAGTTCGATGAAGAGAATGTCATTTTCTGCGGAGACTTTAATGCTAGAGGAGACCAGTGGGGCAACGTCATAACCAACAAGCAGGGAGAAGACCTAGAGAACGCACTGGTATCGGCCGATTTAGTGTGCTTGAATGATGGAAGGGCAACAAGAATGGCCACTCGAACAGGGGACTCTGATAGTGTCATAGACCTGGCACTGGTGTCTTCCACCTTCGCACCGGTTTGCAGGTGGAGTGCACTGGGGTTCCACGGAAGTGATCACTATCCATGTGTCCTCCTAATTGAGAAAGGCGGAAATAAAAGTCAGAGAAGAAAGCTCCACACATTCAACTACGAGAAAACAGACCAGAACGTCATTAGCAAAATCAGACATAGAAAACAGAGCGCCCCTCGTAGGAGGCAGGAGAGATGGACGCAGCCACCCTGGTGGAACGTAGATGTCGAGGAAGCTTGGCGGAGCAAGAGACAAACGGTCAAGACATGGCAGAAAGCCAGAAGGTATGGTAGAACACAACCTGAGCTCTTGAAGCGTCTGAAAGTAGAGGTCGACCAAAAAATGATGCACTTTAAACTATGCGCTAAGCAGGCTAAGGATGCCAAATGGGATGACTTCTGTAGAAAAGTGTGCTCAGAAAAATCGCTAGCAACATTCTGGCACCTTCATCAGTGCATGAATGGCACACCACGACACAGAGGTATACCAGACTTTCAGAGCACAGACCAGATATGGCACAAATCTGATGAGAGCAAAGGGAAGGCCCTGCTTGCCCGCTACATTGAGCAGACGGACCAAAGAAATGAGGCTGTAAGAATGAGGATACGGGGATCTTTGTCAAATTTGTGTAAGGATGTAGGGCTGGAAGAAGATCTCACAATCACAACCGATACCATTCGCGCGACACTTAAAAGGTCACACAACACTGCTCCTGGTCCAGATGGTGTTCGGTATGATGACATAGGCGATTTAGCTGATGACGACTTGACAACACTGGCCAATGAGTTTAATGCCAATATTCGGAGTGGCCAGATTAAGGAGGAGTGGCTACACAGCTACTTACTACCGCTACCGAAGCCAAACAAGGACCATTCTCAGATCAGTGCCTACAGAATCATCACAATGCAGAATACTGTGGGCAAGCTGCTGGAGAAAATAGTTGCCCGTGTCCTCACGTGTCGCCTTGAACAGAAACGCGTATTCCCATCCACACTCGGAGGTTATAGATATAACAAAGAGACATGGCTCAATGCGGCAGTATTTGCATATGACGTCTTCGAAGGCTTCCACAGACGAGAGGAGACATGTGCTGCTGCTATAGATCTGGAGGATGCATACAACAGGGTACCATTTGAATATCTCATGCATATGCTTCTCAAACTGGCGGTGAACCCCTTCCTCATAAGATGGATCGCCGCGGCACTGTTTCAGAGGAAGGTGATACTCAGATGTGGAAGTTGGTCTTCCGAGCCAACATCCATTTGTCCTGGGCTGCCACAAGGCTCACCATTGTCACCAGTTCTATTTAATGTGTACACAATAACGATCACGTCCCAACAGCTGGATGGGAGGGGAAGAACTATGACTTTTGCTGATGATATTCTGGTATATCGACAGGGAAGAGACAGACGGGGAATCGCCTCCACAATGCAAGACGAACTCGATCGCATTTCTTCCTGGTGTGGGGTTTCAGGTGCCTTGGTTAATCCTAATAAAGCATCAGTTTCATGGTTCTCCCTTAACAATCATATCGTTAATACGACCACACCGGTAGTACGAATGGGAGCTGATGAGGTGACCAGGGACAAGTTGATGACATACCTCGGAGTTAAGTTTGATCGCAGCCTGTGTTTTCGGGACCACGTCGACCATGTGATAACAAAATCCCGCAAAGGATTAGCCGCCTTGAAGGTCATGGCAGCTGCCAACATCGAGCAGAGGCTACTTACTCTTCTGTTCCAGGGATTAGTCCTCGCACCAATCGAGTATGCCCTGGCCATTCTTACTGTTAGTACGACTCAAATTGATAGGCTGGAGAAAATACAAAATGAAGCCATGCGCATTATCCTGGGATGTACGAGGGACACTCCCTGTGTGGCAATGAGGTATCTTCTTGACTTTCCAACCATGGATGACAGAATCAAGATCTGGAGAGCACGAGCATACCTGAAGATTAGTACAGATACAGAGCATCCATTGCACCACGTGCTCAACACAGAGAAAGGCACCAGGCTAAAAAGAGGCAAATCATGGGTGGGCCGAGCAGAAGATGTCATCAAACAGGTCTGTGGGCTTACCAATCTCAGCGTTGGTGAGGAGTGGATACCGGTGCCTACGACATTCAAGGGGACTTTCTCATGTATTGTCACACTCGACAGGAAAAGTAGGGAACAGAACCCGGTCGTGGTTAATGCTGAGGTCAACGGTCTCATCTGCGATAACACCGATGAGAAAGATGCAGTCATCTATACAGACGGATCTGTAAGACGACACGAAAGAAGTGCATGGGCATTTACAGCACGTTCGGCAGGCAGAATGGCCAAGGAAGACAGTGGTGCATACGCCATGACCACGAGTAGCATGACAATGGAGGTGATGGCAGTGACCAAGGCATTCAAATGGTTAGAGTCACAAGACTACATCCACGCATGTATACTGAGTGATTCGATGAGCATGATAAAAAAAGTGGAGGCGGGCTTTGTACGCATGCAATGGGTAGAGTCGTTGCAGAAATCCAAAATACGTAAGGTCACCTTTGTCTATGTCCCTGGACATGCGGGAGTGCGGGGAAATGAGAGAGCGGACAGGTTGGCTAGCTGCGCTGTCGTTGAGGACGGGCAACCGATGGATCGGGCGGACATCATCAATGCACTCCGAGATGTGGGAAGAGCACGGGACTTCGACAAACACAGATCAACGTCGCTTCTTCGGATGATGGAAATGGGAGTTAAGATGGGCACAGCCAGAAATGAGAAACTTGGTGGCCGTGTAAGAAGACTTATCAACCAACATAGAACTGGAGTCGTCAGTCGCTGGACACTGAGGGAATTGCTGAGGAGGGGATCTGAGCACCTATGGACATGTTCGGAGTGCAATGATGATGACCCGCATATAACTCAATAACTCAATATTTCATTCACAGTACATGCCCTCGAGTTTCGAGGAAACACATTGACATTGACTTCCACCAATCGAAATTCGTGGGCTTATCATACACCATACACTGCAAACACTTTCGTTCACGTTCCAGACAAATAACAAAGTTCAGCTGACCACAGGACAACTGCCGGAATTGAGTGGCGCGTTCCCCGTGCCACACATCAATAGACAATTTTAACAGTTCAATTAATAACACACCCGTGGCTGACTTGCATAGTGAACTCAATGTATAAATATATGAAATAAACGCTATTGCTCTCACCTTCCTTGTAGTTTACAAAGTTCAGTTCATACACACATTTGGCTAACTTTTAGTATTGATCTCACTGTCTAACAAATCACTGAAACGCTCTGAATTTAGCATTTCTTGTACTTGTGAAGCTCCGCTAATAAGAACACATGTAGCTGACGTGAGTATTGATCTCACTGTCTAACATCACTGAAACGCTCTGGATCTAGCATTTCTTTTACTTCTGGTAGCCATCTCACTGGGCTGTCTACCCTAAGAATTACTGTTTCGTTACACTTCTGGTAGTTATTTCACTGGGCTATCTACCCTAATAACTGCTGTTTCGCTACACTGACTTCGGCCAAACACTACTTGTACTGCCACACTAATTTCATGACTAGTTCCTATGAAGACCAGCAGGCTCACTGTCTACCTACCGTCTCGACCAACTCTCTCAGACTACTCTGTCTTGCGCACTCCTGACAACTCACTAGTCACATGCCCACTCTCTTAATTTCACGAGATTTCCTCATCTCTCTCTGACTGACTCGTGTTCACTATTTTCTCGAGCACTTGAACACCTCTCAGCCCTCTTTCCTAATTATCCCCCCTTTGTTTACATCTTGCTCTTCACTCACTAATTTCCTATCGCTGCTATCTCCTGTTTCAAACTCACTATTTCTATAGTCTGTTTCAACCATACCCCCTCTATACACTGTTTCATTGCCTTCTTTCTTCTCCGAGTTATTGAAACACTCTTAATAACTCCTTAACTCCCATTCCCCTCTTATTTACATCCACTCCTCTTCTCCCTGTTACTTATATCTTCCGTATTTTGTCTCATAACTATCATATCTGTGATAACCTTTATTATCTTCTCTCCCTCTATCATAATGTTGCTTATATCTATTATTCCTTTGATCCCTTGTCCTATCCCTTCTAACATCATACACACCCGGTTGCACCTCGTATTTATCCTTCCATATTCGATCATCTTGATCACCGTATAAATCATTGTTTCTATATCCATAATCATCAGTTTGATTCTCTCTTACGTCGTTTATATTTCTCTTATATCTGTGATAACTTTCCCTCTTATTTACTCTACTCTTACCATTATACGGTTACCTCTTCTCTTCCACATCAGATATATCCTTAAACATTCTTTCCTCTTGTTCTCTTGTTAGTCTTTCTATGTCGGCTGCGATTAGATTCCACAGACCTCCCTTACTTTCTGCATCTTGTGTCTTTTCTGTTTCTTGTGATCTCTCCGTTTTACTCATTGTTATTGCTTCTATTCTATGGGTTCTATCCACCCTATGCCTTGCACTTGGCAACATACCCTCTATGTTAGCAGTGAATTTCTCTATTATCTTTAACATTTTGTCCCCACTATCCTGCACCTGCATTTGTTCATCCCCTTTCTCTTTTATTAATAATATGTTCTCATTAATACTATCTACCTGTGTTCCATCCAGTCTATGTCTTGCCCCTTTTAATATATCTTCCTCTATGCCACTACTGCATTCCATTTCACTGCCTAACCTTTCCTTCGTACTTTGAGTTTTAATCCCATCTTCGTCTTTATCGCCCCTTGTCACTACTTTTTCATTAACAATATTAACCTGCACTCCTCTATCTTTTATATTTGTTTGTTTGTCCGTCGCTGTTCCCCTATTTCTTGTTCCCTTCTGAACCATTTGTGTAGCACTATCTGTGCACTCTTTTATTTCAGTCTGTGTGTATTTTTCTTCTGTTTCAATCTCTCTAACTATGTCGTTTTCCGTACTTACTCCAATATTAATACATCTTTTTAAATCACTAGCTTCCAACCTTGTCTGTGTCTCCCTTGTCTCATGTGTCTTTCTTACTTTCATGCCCTTTTTAGATTTCTTACAGCCTAAACTTTCTACTCCCTTCATGTCATCTTCACCTGCCGTCAACAAATCTTCATTGTCAGATATATCCACTGTCTGATCTGCTATTGTGTCCATTGTCCTAATAACTTTGTCATTTTGTTTTCTGATCCTGTTATTCACCTGGATCCCGTACAACCTATTATCTATTTTATTCTCTAGCCTATCTTTTCTCCCTCTACTCTTGTGTCTATAAAATGGTTTTGCCTTTCGGTTGTCTTGGTATTTGTTTCTTATTACTGGTCTGTAAATTTGCACTGTTATTTTGCTACTCTTTATTGTATGTTCCTTATTTAAAATATTATTAACTATACTACTGTCTTTATAAAGTACTATGGCCGTATTTCTGTTGTCTAGTCTCTCTATGAATTTGTAAAACATTATATCTCCGAATTTACTAAAATAATTCCTAACCTGTTGTTCTGTAATATCCTTCTTTAAGTTGTGTACTATTATCTTGCAGCTATTAGTTCTGGCTGCCATCTTTGTTGCTGTTTAACACTCTTCGCCCTCGTCTCTTATTTTAACTGCCCTTTCTCTTTTCTATCAATCTACTGTTACAACTCGCTTTCAATAGTTTCCCTTCCTATACACAATGTCAATACCCCTGAGTTTCCTCCCCACTCTTACCTGTGATTTACTGTCTCCACCAACTATGTCTCTATGTTTGTACCATTTTAGTACATATCTCATCATACACATCTTACACCACAAAAATATGCATCTATGGTTGTATAGCATCCGTCCTGCATTACCTCACAAACACTTCCACTCCCTTACAAAAATATGCATCTATGGTTGTATAGCATCCGTCCTGCATTACCTCACAAACACTTCCACTCCCTTACAAAAATATGCATCTATGGTTGTATAGCATCCGTCCTGCATTACCTCACAAACACTTCCACTCCCTTACAAAAAATGGTATACATCAACATATTTCTATCATTCCTGATTCATACACTTCATATTTGTTGTCATTTTTCTCATACCTTGTTTTCATTCTATAGCATCACCATCATGTGTGTCCTGCGTGGTATAAACCTACTACACTGAACCTCTATGTGTTTACCTTTATATTTGTCAGCCCTCTCTAATGTTTCTCCCTTTCCTTCTCTTCCTACTCTAAAAAAAAATTCACTGGCCACACATGATCGCGATTTGTTGTAAACACTCTTTTTGACAACTATTCTTGTTATTACTCATTTACTCTTATCTATCATCTGTGGAGAGAAAAAAAAACATTTCAATAATACATGACTACAATCTTTAATATATTTAATTACTCTGCTTGAAGATCCTTGAAGTTTCACTATCTCTTGTCCATGAATGTCTTTCTCCTACACAATTTACAATATATTACCGTCGTAACTTCTCTGTCGTTGTGATCTCCCTTCTTTGCTTAACACATGTTCTGCTTAACACATTTTCTGCTTAACACACACGATCCATATTGAAATTTGTCAACGTGCCCTAATTTCTGGTACCTGTGGCCCACTCACAGCGCAGTTGTACTCACTTGACTTGACGTCGTCACCGGCGCCAATTGTAGAGGGAGGATTATTATGCCCCCTTTTGTTTACATCTTGCTCTTCACTCACTAATTTCCTATCGCTGCTATCTCCTGTTTCAAACTCACTATTTCTATAGTCTGTTTCAACCATACCCCCTCTATACACTGTTTCAGTATGTCTAGATATTTCCTCTTGTTAAACACGATTAGATTAATGTAAACATTGACCAACCTAAACACATGATTAGATTAATGTAAACATTGACCAACCTAAACACATGATTAGATTAATGTAAACATTGACCAACCTAAACACATGATTAGATTAATGTAAACATTGACCAACCTAAACACATGATTAGATTAATGTAAACATTGACCAACCTAAACACATGATTAGATTAATGTAAGCATCGACCAATCTCACATCTGAACACTTGCTCTTTAACATCTACCTTAGTTTTATATGCAGTTGTGACATCAAATACAGAATTGCCTCCCACAAATTCTGACCTGAATGTTTGTCTAGCCCGCCACTGTAGGAAAAGTAACATCACGGCTATATATTTTATATCACGATACACCTAATTCATTACATTTAATCTCTTTTATTAACATTGTTCACCCATTTATTTTGCCAGTCATTTGGAAAAGGTAGACCACTATGTGTATCTTGGTAGCAATAAAGATCAAGAAGGTGACACAAAAAACACGAGATCAGAATCAGGATAGCAAGAGAGTCAGCATACTTTATAAACCTGAACAAAATAGGAAAATCAAAATTAAGTAGGAAAGCTAAACTTATAATATCGAACTCAAACGCATTATCAACCCCTACCTTTGCATGTGAAAGCTGAAAAATAACAAAAGATTGACAGAAAACCAAATGCTTTTGAAGGAAAAATACCTAAGAATGATACTTTGTGTACAATGGAATGAATTTGAGACTAACATAGAGATAAGAGAAATGACCATGCAACCAACAATCTCCTCATCTACAGTTAGGAAGGTCATGTGTTGAGAAGAGACAACACAGGAATTTCAAAACAGGTTCTTATATAGGAAACAGGATACAAGAAAAGAAAAAGACCTACAGAAACACTCATAAGAGAAGCAAAGTTGGCAGACATAGACTCATTTGATAAGATCAACCATCTCACCCAGAATAGAAATTGATGGGTGAAAAGCACTCTGTGCCCCATGTGAGGTCTAGTGGTGCTGGAAAGATCAAGATAAATAATGTATTATGAGATATAGCTTCACTTCAAAAACCTAAGAAAGTAGCATGGATTGGCAATATGAGGTATCTCCACTGCCCACAAAAAGCAAAACGCATCCGTTAGTTAGAAAGTGTATGGGAATTGTTTTCAGGTACATAAACACTAGATTTTCTGTAGATGAATGTCACAATTAATTTCTGTATCACTGCTCATTGTTGCCTTATAACAGGGGCTGCTCACAAGGAAATACCTGGTATGTCTGGCAATGTCTTTCTTTTCCTCCATGACCAATGTCTGACCTGAACATAGTCTGTTTGACATTTCTGGCTGGAAGGTGGCACCTTCTCTTTACATTCCTATTTTAGATCATTTGTTTGGATCACTTCAAGATTGCCAGGAAGGGAAGTAATTCACAAGTACTGTAAAATGGTGGGAGCCGCGATAGCTCAGTGGTTAGTGAACTGGACTACAAAGGACAAGGGGTAGGGTTCGATCCCAACCGATGGCTTCCGGGTTCACCCAGCCTTAAATGGGTACCGGATTTTTTTCTGGGAAAGTAAAGCAGCACGGGCGTAATACCGACCACATTACCCCAAAAATCGTGTGCTGAAGGTCTGTAAAATATAGGGTCACTAACACCATATTTCCCTATACACCACTTGGCGTGACGGGGGTACTTTACTTTTTATTTTTTTGTACTGTAGAATGGTGTCCTCCAGTGACTGCAGCAGCAGCCTGATTCCACAGAAAGCAGGGAGCTACCACAACAATGACATAGAGAATACCTTGAAAGGCTTATTTTGTAAAGACACAAATTGTTGCAGAAGACTTGAATTACTAGGAAATGTTTCAATGCTTCTGGTCAGTGTTTGTTTGTCCATGAAACAAGACAAGTGTCCTTTGCTTTCATTCATCCCTCTTGGCACATGTACTAGGAATAGATTTCTATTTTGTTATCAGATCAGATACTTAGCAGATATTCTGTGAATGAATAACTTGTTGACCACTCTCTCAACTGTTGATTGTCTGTCAACTCTCAATTTATTGATTGTCCAGGTGTGCTCAGAATTTAGTCTTGACTTCCACAGTTTACAAGTCAGGGGCTCATGTCACCCTCAGCTTGAAGAATTTAAACTGGTAATTGTTAGTGACAGATTTTCCCTTGCTTGCTTTCACCACCGCACGCTAAGGTATTCACATTGAATGCACACATACTTTGACAAGAATTTGTCTGCATTATTTTTGCTTATGGAATGTGTGAAGGTGACTTTAGTCATTTAAATTCCAAGACTTAGAAAGTAACTAGAGTGGTGTTTGGCATATGGGGAATATATTGTTGGTGGTCACTTGTTTTTCTTGACCTTAATGTGGACAGCATCATGACACAATTAACCTACGTTTCCATTATTAGAGGCTGGGTCAAAAACTATGGTAATCAAGAGAGAAGTTACATGAGCTAGGACTTAACATTCAATTGCCTGGTCAGCAGAGTGCTCGACCACAACTTGAAGTTAAGCGTACCATTTGTGGCATTGACATGAGAAATATCTGTGTTGACCACAGAGTCACCTTTAGTGTGCTAACCACTCCACCGTTGCAGCTTCCTCAAAGTGTAGTTTTGTTTTAACTAGTTTTTTTTTCTCTTCGTGATAGTTTGTTATTGTTTTGTTATTGTGTTCAATGGTCAAGAGAAGAGCATATATTTAAAGTGGCAAGGGCTTGGGTGGTCTAGAGGTAAAATACCAGCCACTGGACAAGAAAGTCGAGGCTTGAAATTCCATCACAGGCTATGAGAATTTTTCTCTTTGAATCCATGGTCTCTGGATTTGCCCTCCTCTGGTCTCTTGGTATTGAGATCTCATATCTAGCCCTCTCAGATAACAATGAAGGTCTAGTTTGCATGTTAAAAAACCCCTGAGAGCAAGAAGTTGAGAAATGTGTCAGGGCAAAAATTGTTAGAAACAAATTACTGTAAATGTGTCTCCGTGAAGGTTGAGTTTGAGGATATCTGCCTGTATGGCAAGGGGACACCTAGTCACACTGAGCTGAGTGCTGTAGATGTTTGTGCGTACTGAAAATGAAAATGTACTCACTCGCACATAATTCAGTCCCTGATAGAGCTCACTACAGGTTTGCAGGGGCTTTGTATGAGATTTATAGCAAAACAAAAATTTGGCACACACATTCCCTCCCTCTCCTCTCCCCCATCCATCAAATGAATGCACTGTGCATGTTTACCCATATTGACATTAACTCAAATCAGTGGCATATGTAAATATTTCTTAGCTAGAATGTCTGCTACAGTCGCTGCACGCATCATAAGTTTGGCATCAATTGCTTGGTAAAGTGCTGCATTTTAAACATGTGTAAATTGCTTCAATAGCTTGCTAAGCTTTGTTCTGTATGTGTGCTACAGTAGCTTGAATCATAATATACAAGATAACCATAGCAGTTTGTTCGTTCGAAGTTGAGGATTTTTATCATCTCTTGAATTGTTTTTAAAATAATTCAGCAATTTCAAATTTTCATTATTTTTTAAAGTCTTATTTTTAAAATATACGTTTTGAACTGTTTATCAAGAATCTTTTCACTTTTTTAGTTTAGTTACTCAGTTTCTAATATTTCCAACAGAAACAGAGTGTTGACAAAGACTGATGGCCAGAAGTTGTTCAGTCACTTTAATGTTGAGTAGTCCTGCAAAGACATTGCATTACTGATTATTGCTTACAATGGTTATTACATTAACATTGGTAAAACTAACTTTCTTGATTTTTCAGGTGAGGAGAGGCAGAAAATAAGAGTGGATGTCTATGAAGCTATGGCAGAGGGGGAGAGAGAGGAAGAGTTGCAGAAAGTTTTACAGGAGAAATCAAAGGAAACACCAGCTGAAGAGTTGGATGGCACTTGTGATAAGCCTGTAGTATCTGCCTGTATAGAAACTAATAGTGTGGATGAAAAGGTGGGAAATATTGCTGCCACAAATAACTCTCAAGTAATAGATGAGGAAAGTTCAAGTAATGCAAATAAGGGGGAGGAGAATGTTTCTGTATCAGCCAATGATGAGAGTAACCCAGAAGAAAGAAATAAGGACATCTCAGCTGTAAATGGAAGTAGTGCAGAGAAGCTTGCTTCTGTTACAGCAGGTGACAAAAAATGTGAAGACTCTTTATTAGCAGTAGATAACCCGGACAAGATTGACTCTCTATCAGCAGTAGATAACCCAGACAAGATTGACTCTCTATCAGCAGTAGATAACCCAGACAAGATTGACTCTCTATCAGCAGTAGATAACCCAGACAAGGTTGAATCTCTTTCAGCAGTAAATGATCCAGACAAGGTTGAGTCTATCTCAGCAGTATGTGACCCAGACAAGATTGACTCTCTATCAGCAGTAGATAACCCAGACAAGGTTGAGTCTATCTCAGCAGTAAATGACCCAGACAAGATTGAGTCTATCTCTGCAGTAAATGACCCAGACAAGATTGAATCTATCTCAGCAGTAAATGACCCAGACAAGATTGAGTCTATCTCAGCAGTAAATGACCCAGACAAGATTGAATCTATCTCAGCAGTAAATGACCCAGACAAGATTGAGTCTATCTCAGCAGTAAATGACCCAGACAAGATTGAGTCTATCTCAGCAGTAAATGACCCAGACAAGATTGAGTCTATCTCAGCAGTAAATGACCCAGACAAGATTGATGCCAGTGGAGGGGTAGATGAGAAGAAATGTAATACAAATGATCAAGAAAGCAAAGACGTGTGTGAACCAGCCCGCACACAAGAAAATGTTGACAGTGCAATGGAGAATGGAAATGATGTGACAGCAGCATGTGACACAAATCCTGCTAAAGAAGAAAGTGTACATTCATCAGCCAGTGATGATAGTATGCAGGTAGAGAAGATGGATGTAGCAGAAACAGCACTTCACCCACAAGAAACTGCATCTTCTACTGAAGATGGTAGAGACAAAGATGGATCTGAAAGTAAGCCAGAAGATATCAATAATGGTGCTGCTGAAAGTGTAACAGTTGCAGAGGAGGGTAGTTCAGGCACTGAGAATAAGAATCTAGAGGGATCAGAAAACACTGCTTCATTAGGTGATAATAGTCAGCAGAAGGTGGAAAAAGAATGCAGTGAGCAAGTGGATAGGCAGAAAGAAGAAAATAATGATAATGCAGAAAAATTACATTCCGAGAAAATGGAAACAGGTGCTGTGATAGATGGTGATCAGGAAATGGAGCATGAAGAAACACTCACCCACAGTAATGTAGAAGTCCTTCCAGAAAGTTCACATCAGGCTGATAAAGACAATGAACCTACAAAGCCTTGTGGAGCTGAAGAGAATGTTGATGTAGAGATGACAGACGGTAATTTGTTGTCTTGTGTATTTTCTTTTACTGTTAATTTATAGTTTCAATCTTTGAATTCTTGTTCCATCCAATGGTAATGGTATATGCTGATCATCAATTACTAATTGTCTATATTTTGCTTATGTGTGCAAGAGCTGGAAAACAACTAAAGAAATGGAAGGTGAACTGGGTGCATTAGAGCAGCGTAGTACAGACTAATTTCGGTTGGCCCGTGGGCCTCTTCAGTTGATTTAATTAATTATAAGATAAAGATGCAATACCGTAATTTTAAAATTGTGCATTTTTTTAAAACATGTTAATCTTTTCTGCATATTTAAGACATTTGCCGTGGTACAAAACTCTGTATTCATGTAACAATGTAGCCTCTGCAAAAGTTCATCATACAAGCACAAAACAGGACAGACTCATCCGTGAAATAAAGAACAACATATATTTGCTGTCAGAAAAGACAGAACTAATCCTGAGGTGGATACCAGCACCTTGTGGCATTCCTAGAAATTAGAAAGCAGATGGACTCACAAAAGCAAGTGGTAGCCTTCAACAATCCAACCAATCCAGAGCCTCAGAGAAATAACAATCCTGCAAGCAAGCTGGGAAAATAGAATGGAGGGAGTAGCATGGTAAATATGAGTCAGAACGCGACGACCTAAACAAACTCGGCAGACCAAGATATTCATACACAGAAAAGGTTATTGTACCCTCAGAGCACATCTACACAGGATAGGACTCAGTGTCTTTGCAACATGGAGAACCATCGATGACCTCAAATGCACCGCCTTGCTCGTGACCCAAGCTGGTCTAATGCATAGCAATAACTGTTCACTGAAGGTGGTTCAAATTGCTTAAATTTATTAAGGTATTATCCTTATTTGGTAGTACACATGTATATGAAAGTGCTTTTAAAGCTATTAAATCCAAAACTAGAAATCACATTGAATGTGCTTTGGTGAAAGATTGTCTAAGACAATCCTGGACATATTTTTAAGTAAATTTGAGAAGCTCATTTAAGAAAAGCAGTGCCAATCCTTACATTAAATTATCCTGGAACCATAGTGAGTTATTTCTTTGATGTTCTTATCTACTAATAAATTACTAGTCTGCTTGTACTTTTATTACCATATACATACCTATAGGTTTGTGTGTATGTATATATTTATATAGTTTAAGTGATGGCCCGGGCTGCTATGCAGTATGATCTATCTGGCTCTCAGGTTATATAAATTTGGACCACACTGCATTAGATATTGCTTTGTATGCCCAGGAGTGGATCAGTTTGTTTCAATTTGGATCCAAGATGGTGGATTTTTCTCCCGCTTGGTATAGAACCACAAAATTACAGAAGAATGTTCAGAATACCATGGACAGCTAAGAAGAGTAATGAAAATGTTCTGAAAGAGGTCAAAGCAAAAAGAGAGCTAATTTCCAATATTAGTAAGAAACAATCATCATTTTTTGGCCATTTAATGAGAAAACTACTGGAAAAATTGAGGGACGAAGAGATAGAGGGAAGCATAGAGAAAAGATACCAGACAGCTTAAGAGAACGGCTTGGCAGAAGGTCAACAACAAAAATGATAAATAACTGTCGATCGAAAGTTGTGGGGAGACATCACCTATGTCAGCAGGCCTGGTACTTGATGATGATGACGATGGTATAGAACCGTTGATCAGAAGTTTAACAAGCTGTTATCATAAAAATGCTTTCTTTAATGAAATGTAGACCTGATACAGATTGTGTAAATTAGCAGTAGATAATAGTGATAGTATTTTCTGCCATTAAAAAAAACAAATGTTTTGGAATGTACGAACAATGGCCGCGCCGACGAAACAAGCACAAGTCGCGAGTGAGATGGATAGATACGACCTAGATATATTAGAATTAAACAAAATGCTCAGAGAAAAACATAGAATAATGGAGATTAAAGTAGCAACGATAAACATATGCGGGATAAAAAATAAAGAAGTCGAACTTATAGAAGAAATGACAAAAAGGAAAATTAAAATACTAGAATTAGCAGACACCAGAGTCAAAGGACAACAGATAAAGAAAACACACATGAACTACACAAAAATATTCTCAGGAGTCGACAACACAGAAAGAGCAACACATGGAGTAGGTTTTATCATCGACCCAGAACACGCAAAGAACATTCTAGAAATAAAATACCATTCAGAAAGAATTATCACAATTAAACTACTAGAAGACGAGCGAAAAACAAATTACATTCAAATCTATGCACCATGCAACAACAACGAAAAAGACAGCGAAGAATTCTACGACACACTGAGTGAAATCATTAACAAAATTGACGAAAGCGACGACATGCTAGTGATGGGAGATTTTAATGGAAGGCTTGGGAAACGCAACAGTGATATCTTAGGACCCTTTGGCGATAAAACAGCTGAAATAAATGAAAATGGAAGCAGACTGCTGGATCTATGCAATCAAAATGATTTATTTATCACCAACACATTCTTAAAGTACAGAGAGTTACAAGTATACACCTGGTACAAATGGAATGACACAACATGCAGAAGCCAGATAGATTTTATACTAACAAGACAAATGAACAAGAAAAGAGTAACCGACAGTAGAGCAATCCCAAATATTACAGATGACACGGATCACAAGATGGTTATGATCACACTAAGACAGCCAAGAATAAAGAAAATATACGAAAACAAACAAAAGAAGTGAAAAGAACAGACAATAAAAATAAAACAATTAAAAGATCATGAAACAAGGAAAACCCTAGAAGAAAAACTAACAGGAATTCAAGAAACTCCCTAACGAAGTATGCACAATAGAAGAAGAGTGGAAACAATTTAAGGAAACAGTAACCAACATCTCTAAAACAGCTTGTGGAACGAAGCTAAGAACAAAAGAAGGGAAAAAGAGCACCCCGTGGTGGAACGAAACAATCAGAGTAGCAATTAAAGAAAAGAAAAAACTGTTTAAAAATTGGAGGGAGAACAAGAACCAAGAAAAATATGAAAAATATGCCTTAGTTCGAAAAAGAGTTAAAATTTTGATCAAAGAAGCTAAGCAAAAGAATTGGACAGAATTCAGACAAAACATGAGCAGGGACTTCAAGACAGCCACAAGAGATTTTTACAAAGCAGTAAAAGCCACAAGAGCGAGAAAAGAAAACCATGATCCTACTGAGCTGATAAATGACAAAGACGGACAGCCAATATCAAATAACCAATGTATGCAACATAGATGGAAAGAATATTTTGAAGACCTGTTAAACATACCTCACAAATACTGAACCCAACATCATGAAAGAGGAAATCGAAAAAATAATCAAATATGCACCAAGAAACAAAGCACCGGGGATAGATAACATACCAATAGAAATAATAGCAGCAGCAGGAGTGACATGGCTGCACAGAATATTTAATGCAGCATGGCACCAACAACAAGCCCCAGAAGACTGGCAACAGGCAATCATCATACCATTATGCAAAAAGACAGGTAGCAAAAAAGACTGCAGTCAATATAGAGGTATATCTCTTCTCAGCCATGTAGGAAAGCTATACGCCAAAATCTTGGAAAAATAGGCTGAGACCAATAATAGAACTACAGTTAAGAGATTCTCAAATGGGGTTCCGAAAAGACAGGATGTACTGACGCACTATTCACACTAAAACAGCTTGCAGAAAAAACGACAGAACACAATCAAAACTTATACATGGCCTTCATTGACCAGGAAAAAGCATTCGACAGAGTAAACAGAGAACAACTGTGGGAGATTCTAATCAACCTTATTAAAAGTCTCTACGTCAACAGCAGCTGCAGGGTCAGAACAGCAGCAGGCTAGACAGACCACTTCGAAGTTAGATCAGGTGTAAGACAGGGGTGCGTACTATCCCCCCTACTGTTTGTTACATACATGGACCATATATGCAAGCTAGCCAACCCATCAGAGACAGTGGAGATCAACAAGCTTCTATTTGCAGACGATCAGGCACTAATACATGAAACAATAGAAGACCTACAAGAACACTTAAACAAACTCAATATCTCAGGCACAAAGTACAACATGAAAATCAACGTCAACAAAACAGAAGTCATGAATGTCGCCAAAAATAAACAGAACATCAACATAACTATAGAAGGCAGACAACTAAAACAAGTAGAGGAATTCAAATACCTAGGAAGCCTAATGACAAACGATAATTCCCAAACAGCAGAGATAGAATCAAGATGCAACAAAGCTTGTCAAATCATAGGACAGTTATCACCACTATTGTCCAACAAGGAAATAACACTCGAGGCAAAACGAGCACTATACAATGCAATCTTCATCCCAATGTTGTGCTACCAATGCCAGACCTGGACCCTAGATGCAAGAACAATAAGAAAAATAACCTCTACAGAGATGAAATATGTAAGACGAATGACAGGAAACAGTCTGAGAGATAAGATCAGAAATGAAGAACTGATAAAAAAGCTAGGAATAGCCCCCGCCATAGAATATATAAAGAAACAACAGATAAAATGGTTTGGCCACGTGACAAGGCAAAAAGAACAAAACACAACACAATGAGCCTTCAACAAACGTTGTGAGAACACCAGACCCAAGGGTCGACCACGAAAAAGATGGGTCGATGGAATATTAGAAGCACTAGGAAACATAACAGCAGCAGAGGCGAACAGAAGAGCAAAAGATGGGTCGATGGAATATTAGAAGCACTAGGAAACATAACAGCAGCAGAGGCGAACAGAAGAGCAAAAGACCGCAAATTATATCTCCCCTAGACGCTGAAAGGCAGATGAGGAAGGAAAGAAGAATAAACAAAATGCACTGGCTAGGAACAGGTAGGAAATCTGTTAATAAAATAGTTTTTTCAGGAAGGGAAGATGGAAAACACCGCAAAGGAGTAGGCATAATGATGGCAAACATAGCTGCAAGAAGTTTATTAGAATGGGAACCCGTAAATAGCCGTCTGATATGAACACGCTACAAAACAAAAATATGGAAGACTCAATTCAATGCTATTGAAGCCACCAAACAAAATTTTAACATTGAGCTAAGTAATTGTTATGCAACACTCAGCGAAATAGACATAAATATCAATAAAATGTGGGACTCACAAAGCAAAATACTAATGACTAGCAGAATTAACCGCCGGACTGAAGAAAATGTAAAAACAGCATGGATTTCAGACACTACATGGAAATGCATCAAAGAAAGAAGAGAAGCAAAGAGAACCATGACTAATGTAAAGACATATCTTGGAAAGGTCCTGGCAAAAGCAGCATACAAAGAATTAGACAACAAAGTAAAAAGTTTGGCAAGAAGATATAACAAGAGCTTATATTGACAATTTGACAAAAAGCAGAGACAGCTGCAATTACAGGAGACAGCAGAACTCTTTATACTGTACAAAAGTTGCTGATAAACACCTATACATCCAGTGGAGCACCAATTCTAGACAAATCTGGTGTGAATCTGGCGCTAACAAGCGCAGACATAAGAGCATGTTGGACGGAACACTTCAAAGAAATTCTTAACTGTCCACTACCCCACAATTTAATAGATTTTGAAGCGAAACATCAGAATTAGATATAACTTTAGATGACTTTACCTTGAGCGAAAGACCTCCCTAAAGTGTATGGAAAACAACAAGGCTTCTGTTTCAGGATAAGTTAACAGCTGAGATCCTCATAGCAATTGGTAGCCATAATTTAATACACCTCCAGAAAATGTTCAACATTTTGGAAAGCAGAGAGGGTGCCTCATAAGTGGGAAAAAGGAATCACCTAAGATACCAAAAAGGGCAATCTTAGAGATTGTAACAACTTGAGAGGCGTGACACTTTTGTCAGTTGCCTCAAAGTTATTCTCAAAGTAGTGCATGCAGAACAGGCTGGGTTTAGAAAAGGGAGAAGCTGACTTGACCACATTTTTACTCTACTACTTATATTGGAGGAACTATTTGAAAAGCAAAAACCTTTTGTATTTAACTTCATTGACTTCACCAAAATATTCGGCAGCATTCATAGAGATTCTTTGTGGAAAATTCTGAAGCAATGTACCTTACCATAAAAATAATCATAAATATTATCAAAGACATGTATGATGGGTACACATGTGCAGTTCGTACAGAGGAAGGACTGAGTGAATGTTTTCCAATAGAAACGGGTTAAACAAGGATGTATTTTATCTCCCTTGTTATTTGGAGTTATGGACTTCATAATGAAGAAATGCTGCACTGGTAATAAAGGCATCGAATGGATACAAGGAGACCATTTGGAGGACCTCGACTTTGCTGATGACATAATCCTCATCAGCAGTCAGATAAAAATGAAGCAGGAAAACACAAATGAACTATCATCAATAGCCAGCAAAATTGGGCTTGAGATCAATCATGAAAAGCTTAATTCCAATAGATGACAGAATATACATGGAAAACAAACCAGTGGAAGAGATCGATCACTTTATCTATCTTGGAAGTCACATTGATCTGGAAGTGGATACAAGTAAAAAATTAGAATCAGAATAGCTAAAGCAGCAATGTCTTTCAGAAGCCTTGAAAAGCTGTGGAAATCAAAACTCATCAGCACAAACACAAAACTTAGACTATTCAAGTCACACGACTATCAACACTTACGCATGCATGTGAGAGCAAGAAATCACCAATCAACCACTAATATCTTCAGTAATCAAGAAAAGATGGTCATATGTGGACATGTGATGAGAAGAGATAATAACCGAATAGCAAAGCAAGCCCTCGTGTGGGAAACAACAGGTAAGAGGAAAAGAGGCTGACCCAGAGAGACACTGAGAACATTGATTAGAGAGGCAACTGCAGCGGGAATCGGCTCCCTCAATGAGATAGTTGCTTGCACAGAACAGAGACAAATGGCAAGATTTGATAAAAGACCTTTACAAGGATTGAAAACTGCTAGAATAAAAATTTAGATACGAGAAAAAGTATCTGGGTCTATGCCCTATGGGCCAGCTACGGCTCAAAAGGTCAGTAGATAGAGGATTCAGGACTGGTGCAAGATTGGATAAATGACAGGGTGTCTGACAGTTTCATCTGTGGTTGTGAGAGGAGGGTAGTCATATGTTGGAGACAAATAATAATAAATGAATATTATTATAGAAAGAAACTGTCTAGTTAGCTGAGTGGCAGTGTTCCCTAGCATTTGGCTTTTCGTGGCAAGGCGCTGTGCCACTGAGTACGGGTTAGATCCTGCCTTGGTCCATATTTTTTTCTGTTGTTGGTTGTCATTTTTTCCGAGTGCTGTAAACATACCTCTTCCTATGAATTGATTCATTAGTCATATGTTGGCCATGTGGCAAGAGGAGTCTCGGGGCATGTCCTCAAATGGAAACTAGAGGGAATGGGAGGCCAACCTAGAGAAGCACTGGAACAAGAGGCAACAGTGGGCATCTGCTCCATCACTGAGATTGAGTGGCTTGCCCAGAGCTTTGTGGCATGATACAATGCAGGCCCTGTGCAAGGTCTGACACTTGATAAGATCATTGGTTACACGAGTCTAGAAATTTCTGCCCTTTGTACCGTCCTCAGGTCGAAAGGACAATAAATAAATAGATAGATAGATAGACAACATAGAGAGTCTAAAATTTTTGCCCTATATGCAGACTTCAGCTAGACAGGACAATAGATAAGACTGAGCCTTCTTAATTGACCTGAACTTCTGTTAATTAAGACAGCACATTGAATGAAGGCATTAGTAGCTTTCCCATCCCCCATTATTTCTTTTCTATCCCTCCCTCTATTGTTTTTAAAAAAAAAATGTTTTCTTTCTCTATATTTAGTGATGGATGTTGGTGAAGATGAGCCAAATGAGAATGAAGATGATGATGATGATGATGCTAATACTGATGACATTCAGGATTGTGATGGAAATGAAGAGGAGAAAGAAGTAAGCTTTGAACAACTGTGATTGAACATAGTTTGTATTTGTTCACAGCTATAAAGCTGTGCTGCACTTTAGGTACGGCATCCTTCTCATATGAGTTAACATATCTCATTAGCAGAACAAACAAAACTAGCTTGTAAACACAATTTATGAGTATGGGAGGAAATCATTGTGTGCTGAATAGAAAAGAAAAAAATGATGTGCGATGGTTACAGATATTTTTATCTAACTACAGAACTAGCCTGTTGATATAGTTCCTGTGTTACATTTCAGTTGATTAGAAGTTATTTCATCATTGGGTTGCATGTCTTTCACAGTACTGTGCTCTCATCACAGCCTGTCTAAATGAGTCTCTGGAGAGATCACCCATTTACTCTGTTGTCAAGTTTAAAGTCCCTTTAATGTTTTGTCTGTCTGTCTGCGATCAGGAGTAGGATTCCAGACTCTCACATGAAGTCAGCTGTCAGGTTAAGTGTGTTGATCGCCCCCACAGACAGAACAACACATTTAGAGTCTGCCAGATCCACTCTGATTGAACACCCGTTAAAATGTTGCACTGTGTTCTGCGCCAGTGGCCCAGTGCTTCCGATTTCAGCCAGCATTTTATTCAGGTTTGCTTTCCTTAGCCTTTGATTGTCCCCAATCTTTCTGCAAGGCAGCAGATTGTCTTTTCTGTAGGGGGATTCTGCCCTTAGATGGTCTGCCTTCCCATGTTTACAAGCACCATCTGCCCGAGTCACTTGAGGTGACTAACACAGACATGCACACACAAAGATATGAGATGTGAATAACACAGACATGTACTTATTGATACGAGACATGACTAACACCGACACTCATCAAGATATATGACACATACCTAACATAGACATACGCACAAAGATATAAGATATGACTAACAAAGATATGAGATGTGACTAACATATCAGGCACACACAAGGATATGAGAAGTGACAAACGCAGACATGCACACACAAAGATATGATATCTTTGCACCACTGATGAGTCGTAATGCATTATTTTGTATCTTGTCCAGTGACATGTTAGTTGTTTTGCTGCATGTCACTAGCAGCGAGCTACCACGATCCAAAACGGAGCGAACATATCCTAGATAGAGATTTCTTTCTAAGTGTTTCTTTGTCTGTTCCCCATAAGGTACTGGAAAGCCTTTTCATTAGTTGAAGTCTTTGTGTTACTTTCTTAGTAAGATTCTCTACGTGTTTCTTCAGGTTCAGTTGTCGGTCTAGTTGTATTCCTAAATATGTAGGGTGTTCCTATTTTTGTAGACTTGTGTTGGAGATTGAGTTTGATGTTTGCCTTAGCTATTTTGTTACTTCTAGTAAATACTGTATATACTGTTTTCTGTATATTTATTTTTATTTTCCAGGTATTACAGTATTCTTCTAGGTGTCTCAGGTCTTTGTTTAGTTGTGCTTCAGCTGTTCTAATATTTTCGTTTGTACTCCACATGACCAGATCATCCGCATAGAGAGCTTTTTTTATTTATCAGGGTTTTGGTCAGATCATTGATATATATATAAAAAAAAAAGGGTACAACTGAGTGGTGATCCCTGTGGTAATCCTTCTTCTAGCACCTCTTTGTCTGAAATGGATTCATTTAATTTAGTTTGTATTGTTCTGTCAAATAGGAAATATTTGACCCATTTATACAGTTTCCCATGTATCCCGGCATCTCTTATCTTCAATAAAAGCCCCTTACGCCAGACTCTATCAATAGTCTGTTGCAGGTCTACTAGGATGGCTAGAGTATGTTGTCACTTCTGAAATCCATCTTGGACCTGTTGTATTAACCTGAGGATTTGATCTTCTTGCCTGCCCTGAAACCAGCTTGTTCGTAGCACAGGGTATTAGAGGTTTCCAGATACCAGTATAAATGGGAGGCAGTGGGACCAAGACTGGTGAGAGCAACATTTAGAACAATCAAATACAAAATAAAATTACACATTATACAATGCTATGCACCAACCAACGATAAAGATGACTCAGTTAAAGATGATTTTTATAAACAGCTACAATGCCAGATGGATGCAAGACGAGCCAAGGATATTATAATCTTGATGGGAGACCTAAATGCTAAGGTAGGATCAGACAACAGAGGCTTCGAAGAGATTATGGGAAAACATGGACTTGGAGTTATAAACGAGAATGGAGAGATATTTGTGAATTTCTGCGCCCTTAATCAAATGAGCCTAGGAGGAACAATATTCCAACATAAAAGAATACACAAAGCTACATGGGTGTCACCAGATCATAGAACGGAAAATCAAATTGATCACATATGTATTAATAATAAGTTTAAGTCATCCTTACAGGATGTAAAAGTATATAGAGGGGCAGATATAGCTTCTGATCATCATCTTCTGTTAGCCAAACTTAAAATTAAATTAAAAAGGTATACTACAACGAATAAGGGCAGAAAGTATTTCAATGTAGGGTTTCTTAAAGAACAAGGAATTAAAGATAAATTTGCAGTCACAATATCAAACAAATACCAATTCCTCCAACAACTAGAAAATACAATAAATATAGAAGATCATTGGAAACAGGTAAAAAATATATGGAAAGAGACATGTGAAGAAACACTGGGGAAAAGAGAACGTCAGAATAAGGCATGGATGACAGCAGAGACCCTGGATAAAATTAAAGAAAGAAAGAACAAGAAAGCAGACATAAATAAAAGCAAAACAAGAAGTAATAAAGCCAAGACACAGGAAGCTTACACAGAGGTGAACAAAGAAGTGAAAAGATGCATTAAAAGGGATAAGAGGAAATATATAGATGAATTAGCTAAAGAGGCAGAAGAAGCAGCAAATAAAGGGAATATGAAAGAACTGTACAACAGCACAAAGAAATTAGGTGGAAAATACAAACAGATCAACGCCTTTATCAAAGATAAGAAAGGAAATCTGCTTAGTAATATAAGGGAACAAATGGAGAGATGGAAAGAGCACTTTGAAGAACTTTTGAACAGACCCGGCTCAAATAATCCTCCAGATATACTACCAGCAGAAGAAGAATTATACGTTAACTGCGGAAAACCAAGCAAAGAAGAAATAATGAAAGCCATCAAACTATTAAAAGATGGTAAAGCCACAGGACCAGATGAAATTCCTTCGGAAGCCTTCAAAGCAGATATTATCACCTCTACCAAGATGTTACATAATCTATTGGATAAAATTTGGGAGAGGGAAGAAATACCTAAAGACTGGAGAGAAGGTTATATGATCAAACTACCAAAGAAAGGAAGTTTACAGGAGTGCACTAATTATAGGGGAATTATGCTACTATCAGTGCCAGGAAAAATATTAGGCAGAATCATTCTGGAGAGACTAAAAGAGGCTATAGAGAAACACTTGAGAGATGAACAAGCAGGTTTTAGGAAGAACAGATCATGTGCTGATCAAATAACTACTTTACGTATAATAGTTGAACAAAGTTTAGAACTAAAATCCCCACTTTATATTGGATTCATAGATTATGAAAAGGCAATAGATTATGAAAAGGCATTTGATAGTTTAGACAGAAGAATGCTTTGGAAGTTGCTGAGTCATTATGGAATCCCCATAAAGTTTATTAACCTGATAAAAACAATGTATGAAGGAACAAAATGTAGTGTGGTGCATGAAGGACAGCTTACAGAAGCATTTGAAATAAGAACAGGAGTAAGGCAAGGATGCCTTCTGTCTCCATTTCTCTTTCTACTGGCCATAGATTGGATTATGAAAATAACTCAAAACAACAGAAATGGGATCCAGTGGTCACTAACCAAAAAACTTGATGATTTAGACTTTGCTGATGACATAGCTCTCCTATCACACAGCCACCAACAGATGCAAGATAAAATGAGTATATTAGATGAGAGATCACAACAGCTAGGACTAAAGATTAATAGAGATAAGACCAACATTATGAGAATTAATGCAGTTGGCAATAACCAAATAAAACTAGGAGAAATACCTCTACTAGACGTACAATCTTATATATATCTGGGCAGTAATATAGACAAAGAGGGAGGAACAGAAAACGATACCAAAATAAGGATATCAAAAGCAAGAGGAGCTTTCATTGCACTGGGAAACATGGAAATCCAAAGAAATTAGGCTAAATACAAAAATACAAATTTTCAACTCCAATGTTAAGTCGGTTCTATTATATGGCTGTGAAACATGGAGAATAACAAAATTGACAATCACGAAGGTACAGACTTTCATTAATGGATGCTTGCGCAGAATAAAGGGATGGAAATGGCAGGACAAAGTCACTAACGTGGAATTATGGAAATGTACCGGTCAAATACCAGTGGATAAAGAAATACAGCGAAGACGATGGCGATGGATAGGACACACACTACGGAAACCAACTGAGAGTATTACACAACAGGCCCTTTTTTGGAATCCCCAGGGGAAAAGACAAAGAGGAAGACCAAGGAATTCTTGGAGAAGACAGATTGAAGCAGAGATGAAGATGATGGGGAAGACATGGAATGATCTTAAAAGAATTGCAAAAAACAGAACGACTTGGAAAGTGTTTGTTGAAGACCTATGCTCCACAGGGAGCTGAAAGGTAGAAGAAGAAGATACCAGTATAGTCTGCTATTGACCATACTCTCAGCTATTTTACCTATGCATGATGTTAGGGATAGGGGACGATAGCTTCTGGGCTCATCTAGAGGCTTGTTTTTTTTTAAGCAATGGCACTATATAGGAATTTCTCCGTGTCTTGGGAATTTTGCTTTCTTTCCATGACTTGTTGATCAGTCTGAGTAATGTATCTTTAACTGAATTGCCGAGATGCTTTATCTCGTGTTTCTTGTAGGGCCCTGTGGATTTTCTACATTTTAAAGTTCTTAATGCCTTTTCTAGTTCCCTCATGTTAAAATCTTCTTCAAATATCGCAGCATTTGTTGTTGGGGCTCTTTCAATTAATTTTAAATTACGTAGATGGATTTTATTGCTATCTGTAAGTTTACTCGCTCTGTTGACTGAAGCAAAGTAACTATTACATTTTTTTAACTGTATTTTTTTTTAGTTGATTTCATTATTAACTTTGATGATTGGTTTTAGGGTTTGGTTCTCTTTTATCACCAGACAAATGTTGCTAAAGTCTCCTAAATTTACTTCCTTCATGTCACAGATCAAGTTTATTGCATGTTTCTTGCCATTTCTCTTTCTTTGATTTTTTAGTAACTAGTTTGACCTTAGCGCTAGCCTTGTTATAGCTTATTTTATTATTCAAATTTGGGTTCTGCTCAAGCATTGTCTGGCTTTCTTTCTTTCTGATACTGCTGTCTCCAGTTCTATGTTCCAAAATGGTCGATATTGCGTTCTACATCCTTTAGGTATAGTTTGTTCTGCAGTGTTTAGTATATTATTTGTTTGAACATCTCGTTTAATTTTTCCCCGCTGCTGTCTGTCAGATTGTTCAGTAGTTGGTCGCATTCCTCTGTCTAAACTATCAAGTGCCTTTTTGTAATCCAGAAGAATCCAGTATAATGTAGGGACTAGTTCTAGCTTCCCTTTCTTTATTGATCATTGGTAACTTTCCCAGATAGAGGCTCCTTACATTCCAAGTGCTTAGCCATAGTTTTTTAAGCTACTACAGGTGAGAGAAAACATTGAATATTTTGCTGGAAAGTATAAAATGTGTCGCTCATTTAATCCTAGAAATGACCTCATAAAAATACAAATTCTTAGAATTTGACGGTTTGCTGTGAGCAAATATTATTTCTGTCTCTCCTCTTCCTAATTACTATTGCCTGTTACCTCTGAGCGTTATATTTGTTTCTCTTGATGTTTCGAGTCAGACACAAGCGTGGTAAAAAGTAATAAGGTCCTGTGCGAAAATTTTTTTTTTCTCTTCTAATTTTCAAGTTAGTTTTTTTTCCCTTGTGACGGGTGAAATCTCTCTGACTGGTCGGTGCAGATATTAAACTTTTGTAGATGGGCCGAACGTACAGCTGGATTGATGGACTTTTGGCCAGTGCATTGAAGACAATGCATCACCTCCAGCAGCCACAACGTGATGTGGTTGAATTTCAGGCCATAAAATGTTAAGCCAGGAAATAACTACAGCATCCCATTCCTGTATCACTACTAGGGTATACATTCAGCTGTGTAGCAAAAGTTCACCGAAAATTTTTTTTTCCTAACTCCAAATGCAACATTTAAGTAATTGTAATTTTTACTGTGGTCTTGTCAAAACGTGAGTCACAGATAGGTAACACAATCTAGTGTGAAATGTTGTGCTTTATCCAAACATACAGCTAGAGATGTACTTCTTTAGTTAGGGGGATATTACTTTTAAGAACAAACAGAATGCAATATCTTAAGCTTTAAATACTGCAGTTCCTAATGGCTATAAAATCTTAAACCACAAGCAACTGTGTAGCATATCTCTGCAGTTTATGATTATCATTCTGTTCATCAGCATTGTCTTTCTCTTGTATTTATATTATGGCTTTAGTAAGATTTTATGTTAAGTGTCTTATTGGGAAATGGAAAAACTACCAATTTGTTGAGATTTGGCGAATTCTTTTTCGTCTTATAGGATCATATGTCACAAAATGGGGGAGGGGGGAAAAAGGGACATTGGTAGAAACAAATTAAACACTCAAGGTCACAGGAAGTAGTAATTAGGAAGATACACGAAGGGGGTTAATGTTTGAATACAGTAAACTATCAAATTTTGAAGAATTTTTTTTTAATGCAGTAATTTTTACTATGGTATCGTAATATAGGGTTAATCATTTATTTATTTTATTAAAGCAATGCTTTTAATATAATAGAGACAAGAAAATAATATAGAACACAACAGTATGTATGTAAGAACAAACTATGCACAAAGAGATGCTCAAATGAACTTGAATTGTTTTGCAGGAGGTTCCTAATTTCCAGCTGGCTTGGGAGTATCTGGACCTGGCTAAAGTTTTATACCTCAAGTAAGTCATGGGCTGCAGTTGTTAACCTCTAATGTAGCAGGTTTGTTAACACAGTAATGAGTGATCACACGATTTGGAAAGACTTCTCCCTGAAGCCTGCCCTGTACTTTATGCACTAGTGCGACATGGTGTACACCACACCAATGCCCAATATGTACCACTACACGTGGTGGACGTAGGCCTTTCCCTCGCCTGTGACGCTCCTTCACTGCCGATATGGACCGTAGGAAGTGTTGTAGGCAAGTTCCCCTTGCCCGCATTGACTTGACTGGTTCTCTGCTTCACTGTTGGAAAGACTTGCCAAGCCTTGCCTCATATACACCTTACACGGAAGATGCACACAGACAGCTCACTACATTTTGAGCCATCTCCCTGCTTGACCTTTAGAACACGTCACACCGCTAATGGCGGTCTGACTCTCCCTCGACTTTCCTCTGTGGATATCTCGACAGAAGCTCGTGGAGATCTGAGTCCCTTCTGACTCCTACCAGCTCCTTGGACACCAGCCGGTTGCGCTGGCCAAGACGACTTGACTGCCTGTTGATCGTTAGAAGTACTTCGCGCTGTTCAATCTATGGGTCAGGACAACCTTAATCCGTTCGTCGTCAGGACAAGACAATAAGAACACAGCTAGCATTGCCAAGCATGTTTCAACACCATGGAAGTCAACAATTCAACGTTTATTATACACAACAATCCCTCCCCAGAAATTTACAAAAATGTCCACTGTCACTCTCATGGTGGCCTCTCATTCCGGCTTGATTCTCGCACTGACAACACATTCAATGCACAATACTATTCGCCTCCTCAACATGAGTGAGACCTTCACAATAATACAATAGTCTCTGCACTTGTTTAGTGCTAGCACTCACCATTAATTCAAACGTCTCTGTCTTGTGCTAATGAGACTACTCACAATTAATTCAACCGTCTCTGCTCTATGCTAGTGAAAACACTCACAGTTAATTCAACCGTCTCTGTTCTATGCTAGTGAGAACACTCACAATTAATTCAAAGTCTCTGTTCTATGCTAATTAGAACACTCATAATAATTCAACATCTGTTCTATATGAAATGAATACTCACACTGAGTCTAAAGTCTCTGCGCTGTTAGAGGCTATCAGCTTCGTAGTCAATTCTCTGCATGACTATATCTATTCTAATTCGATGAGAATTCGGTGAGAACACTCACAATTAATATACATGTCTCTGCTCTATGCTAATTAGAACACTCACAAGAATTCAAACATCTGTCCTCTGTGACTAGAGTACTCACAATGATTCAAAAGTCTCTGCGCTGTTAGAAGCTACCAGCTTCGTAGTCAATTCTCTGCATGACTATATCTATTCTACACGTCTCCAGGAATTCACAATTACATAGCTAACTACCACTTCCTAACACTGACCTGTTCTGCACAAAACTCTCTGAATTCCCTCAACGAATAATCACGGTAATCGGCTGTCTGTACACAAGCTGCCCGCACCGAACCCACTTCTGACTCGAATGACAACTCTCCTCTAACTACTCTGTCTTGCGCACACCTGATCCCTCAACACTAACCTCTCAACTTAATCCTTTGTTCACTCACCTCTGGCTTTTTCCCTGGCCCCCCCCCCCCCTGATTCTTGCTTACTCACTACCTTCTCGAGCCCTTGAACACCTATCAGCCCTCCTTCCTAATTATCCCCCCCTTTGTTTACATTCTGCCCTTCACTCACTAATTTCCTATCGCTGCTATCTCGTTTCAAACTTACTATTGCTATAGCCTGTTTCCACCATACCCCCTCTATACTCTGTTTCACTTGTTCTCTCAAATATCTGCTCTCACATGTTAACACTTGACACATATCTCTCTCTCAAATATCTGCTCTCACATGTTAGAACTTGACACATATCTCTCTCTCAAATATCTGCTCTCACGTGTTAGGACTTGACACAGATCTCTCTCTCAAATATCTGCTCTCACATGTTAGAACTTGACACAGATCTCTCTCTCAAATATCTGCTCTCACATGTTAGAACTTGACACATATCTCTCTCTCAAATATCTGCTCTCACATGTTAGGACTTAACACATATCTCTCTCTCAAATATCTGCTCTCACGTGTTAGAACTTGACACATATCTCTCTCTCAAATATCTGCTCTCACATGTTAGAACTTGACACATATCTCTCTCTCAAATATCTGCTCTCACATGTTAGAACTTCAGCACACAGATCTCTCTCTCAAATATCTGCTCTCACATGTTAGAACTTGACACATATCTCTCTCTCAAATATCTGCTCTCACGTGTTAGAACTTGACACAGATCTCTCTCTCAAATATCTGCTCTCACATGTTAGAGCTTCAGCACACAGATCTCTCTCAAATATCTGCTCTCACATGTTAGAACTTCAGCACACAGATCTCTCTCTCTCAAATATCTGCTCTCACATGTTAGAACTTCAGCACACAGATCTCTCTCTCTCAAATATCTGCTCTCACATGTTAGAACTTGACACAGATCTCTCTCTCAAATATCTGCTCTCACATGTTAGGACTTGACACAGATCTCTCTCTCTCAAATATCTCCACTCACATGTTAGCACTTCAGCACACAGATCTCTCTCAAATATCTCCACTCACATGTTAGAACTTCAGCACACAGATCTCTCTCAAATATCTCCACTCACATGTTAGCACTTCAGCACACAGATCTCTCTCTCTCAAATATCTCCACTCACATGTTAGAACTTCAGCACACAGATCTCTCTCAAATATCTCCACTCACATGTTAGAACTTCAGCACACAGATCTCTCTCTCTCAAATATCTCCACTCACATGTTAGAACTTCAGCACACAGATCTCTCTCTCTCAAATATCTCCACTCACATGTTAGAACTTCAGCACACAGATCTCTCTCAAATATCTCCACTCACATGTTAGAACTTCAGCACACAGATCTCTCTCTCTCAAATATCTCCACTCACATGTTAGAACTTCAGCACACAGATCTCTCTCAAATATCTCCACTCACATGTTAGAACTTCAGCACACAGATCTCTCTCAAATATCTCCACTCACATGTTAGAACTTCAGCACACAGATCTCTCTCAAATATCTCCACTCACATGTTAGCACTTCAGCACACAGATATCTCTCTCTCAAATATCTCCACTCACATGTTAGAACTTCAGCACACAGATCTCTCTCAAATATCTCCACTCACATGTTAGAACTTCAGCACACAGATCTCTCTCAAATATCTCCACTCACATGTTAGAACTTCAGCACACAGATCTCTCTCAAATATCTCCACTCACATGTTAGAACTTCAGCACACAGATCTCTCTCAAATATCTCCACTCACATGTTAGAACTTCAGCACACAGATCTCTCTCTCTCAAATATCTGCACTCACATGTTAGGGCTTCAGCACACAGATCTCTCTCTCTCTCTTTCAAATATATTGCTCTCACATAATCATTGTGGCTGCTAGCAAAGATTTTGATATTTGGATACAGCTGCAAGTTATTGAAACTGAAACAGTTTGAAATGTCAACCATGGTAGGGATGATAGCAAAGACAAACTAGGTACAGGTATATGCAAGTAAATGAGCACCTGGGCACTGTGGTGTCACATCTGAGAAATATAACAATATTTTTATACCAAAAGTCATTTGACATGCTAGGCATCATAAATAGCAATCCACTGGAGAGGGCTCACACATACAGCATCCTACAGTTGAGATATTATTGATTGGTAGGTAACTTCAGACTAGAGGAGTTGCAGTTCTCTTGTCAGAAATGTAATCTTGTGATTTCTATGATCTACAGGTCTGACACAGCTGAGGACCAGCTGAAAGCTGCACAGTGTTACATGAAGCTGGGAGAGCTGAGCATGGAGACAGGTCTGTCACTAGCTTCAAGATTTCACAGATCAGCATGTTAGGACTTTACTACACACAACTGATGTGCTTTCTCTGTGTTCACATTATCTCATCCATGATAGCAACTATCCACCAAAATTGTCTTATGTAGATATAATTCAGCAGGCAATTTCAGAAAACTTGTAGCCTGTCCTATTATGGCATATAGTCTATTGTTTACTGCCAATGGTTGTGTCATTTGTTTATTGTTGTTGCTGATTTGTGCATCCCTGTTGAAATCAAATTATTCTGTTGTTTACATAACACACAAATTATTGTATATGTTTATGTAAATTATTTTTCTGATTTAATAGATTTTTTTTTTACATTTTATTTAATGGTCAGCAGAAGAAAGATGTGCTAAAGTTTAATTTAATTGTGAATATACCTGATGTATGATATGTTGCCTTCAGGTTTACAACCAATTGATTATATTCTACATCTGTAGTAATCACTATGTTGTTGCTTGCAAGAAGTCCACATTTTAATACTGACACTTTTGAGTTTGTTGGTCTTGTCATTTATATCTGGTGTGACATTTTACTATTCATTTGATTTGTATGACAGGTCAACATGCTACTGCTGTAGAAGATTTAGGAAGTGCCTTAAAGATTCAGCAGAAGTATATGCCTGTCAATGACAGACAGGTTGCTGAGACCCTCTATCAGTTAGGATTGGCCTATGGATTAAGTGGAGAATATGAATTATCTGTTCAGCATTATACACAAGCTACAGGCGTAATTGAGTCAAAGATTGGTAGGTAATGTTTGTTGTAGTAACTTGAAAATAGCAAATTTGTTCTGCCTCAAGTTGTTTGCTTTTTGTAATTTCTTACCTCACTGATTTATGTTGTGTTTTCTTTGCATACACCTCTTGAACTCTTAAAAGTCCTTGGTTGTGTAAGTTCTTTTTATGGACAACCACAGAAGTCTGTGGACTCTCTAGTCTGAACCTAGGCTTGTTATATATTGTTGTATAGTGGATTGGATGAGCTTTTGTTTATTGTTAAATGTTTTTGGAATTAGAATGTGTTTGCTTAATAATGTGACCTCGTTTCTTTGTTACTAAAATAAACACTGAACTAATAACATAAACCATAAATAGTTACCAAAGAGAAAAAAGGTAAGATTATTATGAAAATCTTTAATACAGACATTTACAACATTCACTTATACATAAATTGATAAAAACAAATTAGGGGGAAACAAATAAGTTAGTAGTACACATTTTTTAGAAAGCATATAAAATTGACAAAATATAGTCAAATTTCTCATGTTGGACAGACAAATTCTAAATGACACATCTAATGTTAGAAAGGAAGGATAACCATAATTCATTTGAAAAGAAATCATAAGTGTTAAATATGCTCACAAAGGTTATAAATAATATAATATAATATTGTTATATAAGTAAGGTATATACTTGCTTGTGCATACACAAACATGCACTTTCATACACATTATTCACTTTCATACACAAACCCAAACATGTAATGAATGAAAGAAACCTCCTAGTTAGGAAAACATCTGCATCAGTTATCAGTCATGATTTACTAGAAGACAATTTATCTTGCTGCTGAAACAGAAATGCTTATTGCTTGCCTGATATATAATTTCACTAATCCAATACAAGTGACAGATCAGATATAGCTGGGACAACCTGATAGCAGTCAATTTATTTAGAATCTCAAACAGTGGGACACTAATAGTTGTATCTATACCGGCAAGTTTCTTTATGAGCTCCTTAGTGAACAGAAGCTTTCAACATTTGTTTGCTTGTGCCAAAGTTGTATATCTGGATGCTATTGTTATATCATCTTGAAATATTACTATTAAAAACATTAAAGATACTATTACTTTTTGTTTTACGTATATAGGTTTTAGAATTTGAGCATGAAAAAAAAGTAAAGAGCCCTGTCACGCAAAGTGGCATATAGGGAATATGGTGTTATCACTGAATAATCGCTATTGTCCCTGCTAACCCATTTCATCTAACACCTTGGACTTTTTCCTGGTGTCTTTTAATTATTTTAACCCTCTGTAGACCCCTATGAGGAGACCATTTAGAGGACCTCGACTTTGCTGATGACATAGTTCTCATCAGCAGTCAGACAAAAACGATGCAGGAAAACACAAATGAACTATCATCAATAGCCAGCAAAATTGGGCTTGAGGTCAATCATAATTCCAACAAGTGACAAAATATACATGGAAAACAAACCAGTAGAAGAGATCGATCACTTTATCTATCTTGGAAGTCACATTGATCGAGAAGGGGATACGAGCAAAGAAATTAGAATCAGAATGGCTAAAGCAGCAATGTCTTTCAGAAGCCTTGAAAAGTTGTGGAAATCAAAACTCATCAGCACAAACACAAAACTTAGGCTATTCAAATCAAATGTACTATCAACCCTTACGTATGCGTGTGAAAGCTGGAAAACAACAAGAGATATAGAAACAAAGTTGAACGCATTCGAAAATAAATGTCTAAGGAAAATACTTGGTATAGAATGGAACGAATTCAAAACAAACGAGGAAATTAGAGAAATCGCCAATCAACCACTAATATCTTCAGTAATAAAGAAAAGACGATGGTCATACGTTGGACATGTGATGAGAAGAGATAATAATCGAATAGCAAAGCAAGCTCTCATATGGGAAACAACAGGTAAAAGAAAAAGAGGAAGACCCAGGGAGACACTGAGAAGAACATTGATGAGAGAGGCAAGAGCAGCAGGAATCGGCTCCCTCAATGAGATAGAACTGCTTGCACAGAACAGAGACAGATGGCGAGATTTGATAAAATATCTTTAAAAGACAAATTGCTAGAACAAAAAAATTCATATAGGAGAAGGGGGCTCGAAAGGTCAATAGATAGACCCCTATGATTTGCTAAAATGGTGCCACAAGCTCATGTTCTTTCCATTTTCATAAATTTATAACCAAATGACCATAAGTAAAATAATTAGCCATAAACATTCTATATCTCTGACTGAAGAGGCTTTTACATAATTTCATAAACAATGACAGATCCCTTGTGTTGAGGAGCTGAATCTGTCCTTGTGTATACTTCAAATGTAATAATGAAATGTGAGAGAGCTCGCGTGTTCGTCGCGCGAGAGAGAGAGAGAGTCGTCGAGAGAGCTTAATATCCTTTGATCTAATATCTCTTGTCATACAGAGAGACCAGTAATAATCACTTGATCTTCAACTTGTAATCAATTTCTTATAACCTTGATGATCAACTTGACTGATCAATGTCGTGACCGATGAAATGATCGACTGACCGCTCGTCAACCTTGAGACTGAGATCATTCCTCTTCACCACGAGCCCGAGTACCAGAGGTGCTTTCGCACGATGAGCGAGGGCTCGTGATGCTGCTTATGGCCGGATTGCTGAATGCCGAGTTGCCCGCCACTCTTCATGATCTGCCCCTTGCTCTAACTGCCCATGCCAGTCTTTTGGACCGCCATGATTTGATGCCTCATACTTCACGTTATGCTGTTGCGACTCTCCTTGGACCGTTATGATCTATAGTTTAGTACTTCACGTTGTAACTTATCAATTCCCCGCGACTTCTCCCAGCTCGTTCACTCGCTAGATGGTTGTAACACTGAAGATGTTTTAATGACTCAACACAAGTCCTTACTACACACAAAACATCATTATTTGACAAGGTCACATGTCCGGATCATACAAACACATTTCACAAATTAACAGTACATGTTATTGACAGTGATAATTCCCTCCCTTGGTTAACAATAGTGCCACCCTCAGGTGCACTCCTCATAGACTGATAATACAGCCCAAACTCTGTGGAACTCTCTTGTCGAGTCCCCAACTCTGTGTCAACTACTTGACTAACAAGTTCAATCTGTGGATGGTAGAAGCTTAGTCATAACTTCCTAAACTTCCCGCTACGACTTCCTCGAAGTCGGCTAGTGTTGGATACTTCACAAATTTCCAACAATGTCTCATTGTGTCGATTGCACTGCTTCGCAATCAGCTTCTATGCCGAGAAGGTAACCCTAACCTTAACAGCTACAATCACACCTACTATATATTCTTCACAAGTCTTGCTCTACGACCTCCTAGAAATCGGCGAGCGTTGGACACTTAACAAGTTTCCAACAATGTCCCATTGTGTCGATTGCACTGATTGACAATCAGTTTCTATGCCGAGAAGGTAACCCTAACCTTAACAGCTACAATCACACCTATTCTATATTGTTCACATCTAACACAACATTTACTAACTAACAATCACAACTCCTGCAAATACGATAACTAAACTAATTGGCTGCCGCCCTATATTTATCTGAACTTTCATCTATTAACTCCTCCTTTCTAGTCCCCTACATTTCTCTAGATGTCTTCCCTGTGCCATCGCTAGAAATCAACTGTCCCCCAAAATACGTCTATTCTCATCTCTCTACCTCCCTTAAAACATCTCACCCATTCACGCTTATTTCGCCTTTCCCCAAAACAGTTCACTCACTCACACCTGACCACTTCTGCTTGTCTCCCCTAGATGTTTATTATTTCTCCACTAATATCGTCTGTTTCATTCAACTCTCATCAATGCTCTGTTTCTCTTGTTGCCCCGCTGCACACCCGTTTCACACACCCTCATCTATTCCCTGTTTCGCAAAGTTATATATATATATATATATTCTGTTACTGTATCTATGATCTGCTACTACCCACAATTTCATTCTCCATTTTGTTGGTTTATTCTTGATGTCCTGTCTGAATGTCCATCAACATAAGAGTGGAACTTTTGAGTCACATGAACAGGTGGTTGAATGTTGACAGCCTGTTAAACAAATAAATTAGCATTTAGTCATTCATCATCATGTGCCATACCGGTTGGCATTGGTGATCATGTCCTTCCACATTCTTCTATTCATCGTGCATCGTATCAATTCTGTTGTGTTTTCCTTGCCATGACACCAAAGCTATCTAGTATCTACTGTTTTCTGCGACCTTTTTCCTTGTATTTTGCCTGTTGTAACCAAGTATTCCAACTTTCCTTTTCTTATGTGCCTGAAAAATGTTGATTGTTTCTTTCTGGTGTTTTTTAAGGAGTTCCCTTTTTGTGTTGGTCCCTTATTCTGAAATCTCATCTCTATAGCCTCCAATCATCTTTTCATTTGTTTGTCTACTGTTCATGATTCTCTTTCATAGGTCGAATTGGCTCTATATAGTACCAGTCAACTCTCTCACTTTGACATAGACTTGTTGCATAAGACATTTTTAATTTTTGAAATGCTATTTTGGCCTAGGCTATTGTGCTTTTTATTTCTTTGGTGCATATTCCATCTGGTTTTATTAGTGTGCCCAAGTGTTTAATTTGTATTTGTTAGTTCTTGTCATACCACTCAATGCCATTATTGGTTTTGTAACCTTTACAATGGTGACAGTATACATCCCTGTTTGACTCCTGTTTCAAAAGCAATCACTCATTCCCTCCTGTGTGCGAACTGCGCAATTATAGCCATTATATGTCTTTTATAATGTTGATAAATTTGTGAGGTATTCCGTAAGGTTTCAAGATACTCCACAAGGACAATCTTAGTATGCTGTTTAAAATCATTGAAGTTGCAGATTATTTGTTGTTTTTTGTACAAGATACCCAGGTACAAATTTAGGAGACAATAAATGGCAAGGTGTGTTATATCTTCTAACAGTTTCCGTTTCACAAACTTCATAGTAATGGCCCAACTGTAGAATGGGAAAGTTCAGACATTACAGGTAGACACCTGTCTATAGAGACCTATCAAGAGCAGATGTTCCCCTGATGAGTGTTCTCCTGTGCTGGTCCCCCCTATGTTGATGATTTCATCTCACTAGTTAATGTCCCTACTGTGCTGGCGCCGCGCCCCCCCCCCCATGTTCACCAGCTCTTGTTTTTTTTTTTACAGGAAAATAAGTTATATTCTATCTGGAAATTATTTTTAGGGAACTTTCTGGTAAGACTTTTTTTTTTCCTCTGGGTCGCTTCGTGGGTGTTCTGTAAGTTAAGGATTAACTTAGCCTAGATATTTCTTCTGTAAATCTCCCATCTTTCTGCCACTTGTTTTTACAGTATATTTGGAACAATTTGTCTTTCTCTTGCTATCTTCACTTCAAGTTGTGATGTCTCAATGTGAAAGTGTTTCCCTCAACGTTGTAATATTTTTTAACCCTTGATTACAACTCCATAAATTAAAAAATTACTGCATCAAAACACAAATTCTTCAAAATTTTACCACCAAAGTATCATAAACTCATGAGTCACAAATAAGTAGTGTAATTAAGGGTTAAGTGTTGAGATAACTCCATTCTACTGTTGGTGGTATGATAAAGATTTGAGTGTATCTGATGATTTCAGACTCACTCAATAAGCTAATTCAAGACAAGGAAGGGAATGGTGAAAATAAAGGTTAGTATTTTGTTCTGTTTTACTATCGTTGTTGTCTCTCTCCAATTTATTTGTAATCAGCTTATTGACTTTTTCCTACTTTGTAATATTTCAGTGATGTCACAAGATACTTAGAGAAATAACACTGCAGTATATATTAGATATATATACTGCATTATATATTATTACCTTGTGTGTTACTGGGGCCTCATTATGAGGGAAGTAAAGAATAGTGACACTGTGACCTTCCAGGCATGTCATAAGAGGCGACTAAGGAGGTTGATCGATGGCTTGACATGACAAGCTGCCATTGTAAAAAGTATTGTAATGGAAACAGGGCCATAGATTTTTAGAAGCAGTGATCTCTGCAATATGTGCCATTTTGGCACGCAAGGTTTTTTTTCTTCAGGTTGTGGTTCTGCCCTATGTGCTGACTTCGGCTCAAAAGGACAATAGATAGGTATATATTTAGACCATTAGAATGTTATGTATAAAAATATTACACTATATTATCTGTAGTATTTTATGTAGTATTATTATATAGTTTCATCCTACAATTGTCTGTTTGCAACACAAGTATTCAGCCCTACCCTATCTGGTAGATGTCTCAATAAGAAAATACAGATCACATTTGAAAACTTGCTCTTTAAAATGTCTACCTTAGTTTTATGAAGTCGTAAAGTCAAATGCGGAATTCCCTCCCACGGAGTCTGACCGGTATATTTGTCTAGTCCACTACTGCCAGAAAAAATTACACCGGGACTATATATTTTATATTATGATCCGCTTATTCATGACATTTAATCTCTCATATTAATGTTTTGAATCTAAATTTTTTTTTTTTATACAGCAGTAAAAATATCACTGGAGGACATGGCCTAGGAGAGAAGATTGACAAAGGGAATAGATTAATAGATTAGGCAAAGATGAAATGATTATAGGAAACACCTGATTCAAGCAATACCCTGGACATCTATGGAGATAGCAAAACCCAGACAACAAAGTACACAATCAAATTAATTTTATACTGGTACAGAGAAGATTCAGGAATGGGCTAACATCTGTTAAACAAGGCCAGGGGTAGATTGCAATAGTGACCATGTACTACCAGTAGTTGAAAAAATGAGAATAAAACTGCAGAAGAGTCAGAGATCCCCAAGAAATATGAAATTTGAACTATATATGCTTAAAGTAGATAGACAGAAGAGTGATAAGTATAGTACAAAATAGATTATAATGTAATTGAGAAAATACAGAACATCAAGAAGCAGTGGGAAATGCTCAATCGATTCAGCAAGCATCAAAAGTAGTAGTACAATGACTAAAAGAATTAACAAGAAGAAATGGATACCACAAGAAATACTAGAACTAATGGGCAAAAGGGGAAAACATAAAAAAGAAGGGACATAACAAAATATTGCACCAAGAGATCCAAAACATGCAGAGAAGCAAAGTAAGGATGGTTACAGCAGAAATGTGAAGAAATGGAAAAACAACAAAAAGATGCAAAATGTATGCACAATCACTTAAATGAATTAACAGGAAGAAAAGAAGTCAAGTTTCAGGATGTGTGAAACCAAAGGAAGGAAATATAATAATGGGACAGGAGAAAATGTTTCTGGTTGGATCCAAAATGGAGGATTTGTTTTTCTCCCGCTTGGTATAAAACCGTTGATCAGAGGTTTAACAAGCCGCTATCTTAAAAACGCTTTTGTTAATGAAACGTAGGGGCTGAGCGAAAAATTCCAATAGAAACTGGGGTTAAACAGTGATATTTTATCACCCTTGTTATTTGGAGTTGTTATGAACTTCATAATGAAGAAATGCTGCACTGGTAATAAAGGCATCAAATGGATACGAGGAGACCATTTGGAGGACCTCGACTTTGCTGATGACATAGTCCTCATCAGCAGTCAGACAAGAACGATGCAGGAAAACACATCAAAGCAAAATTGGGCTTGATCAATCATGAAAAAGGATTAGCCGCCTTGAAGGTCATGGCAGCTGCCAACATCGAGCAGAGGCTACTTACTCTTCTGTTCCAGGGATTAGTCCTCGCACCAATCGAGAATGCCCTGGCAATTCTTACTGTCAGTACAACTCAAATTGATAGGTTGGAGAAAATACAAATTGAAGCTATGCACATTATCTTGGGATGTACAAGGGACACTCCCTGTGTAGCAATGAGGTATCTTCTTGACTTTCCAACCATGGATGACAGATTCAAGATTTGGAGAGCACGAGCATACTTAAAGATTAGTACAGATAAAGAGCATCCATTGCACCACAAACTCAACACAGGGAAAGGTGCCAGGCTAAAAAAAAGGCAAATCATAGGTGGGCCGAGCAGAAGATGTCATCAAACAGGTCTGTGGGCTTACCAATATCAGCATTTGTGAGTGGAAACTGGTGCCTACGTCATTCAAGGGGACTATCTCGTGTATTGTCACACTCGACAGGAAAAGTAAGGAACATAACTCGGTCGTGGTTAATGCTGAGGTCAACGGTCTCATCTGCGATAACACCGATGAGAAAGATGCAGTTATCTATACAGATGGATCTGTAAGATGACACCAAAGAAGTGCATGGGCATTTACAGCAAGCTCGGCAGGCAGAATAGTCAAAGAAGACAGTGGTGCATACATCATGACCACGAGTAGCATGACAATGGCGGTGACCAAGGCATTCAAATGGTTAGAGTCACAAGACTACACCCACGCATGTATACTGAGTGATTCGATGAGCATGATAAAAAAGGTGGACGCGGGCTCAGTACGCATGCAATGGGTAGAGACATTGCAGAAGTCCAAAATACATAAGGTCACTTTTGTCTATGTCCATGGACATGTGGGAGTACAGAGAAATGAAAGAGTGGACAGGTTGGCTAGCTGCGCTGTTGTTGAGGACGGGCAACCAATGGATCGGGCGGACATCATCAATGCCCTTCGAGATGTGGGAAGAGCACAGGACTTCGACAAACACAGATCCACGTCACTTCTTCGGATGATGGAAATGAGAGTTAAGATGGGCACAGACAGAACTGAGAAACTTAGTGGCAGTGTAAGAAGACTTATCAACCAACATAGAACTGGAGTAGTCAGTCGCTGGACACTGCGGGACTTGCTGAGGAGGGGATCTGAGCACCTATGGACATGTTCAGAGTGCAATGATGATGACCCACAAATAACTCAATCATGAAAAGCTTAATTCCAACAGATGATAGAATATACACGTAAAACAAGCCAGTGGAAGAGATTGATCACTTTATCTTGGAAATCACATTGATCAGGAAAGGGGTACAAGTAAAGAAATTAGAATCAGAATAGCTAAAACAGCAATGTCTTTCAGAAGCCTTGAAAAAATGTGGAAATCAAAACTCATCGCACAAACACAAAACTTAGACTATTCAAATCAAACATACTATCAACCCTTACGTATGCATGTGAGAGCTGGAAAACAACAAGAGACATAGAAACAAAGTTTAACGCTTTCGAAAATAAATGTCTAAGGAAAATTATTCAAAACAACGAGGAAATTAGATAAATCACCAATCAACCACTATCTTCTTCAGTAATCAAGAAAAGATGATGGTCATATGTGGACATGTGATGAGGAGAGATAATAACAAAGCAAGCCCTCATGTGGGAAACAACAGGTAAGAGGAAAAGAGGCTGACCCAGAGAGACACTGAGAAGAACATTGATGAGAGAGGCAAGAGCAGCAGGAATCCGCTCCCTCAATGAGATAGTTGCTTGCACAGAACAGAGACAAATGGCAGGATTTGATAAAAGATCTTTACAAGGATTGAAAACTGCTAGAATAAAAATTTAGGTAAGATAGAGAGCATCTGGGTCTGCCCTATGGGCCGGCTATGGCTCGAAAGGTCAATAGATAGAAGATAATGGAAAGTTGGACAGAATATATCAGTCAATTCTATGATGATGATAGACCAGAGCTAAACATCTCAAACAAAGACATAGGACCACCAATAATGCAGAGTGAAATGGAGGTGGCAATTCAACACATGAAAAGAGGCAAAGCTCCAGGTCCTAACAATATAACAATCGCAGAGGTAAATGCATTAGGAGAGCTATGACATATATGACACTGGATACATACCCGAAGATCTACTAAAATCCATCTTTGTAGCCATACTGAGAAAGTCAGGCACCACTGAATGTGAAGGTCGTCACACTATTAGTCTCATGAGCCATATGACCAAAATATTACTAAGAATCAACGTGAGATATGTAAGAAACAAAATAAAACTAGTTGTAGGAAACTTGCTTCGCAGCAGGAGGCAATCTGATTATCAGAAGAGGACCCCGTCGAGCAAGTGTTTCTGCCCTTTCCCTTCTTGACACTCTAGGGAAGGTGGGCTGGCCCGCCTGGGTCATGACTCCCAGGCGTCGATGTCCTTCTGCATTGTCTCTAAGACTTACACTGTATGTTTGGCACAAAATAACTACACTTAATACGCAAAACACTCAAAAATAGTTTAACTTACCTGTCTTGGCTTATCCTAGCAAGTTGCCTGTTCTTTCCAGTCGAAATAACTTGGCTACTATTTACAACGCACTTTTATAGACCCGTTGGTGTCTGACTTTTGTGGGAATTCGAAAGTCACAGTGAAGATTAGCACCTCTTTGTCGGCCTTCAGGTTATTGGGGACTTATTGTTTGAACTGTCATCCCCACAAATGCTTGGTTGATGTTCATCTCCTGCTGATTATATGTAACTTCTTATCATCGCTTTGTCTTGGCTCTTCATGAATACATTCTCCCTACTCTGTTAACTTATGTGGTAGCAATAAGTGGTCGAGGTGTAAAATGGTCACCCGATCGTCTGGTCTGGATTTAATATTATTTGACTGTTGGTCTGTCACGATTCTGCCATAGCCAGCACGACGCTCTTTAGTCTGACTCAGACTCTAGTCTTCATTATTCTTGTCTGCATCTCACCCCCTCTTAATTCCTAGCATCTTTAAGAGGTAGAGGGATGGGGTCGCGAACCCAGAAATAAGTGAGAAACAATGTGGATTTTTGGAAGGAAAGGGTACCAATAATGCAATGTACACCCTGAGAACATTGATAGAAAAGCTATAGAGGTAAAAAAAAAAAAATCTATGTTTTATACACTACACGAAAGTATTTGACAAAACGTGCTGTAGAAATTAAACATTGATGGCAAGGATCTGAGAATCATAAAAAACATGTACTGGCAACAAACAGCAGCCATAAGAATAAGCAACCAAACTAGACAATCCAAGTATATAAAACGAGTCCAGACAAGGCTGTGTTCTGCCTCCGGGTTTGTTCTCACTTTACAGCGAAAATATTAAGAGAACAATAGTAGACAAAAAGAGAATTGAAGTCAACGGTCACAACATAATTTGTGATAGGCAGATGACACAATCTTAATATCAGAGACAGAGAATGAACTACAAGAAATGATAGACATAATAGTAAAAGAAAAGGGGGGACCTGAAGCAAATAGTTTTTCTAAACATTAAGAATATACACAACATGAGTACTTTGTTGCTGTGTCATGGTTTGTGTGGTATGCTTGCTGCCTAAATGTATGCAGGGCCAAGAGCAACAATTTCCTATATTCAGAATAATGTCCCATGTTTTATCAGAAAATGCTGAACTGGGAGAATGTGCCAGATACTTAGAGGAGATCAAAGAATTGCAAGAGCTCATTCCTGAGATCAGGAACAAGGTAAGTTTGTTACTTCAGTATTGTCAGCATTCTTCTATAAATGTTTAAATATCTGATCACTTCAGTATTGTCAGCATTCTTCTATAAATGTTTAACCCTAGTTTACGATACACAGATTCTTCAAAATTTGACATTTTTCAGTGTTCAAACATTACCCCGCCTCCGAGTAACCTTCCTAATCACCACTTCAGGTGACCCCTGAGTGTTTGATCTGTTTCTATTGTTGAATTAATTCTTTCTCAGTGTTTTTGAGAATACCAAAGAATTCTTAATTTATTGATCCCAGCAAATATAAGTGATAACCCCAGAATACTGCAACATATAAATGGCTGCTTCATTCAAAACATTTTACACAATTTGACAGTTTCTTTTCGCACATTTCTTTTCCTGTCTTGTACCCTCCTAATTGTTCTCAACTGTTTTCCATTTTACATCTGCTGATTCTTGACGACTTTACCCTGATCTCTAGGTAATGTGAGGTCCAACGTGTAGCCCTAGGATATCTAGGATACAGATTAAAAACTGTAGGTCCTGTGTGGCTCACTACACACAGTGTGTGAAAAGAGTAAGATAAAATTGCCGCTGTCTGTCAAAATTGGTCAGCTCTATAGCCGTGTTGTGTAGAATTGAGGGAGCAAATAGCCCACTTAACAGTGAGGAAGCAGTAGAAGTTGTTTCTTCTTGCACTCAGTATTCTATTGCTATTCTCAAAGATTATCATTTATTGGTTCATTCATTCAAACATGGACTACAACTACCTTGGACATGCTATAACCAGTGATGGAAAATGTACAACTGAAATAAAGAAAAGAATAGGAATGGCAAAAAGTAATTTTAATGTCATGAAGAACATACTAACATCTAAACAAATAACATCAGGGCTAAAACTAAGAATAGCAAAATGTTACATCTTCTCAATATTCCTATATGGTGCAGAAACATGGACATTAGACAAGAAAACAGAACAGAGAATTAAAACTTTGAAATGTGGATATATAGAAGAATAGAGAATTGGATGGAAGGAAAAGAAAACAAACGATGAAGTCTTAAAATAACTAAAAATGAAAAGAGAACTACTAAGCACAATTCAAACAAGACAAATGCAATTTTTGGGCCATGTTAAAAGACACAATAGCCTACTTAAAGTAATCGTGGAGGGGAAAATACAAGGTAAAAGAGGCAGACCAAGACTAACATGAACGAGTAACATCAAAAGATGGACAAATCAGCCTATGACAACCTGCACCATCAAAGCAAGAGACAGAGCAGAATGGTGCTCTATGGTAGCCAACCTTCGTTGCGGAGACGGCACTCGATGATGATTTGTAGAATTATTAAATTATTTCAGGTTTGCTGCTGTTTTGTATAGAAAAGCCTCTCTTTTTGCATCATTAATCATCATCAAGTACCACCGGGCCTAGTGGCGTAGAGGTGATCATGTCTCTCCACAACTTTCGAACTCGGCAGCTATTTATCATTTCTGTTGTTGACCTTCTGCCAAGCCATTCTCTTAAGCTGTCTGTTATTTTTTCTCTTTGCTTCCCTCTATCTCTTCGTCCCTCAATTTTTCCAGTTGTTACAATATATTCAAGTTGTTCTCTTCTCATTACACAGCCACAAAATGATTGTCTCTTCCTAACATTGGAAATTAGCTCTCTTTTTGCTTTGACCTTTCTCAGAACCTCTTCATTACTCTTCTTAGCTATCCATGGTATTCTCAACATTCTTCTGTAAAACTACATTTCTACAGACTCCAGTGATTTTCTTGTCGTCCTATTGTCCATGACAACAGACCAATTCTGACCTATGGAAGCGAATCATGGACAGTAGACAAACAAATGAAAAGACAATTAGAGGCCACAGAGATGGGATTTCTCAAAAGAATGTTGAAAGTTCCATGGGCGGCTAAAAAGACCAATGAGGAAATTCTTGATGAGGCTAACACAAAAAGGGAACATCAGAAACAATCAACATTTTTCAGGCACATCATGAGAAGAGGAAAGTTGGAATACTTGGTTACAACTGGCAAAATAAAAGGAAAGAGAGATTGCGGGCGACAAAGACTTCTGGATAGCTTGGTGTCATGGCATGGAAAACAGTCAACAATACGAACTGATACGATGCACAGTAGATAGAAGATTGTGGAAGGACATGACCGCCTACGCCAACCGGTATGGCACATGATGATGAATAGACATATAAAATAAAACAGAATCTCTTTCAAATAGGTAATAAAAATCCACAGTATTTTTTACTATGCCCTAGTTGGATCATTAAAAAAAAAAAACACTTCTGGTCACAATGACACACCACACAACAGGCAGGAACAGTTAGGAAGGTACATGATGGGGAAATTCACGCATGGCAAACTGTCGAATTACAAGAATTTGTATCGAATTAAAAGAATTTGTATTTTGAGGCAGTAATTTTCATGACATTGATATCTAGGTATAATATAGGGTTAAATGTGAAATAGCTTGTATATGCTACTTGAACTGTATGTTAATGGCTTAAGTATTGAACAGACTTGTTGAAATCTGACTCAGTTGTTCATATAGCATATGACGATAATTATGTTGCATTAGTATAATTGTAGAAACTAATTCGTTGAAGTCTTTTACTATGGGACAGTAGCTGCAAGGTTTCGGCTGGTGCTGAGATGATGCAATTCCCTCCCAGCCCATGGGTGTATTAGTTTGCACGAATCTTAAGTCTTGTGTTTCAATTCTCAGATTGAAGATACCAACCAAGAGGCTAAGGACATTGAACAAATGAAACACGTGGCTAAAGATGCTCTGGCTGCTATTCGCCCCTCAAAGGTAACTCTTTATCTGACTGGAACCACATAATTTTGTCACTTGTTCTGGTAACTTTTTTTAACATTTATTTTATATTTTTTTTTAAATAGTAAAAATATAGAATGTGGGCTTTTGGTGTTAATAGCTTAGAAGTGTAGCTAAGGAAGACTTGTGTAAGCTAACAGGGACGACTGAAATCTTGCTTAAAGGATAGCATTTAGAGATCAAGTAAATAGCTAATGTCTGTCTATCGAGCTGAAGACGGCACATTCTAGACTCAGATGATGAAGTATCAAACTTTGCACAGGACCGACATTGTCTCACCTCATAACTGTTGTGGGCAAGTTGCTCAATCTCTGCAAGGGAGCTGATGTCTGCTGTTGTCTCTTACCTCAAGAGTTCTTTTTAGTGTCTCTAGTTTGGCCTTTTTCTTTTACTCTTTGATTTCCATTTGAGGGACATTTTTTTTTAAAATTGAAATTCACTTGATCTCTTATCATATGGCCAACATATGACCACCTTCTTCTCTAGATTAGTTATTTTAGAATGATTTGTTATTTCTCCTCAGTTTATTTTCTATTTCTTTAGTAGTTTTTGAGCTCTCGCGTGCTTAAGTAAGGGTGGATAATATACATTTGATTAGAAAATTCTGAGCTTTATTTTTGTGCTTATTAATTTTGATGTCCATATTTGATCAAGGTTTCTGAAAGTCATTGCTGCCTTTGCTATTCTGATTTTAATTTCTTTCTTTGGGTCTCATTGATCTATGCAGCTTCCAAGATTTACAAAGTGATCTATTTCCTCCGCTGCTTTTCCTTCTGAATATTTTCTTTTGGGTGAATTTGATTTGTCATGACTTTTGTCTTTTGATCTCCAATTTTTCTAGCCATTGAAGACAGGGCATTTGTTTTTTTCTTGCATCGTGTTCACATTGCTATTGTCTGCAAAATCAAGGCTCTCCAATTCAGTTTCAAATGTCCATCCATTACCTTTTGTCATCTGTGCAACACTTCTGCATAATGAAGTCAATCCTCTGTGAGAATTGCACATAAGTCATCATCCAGATCTTTAAACTTTTTTGAAATCAATGAAATTTAAAAGTGGTTTCTGCTTTTCTCTATGTTCTTCTGGTATAATTCCTATGATCAGAGCAACTTTTTCCTTTCCTAAATCACCCATAAGTGCTACTGCAAATTTGACTTACAAAATACTTTAGAGGCAACTGATAGAACAGTCACACATCTCCAGTTATAATTAAGATTTCCCTTTTTGGAAATTTTGACAATTTTATTCTTTTTTTCCCCCCACTGTGTAGGTACCTGTTCTTCTTTCCATATTGCGTTAAACATTTCCTGCAGGTGTTTTACGTTATGGCAACTCTTTGAATTTAGCATCTCTGATGTTATATTATCTTCACCTGCAGCCTTATTGTTAGCCATGTTCCTTACAGCCTTCTGCACTTCCTTCAAGATGAGGTCATCTAAAGCTAACGGTGTGGCGGATGTGTGCCTGTAAAATCTATTAAATGCCTTGGTATTGGACAATTAAAGATTTCCTTAGTGTTCAGCCCATCTTGACTTTATTTCTTCATTTGCAATTAATATGGTTCCATATTTGTTCATAACAGGTGCCCCACTAGATGTGAAAATGTTTGTTACCATCTTCTGTATACTATAAAGAGTTTTACTATCATCCGTCATTGCTGCTCTCTCTGCCTTTATTGCCAGGTTATAAATATAGGATCTGTTGTCTCTTCTGGCCGAGCTCTTTACTTTGTTGTCTAGTTCTTGGTATGTTGCTTTTGACAGGTCTTTTCCAAGATCTGTTTTTCCAGTCATAGATGTCTTTGCTTCTCTCCTTTCTTGTCTTTGCTTCTCTCCTTTCTTGTCTTTGCTTCTCTCCTTTCTTGTCTTTGCTTCTCTCTTTTCTTGTCTTTGCTTCTCTCCTTTCTTGTATGCGTTTCCATGTAATGTTAGAAATCCATGCCCTTCTTTGTTTTCTTGATTCAATCCACCAGTGCTTGATTCTGTCAGTTAATGAGAGCTGTGCTGTAGAATTCCCACATTTCATCTAGTTTACCAAGTGCTGCATGCTGGTTATTGAGCTCCATCTTGAAGTTTCCATTGTTCACATTTTTAGGCTATCTTCTGAGGCTTCCGTTTTTGGTGTTGGCTTTTGAATTTGATCTTTCCAATGCATAGATTATGATCACTACTAACATCCACCCTTTTATATGCTCTCAAATACATCAAAGATGTTCTAAATTGTCTTTTGCTGATGCACTGGTGCAAATGTTGTAAATTTCCTTTTGCTGATACACAGATGGTCAGTTTAGTTTTTGGTTCCATCATCAGGAGACTTATATATTTTGTTCTTGTGTGGAAACAATGTTCCACCTGTAACTAAACCCCTTCTGTGAGACATTAATCTTTCCTTGGCTTCTTGCATTCTTTCCCCATTGCCCTCCATTGTTGTCTTTTCCTACTTTGGCATTAAAGTCATCCATTACAATGTCCATTTAAGGGCTGGAAAAAGATGTCTGTGCTATGATATTACCGATAGCAACCACATTAACAAGTTTAAAATAGAGATTTTGCAGAACAAAATAATTCTCACTAGAAGACGACCGAAAAACAACTTGCATACAGATTTATGCACCATGTAACAAGGAAAAAGACAGTGAAGAAATATGTAACACTAAATGAAATTGTCAACAAGACTGATGAAAGCGATGACATTTTAGTGATGGGAGATTTCAATTGAAGGCTTGGGAAACGCAACATATATAAATATCCTGGGACCCATTGGTGATAAGACAGGTGAAATAAATGAAAATGGAAGCAGACTGCTGGAAATATGTAATAAAAATGATTTATTTATCACCAACACATTCTTCAAACACAGAGGCGCAATTATACACCTGGTACAAGTGGAATGACACAACATGCAGAAGTCAGATAGATTTTATACTAACAAGAAGATAGAACAAGAAAAGAATAACTGACAGCTGAGCTATCCCTAACATTACAGATGACACGGACCATCAAATGGCTATGATTACCCTGACAGCCAAAACAAAGAGAAGAGATGCAAACAAACAAAAGAAGTAAAATTAACAAACCATAAAAAAAACAATTAAAAGAACAAGAATAAAATACAGTAGAAGAAAAGTGGAAGGAGTTTAAGAAAACAGTTATCAGCATTGCTAAAACAGTATGTAGAATGAAACCAAGGATCAGAGAAGGGAAAAAGAGCACCCTGTGGTGGAATGAAGCAATTCAAGAATTTCTACAAACTATGAGCAGGGATTTGAAGAAAGCAACAAGAGATTTCTACAAAGCAGTAAAAGCAAAAAGAGCAAGAAAATAAATATAATTGGTTGAGACAAATAATAAAACTACAGTTAAGTGATTCTCAAATTGGGTTCCGAAAAAACAGGATGTACAGACGCTCTGTTCACCTTAAAACAGCTAGCAGAAAAGACAGAACACAATCAAAATGTGTACATAGCTTTCATTGACCTGGAGAAACCATTCGACCGAGTAAACAGAACAACTGTGGGAGATACTAATAACATACAGAGTAAGCCAACATCTAACCAACGTAATTAAAAGTTTCTACAGCAGCTGGCTACAAAGACCTCGCAAAGTTAGATCTGGTGTATGACATTGGTGCATACTATCTTCCCCCCCCCCCCCCCCCCCCCCCCCCCCCCTGTTTATTACATACATGGACTATATATGCATGTTAGCCAACCCATCAGAGACAGAGGAGACATGCATCCAATACAATAAAATACGAAAAGCAAGATCAGATGAACACTGTAGACAAAAAACAGAACATTAACATAAACAATGATGAATATCACAAAAGTAACTATAGACGGCAGACAACTAAAACAAGTAGGGGAATTTAAATACCTAGGAAGTCTAGTGGCAAATAACAATACGCAAACAGCAGAATTAGACTCAAAATGTAACAAAACTTGTCAAATCATTAGACTGCTATCACCACTATTGCCCAACAAGGAAATAACTCTAGAGGCAAAATTGGCACTTTACAATACAATCTTCATCCCAGCATTATGCCACAAATGCCAGTCCTTTAATGCAAAAACAATAACCTTTACTGAGATTAAATGTCTTAGACGAATGACAGGGAACAACATAGGTAAGCTAGGAATAATCCCAACCATAGAATATATAGACACACAATAGATAAAAATGGTTTGGTCACATAACAAGGCAGAAAAATCAAAACACAAGCCTTTAATAAACATTGCTAGAACACCAGACCCAAAAGCTGGCCACGAAAAAGATGGATTGATGGGCCATCAATTATATCTCCCCTCGACACTAAATTGTTAATATTATGAATTCTTATACGGAGCAGAAGGGTAAACTAGAAAACATACAAGAAATGAAAAGAATGGGTTTACAATTACTGGGACTTTGAGAAATGAGATACACCAGATCAGGGGAGATGTATTCTGTAAACATAAAATAATCTATTCTGGAGGTACTGAACACCAAAGAGGAGTAGGTATCATCTTGGATGCAGAAAGAGCAAGAACAGTGAAAGGCTTTTACCCAATATCTGAGTCCTTTTAGTGAAATTGAATGGAAAGCCAATAGACATAAATCTTATACAAGTTTATGCACCAACAGCAGACAGTCTAGAGGAAACAATTGATACATTTTATAATGAGTTAAATGAGGCACTTCATAAATGCAAACCACATGAAAACACCATAGTTCTAGGGGATTTTAACGCAAAAGCAGGAAAGGAAAGAGTTGAGGAAGTAGTTGGTCATTATGGCTTAGGCGAGAGGAATGAAAGAGGTGAGAAACTTATTGACTGGGCAAGAACACACAACATGATGATAGGAAACACCTGGTTTAAGCAACATCCAAGACGTCTGTGGACATGGAAAAGCCCAGGGGACAACGCACGTAATCAAATTGATTATATAATGATTAGCTATAGATTTAGAAACAGTCTGGTGTGTGTGAAAACTAGACCATGAAAACTAGACCAGGGGCAGATTGCAATAGTGATCATGTACCAGTTGTGGGAAAGCTTAGAGTAAAATTAAAAAAACAAAACGAGCCTCAGTTAACATCAAGTTAAATTTACATTTACTAAAATCAGACAAGAAGCTGCAAGACAAATATAAAATCACAATTCAGAACTGGTACAATGCAATAGAGAAGATACAAAGCATTGATGAACAGTGGGAAATGCTAAAAGAATAAATGCAACAAACATCAAAAGAGTTCATACCACCAGTGAAGACAAATTCAAGAAAGAAATGGATGACAGATGACATTTTGCAGCTAATGGATACAAGAAGAAGAAATAAAGATGAGTATAAGAGATTAAATAAAGAAATTGTAGTAAAATGCAATGAAGCAAAAGAAGTATGGCTAAAAAAGAGATGCAAAGAGATTGAAATGCAACAAAAAGGAGATGCTAAAGCTATATACAAACAAATTGAGGAATTAACAGGAAGAAAAACGCAATAAAAAAACTGAATGTCTAAGATCAAAGGAAGGAGAACTTGATTGATCAAGAAAACATAAGGGAACGATGGACAGAATACATTAAAGATCTTTATAATGATGAACGAACGGAAGTAAATATTAAGGATAATGAAGGACCAGAAATACTCAGAGAAGAAGTGGAAGACACCTTTCGCAAAATGAAAGCAGGCAAAACTCCTGGACCAGATAATATAACTAAAGAAGAGATTGAACCCATGGGTGATTTTGGAATAGAAATAATAACAAAGATATTGAATGATATCTACAACAGCAGATATATACCAGACGACATGCTCAAATCAATATTCATAGCCCTACCAAGGAAATCGGGTGCGATTGAATGTGGTGATCATCGCACAATAAGCCTTATGAGTCATGACTAAAAATCATCATGCGAAGAGTGCGAAACAAAATCAGTCCAGAAATTAGCGATGAACAGTGTGGTTTTGTTGGAGATAAAGGAACAAGCAATGTCATTTATATCATAAGATCTTTAGTAGAAAGAGCCATAGAGGTGAGAACAGATCTATACCTATGTTTCATAGATTACACCAAGGCATTTGACAAAGTAAAGCACCAAGAAATAATCAAAATTTTAGAAAGCATAAACGTAGACAGCAAAGATCTAAGAATAATAAAGAACATGTACTGGCAACAAACAGCGGCCATAAGAACTGGAAACCAGCTGGGAATGTTTCAACAAATAAAACAGGGTGTTAGACAATGTGTGATGTCACCAGATTTGTTTAATATTTATAGTGAGATTATTTTAAGATCCATAAGGGGCATGCCTGGAATAATAATTGGAGGTCATAATATAAATAATCTAAGGTGTGCTGATGATACAGTCTTAATCGCTAAGAGTGAAAATGAGTTACAAGAAATGTTGGACATTATAGTGAAAGAAAGCAAAAATAAAGGACTCAGCCTTAATAGCAAAAAGACAGAGGGTAATGGTAACAACAAAGAAAAAGACATCACCTCAGTGCAAAATAAAGACAAGTGGAACAATATTAAAACAGGTAAATGAATTTAAATATTTGGGAACTTTGTTAACCTCAGACGGAAGATGTACAAAAGAGGTGAGATGTAGAATGGCTCAGGCAAAAGCAGCTTTCCAAAAAAATGAGGAAGATAATATGCAATCCATTTTTGACAATAGAAACAAGAAAAAGAGTTCTTGAATGTTACGTAGAGCCAGTCTTAACATATGGATGCGAATCATGGACAATAGGACAACAGACAAGAAAATCACTGGAGTCTGTAGAAATGTGGTTTTACAGAAGAATGTTGAGAGTACCATGGACAGCTAAGAAAGAGTAATGAAGATGTTCTGAGAGAGGTAAACGCAAAAAGAGAGCTAATTTCCAATATTAGGAATAAACAATCATTTTTTGGCCCTGTAATGAGAAGAGAACTGGAATATATTGTAACAACTGGAAAAAATGAGGGACGAAGAGATAAGAGGGAAGCAAAGAGAAAAAATAACAGACAGGTTAAGAGAATGGCTTGGCAGAAGGTCAACAACAGAAATGATAAATAGCTGCCGAGATCGAAAGTTGTGGAGAGACATGATCACCTACGCCAGCAGGTCCGGTACTTGATGATGATGATGTGGAGCATAACTACAGATTTAGGATAGATCCTTGTGAAGTTGCAATGATTAAAGTGTTTGTGGTTAAAGAAGGCCAGTTCAAAGACATTGCTGAAAGCAAAGAAAGGCAGTTGACAGAGAGGAATATTTTGTACTGGGCAAGTCTGGCATTCAAATAAGATTAGGATGAGAATGATAATTGAGACCAATGTTTAAGAATTAGAGAGGCCTAGATATTGGCATCCAACATTGGAGAGTAAAGAGCGTAGTTTGCTGGATAAGCACATGGCGATTTGTCCTGAAGATGAGCTGCTAGACAAGATCATTTTCATGATGGTTGGTATGAGTTAGAGGTTTCACTCTTGTGAAGTTAATTTCATTCAGATTTCCCAGGATACCATAGACAGTTTAACCTGAAAAGATATGGCAGTTTAACCCTAGATTACGATACCATAGTAAAAATTACCACATTAAAACACAAATTCTTCCAAATTTGGCATTTTGCCACGTTTATCCCCGGATGTTGTGCCTCTAGCCAGACTATCGCTTTAGTAACTGCTATGATCTCCTAACTAATCAGACTATTAGTAGGTACTTTGGTATCCGATAGACGTCGTTCCCCGGATTATCGGTTGCCAGGGAAAATTCCAAAATGGCCTCTCGCGCATGCTCCAAACTCCGAATTTTACATCATTTGTAAATCGTTTTCCGACGATGTTTCTGGACGCTATTATACGAAACTTAAGTTGTTTTCTAACAATGAGAGTTCTGTCCGCCGATTTAAAAAGTGGAAACTTATAGAAAACGAATAAATTTTGTCTTACAACGGATTTTTTCAGCTACATAAGACGATTTCATCATATTTTTACCAGAAATGAGGAAAGAATAAGTTAAATAATATGGATATTTAGATTCAGCGTCCATTTTTACATAAGTGTGTGAAATTTCAAAGTGATCCGTGTTATTATAATACGGCAATCGCGAAATTCAAGACAATGCTTGTTCCGTTGATAAAGCATGGCCGATCGGCGACTATTTCCACTTGTTGAACTTTAATTCATTGCAGAATAAAATCCTAATTTCTACGACTGAAATAAAAAAGATAACCTGATTCTATAACCACTTCTACATATTTGTGAGAAATTTTTAATTGATCTGTCGGCAGCTATTGAAATTATTGGCATTTGAATAACTACACCGTTATCGGAAATTTTTCCCATTGATAAACATGGGGGTGATCAGCTGGATCAGCGAGTCTATGCTCACTTCTTTCTTCTTCTTTTCTCTTTTCCACTGCTACCAAAAAGGTGTCGTGGTTTATATCATTTTTCGTTCTTGTGCTGCTCGAATTGTCTGAATTAGTGATTTTCCTTTGTTGTTACAAGTCTCTGTCACTGCATCTATCCATCTTCTTCTGGGTCTTCCTCTTTGTCTTTTTCCATGAATTCTCGAGAAGAACGCCCTTGATGGTGATTGGTGAGGATTCATTCTGAGCCGGTGGCCAAACCATTTAAGTTGTTGTTGTTCTATATATTCTTGGCATGGTTTTGTTCCTACTATTTTTCTTATGGTTTCATTTGGTATTTCTTCTTGTGTTGTTTGTTACTTTTCTCAAGCATCGCATCTCACATGTATTGATCTTTTTTAAATGTGATTTAGAAAGGGTCCATGTTTGACTTTCATAGCACACAGTTGGTATGAAGATGCTCACTGTTGAACTTTAATTCATTGTAGAATAAAATCCTGCTAATGCTGCCTGAAATAATAAAGATAACCTGATACTATTTCTACATATTTGTGAGAAATTTTCAATTGATCTGTCGGCCTCTATTGAAATTGTCTGCATTTGAACGACCACACCATTATATATTGTATTATGATTCATTATCAGAAATTTCCTCCATGTTTGGGCTATTAAACTACCATCATTATGAAAAACCAAATATAATGATTATTTTTAAAATGTACACCACATAGTATTGACATATAATGATAAAAATTTTTGGCTTTAAAAAAAAAAAATTGGCTTCTTTTTAAAATTTTGGCCTTTTTATAGCGTGGCCAACCTGGCGCTATGGTTTTTTCTTCTTTGCATCATTTAACACAGTAATAATTCACTTTAAAAATCGTAACTTTTTTTCTAATTGTCGTACAAACATGATTCAGGTATCATTGTTTTACTCACTTCGAGGGCTATTTAGTTATCCTGGTTTCAATTCTTAGAAATTATTTTGAAAAAAATGACCAAAGTACCTACTATTAGTCCTCATCATCAAGTACGGCCTGCTGGTGTAGGTGATCATGTCTCTACAACTTTCAATCTCGACAGTTATTTATTATTTCTGTTGTTGACCTTCTGCCAAGCAATTCTCTTAAGCTGTCTGGTATTTTTTCTCTTTGCTTTCCTTTATCTCTTCGTCCCTCAATTTTTCCAGTTGTTCTCTTCTCATTACGTGGCCAAAAACTGATGATTGTTTCTTCCTAGGCTATTGGTAGTTACCACAAAAGTACTGCTGTCTTCCTTTACTCTTTACTCTTTCCTTTGACATGGGCTATGAAGGCACATGAGCTCAGACTACCGAACAAGACCCATCAGTGTAGATGACTGCTGAACTGAACCCTCAGGTGATTTTCATCAAGGCCTGCTCCTGTGCCTCCACAATCGCAGAGTTTTGTTTCACACATTCTCTAAGTAGTGTCAACAAAATAGAATGTAGAGCATTGTTTTGGTACCCTCTTCCCTGGGTTCAATGTCCCCAAGTAGACAAATCACTGTCCTCAGCCTGGCCCTCCATGTTAGTCCTCTTTTGTGCCTGCTGCCCTTTCTCCTAATATCACATTCCCCTAATTGTATGTCCAGCACTAACTTGGAGGCAGGCACAATATATGGCTGGACGCTGAGAGATATTAAAAGTGAAGAGCTGAGCAAAAAGCTCCCACTATTGAATGCATCAAGATGCAACAGATTAAATGTTTAACCATTTGATAAGGCAATAAAAACATGAGCTTTCATTCAACTCCAACAAAGATGGATTGATGAAACACTAGGAAACACAACAGCAGGAGAGGCCAATAAGAGAGCAAAAGACTGCAAACTATATCTTCTCTCACCTCTGAAAGGCAAAGGAGGAAAGAAAGAAGAAAATACAATAATGCTTATTCTTTCCAGGTAACATGTGAAATGATCTTGTGGAAGCTTATAAATCTATATGTTTCCTTCTCTATACATTGGTTTTGTTTACTTCAGGCAATTAATTCTCCTGCCAATCACAATGAACCAGCCCCAGCTGATGAAAGTAAAGTTTTGGATGAAAATGTGCAGGTAAAAGTGTAGCTGACATTTCTATATGTGACCTTGTTAGCTTCCCTTGTGTGTGCAGTGATGTTTGCATGAAGACAAGACTATGACTACAGTACCCCAAAAAAAAAAAAAACGCAATAATAAATAACAATTTGCCTACATCAAAAACATAAGGGCAACACAAATTTACTGATATTGCAAATTTAATTACCAGAGACTTGATTAAAATTGTAAACCATCAGTCTGAAATTATTCTTCCATACTTTGAGTATATTGGCTTGAATAAATTGGTTATTGGTTATGGAAGGCCTCGGTATCACTGCAAACGAATTAAAATCCATAATTGCTCAACCGCCCGTGCCAGTGGAATCATCCGAATTACTAACACATCTCCCAAACAAAGAAAGGTAACTGTTGTCCCCATCGTAGCAGTCTCAGCACACGCCAAAAGACATAAGGCGAAACCGCGCAGAAAGTGACCACAGCCAACTGTTCCCTGTCATACGATATTATCATTCATCGTAAACAAGCGGGATATCGAAACAGGATCAAAACGGATGAGACACACAGCTCACGGTGTGCACAGAGCACTCAACTCAGTAGTTCCTGCAACAAGCCAGACTTGGAATATAAGGAAACTGCAAGAAGGAACACTTTTCAGACATAGCCTTCAATGGTTCCTGCCGCCTATCCACCATATACCATGGAAGTTCGCGTCCTCCCGAAAATGATGATCGTCGTAGCACTTGATGATGTTAGGCCATCGTTGATGACTCCAATTCCAAACATATAGACACACAGTGGTGGTAAGTTATCATTTCCAATCCAACAGAAGCCACATCCACAAAGAGAATATGATTTTGTGACCTTCACTGATTCACTCTTGGATGTGAATGTGTAGTTTACACAAGAGGAGAAGTTTTCAACTACAGTGATTCCATTTAAGGCAATTCTGGGATAGCAAGGCAAGTCTCCTTTATAGCAGCAGAACTTGATGTTCTCTGCTCCCTTCTTGTAGCTGCTGCCACACGATTCTGATGTCTCATTAACTTGGACATCATTCAAGAACAATGTCAGATTAACATTCCATAGATCTGGCTCTGCTGATGAAGTGCTTGGTGCAACAGTTGTATCAATCATACTGGAGGCTCCTGGTTTGTGGTCATTAATATCACAGACGGCACATGATGTTGTTATATTCAGTATTTCTTTCTGGGGTGTAAATATGTGGCACACATGGAGAGTGGTTTGTGGTCACAGTAATCCCATTAAAGGCAATTCTAGGGTAGCATGGCATAGCTGTTTCAGAACAGCACAATCCTGTGATGTTTTCTGTGTTCGCTATAAAGCTGCTGCTGCTACACAATCCTGACCAATTATAGGTGTGGACATTATTCACTTGCAATAACAAAACTGCTTTGTTTACATCATAAACCTCTGGAAGCGAATCATTTATGGGACTAATAGTACAATTTATTCTTCCATCGGGGATATCTTCCTTTAGTCCCCCCCCCCCCCCCCCCCCCCAAATCTTTGGTTAAAAAGCACACATGGCTTGAATAAATGTGGAAGGTGATGTTAGTAAAAGTCAGTTAACATAATCAACTTAACAGATTTAAATGAAGCATTTCTATCTCGAGGAACATACCTTAATTCTGAACTTGGGAATGAATTATCACAAAATAAAATGTTTTACTTTCTTCCACAGGGCAACAAAGTCTCTGATATAGGACATCTCGTTAGGAAAAAGGTGAGCTTGTTGTTTGGACTTATGTACATGCTTTAACTACTTACAGAAAGTTCATAAACTTCTCACATTCTCTTGGTGTCTAAAAGCTACAACACAAAATAACAGAGAATTAATTATTTGACCCAGTAGCACAGTTTCCTTGTAAACCATTTCTCTTTTGTTTAAAATTTTTAAAAAACCCAAACCAAAATGGACTTGGGTGTTGCTCTTGACTTTGCCGGTTTTCTTTGGTCTGAGGTAATTGTCTTTTGAAAACAATTCATCCAGAACAGGTTTGTGTGGTGAGATGTGGGTTCTGTGAAAGGTCTGGTGCTGACTAAGATTGTCTAGAATTTATACCCTATCTGCTGTCTTTGGCTTGAAAGGACGATAGATAGACCAACATTTTGTCACCCGTAATGACATTTTATTTATTAAACGAGGAGTCAGACAAGGCTGTGTTCTGTCGCCAGATTTGTTTTCACTTTACAGCTAACATATTATGAGATCAATAGGAGACAAAAAAGGAATTGAAGTCAATGGTCACAACATAAATAGTTTATGATATGCGGATGACACAGTCTTAATAGCAGAGACAGAATGAGCTACAAGAGATGATAGATATAATAGTAAAAAGCAACAAGAAAGGTCTCAGTCTGAATAGTAAGAAAACAGAAGTAATGGTTATATCGAAGAAACAATCATCACCATCATGCAGCATAAAAATAATTATTTGCCCACAGCAAGCTGTCAAATTCCACAAATTTGTGTTTTGAGGTAATTTATTGACAACAGTCTCGTAATCTAGGGTTAATGTGGATACTGTGGTTGATATTAAAGTGTATTTGCTACAAATGCCACCAGAAATGGAGGGGGTGGTGTGTTCTTGATACTGAATAACCAGGATGAGATCACCAAGTCAATAGCTACTGGGAAATTCTCAAACAACTTTAAAGCAGAAACTGAGGCCCTCAGAGATGCTGCAATACTTGCTACTCAACACAAAAATAATATGCACAATAAATTGGTGATTCTGACTGATGCACTGTCAGTACTATCAGCTCTAAAAAACCTCAAGAACAATGTACTAGATGACTTGAGAACAACCCTGGACCAACTATAATTTCCAGAGAGTAGTCATTCAGTGGATACCATCACACTGTAATATACACTGGAACGAACGCGCAGACAAATTAGCTAAAGAGGGAGGGAGATTACCACAAGAGAACCATCTGCTCAGTTATGAAGAAGCCAAATCCATCCTCAAAGGTCAGTACCATGAAAAATGGAAACGAGAACATCCAAAGTATAACGAGAGGGACAGATACCATCAACTATCAAGGAGGGATCAAGTCATCATACTTCGCCTATGCACTGGCCACAATAGAATGAGAAATCACATGTTCACCAAATTCAAAATAGGTACGATCAGCCTATGTCACTGTACACTGGACAATATGACTACAAAACATGTTCTACAGGATTGCCCCCACAGTACACAGACGTGAGAAGAGCAATGTGGTCCACACTCACCTCCCTGGAAGAGAAACTGTATGGGACAATCGAATCACTTAAACAGACAGCTAACTTCAGGAGAGAGTCCTGATCGCTGAGAGAAGGATATTAATGTGTTAAGTGTAACTGGGCCATTGCAGGTAGAACTGTGGTTCCTATTGTCAACACGTTTCCTTTCTCTCTCTTCCTCCCCAAATCTACCACGCTAAATATGTTTCATGTTGCAGAGAAAACCTGAAGACACTGAGTCAGATGTTGATGTCCTGGAGACCAAGAAAATTAGGCCTGATGGTGATTGCTGCAATAATGATTCCCCAGACCATGGATCTCCACAGCTGGAAACAAACACCGCTGTGGAAGACTGCAGTCTCAAACAAAAGGTCAGTTCAGACATCAACCATAGGGGCAGCAAATCTCAGGACAGAGTTGATACTATTCCATTTTGGTTGCTATATCTCAGCATGTTCTAGCAGATTTGCTGACAGGGAGTGCTTAGACATTTGGCACACAGGGAAAGAAGTTATCAAACATACTGGGCACACACACAGAAAGATCAGTTATCAAACATATTTGGCACATCAAGTAAGATCATTTAACAAACAAAGGGCACAGAGGAAAAGATCAGTTATCAAACATTTGACACACACACAGAAAGATCAGTTATCAAACATATTTGGCACACACAGAGAAAGATCAATTAACAAACATATGGCACACACAGAGAAAGATCAGTTATCAAACATATGGCACACACAGAGAAAGATCAATTAACAAACATATGGCACACACAGAGAAAGATCAATTAACAAACATATGGCACACAGAGAAAGATCAATTAACAACATATGGCACACACAGAGAAAGATCAATTAACAAACATATGGCACACACAGAGAAAGATCAATTAACAAACATATGGCACACACAGAGAAAGATCAATTAACAAACATATGGCACACACAGAGAAAGATCAATTACCAAACATATGGCACACACAGAAAGATCAATTAACAAACATATGGCACACACACAGAAAGGTCAATTAACAAACATTTGGCACACACAGAGAGATCAATTAACAAACATATGGCACACACAGAAAGATCAATTAACAAACATATGGCACACACACAGAAAGGTCAATTAACAAACATTTGGCACACACAGAGAAAAATCAATTAACAAACATTTGGCACACACAGAGAAAGATCAATTACCAAACATATGGCACACATAGAGAAAGATCAATTAACAAACATATGGCACACACAGAGAAAGATCAATTAACAAACATATGGCACATACAGAGAAAGATCAATTAATAAATATATGGCACACACAGAGAAAGATCAGTTATCAAACATATGGCACACACAGAGAAAGATCAATTAACAAACATATGGCACACACACAGAAAGATCAGTTATCAAACATTTGGCACACACAGAGAAAGATCAATTAACAAACATATGGCACACAGAGAGAAAGATCAATTAACAAACATATGGCACACACAGAGAAATATCAATTAACAAACATATGGCACACACAGAGAAAGATCAATTAACAAACATATGGCACACACAAAGAAAGATCAATTAACAAACATATGGCACACACAGAGAAAGATCAATTAACAAACATATGGCACACAGAGAAAGATCAGTTATCAAATATTTGGCACACACAGAGAAAGATCAATTAACAAACATTTGGCACACACAGAGAAAGATCAGTTATCAAATATTTGGCACACACAGAGAAAGATCAATTAACAAACATATGGCATACACAGAGAAAGATCAATTAACAAACATGTGGCACGCATAGAAAGATCAATTAACAAACATATGGCACACAGAGAGAAAGATAAATTAAAATCATTTGGCACACACAGAGAAAGATCAGTTATCAAACATTTGGCACACACAGAGAAAGATCAGTTATCAAACATTTGGCACACACAGAGAAAGGTCAGTTATCAAACATTTGGCACACACAGAGAAAGGTCAGTTATCAAACATTTGGCACACACAGAGAAAGATCAGTTATCAAACATTTGGCACACACAGAGAAAGGTCAGTTATCAAACATTTGGCACACACAGTGAAAGATCAGTTATAAAATATAATGGGCACACACAGTGAAAGATCAGTTATAAAATATAATGGGCACACACACACACACACAGAAAGATCAGTTATCAAATAGGGCACACACAGAGACAAAGATCAGTTATCAAATATATTGGGCACACACAGTAGTTATCAGAGGGTGCACATTTTGGTGCGTCCAAGATGACGGTGTATTTTCACTAGACCGTTGTCAACGAAGCGTAATTTTATTTCTGTGAGCTTCTAAAGGACGGAAATCAATCGCCTATGGTACCTCCATGTGCCATAGAGCTAATTGACTGGAGTTGGCTAGTCTATAATGTGGAAACTGGTTCTGGACTGAGTGCACGCACGTGAGCCTAGACCATCCACAGCATTGACGTTCAGCGACCATATCAATCATGATGACAGTAAGTATTCAGATGAAGCCCAAAAGACTACAACGAAGGAGGAAAACTAGAAAAGGTAAAAGAGGTGGTATGAAATTGTCGAAGTGTGAGAGGCTAGCCCTAAAGTGTATGTGCGTTACATATTGGAATTGTGCATCTATAAATCAACAACTCCCATTCTTGATAAGTTACTGTGCGGCGCCGATATAATGATTTTGCAAGAAACACTTCTTGGTGATAGGACAGTTAGTGCCCCTGGATTTCATTGTTTCTACAACAGAAGACACCTTAGACAGGCCATCCTCGTGCGAAACAACAATGGTAGCAGCTGAGGTTGATATGCCTGAGTGGGACAATGCAGAATTGCAGGTACATGCAATTAAAATGCAGACCCCAGTTCCTTTCGTGGTTGTAAATGTGTACGCCTGTAATGGGAAGGTGGACGCAACAATGGCAGAATCTCTTAGCATTCATGGAGGAGAATGTAATTTTCTGTGGAGACTTTAATGCTAGAGGAAACCAGTGGGGTAACGTCATAATCAACAAGCAGGGAGAAGACCTAGAGAACGCACTGGTGTCGGCCGATTTAGTGTGCTTGAATGATGGAAGGGCAACCAGAATGGCCACTCGAACAGGGGACTGTGATAATGTCATAGACCTGGCACTGGTGTCTTCTGCCTTCGCACCAGTTTGCAGGTGGAGTGTGTTGGGATTCCACGGAAATTATCACATTCCATGTGTCCTCCTAACTGAGAAAGGCAGAAATAGAAGCCAGAAAAGGAAGCTTCACATATTCCACTATGAGAACACAGACCAGGACGTCATTAGCAAAACCAGACATAGGAAACAGGGCGCCCCTCGCAGGAGGCAAGAGAGATGGATGCAGCCACCCTGGTGAAACGCAGAAATCGAGGAAGCGTGACAGGAGGAATGGAAGAACACAACCTGAGCTCTTGAAGCATCTGAAAGAAGAGATTGACCAAAAACTGATGCACTTTAAACTATGTGCTATGCAGGTTAAGGATGCCAAGTTGAATGATTTCTGTTTATATAAAAAAAAAAAAAAAGAGTGCTCAGAAAAAAATTGCTAGCCACATTCTGGCACCTTCATGAGAGCATGAATGGCACAGCACGGCACAGAGGCATACCAGACTTCAGAGCACAGGCCAAATATGGCACAGATCTGATGAGAGCAAAGGAAAGGCCCTGCTTGCCTGCTACATTGAGCAGACTGACCAAGGAAATGAGGCTGTAAGAATGTGGATACGGAGGTCCCTTTCAGAATTGTGTGAGGATGTAGTGCTGGGGGAAAATCTCACAATCACAACTGATACCATTCGCACAACACATAAAAGGTCACACAACACTGCTCCTGGTCCAGATGGTGTTTTGTACTGCAACATAGGCGATTTAGCTCACGACGACTTGCAAAAACTGGCCAAAGAGAGAGAATAATGCCAGTATTCGGAGTAGCCAGATTAAGCAATGGTGGCTTCACAGCTACTTACTACCGAAGCCAAACAAAGACCATTCTTAGATCAGTGCCTACAGAATCATCACGATGCAGAACATTCTGGGCAACAAGCTACTGGAGAAAATAGTTGCCCGTGTCCAACCTGTCACCTGGAACAGAAACGCGCGTTCCCAACCAAAGTCGGAGGTTATAGATATAACAAAGAGACATGGCTCAATGTGACTGTCTTTGCCATTGACGTCTTCGAAAGCTTCCACTGAAGAGAGGAGACATGTTCGGCTGCTATAGGTCTGGAGGATGCATACAACAGAGTACCATTTGAATTCCTCATTAGATGGATCGCTGCAGCACTGTTTCAAAGGAAGGTGATACTCAAATGTGGAAGTTGGTCATCCGAGCCAATATCCATTTATCCAGGGCTACCACATGGCTCACTATTTTCACCAGTTCTATTTAACGTGTACACAATAGCTATCACGAAACAACAGCTGGATTGAATGGGAAGAACTGACTTTTGCTGATGATATTCTGTACGCATGCAATGGGTAGAGTCGTTGCAGAAATCCAAAATACGTAAGGTCACCTATGTCTATGTCCCTGGACATGCGGGAGTACGGGGAAATGAAAGAGCGGACAGGTTGGCTAGCTGCGCTGTCGTTGAGGACGGGCAACCAATGGATCGGGCAGACATCATCAATGCCCTCCGAGATGTGGGAAGAGCACATGACTTCGACAAACACAGATCCACGTCACTTCTTCGGATGATGGAAATGGGAGTTAAGTTGGGCACAGCCAGAAATGAGACACTTAGTGGCCGTGTAAGAAGACTTATCAACCAACATAGAACTGGAGTCGTCAGTCGCTGGACATTGAGGGAATTGCTGAGGAGGGGATCTGAGCACCTATGGACTTGTTCGGAGTGCAATGATGATGACCCGCAAATAACCCAATTCTGGTATATTGACAGGGAAAAGACGAGAAATTGTCTACAGAATGCAAGACAAACTCGATCGCATCTCTTCGTGCTGTGGAGTATCTGGTGTATTGGTTAATCCTAATAAAGCATCAGTTGCATGGTTCTCACTTAACAATCATATTGCTAACATGGAAACACCTGTGTAACAAATGGGAGCTGATGATGTGACCAGGACAGGGTGATGACGTACCTCGGAATTAAGTTTGATCGCGGCCTGTGTTTTCGGGACCACGTCGGCCATGTGATAACAAAATCCTGCAAAGGATTAGCCGCCTTGAAGGTCATGGCAGCTGCCAACATCAAGCAGAGGCTACTTATCCTTCTGTTCCAGGGACTAGTCCTCGCACCAATCGAGTATGCCCTGGCACCATATCCTCACAGGAGGATTCAGAATCTCCAGGGGTGCCTTGCAGCTATGTTGAGTTACTAAAATGGTCGTTGTATCATTAGCGGCAGGCTATCTGCTTAGGCAGTCACAATGGAAGAGAACTGTGATGGACATATACTGACAGGTACAGGGAAGATATGAAAATAGTTTTTCTTCAAGGAATCGCACAAACATGGTTATTGACAAAGAGTTTGTTGTAGAAGAGATGGGTGTCATTTGTTACTTGAAAGTCAGCCAGACTGATCTCATGGGTGCAGCTTTTAATTGCTGAGATTATTGACAGCTGCACTGTGTCAACATAAGCATATTGGCTTAAACACCTACATAGGTGTCCTATCTAGGGTTTATGCATTTCTCTGTTTTCTTGCAGGGGGATAACTCTGTTGTGGAGCCTGATGCTTCCTTAAACTAAAGCCCATCTGGACCATTGTTGTTCTGTTACTTGCTGTAATGTCGGCGTTCCTGGTACACAAAAGACAAGTGATCATGGCTTGAAGAGACGGCGTGCAGCAGCACAAACTAGCCTACATTGCATTCTCTCTCACAAGCTTTCACATTATTCACATTGGTGGTTCCATTGTTAAGCCTTCATTTGTCACAACAAATGTTTGCAATGTCAAACAGTTTCTCTTCTATGACAGTATTAAATGTTTCTGAATCAGCCATGGCAGTGTTTGTCTTATGTTGAGTGACTTCTTCAGATAGCCTTGTGTGTTGTGCTCAACCACTTCTTGTAGCTACTGCATATGTTTGGATGAATGAGAGTGTTAGCAGCATTGAGAGTTTACTGTACTCTTACATTAACAGCTGGTAGCAATAGTTTACTGTCATCATCAAGTACCATGCCTGCTGGCATAGGTGATCATGTCTCTCCACAACTTTCGATCTCGGCAGCTATTTATCGTTTCTGTTGTTGACCTACTGCCAAGCCATTCTCTTACGCTGTCTATCTTTTCTCTTTGCTTCTCTCTATCTCTTCATCCCTCAATTTTTCCAGTTGTTACAATATATTCCACCTGTTCTCTTCTTATTACATGGCCAAAAAATGATGATTGTTTCTTCCTGATATTGGAAATTAGCTCTCTTTTTGCTTTGGCCTCTTTCAGAACATTTTCATTACTCTTCTTAGCTGTCTGAGCCGCGATATCTCAGTGGTTAGTGAACTGGACTACAAAAGACAAGAGGTAGGGTTCGATCCCAACCGACGGCTTCCGGTTCACCCAGCCTTTAATGTGGGTACCAGATTTTTTTTTCTGGGAAAATAAATCGGCACAGACGTAATACCGACCACATTACCCCAAAAATCATGTGCCGAAGGTCTGTAAAATTTATGATCACTAACACCATATTCCCTATATGCCACTTGATGTGACGGGGGGTACTAAGTTTATTAACCTGATAAAAACAATGTATGAAGGAACGAAATGTAGTGTGGTGCATGGACAGCTTACAGAAGCATTTGAAATAATAACAGGAGTAAGGCAGGGATAACTTCTGTCTCCATTTCTTTTTCTACTGGCCATAGATTGGATAATGAAAATAACTCAAAACAACAGAAATGGAATCCAGTGGTCACTGACCAAACAACTTGATGATTTAGACTTTGCTGATGACATAGCTCTCCTATCACACAGCCATTAACAGATGCAGGATAAAATGAGCATACTTGATGAGAGATCACAACAGCTAGGACTGAAGATTAATAGAGATAAGACCAACAATTTGATAAGTTAATACAGTTGGCAATAACCAGATAAAATTAGGAGAAATACCTCTACTAGACGTACAATCTTACATATATCTGGGCAATAATATAGATAAAGAGGGAGGAACAGAAAATTATACCAAAATAAGGATATCAAAAGCAAGAGGAGCTTTCATTGCACTGGGAAACATATGGAAATCCAAAGAAATTAGGTTAAATACAAAATAAAAATTTTCAACTCAAATGTTAAGTCAGTCCTATTATATGGCTGTGAAACATGAACAACAAAATTGACAATCATGAAGATACAGACTTTCATTAATGGATGCTTACGCAGAATAAAAGGATGGGAATGGCAGGACAAAATCACTAACATAGAATTATGGAAATGTACCAGTCAAATACCAGTTGATAAAGAGATACAGCGAAGACGATGGCGCTGGATAGGACACACACTATGGAAGCCAACTGAGAGTATTACACAACAGGCCCCTTTTTTGGAATCATCAGGGGGAAAAGACAAAGAGGAAGGACCAAAGAATTATTGGAGAAGACAGATAGAAGCAGAGATGATGGGGAAGACATGGAATGATCTTAAAAGAATGGCAAAAAAACAGAACGACTTGGGAAGTGTTTGTTGAAGACCTATGCTCCACAGGGAGCTGAAAGGTAGAAGATAGTTCTTCTTCTTTCCTTCCTCATTTGCCTTTCAGCGTCGAGGGGAGATATAATTTGCGGTCTTTTGCTCTTCTGTTCGCCTCTGCTGTGGTTATGTTTCCTAGTGCTTCTAATATTCCATCGACCCATCTTTTTCGTGGTCGACCCTTGGGTCTGGTGTTCTCACAACATTTGCTGAAGGCTCGTATTGTGTTTTGTTCTTTCTGCCTTGTCACGTGGCCAAACCATTTTATCTGTTGTTTCCGTATATATTCTATGGCTGGGGCTATTCCTAGCTTTTTTCTCAGTTCTCCATTTCTGATCTTATCTCTCAGACTGTTTCCTGTCATTCGTCTAACACATTTCATCTCTGTAGAGGTTTTTTTCTTATTTGTTCTTGCATCTAGGGTCCAGGTCTGGCATTGGTAGCACAACGTTGGGATGGAGATTGTATTGTATAGTGCTCGTTTTGCCTCCAGAGTTATTTCCTTGTTGGACAATAGTGGTGATAACTGTCCAATGATTTGACAAGCTTTGTTGCATCTTGATTCTATCTCTGCTGTTTGAGAGTTATCGTTTGTCATTAGACTTCCTAGGTATTTTAATTCCTCTACTTGTTTTAGTTGTCTGCCTTCTATAGCTATGTTGATGTTCTGTTTATTATTGGCGACGTTCATGACTTGTTTTGTTGATGTTGATTTTCATGTTGTATTTTGTGCCTGAGATGTTGAGTTTGTTTAAGTGTTCTTGTAGGTCTTCTATTGTTTCATGTATTAGTGCCTGATCGTCTGCAAATAGAAGCTCGTTGATCTTCTGTCTCTGATGGAGAAGATAGTTGATATCACATATTGTGTTGAACTTATTTCATATGTAGCATAGTTGATATCACACATTGTGTACTGGACTTAAGTCATTTGTAGCATAGTTGTTATCACATATTGTGTCTTGGACTTATTTCATATGTAGCATAGTTAATATCACTAATATCTTCAGTAATAAAAAAAAGACGATGGTCATATGTTGGACATGTGATGAGAAGAGATAATAACCGAATAGCAAAGCAAGCCCTCATATGGGAAACAACAGGTAAGAGAAAAAGAGGAAGACCCAGAGAGACACTGAGAACATTGATGAGAGAGGCAAGAGCAGCAGGATTCGGCTCCCTCAATGAGATAGAGCCGCTTGCACAGAACAGAGACAAATGGCGAGATTTGATAAAATATCTTTAAAAGAATTGAAAACTGCTAGAACAAAAATTCAGATAAGAGGAGTATCATCTTGGTCTACACCCTATGGGCCAGCTATGGCTCGAAAGGTCGATAGATAGTTGATTCACATATTGACTTAGACTTATTTCATATGTAGCATAGTTGATATCACATATTGTGTTGGACTTATTTCATATGTAGCATAGTTGATATCACATATTGTGTTGGACTTATTTCATATGTAGCATAGTTGATATCACATATTGTGTTGGACTTATTTCATATGTAGCATAGTTGATATCACATATTGTGTTGGACTTATTTCATATGTAGCGTAGTTGGTATCACATATTGTGTACTGGACTTATTTCATATGTAGCATAGTTGATATCACATATTGTGTACTGGACTTATTTCATATGTAGCATAGTTGATCATATATGTATTAATAATATTAATAAGTTTTTACAGGATGTAAAAGTATATAGAGGGGCAGATATAGCTTCAGATCATGATCTTCTGATAGCTAAACTTAAACTAAAAAGATATACAACGAATAAGGTGTAGAAAGTATTTCAATGTAGGGTTTCTTAAAAACAAGGAATTAAAGATAAATTTGCAGTCACAATATCAAACAAATACCAAGTCCTGCAACAACTAGAAAATACAATAAATATAGAAGAGCATAGGGAACAGGTAAAAGATATATGGAAAGAGACATGTGAAGAAACACTGGGGAAAAGAGAACGCCAGAATAAGGCATGGATGACAGCAGAGACCCTGGATAAAATTAAAGAAAGAACAAGAAAGCAGACATAAATAAAAGCAAAACAAGAAGTAATAAAGCCAAGACACGGAAGCTTACACAGAGGTGAACAAAGAAATGAGAAGATGCATTAAAAGGGATAAGAGGAAATATATAGATGAACCAGTTAAAGAGGCAGAAGAAGCAGCAAATAAAGGGAATATGAAAGAACTGTACTACAGCACAAAGAAATTAGGTGGAAAATACAAACAGATCAATGCCTTTATCAAAGATAAGAAGGAAATCTGCTTAGTAATATAAGGGAACAAATGGAGAGATGGAAAGAGCACTTTGAAGAACTTTTGAATAGACCCGGCTCAAATAATCCTCTAGATATACTACCAGCAGAAGAAGAGTTACACGTTAACTGCGGAAAACCAAGCAAAGAAGAAATAATGAAAGCCATCAAACTATTAAAAGATGGTAAAGCCACAGGACCAGATGAAATTTCTTTGGACGCCTTCAAAGCAGATATTAACACCTCTACCAAGATGTTACATAATCTATTGGATAAAATTTGGGAGAGGGAAGAAATACCTAAAGACTGGAAAGAAGGTTATATGATCAAACTACCAAAGAAAGGAAGTTTACAGGAGTGCACAAATTATAGGGGACTGCCAGGAAAAATATTAAGCAGAATCATTCTGGAGAGACTAAAAGAGGCTATAGAGAAACATTTGAGAGATGAACAAGCAGGTTTTAGGAAGAACAGATTATGTGCTGATCAAATAACTACTCTACGTATAAGTTGAACAAAGTTTATAGCTACAGTTCCCACTTTATATTTGATTCATAAATCTCAGGTAGACAAAGGTAGTGGTCTAACCAGCAAACAACAAGAGTAAATGGCTTTTATTGTTAGGAATTGTCTGTCTCATCCCCAATTGTGTTGACATGAAGGAAATGTCTGGTTACACAAATAGATGTCCTGCCACTTGAGTGAGGTGATCACATGTGTGACTTGACCTGCTGAGCATGGTGGCTTGGGCAGCCCAGGAGGCCAAGAGCCAGCCTCGTTGTCTCAACAGCACAGCCCCAGTGTAAGGTGATTCCAGAACCTCCATGACCATAATTGTGCACAACCTGTTAATGACAAGCAACATAAACCTTACTACAATCACAACCTGTTAATGACAAGCAACATAAACCTTACTACAATCACAACCTGTTAATGACAAGCAACATAAACCTTACTACAATCACAACCTGTTAATGACAAGCAACATAAACCACTTACTACAATCACAACCTGTTAATGACAAGCAACATAAACCTTACTGCAATCACAACCTGTTAATGACAAGCAACATAAACCTTACTACAATCACAACCTGTTAATGACAAGCAACATAAACCTTACTACAATCACAACCTGTTAATGACAAGCAACATAAACCTTACTACAATCACAACCTGTTAATGACAAGCAACATAAACCTTACTGCAATCACAACCTGTTAATGACAAGCAACATAAACCTTACTGCAATCACAACCTGTTAATGACAAGCAACATAAACCTTACTGCAATCACAACCTGCTAATGACAAGCAACATAAACCTTACTACAATCACAACCTGTTAATGACAAGCAACATAAACCTTACTACAATCACAACCTGTTAATGACAAGCAACAAACCTTACTACAATCACAACCTGTTAATGACAAGCAACATAAACCTTACTACAATCACAACCTGTTAATGACAAGCAACATAAACCTTACTACAATCACAACCTGTTAATGACAAGCAACATAAACCTTACTGCAATCACAACCTGTTAATGACAAGCAACATAAACCTTACTGCAATCACAACCTGTTAATGACAAGCAACATAAACTTTACTGCAATCACAACCTGTTAATGACAAGCAACATAAACCTTACTGCAATCACAACCTGTTAATGACAAGCAACATAAACCTTACTGCAATCACAACCTGTTAATGACAAGCAACATAAACCTTACTGCAATCACAACCTGTTAATGACAAGCAACATAAACCTTACTGCAATCACAACCTGTTAATGACAAGCAACATAAACCTTACTGCAATCACAACATGTTAATGACAAGCAACATAAACCTTACTGCAATCACAACCTGTTAATGACAAGCAACATAAACCTTACTGCAATCACAACCTGTTATTGACAAGCAACATAAACCTTACTGCAATCACAACCTGTTAATGACAAGCAACATAAACCTTACTGCAATCACAACCTGTTAATGACAAGCAACATAAACCTTACTGCAATCACAACCTGTTAATGACAAGCAACATAAACCTTACTGCAATCACAACCTGTTAATGACAAGCAACATAAACCTTACTGCAATCACAACCTGTTAATGACAAGCAACATAAACCTTACTGCAATCACAACCTGTTAATGACAAGCAACATAAACCTTACTGCAATCACAACCTGTTAATGACAAGCAACATAAACCTTACTGCAATCACAACCTGTTAATGACAAGCAACATAAACCTTACTGCAATCACAACCTGTTAATGACAAGCAACATAAACCTTACTGCAATCACAACCTGTTAATGACAAGCAACATAAACCTTACTGCAATCACAACCTGTTAATGACAAGCAACATAAACCTTACTGCAAACACAACCTGTTAATGACAAGCAACATAAACCTTACTGCAATCACAACCTGTTAATGACAAGCAACATAAACCTTACTGCAATCACAACCTGTTAATGACAAGCAACATAAACCTTACTGCAATCACAACCTGTTAATGACAAGCAACATAAACCTTACTGCAATCACAACCTGTTTTCGCTTCCAGAGGTTTATGATGTAAACAAAGCAGTTTTGTTATTGCAAGTGAATAATGTCCACACCTATAATTGGTCAGGATTGTGTAGCAGCAGCAGTTTTATAGCGAACACAGAAAACATCATAGGATTGTGCTGTTCTGAAACAGCTATGCCATGCTACCCTAGAATTGCCTTTAATGGGATTACTGTGACCACAAACCACTCTCCATGTGTGCCACATATTTACACCTCAGAAAGAAATACTGAATATAACAACATCATGTGCCGTCTGTGATATTAATGACCACAAACCAGGAGCCTCCAGTATGATTGATACAACTGTTGCACCAAGCACTTCATCAGCAGAGCAAGATCTATGGAATGTTAATCTGACATTGTTCTTGAATGATGTCCAAGTTAATGAGACATCAGAATCGTGTGACGGCAGCTACAAGAAGGGAGCGGAGAACATCAAGTTATGCTGCTATAAAGGAGACTTGCCTTGCTATCCCAGAATTGCCTTAAATGGAATCACTGTAGTTGAAAACTTCTCCTCTTGTGTAAACTACAAACATTCACAATTAAGAGTGAATCAGTGAAGGTCACAAAATCATATTCTCTCTGTGGTTTTACTAACTACAGGTCATATGGCTTCTGTTGGATTGGAAATGATAACTTACCACCACTGTGTGTCTATATGTTTGGAATTGGAGTCATCAATGACGGCCTAACATCATCAAGTGCTACGACGATCATCATTTTCGGGAGGACGCGAACTTCCATGGTATATGGTGGATAGGCGGCAGGAACCATTGAAGGCTATGTCTGAAAAGTGTTCCTTCTTGCAGTTTCCTTATATTCCAAGTCTGGCTTGTTGCAGGAACTACTGAGTTGAGTGCTCTGTGCACACCGTGAGCTGTGTGTCTCATCCGTTTTGATCCTGTTTCGATATCCCGCTTGTTTACGATGAATGATAATATCGTATGACAGGGAACAGTTGGCTGTGGTCACTTTCTGCGCGGTTTCGCCTTATGTCTTTTGGCGTGTGCTGAGACTGCTACGATGGGGACTACAGTTACCTTTCTTTGTTTGGGAGATGTGTTAGTAATTCGGATGATTCCACTGGCACGGGCGGTTGAGCAATTATGGATTTTAATTCGTTTGCAGTGATACCGAGGCCTTCCATAACCAATAACATAAACCTTACTACAATCACAACCTGTTAATGACAAGCAACATAAACCTTACTACAATCACAACCTGTTAATGACAAGCAACATAAACCTTACTACAATCACAACCTGTTAATGACAAGCAACATAAACCTTACTACAATCACAACCTGTTAATGACAAGCAACATAAACCTTACTACAATCACAACCTGTTAATGACAAGCAACATAAACCTTACTACAATCACAACCTGTTAATGACAAGCAACATAAACCTTACTACAATCACAACCTGTTAATGACAAGCAACATAAACCTTACTACAATCACAACCTGTTAATGACAAGCAACATAAACCTTACTACAATCACAACCTGTTAATGACAAGCAACATAAACCAACCAACACATTGTTTCTATATCCCACACTTCAGTTCGTTGAGTGACGTAGCTCCTACCTTCAACTTCTGTCCATCAAAATCCAGCAGTTCTGACTCGAGTCTGAGGGTAGTTCTAGCAGGACGCAACCCAGCCCAGGCTCTTATTGGTGTAGCTTTCTGCAGCAATCAATTAACATACGGATCTTATTGGACAAGAGACAATTAACATGGGGATCTTATTGGACAAGAGACAATTAACATGGGGATCTTATTGGACCAGAGACAATTAACATGGGGGTCTTATTGGACCAGAGACAATTAACATGGGGATCTTATTGGACCAGAGACAATTAACATGAGGATCTTATTGGACCAGAGACAATTAACATGGGGATCTTACTGGACAAAGAGGCAATTAACATGGGGATCTTATTGGACCAGAGACAATTAACATGGGTCTTATTGGACCAGAGACAATTAACATGGGGGTCTTATTGGACAAGAGACAATTAACATGGGATCTTACTGGACAAGAGGCAATTAACATGGGGATCTTATTGGACCAGAGACAATTAACATGGGGTCTTATTGGACAAGAGGCAATTAACATGGGGATCTTACTGGACCAGAGACAATTAACATGGGGATCTTACTGGACCAGAGACAATTAACATGGGTCTTATTGGACCAGAGACAATTAACACACGGGTCTTATTGGACCAGAGACAATTAACACACTGGTCTTATTGGACCAGAGACAATTAACACACTGGTCTTATTGGACCAGAGACAATTGATATGTTGGTCTTATTGGACCAGAGACAACACGTGGGTCTTATTGGACAGGAGACAGTTAACACATAGGTCTTATTAAACTGGAGACAATTAACACATAGGTCTTATTAAACTGGAGACAATTAACACATAGGTCTTATTAAACTGGAGACAATTAACACATAGGTCTTATTAAACTGGAGACAATTAACACATAGGTCTTATTAAACTGGAGACAATTAACATTTGGGGAGGAGGGATGTCTTCTTATAATTTGGACCAGAAACAAATAATAGGCAGTAATGACCTGACATTTGTATGAATGTTGGTCAGACAGTAATGACCTGACATTTGTGTGAGTGTTGGTCACAGACAGTAATGGTCTGACAGTTGTGTGAATGTTGGAGGTCACAGACAGTAATGGCCAGACAGTTGTGTGAATGTTGGAGGTGACAGACAGTAATGGCCTGACAGTTGTGTGAATGTTGGAGGTCACACAGAAATGGGCAGACAGTTGTGTGAATGTTGGAGGTCACAGACAGTAATGGCCTGACAGTTGTGTGAATGTTGGAGGTCACAGACAGTAATGGCCTGACAGTTGTGTGAATGTTGGAGGTCACAGACAGTAATGGGCAGACAGTTGTGTGAATGTTGGAGGTCACAGACAGTAATGGCCTGACAGTTGTGTGAATGTTGGAGGTCACAGACAGTAATGGGCAGACAGTTGTGTGAATGTTGGAGGTCACAGACAGTAATGGCCTGACAGTTGTGTGAATGTTGGAGGTCACAGACAGTAATGGGCAGACAGTTGTGTGAATGTTGGAGGTCACAGACAGTAATGGCCTGACAGTTGAGTGAATGTTGGAGGTCATCTTACAGATATCTGAGGCAGGAGGTCGTGTGCTCTCTTCCAGATACTGACGGAGTTCTCCTCGTCTATCTCAGTTCTCCAGTCTCCAACTTGCGCGGTACCTCCGACCACAATGTTGTTGACCCTGTGTGGAAAGTCAAGTAACATTCTTAATATGAAACAACAGTTTGTGACTGACAGTCGCAGAGGACGTTCAGACAGCAGGTCATGAGACAGACACAGATCGGCTGACACTACATCAGTCAGGACACATTTGGTCACAACATGGACGCGCTTTGTGTTCGTTCAGCCTACTCGAATTGGAATGATCCAGCTTGTGGACAGGCATCTATATATGTTGCAGTGATGTCGGTGTCGATCTATATCTGAGACACAAGTAGATTGTCTGGGGATGTCACCGTCTGGAATGTTTCAACTTGTGGACAGGCATCTATATATGTTGCAGTGATGTCGATCTATATCTGAGACACAAGTAGATTGTCTGGGGATGTCACCGTCTGGAATGTTTCAACTTGTGGACAGGCATCTATATATGTTGCAGTGATGTCGATCTATATCTGAGACACAAGTAGATTGTCTGGGGATGTCACCGTCTGGAATGTTTCAACTTGTGGACAGGCATCTATATATGTTGCAGTGATGTCGGTGTCGATCTATATCTGAGACACAAGTAGATTGTCTGGGGATGTCACCGTCTGGGATGTTTCAACTTGTCAACTCAACCATTTCTGTCTTGCTGATAATGCCCCAACACGTAATTGGCCATTCCTAACAACGAAAGGTCTTGTAGTGATTGCGTCTGTTGTGCTAACATTTCCTACAAGCTCCGAAATACGAAGCACGTGGATAAAATATATGCCAGGTAAACACTGGTCTCCTACAGCGGTAAGTGTAACATTGGCTGATGGAGAGCTTCATGTCTGACACTATGAGATAGAATATTTGTGTTAGCGTCACAATCTTGGCAGGTTTGAGTGTTACTGTCTTTGTTGGTACTGACAAAACTGATCAGAAACATCTGAAGTGGATTGTAGAAACAGCAAAGTTGAAGGCTGGACAATTGACTTGACAAGGAACCTAACCCTTCTACCACAATCCACACAACAAAAGTGTATATGAAGGGGTCACGGCAAAGAAATGCATCAAAATGCCAAGCTGATTCTAAAGGACGCATGCAAAAAAAATAGTATGATTAAAACTGTATGTAATTAATGGACGAGACAATTGAACGATGTTACCGCCCAATAGACCTTCACCAGGGACAAACAACGCACACACAGATATGTAAGTAAATAAAATGAGTCATACTTAGCTAACTAATAATGAAGTTTCTACAATAAAATTTCAAACTAGAATGAGAAATAATAATGTCTGCCCTGCCAACAGGGCTGTGGCCAGAAGGAAAATGAACTAGGGCTAAGTCTACGCAGGATACCCGGTGTAGTTGACCAGCTAATGGGAAGGCCAAAACACAGGTGGAAGAGTTCTAATATATGGGGGGGGGGGTATTGTATAGGTTAACTCAACTATAACGCTGCTGGCAATGTCTATACGTATATACAGCCGTTCGAGAACATACAGACATATATATATATACATACACAAACACTTATATATCTCCATATATATATACACACAGCTACACCCATACATGTGCGTACACATGCATGTAGAAAAAAGTGTGCAAACATAGCCAGTAGTGTCTACACCTAGGTCCGTGTACATACACAAAGCATAAAGAATAGAACAGAGAATACAGGGTAACCGAAAGGATCAAAGAGTGAGATGTCGCAGAGTGGGGTCCACTAAGGACATGTGAAAGGTAAGGTAACGTGTAGTGCAGGTGGAAAGGGTTTGTGCCTTGCACAAAGGTAAGCGCCCATACACAAGAGATATAGGAGACCACCGTAGTGTGATCTAGTAGAGGAGAGCTGTGAATAACATATCATTTGCATATACTAATGTGCTCATGCATGAGCAAAAGAGTAGAATATAGAAAGCATCTACAGTGAAACTATGTGTATGAGTGTGATACATTTATGCCTCGTGGGGTCAGAGAACCCAATTGGGTTATAAGGCGATTCTCCAAGACAAACCGGCTGCATTCGCTGGAGTGGCAAAGGGCAATGCCAGTGATAGGGATGTCTTTTTTACTCTTGTGTACACGATCTAGTAGAGAAAGAATGCAATAACTGACTGTGCTGTTGATGTACTACGATACAAGAGATGATGTGAAGGATAAGAAACTAGTATTTGCCGCAGAGCAGCTACAATTGCTCAGTAATGTGGATACCAGATTACAATACACTTCCTGCACACTCTCCATTCACATCTTACCTAAAATCACCATCCTGTTGCTGGTTTATCAGCAAAAGCCAACAGTTGTGACCGCCTCACGCCAGTAAGTTGAGCATCAGCATATTCTTCATGTTTTGATAATTGTTGCAAATATAGATCTATAGAGTTCTAACTAAACAAGTGCCTGAAATAAATTCTCAACAACTAATGAGCAGCAACAACTAACCAGCAATAATAACTAACACAACAACTAACCAGCAATAATAACTAACACAACAACCAACCAGCAATAAGAACTAACCCAACAACTAACAAGCAGCAAGAACTAACCCAACAACTAACCAGCAATAATAACTAACACAACAACTAACCAGCAATAATAACTAACACAACAACTAACCAGCAATAAAACTAACACAACTAATGAGCAGCAAGAACTAAACCAACAACTAACCAGCAATAAGAACTAACCCAACAACTAACCAGCAATAAGAAACTAACACAACAACTAACCAGCAATAAGAACTAACACAACAACTAACCAGCAATAAGAACTAACACAACAACTAACCAGCAATAAGAACTAACACAACAACTAACCAGCAATAAGAACTAACCCAACAACTAACCAGCAATAAGAACTAACCCAACAACTAACCAGCAATAAGAACTAACCCAACAACTAACCAGCAATAAGAACTAACCCAACAACTAACGAGCAATAAGAACTAACCCAACAACTAACCAGCAATAAGAACTAACCCAACAACTAACCAGCAATAAGAACTAACCCAACAACTAACGAGCAACAATAACTAACCCAACAACTAACCAGCAATAAGAACTAACCCAACAACTAACCAGCAATAAGAACTAACACAACTAATGAGCAGCAAGAACTAACCCAACAACTAACCAGCAACAATAACTAACCCAACAACTAACCAGCAATAAGAACTAACCCAACAACTAACCAGCAATAATAACTAACCCAACAACTAACCAGCAATAATAACTAACACAACAACTAACCAGCAATAATAACTAACACAACAACTAACCAGCAATAATAACTAACACAACAACTAACCAGCAATAATAACTAACACAACAACTAACCAGCAATAATAACTAACACAACAACTAACCAGCAATAATAACTAACACAACAACTAACCAGCAATAATAACTAACACAACAACTAACCAGCAATAAGAACTAACACAACAACTAACCAGCAATAATAACTAACACAACAACTAACCAGCAATAAGAACTAACCCAACAACTAACGAGCAATAAGAACTAACCCAACAACTAACCAGCAATAAGAACTAACACAACTAATGAGCAGCAAGAACTAACCCAACAACTAATCAGCAATAAGAACTAACCCATCAACTAACCAGCAATAATAACTAACCCAACAACTAACCAGCAATAATAACTAACACAACAACTAACCAGCAATAAGAACTAACACAACTAATGAGCAGCAAGAACTAATCCAACAACTAACCAGCAATAAGAACTAACCCAACTAACCAGCAATAAGAACTAACCCAACAACTAACGAGCAATAAGAACTAACACAACTAACGAGCAACAAGAATTAACGTAATAACTAACGAGCAACAAGAACTATATACTAACCAGCAATAAGAACTAACACAACTAACGAGCAACAAGAACTAACATAACTAATAAGAACTAACACAACAACTAACGAGCAATAGGAACTAACACAACTAACAAGCAATAAAAACTCATCCAACTAACGAGCAATAAGAACACACCAACAAATCTATCTTTCGTTCGCCCGAACTATTGTCTATATCTGCAACGTCGTTTCCTGTATAAATGTTACTGTCTATTGTAATTCTTGGGCCAATGGATTTTCCTCAGTCTACTATATTCAGTGCAGTCTTGAAGTATGTGTTCAGCAGTCTGGGGCGCCTGTCCACATGTACAAGTAGTTGAGGTGCCGATCTTGAAATTTGCATACATGTGACTCTGGAGTCGATTGTGTCCTGTTCTGAGGCGTATACTCACCAACAAATAACAAACAGCAAGAACTAACCAGAAGAACTCACGCAGCAGCTAAGAAGAACTCACCCAGGCAGTATGTAGGTGTAGTCCTGTCCTGCTGCAGGTTTGAACATGTAAAAATGTTTGATCCAGGGGGCGTAAATCTGGCGAGGTCACAAGTGAAACAATGTGGCTGTGTGTGTCTATGTGACTGTGCGTGGATCTGTGTGTCTTAGTGTGTGTGAGTATTTAGCTGGGTGTCTGTGTGGGTCTGTGTGTCTCAGTGTGTGTGTGTGAATGTGTTTGAACACCATAAGGTAGATAATTCAATGAGTGCTATATGAAAGCTCCCACTCTCCCCTCACTTAATCTCCCATCCTTTCCTCGCTTAATCACCTACTCTCCCTTCACTTAATTTCCCACTCTCCCATACTTAATCTCTCACTCTCCCCTCACTTAATCTCCCAATTTCCCTCACTTAATCTCCCACTCTTCCTTCACTTAATTTCCCACTATCCCCTCACTTAATCTCCCCTCACTTAATCTCCAACTCTCCCCTCACTTAATCTCCAACTCTCCCCTCACTTAATCCCCCACTATCCCCTCACTTAATCTCCCCTCACTTAATCTCCAACTCTCCCCTCACTTAATCTCTCACTCTCCCCTCACTTAATCTCCCACACTCCCCTCACTCTCCCCTCACTTAATCTCCCACACTCCCCTCACTTAATCTCTCACTCTCCCCTCACTTAATCTCCAATTCTCCCCTCACTTAATCACCTACTCTCCCCTCACTTAATCTTCGACTGTCCCCTCACTTAATCTCCCACTGTCCCCTCACTTAATTTACCACTCTCCCCTCACTTAATCTCCTACACTCCCCTCACTTAATCTCTCACTCTCCCCTCACTTAATTTACCACTCTCCCCTCACTTAATCTCACACTCTCCCCTCACTTAATTTACCACTCTCCCCTCACTTAATCTCCCACACTCCCCTCACTTAATCTCCCACACTCCCCTCACTTAATTTCCCACCCCCCCCTCACTTAATTTACCACTCTCCCCTCACTTAATCTCACACTCTCCCCTCACTTAATTTACCACTCTCCCCTCACTTAATCTCCCACACTCCCCTCACTTAATCTCCCACACTCCCCTCACTTAATTTCCCACCCTCCCCTCACTTAATCTCCTCCACCTGATTTTATCTCCCACCCTCCCCTCACTTAATCCCTCCCCCATCATTTTATCTCCCACCCTACCCTCACTTAATCTCCCCCCTCATAGTATCTCCCCCCTCCCCTTGTTTTTTCTCACACCCTCCCCTCACTTATTCTCGCACCCTCTCCTCACTTAATCTCTCACCTACCTTCACTTAATCTACAACTCTCCCCTCATTTTATCTCCAACTATTCATTCACTTAGTCTCCCACTGCCCACTCTTCTAAATCTCATACAATCCACACACTTACGTTGATGATGTCCTTAAAGAATGTTGAGATGGACGTTGATGATGTCCTTAAAGAATGTTGAGATGGACGTTGATGATGTCCTTAAAGAATGTTTTGAATGATGTTGATGATGTTCTTAAAGAATGTTGAGATGGACGTTGATGATGTCCTTAAAGAATGTTGAGATGGACGTTGATGATGTTCTTAAAGAATGTTTTGATGGATGTCGATGATGTTCTTAAAGAATGTTGAGATGGACGTTGATGATGTCCTTAAAGAATGTTGAGATGGACGTTGATGATGTCCTTAAAGAATGTTTTGAATGATGTTGATGATGTTCTTAAAGAATGTTGAGATGGACGTTGATGATGTCCTTAAAGAATGTTGAGATGGACGTTGATGATGTTCTTAAAGAATGTTGAGATGGACGTTGATGATGTCCTTAAAGAATGTTGAGATGGACGTTGATGATGTCCTTAAAGAATGTTTGATGGATGTTGATGATGTCCTTAAAGAATGTTTTGATGGACGTTGATGATGTCCTTAAAGAATGTTTTGATGGATGTTCTTAAAGAATGTTGAGATGGACGTTGATGATGTCCTTAAAGAATGTTGAGATGACGTTGATGATGTCCTTAAAGAATGTTTTGATGGACGTTGATGATGTCCTTAAAGAATGTTTTGATGGACGTTGATGATGTTCTTAAAGAATGTTTGATGGACGTTGATGATGTTCTTAAAGAATGTTTTGATGGATGTTGATGATGTTCTTAAAGAATGTTGAGATGGACGTTGATGATGTTCTTAAAGAATGTTTTGATGGATGTTGATGATGTTCTTAAAGAATGTTTTGATGGACGTTGATGATGTTCTTAAAGAATGTTTTGATGGACGTTGATGATGTTCTTAAAGAATGTTTTGATGGATGTTGATGATATTCTTAAAGAATGTTTTGATGGATGTTGATGATGTTCTTAAAGAATGTTTTGATGGACGTTGATGATGTTCTTAAGAATGTTTTGATGGATGTGACGATGTCCTTAAAGAATGTTTTGATGGATGTTGATGATATTCTTAAAGAATGTTTTGATGGATGTTGATGATGTTCTTAAAGAATGTTGAGATGGACGTTGATGATGTTATTAAAGAATGTTTTGATGGATGTCGATGATGTTCTTAAAGAATGTTGAGATGGATGTTGATGTTGTTCTTAAAGAATGTTGAGATGGACGTTATGATGTTCTTAAAGAATGTTGAGATGGATGTTGATGATGTTCTTAAAGAATGTTGAGATGGATGTTGATGTTGTTCTTAAAGAATGTTGAGATGGATGTTGATGTTGTTCTTAAAGAATGTTGAGATGGATGTTAATGATGCTCGGTAAAGAATGTTGACATGGACGTTGATGGTAGAAAGTTATGTTATAGGTTTACACAGATGGAAGCCTTACTCTCCATACTGTCCTCTTATGGGCACGACCTGATCATCCTTCATGAGATCTCTCCCACCCAGACCACAACAATTGATTACCAGGTCACATTGACCAACAAACTGTCACAGAAAGAGAACGATTTGTACTACAGGAGAAAATTTATGATGGTTGTGATCAATGTCTCATCGTGTTGGTCAATGTCTCATCGTGTTGGTCAATGTCTCATCGTGTTGGTCAATGTCTCATCGTGTTGGTCACTGTCTCATCGTGTTGGTCAATGTCTCATCGTGATGGTCACTGTCTCATCGTGTTGGTCAATGTCTCATCGTGTTGGCCAATGTCTTATCGTGTTGGTCAATGTCTCATCGTGATGGTCACTGTCTCATCGTGTTGGTCAATGTCTCATCGTGTTGGTCAATGTCTCATCGTGGTGGTCAATGTCTCATCGTGTTGGTCAATGTCACATTGTGTTGGTCAATGTCTCATCGTGATGGTCAATGTCTCATCGTGTTGGTCAATGTCTCATCATCGTGTTGGTGAATATCCCATCGTGATGGTCTATGTATCATCATCGTGTTGGTCAATGTCTCATCATCGTGATGGTCAATGTCTCATCGTGTTGGTCAATGTCTCAAAGTGGTGGTCAATGCCTCATCGTGTTGGCCAATGTCTTATTGTGGTAGTCAATGCCTCAACGTGTTGCTCAATGTCTCATCGTGGTGTTCAATATCTCATGGTGGTGGTCAATGTCTCAACGTGGTGGTCAATGTCTCATGGTGGTGGTCAATGTCTCATCGTGGTGTTCAATGTCTCATCGTGGTGTTCAATGTCTCATTGTGTTGGTCAGTCTCATCGTGGTGTTCAATGTGTCATCGTGGCGGTCAATGTTTCATCCTGTTGGTTAATGTCTCATCGTGGTGGTCAATGTCTCATGGTGGTGGTCAATGTCTCATCGTGGTGGTCAATGTCCCATCGTGGTGGTCAATGTCTCATCGTGGTGGTCAATGTCTCATCGTGGTGGTCAATGTCTCATCGTGATGGTCAATGTCTTATCGTGGTGTTCAATGTCTCGTCGTGGTGTTCAATGTCTCATCGTGGTGTTCAATGTCTCATGGTGGTGGTCAATGTCTTATGGTGGTGGTCAATATCTCATCGTGATGGTCAATGTCTCATCGTGGTGGTCAATGTCTCATGGTGGTGGTCAATGTCTCATCGTGGTGATCAATGTCTCATGGTAGTGGTCAATGTCTCATGGTGGTGGTCAATGTCTCATCGTGGTGATCAATGTCTCATGGTGGTGGTCAATATCTCATGGTGGTGGTCAATGTCTCATCGTGGTGATCAATGTCTCATGGTGGTGGTCAATGTCTCATGGTGGTGTTCAATGCCTCATCGTGTTGATCAATGTCTCATCGTGGTGTTCAATGTCTCATCGTGATGGTCAATGTCTCATGGTGGTGGTCAATGTCTCATCGTGGTGATCAATGTCTCATCGTGTTGTTCAATGTCTCATGTTGGTGGTCAATGTCTCATGGTGGTGGTCAATGTCTCATCGTGGTGTTCAATGTCTCATGGTGGTGGTCAATGTCTCATGGTGGTGGTCAATGTCTCATCGTGGTGTTCAATATCTCATGGTGGTGGTCAATGTCTCATCGTGGTGTTCAATGTCTCATGGTGGTGGTCAATGTCTCATCGTGGTGTTCAATGTCTCATGGTGGTGGTCAATGTCTCATCGTGGTGTTCAATGTCTCATGGTGGTGGTCAATGTCTCATGGTGGTGGTCAATGTCTCATCGTGGTGTTCAATGTCTCATGGTGGTGGTCAATGTCTCATCGTGGTGTTAAATGTCTCATGGTGGTGGTCAATGTCTCATCGTGGTGTTCAATGTCTCATGGTGGTGGTCAATGTCACATCGTGGTGTTCAATGTCTCATCGTGTTGTTCAATGTCTCATGGTGGTTGTCAATGTCTCATGGTGGTGGTCAATGCCTCATCGTGATGGTCAATGTCTCATCGTGGTGATCAAATCCTCTTCGTGATTGTCAATGTCTCATGGTGGTGGTCAATGTCTCATCGTGGTTTTCAATGTCTCATGGTGGGGGTCAATGTCTCATAAAGTAAAGTAAAGTACCCCGTCACGCCAAGTGGCGTATAGGGAAATATGGTATTAGTGACCCTATATTTTACAGACCTTCAGCACATGATTTTTGGGGTAATGTGGTCAGTATTACGTCCGTGCAGCTTTACTTTCCCAGAAAAAATCCGGTACCCATTTAAGGCTGGGTGAACCCGGAAGCCGTCGGTTGGGATCGAACCCTACCCCTTGTCCGTGGTAGTCCAGTTCACTAACCACTGAGCTATCGCGGCTCCCCTCAATGTCTCATGGTGGTGGTCAATGTCTCATCGTGGTGATCAATGTCTCATGGTGGTGGTCAATGTCTCGTGGTGATCAATGTCTCATCGTGGTGATCAATGTCTCATGGTGGTGGTCAATATCTCATGGTGGTGGTCAATGTCTCATGGTGGTGGTCAATGTCTCATGGTGGTGGTCAATGTCTCATGGTTGTGGTCAATGTCTCATGGTGGTGGTCAATGTCTCATCGTGATGGTCATGCCTCATCGTGATTGTCAATGTCTCATCGTGATGGTCGATGTCTCATCGTGGTGTTCAATGTCTCATCGTGGTGGTCAATGTCTCATGGTGGTGGTCAATGCCTCATCGTGTTGATCAATGTCTCATCGTGGTGTTCAATGTATCATCGTGATGGTCAATGTCTCATCGTGGTGGTCGATGTCTCATCGTGATTGTCGATGTCGCATCGTGGTGGTCAATGTCTCATCATGTTAGTCAATGTCTCAACGTGGTGGTCAATGTCTTATCGTGTTGGTCAATGTCTCATCGTGGTGGTCAATGCCTCAACGTGTTGCTCAATGTCTCATCGTGGCGGTCAATGTCTCATCGTGATGGTCAATGTCTCAACGTGGTGGTCAATGTCTCATCGTGTTGATCAATGTCTCATCGTGGTGGTCAATGCCTCAACGTGTTGCTCAATGTCTCATCGTGGTGGTCAATGTCTCATGGTGGTGGTCAATGCCTCATCGTGTTGCTCAATGTCTCATCGTGGTGGTCAATGTATCATCGTGATAGTCAATGTCTCATAATCGTGTTGGACAATGTTTCATCGTGGTGGTCAATGCCTCAACGTGTTGCTCAATGTCTCAACGTGGTGGTCAATGTCTCATCGTGTTGGTCAATGTCTCATCGTGGTGGTCAATGCCTCAACGTGTTGCTTAATGTCTCATCGTGGTGGTCAATGTCTCATCGTGGTGGTCAATGTCTCATCGTGATGGTCAATGTCTCATCGTGGTGGTCAATGTCTCATCGTGGTGGTCAATGTATCATCGTGATAGTCAATGTCTCATAATCGTGTTGGACAATGTCTCATCGTGGTGGTCAATGCCTCAACGTGTTGCTCAATGTCTCATCGTGGTGGTCAATGTCTCAACGTGGTGGTCAATGTCTCATCGTGTTGGTCAATGTCTCATCGTGGTGGTCAATGCCTCAACGTGTTGCTTAATGTCTCATCGTGGTGGTCAATGTCTCATCGTGATGGTCAATGTCTCATCGTGGTGGTCAATGTCTCATTGTGTTCTTCAATGTCTGATCGTGTTGTCAATGTCTCATTGCGTTGGTCAATGTCTTTACCTGCTCAATTGAGCCGTGTAGTACAACATAACAGGTTATGCAGCAAAGAAAAAGTGAGTTTACACAATTGAGTGATGAAAGCAGCTTCAGAAATGAACATAAAAATGTGCAGGAAAATGAAATATGACAGCCTCGTAACAAAAGGAAGTGTTTAGAGACGCACACAGTTGAGGAGGAATTCACAAACAACAGAGATAGACTCAACTTACAGCAAAGCTTGTCAAATCATTGTAAAGCTATCACCACTATTGTCCAACAAGGAAATAACTCTAGAGGAAAACGGGCACTCTACAATACAATCTTCATGCCAACGTTGTGCTACCAATGCCAGACCTGGACCCTAGATGCAAGAACAATAAGTAAAATAACCTCTACAGAGATGAAATGTGTTAGACGAATGACAGGAAACAGTCTGAGAGATAAGATCAGAAATGAAGAACTGAGAAAAAAGCTAGGAATAGCCCCCGCCATAGAATATATAAGGAAACAATAGATAAAATGGTTGGGCCACGTGACAAGGCAGAAAGATCAAAACACAACACAACGAGCCTTCAACAAACGTTGTGAGAACACACCAGACCCAAGAGTCGACCACGAAAAAGATGGGTCGATGGAATATTAGAAGCACTAGGAAACATAACAGCAGCAGAGGCGAACAGAAGAGTAAAAGACCGCAAGTTATATCTCCCCCCTCGACGCTGAAAGGCAGATGAGGAAGGAAGAAGAAGAAGATAGAGACAAGGGTAATAAAGTGAAGGTTAGGAAGGAATGTTTTATAGATAGAGTTGAACATATAGATCCCTCTAGGAGAAAGATGTCCTGTACGATTTGTAAATGTGTTGATGGCCGTTAGAGGAACACATGCTACTCAAATATGGAAGGAGAAAGATGTCCTGTACGATTTGTAAATGTGTTGATGACCGTTAGAGGAACACATGATACTCAAAATATGGAAGGAGAAAGAAGTCCTGTACGATTTGTAAATGTGTTGATGGCCGTTAGAGGAACACATGATACTCAAAATATGGAAGGAGAAAGAAGTCCTGTACGATTTGTAAATGTGTTGATGGCCGTTAGAGGAACACATGATACTCAAAATATGGAAGGAGAAAGAAGTCCTGTACGATTTGTAAATGTGTTGATGACCGTTAGAGGAACCAAGATATGGAAACAGGTCACGATAAATACACACTTTGATTAGAAGAGATGACATTGATTTGAACACCTCATTTAGTTGCATGACTTCAACTCATTTGTCATGTTGCTTCATTACCTGACATTGGTCCTATATGAGCCAAGTTATTTCTGTTATGTTCTACGATCCTTGAATTGATTCTCCCAAACCTTTACTGAGTTGCTTTTTCAAAGTTTCATTAGATTGCACTATATAGACTCCACTCACATCACATAGACTCGACTCACATCACATATGCTCGACTCACATCACATAGACTCGACTGTTATCACTTTGACTCGAATGTCATCACTTAGACTTCACTGTTATCACTTAGACTCGACTGTTATTACTTAGACTTGATTGTCATCACTTAGACTTGACTGTTATCACTTAGACTTGAATCACATTACTTAGACTTGACTGTTATCACTTAGACTTGACTCACATCACTTAGACTTAACTCACATCACTTAGACTTGACTGTTATCACTTAGACTTGACTGTCATCACTTAGACTTGACTGTCATCACTTAGACTTGACTGTCATCACTTAGACTTGACTGTCATCACTTAGACTTGACTCACATCACTTAGACTTGACTGTCATTACTTAGACTTGACTGTCATCACTTAGACTTGACTGTCATCACTTAGACTTGACTGTCATCACTTAGACTTGACTCACATCACTTAGACTTGACTGTCATCACTTAGACTTGAATCACATCACTTAGACTTGACTGTCATCACTTAGACTTGACTGTCATCACTTAGACTTGACTCACATTACTTAGACTTGACTGTTATCACTTAGACTTGACTCACATTACTTAGACTTGACTGTTATCACTTAGACTTGACTCACATCACTTAGACTTGACTGTCATCACTTAGACTTGACTGTCATCACTTAGACTTGACTCACATCACTTAGACTTAACTCACATCACTTAGACTTGACTGTCATCACTTAGACTTGACTGTCATCACTTAGACTTGACTCACATCACTTAGACTTGACTCACATCACTTAGACTTGACTCACATCACTTAGACTTAACTCACATCACTTAGACTTAACTCACATCACTTAGACTTGACTCACATCACTTAGACTTGACTCACATCACTTAGACTTGACTCACATCACTTAGACTTGACTCACATCACTTAGACTTGAATCACATCACTTAGACTTGAATCACATCACTTAGACTTGACTCACATCACTTAGACTTGAATCACATCACTTAGACTTGACTCACATCACTTAGACTTGACTCACATCACTTAGACTTGAATCACATCACTTAGACTTGACTCACATCACTTAGACTTAACTCACATCACTTAGACTTGACTCACATCACTTAGACTTAACTCACATCACTTAGACTTGACTCACATCACTTAGACTTAACTCACATCACTTAGACTTGACTCACATCACTTAGACTTGACTCACATCACTTAGACTTGACTGTCATCACTTAGACTTGACTCACATCACTTAGACTTGACTCACATCACTTAGACTTGACTCACATCACTTAGACTTGACTCACATCACTTAGACTTGACTCACATCACTTAGACTTGACTCACATCACTTAGACTTGACTCACATCACTTAGACTTGACTCACATCACTTAGACTTGACTCACATCACTTAGACTTGACTCACATCACTTAGACTTGACTCACATCACTTAGACTTGACTCACATCACTTAGACTTGACTCACATCACTTAGACTTGACTCACATCACTTAGACTTGACTCACATCACTTAGACTTGACTCACATCACTTAGACTTGACTCACATCACTTAGACTTAACTCACATCACTTAGACTTGACTCACATCACTTAGACTTGACTCACATCACTTAGACTTGACTCACATCACTTAGACTTGACTCACATCACTTAGACTTGACTCACATCACTTAGACTTAACTCACATCACTTAGACTTGACTCACATCACTTAGACTTGACTCACATCACTTAGACTTGACTCACATCACTTAGACTTAACTCACATCACTTAGACTTAACTCACATCACTTAGACTTGACTCACATCACTTAGACTTAACTCACATCACTTAGACTTGACTCACATCACTTAGACTTGACTCACATCACTTAGACTTGACTCACATCACTTAGACTTGACTCACATCACTTAGACTTGACTGTCATCACTTAGACTTGACTCACATTACTTAGACTTGACTCACATCACTTAGACTTGACTCACATCACTTAGACTTGACTGTCATCACTTAGACTTGAATCACATCACTTAGACTTGACTGTCATCACTTAGACTTGACTCACATCACTTAGACTTGACTGTCATCACTTAGACTTGAATCACATCACTTAGACTTGACTGTCATCACATAGACTCGACTCACATTACTTAGACTTGACTGTCATCACTTAGACTTGACTCACATTACTTAGACTTGACTGTCATCACTTAGACTTGACTGTCATCACTTAGACTTGACTGTCATTACTTAGACTTGACTCACATCACTTAGACTTGACTGTCATCACTTAGACTTGACTCACATCACTTAGACTTGACTGTCATTACTTAGACTTGACTCACATCACTTAGACTTGACTGTCATCACTTAGACTTGACTCACATCACTTAGACTTGACTGTCATTACTTAGACTTGACTCACATCACTTAGACTTGACTGTCATTACTTAGACTTGACTGTCATCACTTAGACTTGACTGTCATTACTTAGACTTGACTCACATCACTTAGACTTGACTCACATCACTTAGACTTGACTGTCATCACTTAGACTTGAATCACATCACTTAGACTTGACTGTCATCACTTAGACTTGACTGTCATCACTTAGACTTGAATCACATCACTTAGACTTAACTCACATCACTTAGACTTGACTGTCATCACTTAGACTTGACTGTCATTACTTAGACTTGAATCACATCACTTAGACTTGACTGTCATCACTTAGACTTGACTGTCATCACTTAGACTTGACTCACATCACTTAGACTTGACTGTCATCACTTAGACTTGACTGTCATCACTTAGACTTGACTCACATCACTTAGACTTGACTGTCATCACTTAGACTTGAATCACATCACTTAGACTTAACTCACATCACTTAGACTTGACTGTCATCACTTAGACTTAACTCACATCACTTAGACTTGAATCACATCACTTAGACTTGACTGTCATCACTTAGACTTGACTCACATCACTTAGACTTGAATCACATCACTTAGACTTGATCACATCACTTAGACTTGACTGTCATCACTTAGACTTAACTCACATCACTTAGACTTGAATCACATCACTTAGACTTGACTGTCATCACTTAGACTTGACTCACATCACTTAGACTTGAATCACATCACTTAGACTTGACTGTCATCACTTAGACTTGACTCACATCACTTAGACTTGAATCACATCACTTAGACTTGAATCACATCACTTAGACTTGAATCACATCACTTAGACTTGAATCACATCACTTAGACTTGACTCACATCACTTAGACTTGAATCACATCACTTAGACTTGACTCACATCACTTAGACTTGACTGTCATCACTTAGACTTGACTCACATCACTTAGACTTGACTGTCATCACTTAGACTTGACTGTCATCACTTAGACTTGACTCACATCACTTAGACTTGACTGTCATCACTTAGACTTGACTCACATCACTTAGACTTGACTGTCATCACTTAGACTTGACTCACATCACTTAGACTTGACTCACATCACTTAGACTTGACTCACATCACTTAGACTTGAATCACATCACTTAGACTTGACTCACATCACTTAGACTTGACTGTCATCACTTAGACTTGACTCACATTACTTAGACTTGACTGTCATTACTTAGACTTGACTCACATCACTTAGACTTGACTGTCATTACTTAGACTTGACTCACATCACTTAGACTTGACTCACATCACTTAGACTTGACTCACATCACTTAGACTTGACTCACATCACTTAGACTTGACTCACATCACTTAGACTTGACTGTCATCACTTAGACTTGACTCACATCACTTAGACTTGACTCACATCACTTAGACTTGACTCACATCACTTAGACTTGACTCACATCACTTAGACTTGACTGTCATCACTTAGACTTGACTCACATCACTTAGACTTGACTCACATCACTTAGACTTAACTCACATCACTTAGACTTAACTCACATCACTTAGACTTGACTCACATCACTTAGACTTGACTGTCATCACTTAGACTTGACTGTCATTACTTAGACTTGACTCACATCACTTAGACTTGACTCACATCACTTAGACTTGACTCACATCACTTAGACTTGACTCACATCACTTAGACTTGACTGTCATCACTTAGACTTGACTCACATCACTTAGACTTGACTGTTATCACTTAGACTTGACTCACATCACTTAGACTTGACTCACATCACTTAGACTTGACTCACATCACTTAGACTTGACTCACATCACTTAGACTTGACTCACATCACTTAGACTTAACTCACATCACTTAGACTTGACTGTCATCACTTAGACTTGACTCACATCACTTAGACTTGACTCACATCACTTAGACTTGACTCACATCACTTAGACTTGACTCACATCACTTAGACTTGACTCACATCACTTAGACTTGACTCACATCACTTAGACTTGACTCACATCACTTAGACTTGACTCACATCACTTAGACTTGACTCACATCACTTAGACTTGACTCACATCACTTAGACTTGACTCACATCACTTAGACTTGACTCACATCACTTAGACTTGACTCACATCACTTAGACTTGACTCACATCACTTAGACTTGACTCACATCACTTAGACTTGACTCACATCACTTAGACTTGACTCACATCACTTAGACTTGACTCACATCACTTAGACTTGACTCACATCACTTAGACTTGACTGTCATCACTTAGACTTGACTCACATCACTTAGACTTGACTGTCATCACTTAGACTTGACTCACATCACTTAGACTTGACTGTCATCACTTAGACTTGACTCACATCACTTAGACTTGACTGTCATCACTTAGACTTGACTCACATCACTTAGACTTAACTCACATCACTTAGACTTGACTCACATCACTTAGACTTGACTCACATCACTTAGACTTGACTCACATCACTTAGACTTGACTCACATCACTTAGACTTGACTCACATCACTTAGACTTGACTCACATTACTTAGACTTGACTCACATTACTTAGACTTGACTCACATCACTTAGACTTGACTCACATCACTTAGACTTGACTCACATCACTTAGACTTAACTCACATCACTTAGACTTGACTGTCATCACTTAGACTTGACTGTCATTACTTAGACTTGACTGTTATCACTTAGACTTGACTCACATTACTTAGACTTGACTGTCATCACTTAGACTTGACTCACATCACTTAGACTTGACTGTCATCACTTAGACTTGACTCACATCACTTAGACTTGACTCACATCACTTAGACTTGACTGTCATCACTTAGACTTGACTCACATCACTTAGACTTGACTCACATCACTTAGACTTGACTCACATCACTTAGACTTGACTCACATCACTTAGACTTGACTCACATTACTTAGACTTGACTCACATCACTTAGACTTGACTGTTATCACTTAGACTTGACTCACATCACTTAGACTTGACTCACATTACTTAGACTTGACTCACATCACTTAGACTTGACTCACATTACTTAGACTTGACTCACATCACTTAGACTTGACTGTCATCACTTAGACTTGACTCACATCACTTAGACTTGACTCACATCACTTAGACTTGACTGTCATCACTTAGACTTGACTCACATCACTTAGACTTGACTCACATCACTTAGACTTGACTCACATCACTTAGACTTGACTCACATCACTTAGACTTGACTCACATTACTTAGACTTGACTCACATCACTTAGACTTGACTCACATTACTTAGACTTGACTCACATCACTTAGACTTGAATCACATCACTTAGACTTGACTCACATCACTTAGACTTGACTCACATTACTTAGACTTGACTCACATCACTTAGACTTGACTCACATCACTTAGACTTGACTCACATCACTTAGACTTGACTCACATCACTTAGACTTGACTCACATCACTTAGACTTGACTCACATCACTTAGACTTGACTCACATTACTTAGACTTGACTCACATTACTTAGACTTGACTCACATCACTTAGACTTGAATCACATCACTTAGACTTGACTCACATCACTTAGACTTGACTCACATCACTTAGACTTGACTCACATCACTTAGACTTGACTCACATTACTTAGACTTGACTCACATCACTTAGACTTGACTCACATCACTTAGACTTACTCACATCACTTAGACTTAACTGTCATCACTTAGACTTGACTCACATTACTTAGACTTGACTCACATCACTTAGACTTGACTCACATCACTTAGACTTGACTCACATCACTTAGACTTGACTCACATCACTTAGACTTGACTGTTATCACTTAGACTTGACTCACATCACATAGACTTGACTCACATCACTTAGACTTGACTGTCATCACTTAGACTTGACTCACATTACTTAGACTTGACTCACATCACTTAGACTTGACTGTTATCACTTAGACTTGACTCACATTACTTAGACTTGACTCACATCACATAGACTTGACTCACATCACTTAGACTTGACTGTTATCACTTAGACTTGACTCACATTACTTAGACTTGACTCACATCACATAGACTTGACTCACATCACTTAGACTTGACTCACATCACTTAGACTTGACTGTCATCACTTAGACTTGACTGTCATCACTTAGACTTGACTCACATTACTTAGACTTGACTCACATCACTTAGACTTGACTGTTATCACTTAGACTTGACTCACATCACTTAGACTTGACTCACATCACTTAGACTTGACTCACATCACTTAGACTTGACTGTTATCACTTAGACTTGACTCACATTACTTAGACTTGACTCACATCACTTAGACTTGACTGTCATCACTTAGACTTGACTGTCATCACTTAGACTTGACTCACATCACTTAGACTTGACTCACATCACTTAGACTTGACTCACATCACTTAGACTTGACTCACATCACTTAGACTTGACTCACATCACTTAGACTTGACTCACATCACTTAGACTTGACTGTCATCACTTAGACTTGACTGTCATCACTTAGACTTGACTCACATCACTTAGACTTGACTCACATCACTTAGACTTAACTGTCATCACTTAGACTTAACTCACATCACTTAGACTTGACTCACATCACTTAGACTTGACTCACATCACTTAGACTTGACTGTCATCACTTAGACTTGACTGTCATCACTTAGACTTGACTCACATCACTTAGACTTGACTCACATCACTTAGACTTAACTGTCATCACTTAGACTTAACTCACATCACTTAGACTTGACTCACATCACTTAGACTTGACTCACATCACTTAGACTTAACTGTCATCACTTAGACTTGACTCACATCACTTAGACTTGACTCACATCACTTAGACTTAACTCACATCACTTAGACTTAACTCACATCACTTAGACTTGACTCACATCACTTAGACTTGACTCACATCACTTAGACTTGACTCACATCACTTAGACTTGACTCACATCACTTAGACTTGACTCACATCACTTAGACTTGACTCACATCACTTAGACTTGACTCACATCACTTAGACTTGACTCACATCACTTAGACTTGACTCACATCACTTAGACTTGACTCACATCACTTAGACTTGACTCACATCACTTAGACTTGACTCACATCACTTAGACTTGACTCACATCACTTAGACTTGACTCACATCACTTAGACTTGACTCACATCACTTAGACTTAACTCACATCACTTAGACTTAACTGTCATCACTTAGACTTGACTCACATCACTTAGACTTGACTCACATCACTTAGACTTGACTCACATCACTTAGACTTGACTCACATTACTTAGACTTGACTCACATCACTTAGACTTGACTCACATCACATAGACTTAACTCACATCACTTAGACTTAACTCACATCACTTAGACTTAACTCACATCACTTAGACTTAACTCACATCACTTAGACTTGACTCACATCACTTAGACTTAACTCACATCACTTAGACTTGACTCACATCACTTAGACTTAACTCACATCACTTAGACTTGAATCACATCACTTAGACTTGAATCACATCACTTAGACTTGACTCACATTACTTAGACTTGACTCACATCACTTAGACTTGACTGTCATCACTTAGACTTGACTCACATTACTTAGACTTGACTGTCATCACTTAGACTTGACTCACATTACTTAGACTTGACTGTCATCACTTAGACTTGACTCACATCACTTAGACTTGACTGTCATCACTTAGACTTGACTCACATCACTTAGACTTGACTGTCATCACTTAGACTTGACTGTCATCACTTAGACTTGACTGTCATCACTTAGACTTGACTCACATCACTTAGACTTAACTGTCATCACTTAGACTTAACTCACATCACATAGACTTAACTCACATCACTTAGACTTGACTCACATCACTTAGACTTGACTCACATCACTTAGACTTAACTCACATCACTTAGACTTGACTCACATCACTTAGACTTAACTGTCATCACTTAGACTTAACTCACATCACTTAGACTTGACTGTCATCACTTAGACTTAACTCACATCACTTAGACTTAACTCACATCACTTAGACTTAACTCACATCACTTAGACTTGACTGTCATCACTTAGACTTAACTCACATCACTTAGACTTAACTCACATCACTTAGACTTAACTCACATCACTTAGACTTGACTGTCATCACTTAGACTTAACTCACATCACTTAGACTTGACTGTCATCACTTAGACTTGACTCACATCACTTAGACTTGACTGTCATCACTTAGACTTGACTCACATCACTTAGACTTGACTGTTATCACTTAGACTTGACTGTCATCACTTAGACTTAACTCACATCACTTAGACTTGACTCACATCACTTAGACTTGACTGTTATCACTTAGACTTGACTCACATCACTTAGACTTGACTGTCATCACTTAGACTTGACTCACATCACTTAGACTTGACTGTTATCACTTAGACTTGACTCACATCACTTAGACTTAACTCACATCACTTAGACTTGACTCACATCACTTAGACTTGACTGTTATCACTTAGACTTGACTCACATCACTTAGACTTAACTCACATCACTTAGACTTAACTCACATCACTTAGACTTGACTCACATCACTTAGACTTAACTCACATCACTTAGACTTAACTCACATCACTTAGACTTAACTCACATCACTTAGACTTGACTGTTATCACTTAGACTTGACTCACATCACTTAGACTTGACTGTCATCACTTAGACTTGACTCACATCACTTAGACTTAACTCACATTACTTAGACTTGACTGTCATCACTTAGACTTGACTCACATTACTTAGACTTGACTGTCATCACTTAGACTTAACTCACATTACTTAGACTTGACTGTCATCACTTAGACTTAACTCACATTACTTAGACTTGACTGTCATCACTTAGACTTAACTCACATTACTTAGACTTGACTGTCATCACTTAGACTTAACTCACATTACTTAGACTTGACTGTCATCACTTAGACTTAACTCACATTACTTAGACTTGACTGTCATCACTTAGACTTAACTCACATTACTTAGACTTGACTGTCATCACTTAGACTTAACTCACATTACTTAGACTTGACTGTCATCACTTAGACTTAACTCACATCACTTAGACTTGACTGTCATCACTTAGACTTGACTCACATCACTTAGACTTAACTCACATTACTTAGACTTGACTGTCATCACTTAGACTTGACTGTCATCACTTAGACTTAACTCACATTACTTAGACTTGACTGTCATCACTTAGACTTGACTCACATCACTTAGACTTGACTGTCATCACTTAGACTTGACTCACATCACTTAGACTTGACTGTCATCACTTAGACTTGACTCACATCACTTAGACTTGACTCACATCACTTAGACTTGACTGTCATCACTTAGACTTGACTGTCATCACTTAGACTTAACTCACATCACTTAGACTTGACTCACATCACTTAGACTTGACTGTCATCACTTAGACTTGACTCACATCACTTAGACTTGACTGTCATCACTTAGACTTGACTGTCATCACTTAGACTTAACTCACATCACTTAGACTTGACTCACATCACTTAGACTTAACTCACATCACTTAGACTTGACTCACATCACTTAGACTTAACTCACATCACTTAGACTTAACTCACATCACTTAGACTTAACTCACATCACTTAGACTTGACTCACATCACTTAGACTTGACTCACATCACTTAGACTTAACTCACATCACTTAGACTTGACTCACATCACTTAGACTTAACTCACATCACTTAGACTTGACTCACATCACTTAGACTTAACTCACATCACTTAGACTTAACTCACATCACTTAGACTTAACTCACATCACTTAGACTTGACTCACATCACTTAGACTTGACTCACGTCACTTAGACTTGACTCACATCACTTAGACTTGACTCACATCACTTAGACTTGACTCACGTCACATAGATTTGACTCACATTACTTAGACTTGACTCACGTCACATAGATTTGACTCACATTACTTAGACTTGACTCACATCACTTAGACTTGACTCACATCACTTAGACTTGACTCACATCACTTAGACTTGACTCACATCACTTAGACTTGACTCACATTACTTAGACTTGACTCACGTCACATAGATTTGACTCACATCACTTAGACTTGACTCACATCACTTAGACTTGACTCACATCACTTAGACTTGACTCACATCACTTAGACTTGACTCACATCACTTATACTTGACTCACATCACTTATACTTGACTCACGTCATATAAATTTGACTCACATACTTAGACTTGACTGTCAACACTTAGACTTGACACACATCACTTATACTTGACTGTCATCACTTAGACTTGACTGTCATCACATAGACTCGACTCACATCACATAGACTTAACAGTCATCACCTAGACTTAATCACCTTATCTTGACTTGACTTAAATTATTTTGATTTGACTCACCTATCTTGATTTGACTCACCTTATCTTGAATTTATTCACCTTATCTTGATTTGACTCACCTTATCTTGAATTTATTCACCTTATCTTGATTTGACTCACCTTATCTTGAATTTATTCACCTTATCTTGATTTGACTCACCTTATCTTGAATTTATTCACCTTATCTTGATTTGACTCACCTATCTTGATTTGACTCACCTATCTTGATTTGACTCACCTTATCTTGATTTGACTCACCTATCTTGATTTGACTCACCTTATCTTGATTTGACTCACCTATCTTGATTTGACTCACCTATCTTGATTTGACTCACCTTATCTTGATTTGACTCACCTATCTTGATTTGACTCACCTTATCTTGATTTGACTCACCTTATCTTGATTTGACTCACCTATCTTGATTTGACTCACCTTATCTTGATTTGACTCACCTATCTTGATTTGACTCACCTTATCTTGATTTGACTCACCTATCTTGATTTGACTCACCTTATCTTGATTTGACTCACCTATCTTGATTTGACTCACCTTATCTTGATTTGACTCACCTTATCTTGAATTTATTCACCTTATCTTGATTTGGCTCACCTTATCTTGATCTGACTCACCTATCTTGATTTGACTCACCTTATCTTGATTTGACTCACCTTATCTTGAATTTATTCACCTTATCTTGATTTGGCTCACCTTATCTTGATTTGACTCACCTATCTTGATTTGACTCACCTTATCTTGATTTGACTCACCTTATCTTGAATTTATTCACCTTATCTTGATTTGGCTCACCTTATCTTTATTTGACTCACCTATCTTGATTTGACTCACCTTATCTTGATTTGACTCACCTTATCTTGAATTTATTCACCTTATCTTGATATGACTCACCTTATCTTGACTTGATCACCTTATCTTGACTTGACTTACTTCACCTAGACTTGATCACCTTATCTTGACTGAGTCACCTTATCTAGACTTGACTCACCTTATCTTGACTTGACTCACATCACTATACCTGTCTCACCTTATCTAGGCATGATCACCTTACCTTGACGTGACTCACCTCACCTAGATTTGATTCACCTTATCTTGACTTGAGTCACCTCATCTATACTTGACTCACCTCACCTAGACTTGACTCACCTCACCAAGATTTGACTCACCTTATCTAGATTTGACTCACGTTAACTAGACTTGATCACCGTATCTAAACTTGACTCACCTAATCTAGACTTGACTCACCTTATCTAAACTTGAATAACTGCAACTAGACTTACGACTCCTCAATAATACTTGACTCACCTCGCCCTATACATGACTCACCTCTCTGAGACTTATCACCTTTCTGGTGTGTATCAACCCTCCTTTCTCTGTGAACCTGTGAAGAAGCAGCTACTACGATCATGTTTTATAAAACATCAAATTCAGCACAGATCAAGAAGTAGCAAAAATCAAGTTCAGCAAAGATCAAGTTCAGTAAAGATCAAGAAGCAGCGAGGATCAAGAAGCAGCAAAGATCAAATTCAGCAAGGATCAAGCTCAGTAAAAATCATGTTCAGCAAAGATCAAGAAGCAACAAACAGCAAATTCAATAGAGATGAAGTTCTCTCTCTCTCTCTCTCTCTCTCTCTCTCTCTCTCTGCGATCAGGACTCAGTCAGAGTAGGATTCCAGACTCCCACATGAAGTCAGCTGTCAGGTTAAGTGTGTTGATCGCCCCCACAGACAAAACGTCACATTTAGAGTCCGCCAGATCCACTCTGACTGAACACCCGTTAATACGTTGCACTGTGTTCCGCGCCAGTGGCCCAGTGCATCCGATTTCAGCCAGCATTTTTTTCAGGTTTGCTTTCCTTAGCCTTTGATTGTCCCCAATCTTTCTGCAAGGCAGCAGATTGTCTTTTCTGTAGGAGGATTCTGCCCTTAGATGGTCTGCCTTCCCATGTTTACAAGCACCATCTGCCCGAGTCAGTAGAGGTGACTAACACAGACATGCACACACAAAGATATGAGATGTGAATAACACAGACATGTACACAGCGATACGAGGCATGACTAACACTGACACACATCAAGATATATGACACATGACTAACATAGACATGCACATAAAGATATGAGATATGACTGACTTAGACATGCACACCCAAATATATGACACATACCTAACATAGACATACACACAAAGATATAAGATATGACTAACATAGGCATGCACACACAAAGACATGAGATGTGACTTACATAGCCATGCACACACAAGCATATGAGATGTGCTAAACACAGACATGCACGCACAAAGAGATGAGACATGACCAACATAAATATGCACACAAAGATATGAGATATCCCTAACCCAGACACGCACACACAAAGATATGACACATGACCAACACGGACACACCAAGACATGAGACATGACCAACATGGCACACGCTAAGTAATGAGATATTACTAAACTCAGACGCACACAAAGATAAGAGACATGATCAACACGGACACACCAAGACATGAGACATGACCAACATGGCACACACCTAGACATGAGCCATGGCTTGCACACGCACACGCACACGCACGCAAGCATAAGCCAAGACTTGAGTCATGGCTAGCACAGAAACACACCAAGATATGAGCCATGACTAGCACAGAAAAACATTAAGATATGAGTCATGTCTTCACGGAAAAACACCAAGAAACGAGCCACGTCCAGCACATAAACACATTGAGGTACCCATATGCTTGGGTTAGTCTGCAGACTCTTCTTAACGTGTGAATCATCGACATACGGGACGCAGGCTTCGATTAACTGTCCACGGGTTTCGTTAAAACAGTTGTCCGGAGATTTGAGAGTAGTCTGACCCGTAGAACGTTCCCTTGCATGCACAGTTCCCGGTTGAACTGTTCACAGGTGTCGTTGAAACAGTTGTCTGGACATTTGAGAGTGCAGTCTGACCCGAAGTACATTTCCTTGCACGTACAGTCAGCACTTTCCGGATCACATATGATGTCATAGCCATCAGAACACGTCTGTTCGCACTGTAGCCCAAAATTACCATCGGGACAAGTGTCATTACAGGTATAGCCAGGATGTTTACATTGTAGGCATTTTCCGGATTTTTCCCACATAAAAGACAAACACTAAGACAAGACCTGGAACAATCGTGTCCATAGATCCCATGTGAACATTTGCCGTGACACGTACCAATGATGAAGTCACAGCTTTTGCTACACCCACTACACACTGCACAAAACAACCAAGAATACCCGTCCAGACAATAGGTGTCTGCAAATGTTTGCGCCTCACACACCGTCAGTTCACTGCCGGCCTGCGAAATGGTCGGTGAGAACTCAGTCTTAATGTGTGCCATTGGCGTTTGTGTGGTGACTACAATAGTGTTCATAGAAACATTAGGGTATGATATATCATTAGACTGGAACACTACGCCGCCACTGTCAGAGAAAGCCTTTAGCGTGGCATTCTTTACCCGAATCATTGTGCTGAAGTTCAAAATCATCTTCCTATTCGCTACAGGTGTCGGCGGCTCTGGCAGGTTCTACCATTACCTCATGATGAAGCTGTACATTGCATGTTGTTACTCAATTTGATGTGAAACAACCTACTCTAGTCTACTTTTATACCAGTAGCTTCCCTAGCTCTAGACTAATTTTATACCAGTAGGTTCCCTAGACTAGAATACTTTTATACCAGTAGCTTCCCTAGCTCTAGAATACTTTTATACCAGTAGCTTCCCTAGCTCTAGACTAATTTTATACCAGTAGCTTCCCTAGCTCTAGAATACTTTTATACCATTAGCTTCCCTAGCTCTAGACTAATTTTATACCAGTAGCTTCCCTAGCTCTAGACTACTTTTATACCAGTAGCTTGCCCTAGCTCTAGACTACTTTTATACCAGTAGGTTCCCCATCTCTAGAATACTTTTATACCAGTAGCTTCCCTAGCTCTAGACTACTTTTATACCAGTAGGTTCCCTAGCTTTAGACTAATTTTATACCAGTAGCTTCCTTAGCTCTAGAATACTTTTATACCAGTAGCTTCCCTAGCTCTAGACTAATTTTATACCAGTAGCTTCCCTAGCTCTAGACTACTTTTATACCAGTAGGTTTCCTAGCTTTAGAATACTTCTTGTGTTTCATATGTTCGGATTTCGAGACAAAAACGATGTTCTAACATCAACAAGCGCTATACATTTTTTGTTTTAAATTGATCGATCAACATTTTTGGGAGGACGTGAACATCCGGTCAATATGACGGATAGGCGGCAGGAACCATTATAGGCTGTGTCTGAAAAGGTTTTGCTTGTTGAAGTTGCCTCATATTCCAAGTCTGGCTTGTTGCAGCAGCTACTGAGTTAAGTGCTCTGTGCTCTCCGTGAGCTGTGTGTTTCATCCGCTTTGATCGTGTTTCGATATTCTGATTGCTTACAATGAATGATGATATCGTATGACGGTGAAAAAATGGCTGTGTTCACTTTCTGTGCAGTTTCGCCTTATGTCTTTTGGTGTGTGCTGAGACTGTTATAATGGGGACTGCAGCTACCTTTCTTTGTTCGGGAGATGAGATATTAATTCGGATGATTCCACTGGCACGGGCGGTTGTGCAATTATGGATTTTAGTTCGTTTGCAGTGATACCGAGGCCTACCATAACCATAGAATACTTTACCAGTAGGTTTCCTAGCTCTAGACTACTTTTATACCAGTAGGTTCCCCATCTCTAGAATATTTTCATACCGGTAGGTTCTATAGCTCTAGACTATGTTTATGTCAGTATTTCACTAGTTCTAGACAATGTTTATGTCAATATTTCCATAGTTCTAGACAACGTTTATGTCAGTATTTTTAGCTCTAGACTACGTTTATGCCAGTATTTTTAGCTCTAGACTACGTTTATGTCAGTATTTCCCTAGTTCTAGACAACGTTTATGTCAGTATTTCTTTAGTTCTGGACAACGTTTATGTCAGTATTTCCCTAGTTCTGGACAACGTTTATGTCAGTATTTCCCTAGTTCTAGACAACGTTTATCTCAGTATTTCCCTAGTTCTAGACTACGTTTATGTCAGTATTTCACTAGCTCTAGACTACGTTTATGTCAATATTTCCCTAGTTCTAGACTACGTTTATGTCAGTATTTCACTAGTTCTAGACAATGTTTATGTCAGTATTTCCCTAGTTCTAGACTACGTTTATGTCAGTATTTCCCTAGTTCTAGACTACGTTTATGTCAGTATTTCACTAGTTCTAGACAATGTTTATGTCAGTATTTCCCTAGTTCTAGACTACGTTTATGTCAGTATTTCCCTAGTTCTAGACTACGTTTATGTCAGTATTTTTAGCTCTAGACTACGTTTATGTCAGTATTTCACTAGTTCTAGACAATGTTTATGTCAGTATTTCCCTAGTTCTAGACTACGTTTATGTCAGTATTTTCCTAGTTCTAGACTACGTTTATGTCAGTATTTTTAGCTCTAGACTACGTTTATGTCAGTATTTCCCTAGTTCTGGACAACGTTTATGTCAGTATTTCCCTAGTTCTAGACAACGTTTATCTCAGTATTTCACTAGTTCTAGACAACGTTTATGTCAGTATTTCCCTAGTTCTAGACAATGTTTATGTCAATATTTCCCTAGTTCTAGACTACGTTTATGTCAGTATTTCACTAGTTCTAGACAATGTTTATGTCAGTATTTCCCTAGTTCTAGACTACGGTTATGTCAGTATTTCCCTAGTTCTAGACTACGTTTATGTCAGTATTTCACTAGTTCTAGACAATGTTTATGTCAGTATTTCCCTAGTTCTAGACTACGTTTATGTCAGTATTTCCCTAGTTCTAGACTACGTTTATGTCAGTATTTCACTAGTTCTAGACTACGTTTATGTCAGTATTTCACTAGTTCTAGACAATGTTTATGTCAGTATTTCCCTAGTTCTTGACTACGTTTATGTCAGTATTTCCCTAGTTCTAGACTACGTTTATGTCAGTCATCGTCTTCGAGTGCATTCTCCGCAACGAAGGTTGGCTACCATGGATCGCCATTCTACTCTGTTTCTTGCTTTGATGGTGCAGGCTGACATAGATTGACTTGTCCATCTTTTGATGTTACTTGTCCATGTTAGTCTTGGTCTGTCTCTGCCTCTTTTACCTTGTATTTTTCCTTCCAATATTACTTTTAGTAGGCTGGTGTGTCTTTTAACATGCCCCAAAAATTTCATTTGTCTTGTCTTACAGAGACACCTCTCTACAATAACGCTTACAGTAAACAGAGACACTCACCTATCTCTAACAACAACACTTACAGTAAACAGAGACACTCATCTATCTCTAACAACACTTACAGTAAACAGAGACACTCACCTATCTCTAACAACACTTACAGTAAACAGAGACACTCACCTATCTCTAACATCACTTACAGTAAACAGACACTCACCTATCTCTAACAACACTTACAGTAAACAGAGACACTCACCTATCTCTAACATCACTTACAGTAAACAGAGACACTCACCTATCTCTAACAACACTTACAGTAAACAGAGACACTCACCTATCTCTAACATCACTTACAGTAAACAGACACTCACCTATCTCTAACATCACTTACAGTAAACAGAGACACTCACCTATCTCTAACAACACTTACAGTAAACAGAGACACTCACCTATCTCTAACAACACTTACAGTAAACAGAGACACTCACCTATCTCTAACATCACTTACAGTAAACAGACACTCACCTATCTCTAACATCACTTACAGTAAACAGACACTCGCCTATCTCTAACATTACTTACAGTAAACAGACACTCACCTATCTCTAACATCACTTACAGTAAACAGAGATACTCACCTATCTCTAACAACACTTACAGTAAACAGACACTCACCTATCTCTAACATCACTTACAGTAAACAGACACTCACCTATCTCTAACATCACTTACAGTAAACAGACACTCACCTATCTCTAACAACACTTACAGTAAACAGACACTCACCTATCTCTAACAACACTTACAGTAAACAGACACTCACCTATCTCTAACATCACTTACAGTAAACAGACACTCACCTATCTCTAACAACACTTACAGTAAACAGACACTCACCTATCTCTAACATCACTTACAGTAAACAGACACTCACCTATCTCTAACATCACTTACAGTAAACAGAGACACTCACCTATCTCTAACATCACTTACAGTAAACAGAGACACTCACCTATCTCTAACAACACTTACAGTAAACAGACACTCACCTATCTCTAACAACATTTACAGTAAACAGAGACACTCACCTATCTCTAACAACACTTACAGTAAACAGAGACACTCACCTATCTCTAACAACAACACATACAGGAAACAGAGACACCCCCTATCTCTAACAACAACACTTACAGTAAACAGATACACTCACCTATCTCTAACAACAACACATACAGTAAACAGAGACACTCACCTATCTCTAACAACAACACATACAGTAAACAGAGACACTCACCTATCTCTAACAACATTTACAGTAAACAGAGACACTCACCTATCTCTAACAACAACACATACAGTAAACAGAGACACTCACCTATCTCTAACAACAACACATACAGTAAACAGAGACACTCACCTATCTCTAACAACAACACATACAGTAAACAGAGACACTCACCTATCTCTAACAACAACACTTATAGTAAACAGAGACACTCACCTATCTCTAACAACAACACATACAGTAAACAGAGACCCTCACCTATCTCTAACAACAACACATACAGTAAACAGAGACACTCACCTATCTCTAAAAACAACACATACAGTAAACAGAAACACTCACCTATCTCTAACAACAACACATACAGTAAACAGAGACACTCACCTATCTCTAACAACAACATTTATAGTAAACAGAGACACTCACCTATCTCTAACAACAACACATACAGTAAACAGAGACACTCACCTATCTCTAACAACAACACATACAGTAAACAGAGACACTCATCTATCTCTAACAACACGTACAGTAAACAGAGACACCCCCCTATCTCTAACAACAACACTTACAGGAAACAGAGACACCCCCCTATCTCTAACAACAACACTTACAGTAAACAGAGACACTCACCTATCTCTAACAACAACACTTACAGTAAACAGAGACACTCACCTATCTCTAACAACAACACATACAGTAAACAGACACTCACCTATCTCTAACAACACATACAGTAAACAGAGACACCCCCCCCCCCTATCTCTAACAACAACACTTACAGTAAACAGAGACACTCACCTCTTCATCAACCACCTCAAGTAGGGCGTGACGTTCACCTGAACCGTGGAGTGGAAGTAGCCAGTCCTGGCAAGATGATCACAACGAAAAAGATAAATGAGGTAGAGCACGTTGATAGAAACATTCACTTTGAAGACCAACAAATAGGTAACATCAGTCTACCTTGATGTTGTTAGACTTTTTGTCCCAATGTTGATGTTGCTAATAAATGGTTGCCACAATGTTGATGTTGGTAACATGTTGCCACAATGTTGATGTTGCTAATAAATGGTTGTCACAATGTTGATGTTGGTAACATGTTGCCACAATGTTGATGTTGCTAATAAATGGTTGCCACAATGTTGATGTTGGTAACATGTTGCTACAATGTTGATGTTGCTAATAAATGGTTGTCACAATGTTGATGTTGGTAACATGTTGCCACAATGTTAATGTTGCTAATAAATGGTTGTCACAATGTTGATCTTGGTAACATGTTGCCACAATGTTGATGTTGCTAATAAATGGTTGTCACAATGTTGATCTTGGTAACATGTTGCCACAATGTTGATGTTGGTAATAAATGGTTGTCACAATGTTGATCTTGGTAATAAATGGTTGCCCCAATGTTGATGTTGGTAACATGTTGCCACAATGTTGATGTTGCTAATAAATGGTTTCCACAATGTTGATGTTGCTAAAAAATGGTTGCCCCAATGTTGATGTTGCTAATAAATGGTTTCCACAATGTTGATGTTGCTAAAAAATGGTTGCCACAATGTTGATGTTGCTAATAAATGGTTTCCACAATGTTGATGTTGCTAAAAAATGGTTGCCACAATGTTGATGTTGCTAAAAAATGGTTGCCACAATGTTGATGTTGCTAAAAAATGGTTGCCCCAATGTTGATGTTGCTAATAAATGGTTGCCACAATGTTGATGTTGCTAATAAATGGTTGTCACAATGTTGATCTTGGTAACATGTTGCCACAATGTTGATGTTGCTAATAAATGGTTGCCACAATGTTGATGTTGCTAATAAATGGTTGTCACAATGTTGATCTTGGTAACATGTTGCCACAATGTTAATGTTGCTAATAAATGGTTGTCACAATGTTGATCTTGGTAACATGTTGCCACAATGTTAATGTTGCTAATAAATGGTTGCCCCAATGTTGATGTTGCTAATAAATGGTTGCCACAATGTTGATGTTGGTAACATGTTGCCACAATGTTGATGTTGGTAATAAATGGTTGCCCCAATGTTGATGTTGGTAACATGTTGCCACAATGTTAATGTTGCTAATAAATGGTTGCCCCAATGTTGATCTTGGTAACATGTTGCCACAATGTTGATGTTGCTAATAAATGGTTGCCCCAATGTTGATGTTGCTAATAAATGGTTGCCCCAATGTTGATGTTGGTAATAAATGGTTGCCCCAATGTTGATGTTGGTAACATGTTGCCACAATGTTGATGTTGGTAACATGTTGCCACAATGTTGATGTTGCTAATAAATGGTTGCCCCAATGTTGATGTTGCTAATAAATGGTTGCCCCAATGTTGATCTTGGTAACATGTTGCCACAATGTTGATGTTGCTAATAAATGGTTGCCCCAATGTTGATGTTGGTAATAAATGGTTGCCCCAATGTTGATCTTGGTAATAAATGGTTGCCCCAATGTTGATGTTGCTAATAAATGGTTGCCCCAATGTTGATGTTGGTAATAAATGGTTGCCACAATGTTGATGTTGCTAATAAATGGTTGCCCCAATGTTGATGTTGGTAATAAATGGTTGCCACAATGTTGATGTTGCTAATAAATGGTTGCCCCAATGTTGATGTTGGTAATAAATGGTTGCCCCAATGTTGATGTTGCTAATAAATGGTTGCCTCAATGTTGATGTTGGTAATAAATGGTTGCCACAATGTTGATGTTGGTAATAAATGGTTGCCCCAATGTTGATGTTGCTAATAAATGGTTGCCCCAATGTTGATGTTGGTAATAAATGGTTGCCACAATGTTGATGTTGCTAATAAATGGTTGCCCCAATGTTGATGTTGGTAATAAATGGTTGCCCCAATGTTGATGTTGGTAACATGTTGCCACAATGTTAATGTTGCTAATAAATGGTTGTCACAATGTTGATCTTGGTAACATGTTGCCACAATGTTAATGTTGCTAATAAATGGTTGCCCCAATGTTGATCTTGGTAACATGTTGCCACAATGTTGATGTTGCTAATAAATGGTTGCCCCAATGTTGATGTTGGTAATAAATGGTTGCCCCAATGTTGATGTTGGTAACATGTTGCCACAATGTTAATGTTGCTAATAAATGGTTGTCACAATGTTGATCTTGGTAACATGTTGCCACAATGTTAATGTTGCTAATAAATGGTTGCCCCAATGTTGATCTTGGTAACATGTTGCCACAATGTTGATGTTGCTAATAAATGGTTGCCCCAATGTTGATGTTGGTAACATGTTGCCCCAATGTTGATGTTGGTAACATGTTGCCACAATGTTGATCTTGGTAACATGTTGTCACAATGTTGATGTTGCTAATAAATGGTTGCCACAATGTTGATGTTGGTAATAAATGGTTGCCCCAATGTTGATGTTGCTAAAAATGGTTGTCACAATGTTGATGTTGGTAACATGTTGCCACAATGTTGATGTTGCTAATAAATGGTTGTCACAATGTTGATGTTGGTAACATGTTGCCACAATGTTGATGTTGCTAATAAATGGTTGCCACAATGTTGATGTTGCTAATAAATGGTTGCCCCAATGTTGATGTTGGTAACATGTTGCCACAATGTTGATGTTGCTAATAAATGGTTGCCCCAATGTTGATGTTGCTAATAAATGGTTGCCACAATGTTGATGTTGCTAATAAATGGTTGCCCCAATGTTGATGTTGGTAATAAATGGTTGCCCCAATGTTGATGTTGCTAATAAATGGTTGCCTCAATGTTGATGTTGGTAATAAATGGTTGCCACAATGTTGATGTTGGTAATAAATGGTTGCCCCAATGTTGATGTTGCTAATAAATGGTTGCCACAATGTTGATGTTGGTACAGTGTAACATGTTGCCACAATGTTGATGTTGGTAACATGTTGCCACAATGTTGATGTTGGTAACATGTTGCCACAATGTTGATGTTGGTAACATGTTGCCACAATGTTGATGTTGCTAATAAATGGTTGTCACAATGTTGATGTTGCTAATAAATGGTTGCCCCAATGTTGATGTTGCTAATAAATGGTTGCCCCCAATGTTGATGTTGCTAATAAATGGTTGCCCCAATGTTGATGTTGCTAATAAATGGTTGCCACAATGTTGATCTTGGTAACATGTTGCCACAATGTTGATGTTGCTAATAAATGGTTGTCACAATGTTGATGTTGCTAATAAATGGTTGCCCCAATGTTGATGTTGTTAATAAATGGTTGCCCCAATGTTGATGTTGCTAATAAATGGTTGCCCCAATGTTAATGTTGCTAATAAATGGTTGCCACAATGTTGATGTTAGTAACATGTTGCCCCAATGTTGATGTTGCTAATAAATGGTTGCCACAATGTTGATGTTGGTAACATGTTGCCACAATGTTGATGTTAGTAACATGTTGCCACAATGTTGATGTTGGTAACATGTTGCCACAATGTTGATGTTAGTAACATGTTGCCACAATGTTAATGTTGCTAAAAATAGTTGCCCCAATGTTGATGTTGCTAATAAATGGTTGCCACAATGTTGATGTTGGTAACATGTTGCCACAATGTTGATGTTGCTGAAAATGGTTGCCACAATGTTGATGTTGGTAACATGTTGCCACAATGTTAATGTTGCTAAAAAATAGTTGCCCCAATGTTGATGTTGCTAATAAATGGTTGCCATAATGTTGATGTTGGTAACATGTTGCCACAATGTTGATGTTGCTAATAAATTGTTGCCACAATGTTGATGTTGGTAACATGTTGCCACAATGTTGATGTTGCTAAAAAATGGTTGCCACAATGTTGATGTTGCTAAAAATGGTTGCACTATGTTGATGTTGCTAAAAATGGTTTCCACAATGTTGATGTTGCTAAAAAATGGTTGCTACAATGTTGATGTTGCTAAAAAATGGTTGCCCCAATGTTGATGTTGCTGAAAATGGTTGCTACAATGTTGATGTTGCTGAAAATGGTTGCCCCAATATTGATGTTCCTAAAAAAACGGTTGCCACAATGTTGATGTTGCTGAATAATTGGTGCCGTAATCATCATAATGTTGATATTGGTAACATGTTGCCACAATGTTGATGTTGCTAAAAAATGGTTGCCACAATGTTGATGTTGATAAACAATGGTTGCCACAATGTTGATGTAGCTAAAAAAAATGGTTGCCACAATGTTGATATTGGTAACATGTTGCCACAATGTTGATGTTGCTAAAAAATGGTTGCCACAATGTTGATGTTGCTAAACAATGGTTGCCACAATGTTGATAAATAATTGGTGCCCTAATGTTGATGTTGGTAACATGTTGCCACAATGTTGATAATAAAGTTGCCCCAATGTTGATGTTGGTAACATGTTGCCCCAATGTTGATAATAAAGGTGCCCCAATGTTGATGTTGGTAACATGTTGCCACAATGTTGATAATAAAGGTGCCCCAATGTTGATGTTGGTAACATGTTGCCACAATGTTGATAATAAAGGTGCCCCAATGTTGATGTTAGTGATCTTGCTGTCCCAATGTTGATGTTAGAGACCTTGATCTCCTCCATATATCCTTTACATCTCTCAATCACATCTCTCCTTCACATCGCTCTTTCACATCTCTCCTTCATGTATCCTTCACACCTCTCCTTCCATATATCATTCACATACCTTATTCACATCTCTCCTTCCATATATCCTTTACATCTCTCCTTCCATATATCCTTCACATCTCTCCATCCATATGTCATTCACATCTCTCTTTCCGTATATCCTTCACATCTCTCTTTCACATCTCTCCTTCCATATATCCTTTACATCTCTACCTCCATATATTTTTCACATCTTTCCTTCTTCTCTCCTTCCATATATCCTTTACATCTCTCCTTCAAATATCCTTCACATCTATCCTTCCAAAAATCCTTCACATCTCTCCTTCAATATATCCTTCGTATCTCTCCTTCACATCTCTCTTTCACATCTCTCCTTCACATTTCTTCTTCACATCTCTCCTTCGCATCTCTCTTTCACATCTCTCCTTCCATATATCCTTCACATTTCTACCTCCATTTATCCTGCACATCTCTCTTTCACATCTTTCTTTCACATCTCTCCTTCCATATATTCTTCACATCTCTCCTTCCAAATATCCTTCACATCTCCTTCACATCTCTCCTTCCATATATCTTTCACATTTGTCCTTCCACATATCCTTCACATCTCTCCTTCACATCTCTCCTCCACATCTCTCCTTCCAAATATCCTTCACATCTCTCCTTCACATCTCTCCTCCACATCTCTCCTTCCAAATATCCTTCACATCTCTCCTTTCATATATCTTTCACATCTCTCCTCCACATCTCTCCTTCACATCTCTCTTAAACATCTCTCCTTCCAAATATCCTTCACATCTCTCCTTCCATAAATCTTTCACATCTCTCCTTCCAAATATCCTTCACATTTCTCCTTCCATAAATACTTCACATCTCTCCTTCCATATATCCTTCACATCTCTCCTTCACATCTCTCCTTCCAAATATTCTTCACATCTCTCCTTCCAAATATCTTTCACATCTCTCATTCACATCTCTCCTTCCATATATCCTTCACATCTCTCCTTCACATCTCACCTTCCAAATATTCTTCACATCTCTCCTTCCAAATATCCTTCACATCTCTCATTCACATCTCTCCTTCACATCTCTCCTTCACATCTCTCTTTCACATGTCTCCTTCCATATTTCCTTCACATCTCTCCGTCCATACATCCTTCACATCTATCCTTCCAAATATCCATCACATCTATCCTTTAATGTATCCTTCACATCTCTCCTTCCATGTATACTTCATTTCTCTCTATCACATCTCTCCTTCACATCTTTCTTTCACATCTCTCCTTCTATATATCCTTCACATCTCTCCTTCAAAATATCCTTCACATCTCTCTTTCACATCTCTCCTTCCATATATCCTTCACATCTCTCCTTCACATCTCTCCTGCCATATATCTTTCACATTTCTTCTTCACATCTCTCCTTCACATCTTTCCTTCCATATATCCTTCGCATCTCTCCTTAACATCTCTCCTGCCATATATCTTTCACATCTCTCCTGCCATATATCTTTCACATCTCTCCTGCCATATATCCTTCATATATCTCCTTCACATCTCTCCTGCCATATATCTTTCACATCTCTCCTGCCATATATCCTTCACATCTCTCCTTCACATCTCTCTTGCCATATACCTTTCACATCTCTCCTGCCATATATCTTTCACATCTCTCCTGCCATATATCCTTCACATCTCTCCTGCCATATATCTTTCACATCTCTCCTGCCATATATCTTTCACATCTCTCCTGCCATATATCCTTCATATCTCTCCTTCACATCTCTCCTGTCATATATCTTTCACATCTCTCCTGCCATATATCTTTCACATCTCTCCTGCCACATATCTTTCACATCTCTCCTGCCATATATCTTTCACATCTCTCCTGCCATATATCTTTCACATCTCTCCTGCCATATATCCTTCACATCTCTCCTTCACATATCTCCTGCCATATATCTTTCACATCTCTCCTTGCAAATATCTTTCACATCTCTCCTGCCACATATCTTTCACATCTCTCCTTGCAAATATCTTTCACATCTCTCCTGCCACATATCTTTCACATCTCTCCTTGCAAATATCTTTCACATCTCTCCTGCCATATATCTTTCACATCTCTCCTGCCATATATCTTTCACATCTCTCCTGCCATATATCCTTCACATCTCTCCTTCACATCTATCCTGCCATATATCTTTCACATCTCTCCTGCCATATATCCTTCAGATCTCTCCTTCACATCTCTCCTACCATATATCTTTCACATCTCTCTTGCCATATATCTTTCACATCTCTCCTGCCATATATCTTTCACATCTCTCCTTGCAAATATCCTTCATATCTCTCCTTAAAGCAGGGGAGTAGCAGGGATAAGAGTAGGAGGTGTATTATGACAGTTGACCGGATAGTTGCATAAATCAGGGTAGAATATAGTTGCGCAGCGAGCAACAGAGATTGAAGGGGAAAACGGTGAAAGGGTGCACCAAACTAAATGGTGGTAGAAGTGTGACGTGGGAGAGCGTTTTGGCAGTTGGAAAAGAGCGTTAGAGAGAGAGAGAGAGAGAGAGAGAGAGAGAGAGAGAGAGACGGACTAGCAACGGGTTAGGAAGAGAGAAGTTCAAGGGGTGTGAGAGGCATGTCCTCTGTACATGCAATGTAGCATCGGAACTAGAGTTACAAAACTCAGAAGCAATCAATACCAGGGTTAGTGATGCCGTACAGGATAGCTCACGCCAATTTACCGCTCGCCACTGTGTAGAATATTGGAAGAGAGTGAAATTCAGGCAACAACTGATGTAAGTGAACTGAAGGGCTTGCGGTCTCACTCATAGTTAGCAAATGATGTGAGTAAATGTATGTATGCCTGAGGGCTGCTAATTGTCGTCATACTCCTTTAACAGAACATCAGTTATGTGCTGTTGTTATATTACAATATGTGATATTGATGCCTCTTTGGCATGACACATCCAACTGGGGTGTGGCTTTTGTGGATACCCATGTTGCTTCTACTGCAGGAAGGTAGAGTCGAATATTGATGACTTGCGGTACATTATCTTGACACAAACAGTCAGATATGATTCACTGTAATGTTCCATGTTAATGTTGATAAACTTACCACAGAACTACGCCCATTACCAAAGTGTAAAGTGAACTGAGGGGCATGTGTAAAGCCTCATGATTACTAAAGATTGTGAGTAATGCAAATCACAGACATGTTGTCATTGTGCTTGTTCAGAAGATTATTATGCAAAGTTAACTAGTCGTTAATAAACTTCCGCGTGTGTTATGTGTCACGAGCAATTATTTTGAACTCCGCGTTGTTTATTGCCGCTGCTGTTGTTTTCTCTTGGGCCTGGTGAGGTAGCCCTTCCCACCGTTCGTTCTTCACTGGATACAGACAAAATACAGATGGCCCATAGGAAGCACTTAAGGACACCTTGTTCATAACACACTGGAAAGTTTATTAACAACTAGTTAACCTTGCATAATAATCTTCTGAACAAGCACAATGACAACATGTCTGTGATTTGCATTACTCACAATCTTTAGTAATCATGAGGCTTTACACATGCCCCTCAGTTCACTTTACACTTTGGTAATGGGCGTAGTTCTGTGGTAAGTTTATCAACATTAACATGGAACATTACAGTGAATCATATCTGACTGTTTGTGTCAAGATAATGTACCGCAAGTCATCAATATTCGACTCTACCTTCCTGCAGTAGAAGCAACATGGGTATCCACAAAAGCCACACCCCAGTTGGATGTGTCATGCCAAAAAGGCATCAATATCACATATTGTAATATAACAACAGCACATAACTGATGTTCTGTTAAAGGAGTATGACGACAATTAGCAGCCCTCAGGCATACATACATTTACTCACATCATTTGCTAACTATGAGTGAGACCGCAAGCCCTTCAGTTCACTTACATCAGTTGTTGCCTGAATTTCACTCTCTTCCAATATTCTACACAGTGGCGAGCGGTAAATTGGCGTGAGCTATCCTGTACGGCATCACTAACCCTGGTATTGATTGCTTCTGAGTTTTGTAACTCTAGTTCCGATGCTACATTGCATGTACAGAGGACATGCCTCTCACACCCCTTGAACTTCTCTCTTCCTAACCCGTTGCTAGTCCGTCTCTCTCTCTCTCTCTCTCTCTCTCTCTAACGCTCTTTTCCAACTGCCAAAAACGCTCTCCCACGTCACACTTCTACCACCATTTAGTTTGGTGCACCCTTTCACCGTTTTCCCCTTCAATCTCTGTTGCTCGCTGCGCAACTATATTCTACTCTGATTTATGCAACAATCCGGTCAACTGTCATAATACACCTCCTACTCTTATCCCTCCTACTCCCCTGCTTCATCCTTCCATATATCCTTCACATCTCTCCTTCCAAATATCCTTCACATCTCTCCTTCACATCTCTCATTCACATCTCTCCTTCACATCTCTCCTTCACATCTCTCCTTCACATCTCTCCTTCACATCTCTCATTCACATCTCTCCTTCCAAATATCCTTCACATCTCTCATTCACATCTCTCCTTCACATCTCTCTTTCACATCTCTCCTTCCATATATCCTTCACATCTCTCTTTCACATCTCTCCTTCCATATATCCTTCACATCTCTCCTTCCATATATCCTTCACATCTCTCCTTCCATACATCCTTCACATCTCTCCTTTAATATATCCTTCACATCTCTCCTTTAATATATCCTTCACATCTCTCCTTTAATATATATCCTTCACATTTCTCCTTTAAAATATATCCTTCACATTTCTCCTTTAATATATATCCTTCACATTTCTCCTTTAAAATATATCCTTCACATTTCTCCTTTAATATATATCCTTCACACTTCTCCTTTAAAATATATCCTTCACATTTCTCCTTTAATATATATCCTTCACATCTCTCCTTCCATATATACTTCACATCTCTCTTTCACATCTCTCCTTCCATATATCCTTCACATCTCTCCTTCCAAATATCCTTCACATCTCTCTTTCACATCTCTCCTTCCATATATCCTTCACATCTCTCTTTCACATCTCTCCTTTCATATATCCTTCACATTTCTCTTTCACATCTCTCCTTCCATATATCCTTTACATCTCTCTTTCACATCTTTCCTTTCATATATCCTTCACATCTCTCTTTCACATCTTTCCTTCCATATATCCTTCACATCTCTCTTTCACATCTCTCCTTCCATATATCCTTCACATCTCTCTTTCACATCTTTCCTTCAATATATCCTTCACATCTCTCTTTCACATCTTTCCTTCCATATATCCTTCACACCTCTCTTTCACATCTCTCCTTTCATATATCCTTCACATCTCTCTTTCACATCTCTCCTTTCATATATCCTTCACATCTCTCTTTCACATCTTTCCTTCCATATATCCTTCACATCTCTCTTTCACATCTTTCCTTCCATATATCCTTCACATTTCTCTTTCACATCTCTCCTTTCATATATCCTTCACATTTCTCTTTCACATCTCTCCTTTCATATATCTTTCACATCTCTCTTTCACATCTTTCCTTCCATATATCCTTCACATCTCTCCTTTCATATATCCTTCACATTTCTCTTTCACATCTCTCCTTCCAAATATCCTTCACATCTCTCTTTCACTTCTCTTCTTCAATATATCCTTCACATCTCTCATCCATACAACCTTCACATCTCTCCTTCCATATAAGCTTCACATCTATCCTTCATTATATCCTTCACATGTTTCCATAGTATTATCTAATTGTTGAAGGACCAGACCTTTATTGTACATTGTGACTGTTTCCTTGCCTGAGTCCCAAACGTGATCAATGAACGACCCAGCGATAGATTTTAAAATATGTAACTAAAATGCTCTAAAGTTCCCTCTCTAGAGATCAGATCGCCAGTTCTTTCACTCCCACACGTTCCTGAGACAATCGCCACCAGAGCTATGGAGATCATGTTGCTGTATTTGTGCTGTCAAAAATAAGACAGGAGTGAGAAAGATGAGAGCCAATTAATGGCTTGTTTGGCGAGGCAATGCTGCACCATCATAAGCATCATTAAGATGTGCAATGCTTTGTTTCTAATATTATAATCATCAACCAAAGATGTGCTCTATTTTATTTCTTAATGTAGAATCACCAACCAAAGATGTGCTCTATTTGTTTCTAATATGAGTCAAAAATGGACATCATGGTTAAGTAAAAAGAAATGACAGAGGAGAAACAATTCCGTGAAGTAAACATGCTGATAATATGTAACACCTACTTTGAGCAAGAGAAAAGGGAACAACACATGGAAAAGCCCTGGAGATAAGAAGAGGAATCAAATAGATTATATAATGATAAAAGACAGATTCAGGAACAGTGTCAAGAAAGCCAAAACCTATCCAGGAGCAGATATTAATTCAGATCACAATCCCGTAGTGATTAAAATGAAAATTAAACTAAAGAAAAACAAACAAAAGACTAATTCATCAACAATACCACTAGATATAACAGCATTAAATCAAAAAGATGTTAAAGATACCTATACAATACAAGTAAAGAACACATACCAGAAGTTGGTAGAAGAAGGAATTGAGCAATACAGAAGAGAAAATCCTGATGAAAAAGTCACAAATAAATGGCAGTACATAAAGAACAAGCACGGGCGTAATACCGACCACATTACCCCAAAAATCATGTGCTGAAGGTCTGTAAAATATAGGGTCACTAACACCATATTTCCCTATACACCACTTGGCGTGAGGGGGGTACTTTACTTTTTTACATAAAGAACAGCATACAAGAAACTTGCGACACCTTACCCAAAAAGACAAGAACAAACAACATAAATGGATAACTAACACCATCTTAGAAAAAAATGGGCGCAAGGAGACAAGTGAAGAACACTGCCCAATACAATAAAATAGATAATGAAATACACAAAATGTGCAAAAGGAAAAAGAAGACTGGCTCAGCAAAAAATGTATAGAAATAGAAACTATGGAAAGCAAACAAGACTTAAGAGGAATGCACACAGAAGTAAAGAGAATGACTAATAAAAATAAAAAAGCCACAGAAAGCGGATGCATTGCAGACAAAAAAGGAAAAACGCTAACAGACAATAAAGATATAATAGGCAGATGGCAGGAATATATAACATAACTATTTCATGATCAAAGGGACAAGAAACCAGTTATAAAATGTACATCAGGCTATAAAATCTTAAAATCTGAGGTGGAAAAAGCTATAAAAACAATGAAAAGGGGAAAAGCTGCAGGACCTGACAGCATACAGATAGAGATGATACAGGCACTTGAAGATTTTGGCATTGAAGTGATTACAGACATATGTAACGACATACACCATACAGGATACATACCAAATAAACTAAAAACATCAACTTTCATTGCTTTGCCTAAAAAGAATGGTGCAGTTGAATGTAGTGACTTTAGAACAATAAGCCTAATGAGCCATGTTACAAAAATCTTGCTAAAAGTTATACAAGGAAGTATTCAGAATAAAATCAATACTGAATTAGATGAGCAGCAATTTGGATTTAGGAAAAATAGCGGGACAAAAGAAGCCATATTCTACATGAGAACATTAATCAAAAAGTACACAGAAGTAAACAAACCAATATATGCCTGCTTCATAGACTACACCAAAACTTTTGATAGAGTACACCACAAACAACTTATAGAATGCCTAAAAGAGATACATCTAGATGACATGGATATACGACTAATATGCAATCTATACTGGGAGCAAACAGCAATAATAAAATATAACTAAGAGAACTATCAATATGGCTTACCATCAAAAATCATAAATATTATTAAAGACATGTATGATGGTTACACATGTACAGTTCGAACAGAGGAAGGACTGAGCGAATGTTTCCCAATAGAAACTGGGATTAAACAAGGATGTATTTTATCGCCCTTGTTATTTGGAATTGTTATGGACTTCATAATGAAGAAATGCTGCGAAACAAAGTTGAACGCATTCGAGCGTGGAACGAATTCAAAACAAACGAGGAAATTAGAGAAATCGCCAATCAACCACTAATATCTTCAGTAATAAAGACAAGACGATGGTCATATGTTGGACATGTGATGAGAAGAGATAATAACCGAATAACAAAGCAGGCCCTCATATGGGAAACAACAGGTAAGAGAAAAAAGAGGAAGACCCAGAGAGACACTGAGAAGAACATTGATGAGAGAGGCAAGAGCAGCAGGATTTGGCTCCCTCAATGAGATAGAACTGCTTGCACAGAACAGAGACAAATGGCGAGATTTGATAAAATATCTTTAAAAGAAAACTGCTAGAACAAAAATTCAGATATGAGAAGGTGTATCTTGGTCTACGCCCTATGGGCCGGCAACGGCTCGAAAGGTCAATAGATAGATAGATAGAAGAGAACTCTACACCCATTGATATAAAAAGAGGAGTAAGACAAGGATGCATCCTATCACCAAGCTTGTTCAATCTATACACTGAGCAAATCTTTAAAAACATCTCAGAGATACCAGGCCTAAACATTAATGGAAAGGTAATCAATAACCTAAGATATGCTGATGATACTGTTCTACTAGCAGAAAATACTAAAGACCTACAACAATTGCTTAATGTGATAAACATAACAAGCAAAAAATATGGACTAGAAATGAATATCAAAAAGACTAAAACTATGATCATAAACAAAGAAAATTCTCAAGACCTACAATTAAATATCACAGTTGATGGAATGCATCTGGAGACAGTCCAGAGCTACAACTACCTGGGACATACTATAACCAATGATGGAAAATGCAAAACTGAAATAAACAAAAGAATAGGTATGGCAAAAAGTAATTTTAATGTCATGAAGAACATACTAACATCAAAACAAATAACACCAGGGCTAAAACTAACAATAGCAAAATGTTACATCTTCTCAATATTCCTATATGGTGCAGAAATATGGACATTAGACAAGAAAACAGAACAGAGAATTGAAGCCTTTGAAATGTGGATATATAGAAGAATAGGTAGAATTGGATGGAAGGAAAAGAAAACAAACGATGAAGTCTTAAAACAACTAAAAATGAAAAGAGAACTACTAAACACAATTAGAACAAGACAAATGTGATTTTTGGGCCATGTTAAAAGACACAACAGCCTACTAAAAGTAATCTTGGAGGAGAAAATACAAGGTAAAAGAGGCAGAGGCAGACCAGGACTAACATGGACGAGTAACATCAAAAGATGGACAAACCAGCCTATGACAACCTGCACCACCAAAGCAAGAGACAGAGCAGAATGGCGCTCCATGGTAGCCAACCTTCGTTACGGAGTTGGCACTCGATGATGATGATGATGATGATCAGGAGGATGATTACGAGTCACGAGTTGCCTGATTGAGTATCCCGCTCCAGCAATGTCCTTACCTGGCCATGGGGAACCTGGCCAACTCTGCCGGAGTCAGTAACCGATAGCCTTCAACAACGCTCTTCACTATCTCATCTTCACTGGACTGGAACAAACGAATGAACCAATAATTAAATAAACAAACAAATATAATCAATCATACCTATTGACGTAGGCGATCATGTCCTTCCACAATCTTCTATCCACAATGCATCGTATCAGTTCTGTTGTTGACTGGTTTCCTTGCCATGACACCAAGCTATCTATAGTTCGTTCACAAATTCGTGCCCACAGAGTTGATCAATTATCTCGGAAACTGTTTGATGAATTTCTGTAATTCTATTTCATGAAATATTATCTTTCCACCGACCTTCAGCTCAGATTTTATAACTAGTATTTTTTCTCTCTTTGTCGTCAGCGATCTCTCTTTCCCTGTATTTTGCCCGTTGTAACCAAGTATTCCAACTTTCATATTCTCATGATGTGCTCGAAAAATGTTGATTGTTTCTTTCTGATGTTTTTTAGGAACTCCCTTTTTGTGTTGGTCTCTTTGGGAATTTCCTCGATTGTCCTTTTAGCTGTCCAGGGAACTTTCAACATTCGATAACATCAATAAATAAACAAATAAATGAAACCATCAAACAGACGAACAAATAAACCAAAAAAAAAAAAAAAAGAAAGCAAATAAAAACATAAATAAAGCAATAATAAACTTATAAATAAAATAATTAATTAATCAAAAAAGCAATAATTAAACAAACAAATTAACCAATAAATATATCAATAAACAAACCAATAAACACATTAATAAATCAATAGCTAAACAAACAATAAATCAACACATCAACAAACAAATAACCCAATAGGTAAACAAACCAACAAATCAACAAATAAATAAACAAATAAAACCTGCAACTAAACAAACAAATAAACCAACAACAAATAGGGAACAGGCAAATAATTGCAGTGCTGCTGTAAAGCTGATTGTAGGACATGCATCACAGACTGCTGAACACATACTTCAAGACTGTACTGAATATAGTAGAGTGAGGAAACCCCATTAGCTAATAGCTACAACACTTCAGGCACAACTGTTTAGGCCAGTACAAGAGCTATCAATAAAACCGATACAAGAAATGACATTGCATACATTGACTATACTAGAGGCAAACGAAATTGGGAGAATCATACTAGTTCACAAAAACATTTGTTTTTAAATATCCCAGTTTCCGATCACATAAAAAACTATTAGCCAGATCTCATTTAACAAACTATTAGCAAGATCTCATTTAACAATCTATTAGCCAAATCTCATTTAACATACTATTAGCCAGATCTCATTTAGCAAACTATTAGCAAGATCTCATATAACAAACTATTAGCCAGATCTCATATAACAATCTATTAGCCAGATCTCACACAACAAACTATTAGCCAGATCTCATATAACAATCTATTAGCCAAATCTCATTTAACATACTATTAGCCAGATCTCATTTAGCAAACTATTAGCAAGATCTCATATAACAAACTATTAGCCAGATCTCATATAACAATCTATTAGCCAGATCTCACACAACAAACTATTAGCCAGATCTCATTTAACATACTATTAGCCAGATCTCATATAACAATCTATTAGCCAGATCTCATTTAACATACTATTAGCCAGATCTCATTTAACATACTATTCGCCAGATCTCATTTAACAAACTATTAGCCAGATCTCATTTAACATACTATAGGCCAGATCTCATTTAACAAACTATTAGCCAGATTTCATTTAACATACTATAGGCCAGATCTCATTTAACATACTATAGGCCAGATCTCATTTAACAAACTATTAGCCAGATCTCATTTAACATACTATAGGCCAGATCTCATTTAACATACTATTAGCCAGATCTCATTTAACATACTGTTAGTCAGACCCACACAACACATTATCATCCAATATTCCATCACATAACAAATTATCATCCAATATCCCACCACACAACACATTATCATCCAATATCCCATCACATAACAAATTATCATCCAATCTCCCACCACACAACAAATTATCATCCAATCTCCCACCACACAACAAATTATCATCCAATCTCCCACCACACAACAAATTATCATCCAATCTCCCACCACACAACAAATTATCATCCAATCTCCCACCACACAACAAATTATCATCCAATCTCCCACCACACAACACATTATCATCCAATATCCCATCACATAACAAATTATCATCCAATATCCCACCACACAACAAATTATCATCTAATCTCCCATCACATAATAAATTATCATCCAATCTCCCACCACACAACAAATTATCATCCAATCTCCTATCACATAACAAATTATCATCCAATCTCCCACCACACAACAAATTATCATCCAATCTCCCACCACACAACAAATTATCATCCAATCTCCCACCACACAACAAATTATCATCCTAATTTGCTCCAACTACCAAACCTGGCAAAATAAACATCATCAATGCCTGACATCACGTACCTCTATGTCATCAGCAGACAGATAGTAGCCTGATACTTGATGTATTCCAGTATCCTTAGACAGATCAGAGTAGGCCATCCCCAGAAGGTAGTCGTGGGTAGCCTTACTGAGTTTCCTGTGTGAGATAATATGAGCTCAATGACCAACATTGCTCTCGACTAACCGGGTCAGCGTGTAGACTTGCACTACTGTCCGGGAGACAACACGACCGTTAGTCTTGCACTACTGTCCGGGAGACAACACGACCGTTAGACTTGCACTACTGTCCGGGAGACAACACGACCGTTAGTCTTGCACTACTGTCCGGGAGACAACACGACCGTTAGACTTGCACTACTGTCCGGGAGACAACACGACCGTTAGTCTTGCACTACTGTCCGGGAGACAACACGACCGTTAGTCTTGCACTACTGTCCGGGAGACAACACGACCGTTAGTCTTGCACTACTGTCCGGGAGACAACACGACCGTTAGTCTTGCACTACTGTCCGGGAGACAACACGACCGTTAGTCTTGCACTACTGTCCGGGAGACAACACGACCGTTAGTCTTGCACTACTGTCCGGGAGACAACACGACCGTTAGACTTGCACTACTGTCCGGGAGACAACACGACCGTTAGACTTGCACTACTGTCCGGGAGACAACACGATCGTTAGTCTTGCACTACTGTCCGGGAGACAACAAGCCTGTTAGTCTTGCACTACTGTCCGGGAGACAACACGACCGTTAGTCTTGCACTACTGTCCAGGGAGACAACACGACCGTTAGTCTTGCACTACTGTCCGGGAGACAACACGACCGTTAGTCTTGCACTACTGTCCGGGAGACAACTCGACCGTTAGACTTGCACTACTGTCCGGGAGACAACACGACCGTTAGTCTTGCACTACTGTCCGGTAGACAACACGACCGTTAGTCTTGCACTACTGTCCGGGAGACAACACGACCGTTAGTCTTGCACTACTGTCCGGGAGACAACACGACCGTTAGTCTTGCACTACTGTCCGGGAGACAACACGACCGTTAGTCTTGCACTACTGTCCGGGAGACAACACGACCGTTAGACCACGATCTACATTGACTATGACGTCATTCTTAGAAGTGGTCGCAGGAGAAATGAAACCAAAAATGCTATGGTTACAACTTTACGTAATTAATGGAAGACACAAATTTGAACGACGTTTTGGCTCAATAGGCCTTCAGCAGGAACTACAAATCACACACACACACACACACACAGAGAGAGAGAGAGAGAGAGAGAGAGAGAGAAAGAGAGACATGTAAGTAAATAAAATCATCCCTACATAGCTAACTAATAATGAAGTATCTAAAACAAAATAATGTTGAACTAGAATGAGAAATCCAAATATAAAAATGTCTTTTCTGCGTATTGTACTGTGACCAGAATGAAAATAAACAATGGCTAGTCCGCGCAGGATACCCGGTGTAGTTGACCAGCTAATGGCAGGATCAAAACACAGGGATAAGGTTCTAAAAATAGGGGGGGGTGGGGGAATTGTAGAAAGGTTACCTCAAATATAAGGCCGCCGGCATGTCTATTTCTGTCTACGTATATAGAACCATGCAAGAACACCCCCACACTTTTAAACATCTCACTATTTCCTCCTTTCAGGTACACTGTATTCTTCTGTTCCACTCTTTGTGCTGTGTGAGTAGTAAGGAAGGGTGTTTTGAGCAAGGATTTGAACATTTCGTGCAGTATCGTGCATCATAGGCCTGTATCGTGCAGCACAATCTCGTCGTCCAGCATGTATCGTGCAATCTCAGGTGACCTCGCCGGGTGGTCGGTCTTATCTGAAGTGGTCAAGTGGTCGGCCTCGTCTTATCTCGTGGTCAAGTGGTCGGCCTCGTCTTATCTCAGGTGCGACCAGTGGTTCTAAAACTTGTGTTTGGAGACCTCTAAAACTTGTAGGTGTGTTTGGTTCTAAAACTTGTATGTCAGTCTAAAACTTGCGGGGGGTCGTGTGATGGCAACAGGAAATATGGAGACCAGTGGTTCTAAAACTTGTATGTCAGCGGTTCTCAAAACTTGCGGGGATGGGTCGTGTTATTATCAAGTGAGCGTGCTGGCTATGGAGACCTCTAAAACTTGTATGTCAGTCTAAAACTTGCGGGGGGGGGGTGTCGTGTGTGATGGCAACAGGAGGCAAAGGGGTGTTAGTAACGATCATCATATTCGGGCCACCTCGGTCATCATCATCATCATCATCGGCGCTGGGGTCGTCGTCGGTCGCTGGTCGGCGGCGGTCGCTGGTCGTCGCTGGTCGTCGTCGCGGGTCGGCTCGGGCATCATCATCAAGCTACATCCTCAACAGCATCATCATGTGCCACACCCTCAACAACAACAACATCATCAAGCCACACCCTCAACTCTCTCTCTCTCTCTCTCTCTCATCATGTGCCACCCTCAACAACATCATCATCAAGCTACATCCTCAACAGCATCATCATCATCATGTGCCACCCTCAACAACATCATCATCAAGCCACACCCTCAACTCTCTTTCACGCTAAAGCAAAACAAAAAAGTCGCTCTATATTTCACATATATTTATTAATACGACAAATACACAACACATATGAGAAAATATATATTACTGTCCGATTGGTGATAATTTTAAGCGTCTGGGTTTCCTCCCTCCTGTTTTGGCTGTACTGTCTGTTTGTGTTAAATGTCTATCAAACACAGGGGCGTAGGAAGTTTCATTAGCCTTCACAACACAACCGCCCTCCATTTTGACAAAACCTTGATCAAAGCTGGAATAGGTAATTGGTGACTCAGCTGAAACACCCGGGACATCGATAGTGGCCGCCGGATCTGTCGTCTGATTAACAAGAGCGAGGTTCCCTTGGTTAACAAAAGGAGGGTCGTGTAGTTGATGAGATTCGGGTTAACAAGAGATGGTGTGTAGTTCTGGTGGTTAACAACAGGTGGCGTGTAGTTGAGCTGGTTAAGGAGAGGTGGCGTGTAGCTGATCTGGTGGTGGTTAACAACAGGTGGCGTGTAGTTGAGGTTAGCATATGTGGTTAAAATGTCTTCTCGCATATCAACTAAAGCGATAAATTCCTCTCTCGATAGTGTTATCCCAGTTCGGGTAGGAAACTTAAAAAAACTGTCACCGCTATATGTCCTTATATTTATCAACGGTCTGTTACGAAAAACACAAACCGAGACTGCCTTAACGCCATCTTTAGACAACGGAACTACAGTCTCATTTCCGCGTGACATAAATATGCGCTGATCACTGGCATCAAACGAAATTGGCGTATTCAAGCTAGACGACTCCATAGTCAAAGCAAAAACAAACACAAGCCACCTGGCAACAGACGCTGGTTATCTATGTGTGTACACTGCTCGGCTGGGGTTTTTATACCTTCGACGTTTATCGTATCGAGGACCGTCTATTTATAGTAGCTAACGCAATATGTTATCAGGCGAGGTAATATGGTATCAGACGAGGTAATACGTTATCAGTCGTGTTGCGACATGTTCCGTGACTTCGGGAGGGGTCCAAACAGGGTGATAGGTGCGAAATATGAGGTGTGTGTAAAATAATTGTATATAGGCTGTGGTTTTTTTTTTAAATAAGTGTTAATTGCAGAAGTGAAACCTGGCGGGCTGACCTAAAATCACTCCTTGTTATTTTTGTGGGTGGTATAATCACTAAAGTTGGTAGCACTTGTGAGGATGGATCCCCGATGGAATCATCCTTTCACAGCTCTGATAGCCTGAGTTTTGCTCTACAAAGTTTAAAATATCCACATGTCTGGGAGGCAAACCGTAGGAAATGAAATACTCACATTCGCCGAGCCCGTTGTGACACATCATCATCATGTGCCACCCTCAACATCAACCCTGCATATCCTATCATCATCATCATCAAGAGCCACCCTCAACAACAACCCTTAATATCCTATCATCATCATCATCAAGTGCCACCCTCAACATCAACCCTTCATGTCCTATCATCATCATCAAGAGCCACCCTCAACATCAACCCTTCATGTCCTATCAGCAGCATCATACCATCAAAGTATCAAACCGCGAAATTCTCTCTCTCTCTCTCTCTCTCTCTCTCTCTTCTCTCTCTCTCTCTCTCTCGCTCTCTCTCTCTCTCTCTCTCACATTCATGGTAAAGCAAACAAAATATAGTACAGGGATAACCTTTATTTATAGGTATGTAGTTGGGTGTCTGCTTAGTTCTATGTCATAAATGAATCATAAGGGGTGAAACTGTTAGAGATTGCTGGGTAGTCTAAACTGGTAGTGTAAAGAGTTAAATATCTAAAGGCGTAGTCGAGACGTTATCATCAGCTACATTTCTTTTTATATATAGAAATAGGACAGAGCATTTCTTGTTTGACTGTCGGAAAATATGGAATTATTTAAGACTTTGAAACCTACATTTTTCCCACCCTTAGCCTTTTGCGTAGCGAGAACCTCTAAAAACATATCTTTAGCTAATTTGCTGTGTTGCTTACTTAACCCTTTACAACTGATTTTATCGTAATCCCCACTACAATGGTACGTCTTACTACATAAACTAACAAGAGCCGTCCCTTCGGACTCTAGTTTAAAAAGCCCGGGCGTTCGTTTGGTGTATGCTTTAACACCCTTACAGTTTACACAGTCTGGCTAATATGGTCATCGCAAATCTCGACAGGAAACCAGTCTTTATATACGCTATTAAACTCATTCCGCAGCCCTTACTTAACTATAGCGTCCAACTTAGGGGCACTTAAAGCTAAATATAAACTATCAGTATCTGTTTCACATAACTGAAAGTTGGACCTATCTACAAACTTATCTAAGAACTCGAAATAAAAAATCTAACATACGAAGTTTTGCATATCGATACACGAAGAAACCGATTTGTAGGGGTAAGTCCCATCCTACCGGGTGTGGGAAAACGGTATTTGTACAAAAGTTTATACAGAACCTTCTTGCAAGGTCAGAAACCTAGGAGGCAAGGTCAGAAACCTAGGAGGCAAGGGCAGAAACCTAGGAGGCAAGGGCAGAAACCTAGGAGGCAAGGTCAGAAACCTAGGAGGCAAGGTCAGAACCTTCTAGGAGGCAAGGGCAGAAACCTAGGAGGCACCTCGATGGACAGCTAGACAACCGAAGAAGCGTTTTACAATCTCAATATGACTAACCCCCTTGTGGGTATACCTTTTCTAATACGGTTATCATTCTGTCGGCATATTATCGTTTGTTTTTAATTATAATCTTAGTAGCATGTTGACAGTGCCACTATTGCGTGCTTTTGGTTAATTTGACGGAACCAGTTGTTATAATGCTTACATTTCAGTATTCGATTTTCAATTTCTCCCACTTATCGTTAATTTTCGCGTTTTCCCACTCTCTTTCTCTATAAATATATGTGTAAATAAAAAAGACATTATTTGTTTGACTAAAACCATGGTTTTTATATTTTGCTATATGTTTGTACATATGTTATCATCATCTACTAAACGTTTTAAACAGTATAAAAAAAGGTGACAAATTATAATCACCGTCTTCTCATATAGCAAACTATTACTAACGAAGAACATATCTTTAATAAGACATCACCAATGATGACTCACCGCAACAACAACAAAAACTACGAGAACTGACAAAAATGAATATAACTTTAAATTGTAAAACAACAATTCAATAATGTTGGAAAAAGTTGGAGGTTCGGATGCTAAAGAATTAAGTGAACGTTAAAAACTTGGGCACCGTTAGTATATTTACGTTAATGTTGAAACTTGATCAAATTATCATGTCTTATCAGACGGGTCATTGTTAAGTGACATATCTATTCGACATCTACTGTGTCCACTTGTCTTATCCGTGGTCGCTAGTCGCTAGTCGCTATATCTCCTGAGAATGATAATTACCCCTCACCTAGGATCACTATAATGTCTTTAACAAAAGTGTTAACTTCAAGTTATTAGACGGTAAGAGTGCGCGGTGTTTCTTGTTAAGGCGTTTGTTATTAATAATGTATAAATTGACAGGTTGGAGAAAATACAGAATAAAGAGATGCGCATTAATTTGGGGTGTACGAGGGTAATGGTTCGTTAGTTGATGGTTCGTTAAGTCCGTGGTTCGTGGGGTTGTGGTTCGTGGTTCGTTAGTTGATGGTTCGTGGTTCGTTAAGTCCATGGTTCGTGGGGTTGTTGTTCGTGGTTCGTGGGGTTGTTGTTCGTGGTTCGTTAGTTGATGGTTCGTGGTTCGTGGTTCGTTAAGTCCATGGTTCGTGGGGTTGTTGTTCGTGGTTCGTGAGTTGATGGTTCGTGGTTCGTTAAGTCCATGGTTCGTGGGGTTGTTGTTCGTGGTTCGTGAGTTGATGGTTCGTTAAGTCCGTGGTTCGTGGGGTTGTGGTTCGTGGTTCGTTAGTTGATGGTTCGTTAAGTCCGTGGTTCGTGTCGTTAAGTCCGTGGTTCGTGGGGTTGTGGTTCATGGTTCGTTAGTTGATGGTTCGTTAAGTCCGTGGTTCGTGGGGTTGGGGTTCGTGGTTCGTTAGTTGATGGTTCGTTAAGTCCGTGGTTCGTGTCGTTAAGTCCGTGGTTCGTGGGGTTGTGGTCATGGTTCGTTAGTTGATGGTTCGTTAAGTCCGTGGTTCGTGGGGTTGGGGTTCGTGGTTCGTTAGTTGATGGTTCGTTAAGTCCGTGGTTCGTGTCGTTAAGTCCGTGGTTCGTGGGGTTGTGGTTCATGGTTCGTTAGTTGATGGTTCGTTAAGTCCGTGGTTCGTGGGGTTGTGGTTCGTGGTTCGTTAGTTGATGGTTCGTTAAGTCCGTGGTTCGTGGGGTTGTTGTTCGTGGTTCGTTAGATGATGGTTCGTTAAGTCCATGGTTCGTGGGGTTGTTGTTCGTGGTTCGTGAGTTGATGGTTCGGTAAGTCCGTGGTTCGTGGTTTGTTAAGTTCGTGGTTCGTTAGTTGATGGTTCGTGGTTCGTGGTTCGTTAAGTCCATCGTTCGTGGGGTTGTTGTTCGTGGTTCGTGGGGTTGTTGTTCGTGGTTCGTTAGTTGATGGTTCGTGGTTCGTGGGGTTGTTGTTCGTGGTTCGTTAGTTGATGGTTCGTTAAGTCCGTGGTTCGTGGGGTTGTGGTTCGTGGTTCGTTAGTTGATGGTTCGTTAAGTCCGTGGTTCGTGGGGTTGTTGTTCGTGGTTCGTTAGTTGATGGTTCGTTAAGTCCGTGGTTCGTGGGGTTGTGGTTCGTGGTTCGTTAGTTGATGGTTCGTTAAGTCCGTGGTTCGTGGGGGTTGTGGTTCGTGGTTCGTTAGTTGATGGTTCGTTAAGTCCGTTGTTCGTTAGTTGATGGTTCGTGGTTCGTTAAGTCCATGGTTCGTGGGGTTGTTGTTCGTGGTTCGTGAGTTGATGGTTCGTTAAGTCCGTGGTTCGTGGGGTTGTGGTTCGTGGTTCGTTAGTTGATGGTTCGTGGTTCGTGGTTCGTTAAGTCCATGGTTCGTGGGGTTGTGGTTCGTGGGGTTGTGGTTTATTAAGTTTGTTAGCGACCACGGATAAGACAAGTGGACACAGTAGATGTCGAATAGATATGTCACTTAACAATGGCCCGTCTGATAAGACATGATAATTTGATCAAGTTTCAACATTAACGTAAATATACTAACGGTGCCCAAGTTTTTAACGTTCACTAAATTCTTTAGCATCCGAACCTCCAACTTTTTCCAACATTATTGAATTGTTGTTTTACAATTTAAAGTTATATTCATTTTTGTCAGTTCTCGTAGTTTTTGTTGTTGTTGCGGTGAGTCATCATTGGTGATGTCTTATTAAAGATATGTTCTTCGTTAGTAATAGTTTGCTATATGAGAAGACGGTGATTATAATTTGTCACCTTTTTTTATACTGTTTAAAACGTTTAGTAGATGATGATAACATATGTACAAACATATAGCAAAATATAAAAACCATGGTTTTAGTCAAACAAATAATGTCTTTTTTATTTACACATATATTTATAGAGAAAGAGAGTGGGAAAACGCGAAAATTAACGATAAGTGGGAGAAATTGAAAATCGAATACTGAAATGTAAGCATTATAACAACTGGTTCCGTCAAATTAACCAAAAGCACGCAATAGTGGCACTGTCAACATGCTACTAAGATTATAATTAAAAACAAACGATAATATGCCGACAGAATGATAACCGTATTAGAAAAGGTATACCCACAAGGGGGTTAGTCATATTGAGATTGTAAAACGCTTCTTCGGTTGTCTAGCTGTCCATCGAGGTGCCTCCTAGGTTTCTGCCCTTGCCTCCTAGAAGGTTCTGACCTTGCCTCCTAGGTTTCTGCCCTTGCCTCCTAGGTTTCTGCCCTTGCCTCCTAGGTTTCTGACCTTGCCTCCTAGGTTTCTGACCTTGCCTCCTAGGTTTCTGACCTTGCAAGAAGGTTCTGTATAAACTTTTGTACAAATACCGTTTTCCCACACCCGGTAGGATGGGACTTACCCCTACAAATCGGTTTCTTCGTGTATCGATATGCAAAACTTCCAATGTTAGATTTTTTATTTCGAGTTCTTAGATAAGTTTGTAGATAGGTCCAACTTTCAGTTATGTGAAACAGATACTGATAGTTTATATTTAGCTTTAAGTGCCCCTAAGTTGGAGGCTATAGTTAAGTAAGGGCTGCGGAATGAGTTTAATAGCGTATATAAAGACTGGTTTCCTGTCGAGTTTTGCGATGACCATATTAGCCAGACTGTGTAAACTGTAAGGGTGTTAAAGCATACACCAAACGAACGCCCGGGCTTTTTAAACTAGAGTCCGAAGGGACGGCTCTTGTTAGTTTATGTAGTAAGACGTACCATTGTAGTGGGGATTACGATAAAATCAGTTGTAAAGGGTTAAGTAAGCAACACAGCAAATTAGCTAAAGATATGTTTTTAGAGGTTCTCGCTACGCAAAAGGCTAAGGGTGGGAAAAATGTAGGTTTCAAAGTCTTAAATAATTCCATATTTTCCGACAGTCAAACAAGAAATGCTCTGTCCTATTTCTATATATAAAAAGAAATGTAGCTGATGATAACGTCTCGACTACGCCTTTAGATATTTAACTCTTTACACTACCAGTTTAGACTACCCAGCAATCTCTAACAGTTTCACCCTTATGATTCATTTATGACATAGAACTAAGCAGACACCCAACTACATACCTATAAATAAAGGTTATCCCTGTACTATATTTTGTTTGCTTTACCATGAATGTGAGAGAGAGAGAGAGAGAGCGAGAGAGAGAGAGAGAGAAAGAGAGAGAGAGAGAGAGAGAGAGAAAGAGAGAGAATGTAGCTGATCTGGTGGTGGTTAACAACAGGTGGCGTGTAGTTGAGGTTAGCATATGTGGTTAAAATGTCTTCTCGCATATCAACTAAAGCGATAAATTCCTCTCTCGATAGTGTTATCCCAGTTCGGGTAGGAAACTTAAAAAAACTGTCACCGCTATATGTCCTTATATTTATCAACGGTCTGTTACGAAAAACACAAACCGAGACTGCCTTAACGCCATCTTTAGACAACGGAACTACAGTCTCATTTCCGCGTGACATAAATATGCGCTGATCACTGGCATCAAACGAAATTGGCGTATTCAAGCTAGACGACTCCATAGTCAAAGCAAAAACAAACACAAGCCACCTGGCAACAGACGCTGGTTATCTATGTGTGTACACTGCTCGGCTGGGGGTTTTTATACCTTCGACGTTTATCGTATCGAGGACCGTCTATTTATAGTAGCTAACGCAATATGTTATCAGGCGAGGTAATATGGTATCAGACGAGGTAATACGTTATCAGTCGTGTTGCGACATGTTCCGTGACTTCGGGAGGGGTCCAAACAGGGTGATAGGTGCGAAATATGAGGTGTGTGTAAAATAATTGTATATAGGCTGTGGTTTTTTTTAAAATAAGTGTTAATTGCAGAAGTGAAACCTGGCGGGCTGACCTAAAATCACTCCTTGTTATTTTTGTGGGTGGTATAATCACTAAAGTTGGTAGCACTTGTGAGGATGGATCCCCGATGGAATCATCCTTTCACAGCTCTGATAGCCTGAGTTTTGCTCTATAAAGTTTAAAATATTCACATGTCTGGGAGGCAAACCGTAGGAAATGAAATACTCACATTCGCCGAGCACCGTTGTGACACATCATCATCATGTGCCACCCTCAACATCAACCCTGCATATCCTATCATCATCATCATCAAGAGCCACCCTCAACAACAACCCTTAATATCCTATCATCATCATCATCAAGTGCCACCCTCAACATCAACCCTTCATGTCCTATCATCATCATCAAGAGCCACCCTCAACATCAACCCTTCATGTCCTATCAGCAGCATCATACCATCAAAGTATCAAACCGCGAAATTCTCTCTCTTTCTCTCTCTCTCTCTCTCTTTCTCTCTCTCTCTCTCGCTCTCTCTCTCTCTCTCACATTCATGGTAAAGCAAACAAAATATAGTACAGGGATAACCTTTATTTATAGGTATGTAGTTGGGTGTCTGCTTAGTTCTATGTCATAAATGAATCATAAGGGGTGAAACTGTTAGAGATTGCTGGGTAGTCTAAACTGGTAGTGTAAAGAGTTAAATATCTAAAGGCGTAGTCGAGACGTTATCATCAGCTACATTTCTTTTTATATATAGAAATAGGACAGAGCATTTCTTGTTTGACTGTCGGAAAATATGGAATTATTTAAGACTTTGAAACCTACATTTTTCCCACCCTTAGCCTTTTGCGTAGCGAGAACCTCTAAAAACATATCTTTAGCTAATTTGCTGTGTTGCTTACTTAACCCTTTACAACTGATTTTATCGTAATCCCCACTACAATGGTACGTCTTACTACATAAACTAACAAGAGCCGTCCCTTCGGACTCTAGTTTAAAAAGCCCGGGCGTTCGTTTGGTGTATGCTTTAACACCCTTACAGTTTACACAGTCTGGCTAATATGGTCATCGCAAAACTCGACAGGAAACCAGTCTTTATATACGCTATTAAACTCATTCCGCAGCCCTTACTTAACTATAGCCTCCAACTTAGGGGCACTTAAAGCTAAATATAAACTATCAGTATCTGTTTCACATAACTGAAAGTTGGACCTATCTACAAACTTATCTAAGAACTCGAAATAAAAAATCTAACATTGGAAGTTTTGCATATCGATACACGAAGAAACCGATTTGTAGGGGTAAGTCCCATCCTACCGGGTGTGGGAAAACGGTATTTGTACAAAAGTTTATACAGAACCTTCTTGCAAGGTCAGAAACCTAGGAGGCAAGGTCAGAAACCTAGGAGGCAAGGTCAGAAACCTAGGAGGCAAGGGCAGAAACCTAGGAGGCAAGGGCAGAAACCTAGGAGGCAAGGTCAGAACCTTCTAGGAGGCAAGGGCAGAAACCTAGGAGGCACCTCGATGGACAGCTAGACAACCGAAGAAGCGTTTTACAATCTCAATATGACTAACCCCCTTGTGGGTATACCTTTTCTAATACGGTTATCATTCTGTCGGCATATTATCGTTTGTTTTTAATTATAATCTTAGTAGCATGTTGACAGTGCCACTATTGCGTGCTTTTGGTTAATTTGACGGAACCAGTTGTTATAATGCTTACATTTCAGTATTCGATTTTCAATTTCTCCCACTTATCGTTAATTTTCGCGTTTTCCCACTCTCTTTCTCTATAAATATATGTGTAAATAAAAAAGACATTATTTGTTTGACTAAAACCATGGTTTTTATATTTTGCTATATGTTTGTACATATGTTATCATCATCTACTAAACGTTTTAAACAGTATAAAAAAAGGTGACAAATTATAATCACCGTCTTCTCATATAGCAAACTATTACTAACGAAGAACATATCTTTAATAAGACATCACCAATGATGACTCACCGCAACAACAACAAAAACTACGAGAACTGACAAAAATGAATATAACTTTAAATTGTAAAACAACAATTCAATAATGTTGGAAAAAGTTGGAGGTTCGGATGCTAAAGAATTTAGTGAACGTTAAAAACTTGGGCACCGTTAGTATATTTACGTTAATGTTGAAACTTGATCAAATTATCATGTCTTATCAGACGGGTCATTGTTAAGTGACATATCTATTCGACATCTACTGTGTCCACTTGTCTTATCCGTGGTCGCTAACAAACTTAATAAACCACAACCCCACGAACCACAACCCACGAACCATGGACTTAACGAACCACGAACCACGAACCATCAACTAACGAACCACGAACCACAACCCCACGAACCACGGACTTAACGAACCATCAACTCACGAACCACGAACAACAACCCCACGAACCATGGACTTAACGAACCACGAACCATCAACTAACGAACAACGGACTTAACGAACCATCAACTAACGAACCACGAACCACAACCCCCACGAACCACGGACTTAACGAACCATCAACTAACGAACCACGAACCACAACCCCACGAACCACGGACTTAACGAACCATCAACTAACGAACCACGAACAACAACCCCACGAACCACGGACTTAACGAACCATCAACTAACGAACCACGAACCACAACCCCACGAACCACGGACTTAACGAACCATCAACTAACGAACCACGAACAACAACCCCACGAACCACGAACCATCAACTAACGAACCACGAACAACAACCCCACGAACCACGAACAACAACCCCACGAACGATGGACTTAACGAACCACGAACCACGAACCATCAACTAACGAACCACGAACTTAACAAACCACGAACCACGGACTTACCGAACCATCAACTCACGAACCACGAACAACAACCCCACGAACCATGGACTTAACGAACCATCAACTAACGAACCACGAACAACAACCCCACGAACCACGGACTTAACGAACCATCAACTAACGAACCACGAACCACAACCCCACGAACCACGGACTTAACGAACCATCAACTAACGAACCATGAACCACAACCCCACGAACCACGGACTTAACGACACGAACCACGGACTTAACGAACCATCAACTAACGAACCACGAACCCCAACCCCACGAACCACGGACTTAACGAACCATCAACTAACGAACCATGAACCACAACCCCACGAACCACGGACTTAACGACACGAACCACGGACTTAACGAACCATCAACTAACGAACCACGAACCCCAACCCACGAACCACGGACTTAACGAACCATCAACTAACGAACCATGAACCACAACCCCACGAACCACGGACTTAACGACACGAACCACGGACTTAACGAACCATCAACTAACGAACCACGAACCACAACCCCACGAACCACGGACTTAACGAACCATCAACTCACGAACCACGAACAACAACCCCACGAACCATGGACTTAACGAACCACGAACCATCAACTCACGAACCACGAACAACAACCCCACGAACCATGGACTTAACGAACCACGAACCACGAACCATCAACTAACGAACCACGAACAACAACCCCACGAACAACAACCCCACGAACCATGGACTTAACGAACCACGAACCATCAACTAACGAACCACGAACCACAACCCCACGAACCACGGACTTAACGAACCATCAACTAACGAACCATTACCCTCGTACACCCCAAATTAATGCGCATCTCTTTATTCTGTATTTTCTCCAACCTGTCAATTTATACATTATTAATAACAAACGCCTTAACAAGAAACACCGCGCACTCTTACCGTCTAATAACTTGAAGTTAACACTTTTGTTAAAGACATTATAGTGATCCTAGGTGAGGGGTAATTATCATTCTCAGGAGATATAGCGACTAGCGACTAGCGACCACGGATAAGACAAGTGGACACAGTAGATGTCGAATAGATATGTCACTTAACAATGACCCGTCTGATAAGACATGATAATTTGATCAAGTTTCAACATTAACGTAAATATACTAACGGTGCCCAAGTTTTTAACGTTCACTAAATTCTTTAGCATCCGAACCTCCAACTTTTTCCAACATTATTGAATTGTTGTTTTACAATTTAAAGTTATATTCATTTTTGTCAGTTCTCGTAGTTTTTGTTGTTGTTGCGGTGAGTCATCATTGGTGATGTCTTATTAAAGATATGTTCTTCGTTAGTAATAGTTTGCTATATGAGAAGACGGTGATTATAATTTGTCACCTTTTTTTATACTGTTTAAAACGTTTAGTAGATGATGATAACATATGTACAAACATATAGCAAAATATAAAAACCATGGTTTTAGTCAAACAAATAATGTCTTTTTATTTACACATATATTTATAGAGAAAGAGAGTGGGAAAACGCGAAAATTAACGATAAGTGGGAGAAATTGAAAATCGAATACTGAAATGTAAGCATTATAACAACTGGTTCCGTCAAATTAACCAAAAGCACGCAATAGTGGCACTGTCAACATGCTACTAAGATTATAATTAAAAACAAACGATAATATGCCGACAGAATGATAACCGTATTAGAAAAGGTATACCCACAAGGGGGTTAGTCATATTGAGATTGTAAAACGCTTCTTCGGTTGTCTAGCTGTCCATCGAGGTGCCTCCTAGGTTTCTGCCCTTGCCTCCTAGAAGGTTCTGACCTTGCCTCCTAGGTTTCTGACCTTGCCTCCTAGGTTTCTGCCCTTGCCTCCTAGGTTTCTGCCCTTGCCTCCTAGGTTTCTGACCTTGCCTCCTAGGTTTCTGACCTTGCAAGAAGGTTCTGTATAAACTTTTGTACAAATACCGTTTTCCCACACCCGGTAGGATGGGACTTACCCCTACAAATCGGTTTCTTCGTGTATCGATATGCAAAACTTCCAATGTTAGATTTTTTATTTCGAGTTCTTAGATAAGTTTGTAGATAGGTCCAACTTTCAGTTATGTGAAACAGATACTGATAGTTTATATTTAGCTTTAAGTGCCCCTAAGTTGGAGGCTATAGTTAAGTAAGGGCTGCGGAATGAGTTTAATAGCGTATATAAAGACTGGTTTCCTGTCGAGTTTTGCGATGACCATATTAGCCAGACTGTGTAAACTGTAAGGGTGTTAAAGCATACACCAAACGAACGCCCGGGCTTTTTAAACTAGAGTCCGAAGGGACGGCTCTTGTTAGTTTATGTAGTAAGACGTACCATTGTAGTGGGGATTACGATAAAATCAGTTGTAAAGGGTTAAGTAAGCAACACAGCAAATTAGCTAAAGATATGTTTTTAGAGGTTCTCGCTACGCAAAAGGCTAAGGGTGGGAAAAATGTAGGTTTCAAAGTCTTAAATAATTCCATATTTCCGACAGTCAAACAAGAAATGCTCTGTCCTATTTCTATATATAAAAAGAAATGTAGCTGATGATAACGTCTCGACTACGCCTTTAGATATTTAACTCTTTACACTACCAGTTTAGACTACCAGCAATCTCTAACAGTTTCACCCCTTATGATTCATTTATGACATAGAACTAAGCAGACACCCAACTACATACCTATAAATAAAGGTTATCCCTGTACTATATTTTGTTTGCTTTACCATGAATGTGAGAGAGAGAGAGAGAGCGCCGAGAGAGAGAGAGAGAGAGAAAGAGAGAGAGAGAGAGAAAGAGAGAGAATTTCGCGGTTTGATACTTTGATGGTATGATGCTGCTGATAGGACATGAAGGGTTGATGTTGAGGGTGGCTCTTGATGATGATGATAGGACATGAAGGGTTGATGTTGAGGGTGGCACTTGATGATGATGATGATAGGATATTAAGGGTTGTTGTTGAGGGTGGCTCTTGATGATGATGATGATAGGATATGTAGGGTTGATGTTGAGGGTGGCACATGATGATGATGTGTCACAACGGGCTCGGCGAATGTGAGTATTTCATTTCCTACGGTTTGCCTCCCAGACATGTGGATATTTTAAACTTTGTAGAGCAAAACTCAGGCTATCAGAGCTGTGAAAGGATGATTCCATCGGGGATCCATCCTCACAAGTGCTACCAACTTTAGTGATTATACCACCCACAAAAATAACAAGGAGTGATTTTAGGTCAGCCCGCCAGGTTTCACTTCTGCAATTAACACTTATTTTAAAAAAAAACCACAGCCTATATACAATTATTTTACACACACCTCATATTTCGCACCTATCACCCTGTTTGGACCCCTCCCGAAGTCACGGAACATGTCGCAACACGACTGATAACGTATTACCTCGTCTGATACCATATTACCTCGCCTGATAACATATTGCGTTAGCTACTATAAATAGACGGTCCTCGATACGATAAACGTCGAAGGTATAAAAACCCCCAGCCGAGCAGTGTACACACATAGATAACCAGCGTCTGTTGCCAGGTGGCTTGTGTTTGTTTTTGCTTTGACTATGGAGTCGTCTAGCTTGAATACGCCAATTTCGTTTGATGCCAGTGATCAGCGCATATTTATGTCACGCGGAAATGAGACTGTAGTTCCGTTGTCTAAAGATGGCGTTAAGGCAGTCTCGGTTTGTGTTTTTCGTAACAGACCGTTGATAAATATAAGGACATATAGCGGTGACAGTTTTTTTAAGTTTCCTACCCGAACTGGGATAACACTATCGAGAGAGGAATTTATCGCTTTAGTTGATATGCGAGAAGACATTTTAACCACATATGCTAACCTCAACTACACGCCACCTGTTGTTAACCACCACCAGATCAGCTACACGCCACCTCTCCTTAACCAGCTCAACTACACGCCACCTGTTGTTAACCACCAGAACTACACACCATCTCTTGTTAACCCGAATCTCATCAACTACACGACCCCTCCTTTTGTTAACCAAGGGAACCTCGCTCTTGTTAATCAGACGACAGATCCGGCGGCCACTATCGATGTCCCGGGTGTTTCAGCTGAGTCACCAATTACCTATTCCAGCTTTGATCAAGGTTTTGTCAAAATGGAGGGCGGTTGTGTTGTGAAGGCTAATGAAACTTCCTACGCCCCTGTGTTTGATAGACATTTAACACAAACAGACAGTACAGCCAAAACAGGAGGGAGGAAACCCAGACGCTTAAAATTATCACCAATCGGACAGTAATATATATTTTCTCATATGTGTTGTGTATTTGTCGTATTAATAAATATATGTGAAATATAGAGCGACTTTTTTGTTTTGCTTTAGCGTGAAAGAGAGTTGAGGGTGTGGCTTGATGATGATGTTGTTGAGGGTGGCACATGATGATGATGATGCTGTTGAGGATGTAGCTTGATGATGATGTTGTTGAGGGTGGCACATGATGAGAGAGAGAGAGAGAGAGAGAGTTGAGGGTGTGGCTTGATGATGTTGTTGTTGTTGAGGGTGTGGCACATGATGATGCTGTTGAGGATGTAGCTTGATGATGATGCCCGAGCCGACCCGCGACGACGACCAGCGACGACCAGCGACCGCCGCCGACCAGCGACCGACGACGACCCCAGCGCCGATGATGATGATGATGATGACCGAGGTGGCCCGAATATGATGATCGTTACTAACACCCCTTTGCCTCCTGTTGCCATCACACACGACACCCCCCCCCCCGCAAGTTTTAGACTGACATACAAGTTTTAGAGGTCTCCATAGCCAGCACGCTCACTTGATAATAACACGACCCATCCCCGCAAGTTTTGAGAACCGCTGACATACAAGTTTTAGAACCACTGGTCTCCATATTTCCTGTTGCCATCACACGACCCCCCGCAAGTTTTAGACTGACATACAAGTTTTAGAACCAAACACACCTACAAGTTTTAGAGGTCTCCAAACACAAGTTTTAGAACCACTGGTCGCACCTGAGATAAGACGAGGCCGACCACTTGACCACGAGATAAGACGAGGCCGACCACTTGACCACTTCAGATAAGACCGACCACCCGGCGAGGTCACCTGAGATTGCACGATACATGCTGGACGACGAGATTGTGCTGCACGATACAGGCCTATGATGCACGATACTGCACGAAATGTTCAAATCCTTGCTCAAAACACCCTTCCTTACTACTTGTGTGTATGCACACGGACCTAGGTGGGCACACGTTTGGGTATGTCTGCTGATTGCGCACTTCTTCACATGCAAGTGTATGCACACGTATGGGTGTAGCCGTATATGTGTATACATGTATGTGTGTTCTCGCACGGCTGTATATATGTAGATACGTATAGACATTGCCGACAGCGTTATAGTTGAGGTAAAGTATACAATATCCCCCCATTATTTGTAGAACCCTTCCACCTATGTTTTGACCCTCCCATTAGATGGTCAACCACACTAGGTATCCTAGCCCTCGTTTCTTATACCCTCAGGTCACAGCACAATACACAGGGAAAACAATTTTATTTTTATTTCTCATTCTAGTTTAAAATTATTTTGGTTTTGATACATACATCATTATTAGTTTGCTATGTAGGGCTAATTTTATTGACTTACATGTGTATGCATGTGTTGTTTGTTGTTCCTGCTGAAGGCCTATTTAGCTGAAACATCGTTCAAATTTGTGCCATCCATTAATTATGTAAAGCTTTAACGATTTTATTTTTTATATATTTTTTCATTTCTCCTTTACAGTCAGCTTTACAATCAGCTTGACTGTAGCTTTACAATCATCGTTACAATCATTTTACAATCAGCTTGACTGCAGCTTTACAGTCAGCTTGACTGTAGCTTTACAATCATCGTTACAATCATTTTACAATCAGCTTGACTGCAGCTTTACAATCAGCTTGACTGCAGCATTACAATCATCGTTACAATCATTTTACAATCAGCTTGACTGCAGCTTTACAATCAATTTGACTGCAGCTTTACAATCATCGTTACAATCATTTTACAATCAGCTTGACTGCAGCTTTACAATCAGCTTGACTGTAGCTTTACAATCATCGTTATAATCATTTTACAATCAGCTTGACTATAGCTATACAATCATTTTACAATCAGCTTGACTGCAGCTTTACAATCTGCTTGACTATAGCTTTACAATCATCGTTAGAATCATTTTGCAATCAGCTTGACTATAGCTTTACAATCATTTCACAATCAGCTTGACTATAGCTTTACAATCATCATTACAATCATTTTACAATAAGCTTGACTGTAGCTTTACAATCATCGTTACAATCATTTTACAATCAGCTTGACTATAGCTTTACAATCATCGTTACAATCATTTTACAATCAGCTTGACTGTAGCTTTACATTCAGCTTGACTGCAGCTTTACAATCAGTTTGACTGTAGCTTTACAATCAGCTTGATTGCAGCTTTACAATCAGGTTTACTGTAGCTTTACAAACAGCTTGACTGCAGCTTTACAGTCACTTTATAATCAGCTTGACTGTAGCTGCACATTTTCATGTTGTTTTTTTTTACTTGACCCTTCCTATAAGTAGTCGACACGTTGAGTCTAGTCTGTGGTCAACACGCGGAGTCTAGTCTGTGGTCAACACGCGGAGTCTAGTCTGTGGTCGACACGCGGAGTCTAGTCTGTGGTCGACACGCGGAGTCTAGTCTGTGGTCGACACGCGGAGTCTAGTCTGTGGTCGACACACGGAGTCTAGTCTGTGGTCGACACGCGGAGTCTAGTCTGTGATCGACACGCGGAGTCTAGTCTGTGGTCGACATGTGAAAAGAAAAAAAAAGTCTAGTCTGTGGTCGACACGTGGAGTTTCTGTGGTCAACAAAGGGAGTATAGCCTGTTTCCGACACGCGGAATCTAGTCCGTGGTCGACATGGGGAGTCTAGTCTATGGTCGAGTCGACACGCGGAATCTAGTCTGTGGTCGACATGGGGAGCCTAGTCTATGGTCGAGTCGACACGCGGCGTCTAGTTTGTGGTTGAGTCGACACGCGTAGTCTAGTCTGTGGTCGACACGTGGAGTCTAGACTGTGGTCGACACGTGGAGTCTGGTCTGTTGTCGACAAGGGGAGACTAGTCTGCGGTCGACATGTGGAGTCTAGTCTGTGGTCGACACGTAGAGTCTCTGTGGTCGACAAGGGGAGTCTAGTCTGTGGTCGACACGCGGAGTCTAGTCTGTGGTCGACATGGGCAGTTTTGTCTGTGGTCGACATGGGCAGTTTTGTCTGTGGTCGACACGCGGAGTCTAGTCTGTGGTCGACCTACACGCGGAGTCTAGTCTGTGGTCGACATAGGGAGTCTAGTCTGTGGTCGACACGCGGAGTCTAGTCTGTAGTCGACATGGGGAGTCTAGTCTGTGGTCGACACGTGGAGTCTAGTCTATGGTCGACAAAGGGAGTCTAGTCTGTAGTCGCCCGACACGCGGAGTCTAGTCTATGGTCGACAAAGGGAGTCTAGTCTGTGGTCGACACGCGGAGTCTAGTCTGTGGTCGACACGAGGAGTTTAGTCTGTGGTGGACACGCGGAGTCTAGTCTGTGGTCGAGTTTATCCCAGTCAGAAATGATATAAGAGTGTAGATGATACCACCAAATATATGAATGGAGTCATTTACTGACTCAAGATTAAAGTGACTAAAGTTTAAGGTCTTAATTGGTATCTACCACAACAGATAGAGTTTAAGATCTGGTTTGTATCTGCCACAACAGATATAGTTTAAGATCTTGTTTGTATCTACCACAACAGATATAGTTTAACATCTTGTTTGTATCTACCACAACAGATATAGTTTAAGATCTTGTTTGTATCTACCACAACAGATATAGTTTAAGATCTTGTTTGTATCTACCACAACAGATATAGTTTAACATCTTGTTTGTATCTACCACAACAGATATAGTTTAAGATCTTGTTGGTATCTGTCACAACAGATATAGTTTAAGATCTTGTTTGTATCTACCACAACAGATATAGTTTAAGATCTTGTTTGTATCTACCACAACAGATATAGTTTAACATCTTGTTTGTATCTACCACAACAGATATAGTTTAAGATCTTGTTTGTATCTGCCACAACAGATAGAGTTTAAGATCTTGTTGGTATCTACCACAACAGATATAGTTTAACATCTTGTTTGTATCTGCCACAACATATATAGTTTAAGATCTTGTTGGTATCTGCCACAACAGATAGAGTTTAAGATCTTGTTTGTATCTACCACAACAGATATAGTTTAACATCTTGTTTGTATCTGCCACAACATATATAGTTTAAGATCGTGTTTGTATCTGCCACAACAGATATAGTTTAAGATCTTGTTGGTATCTGTCACAACAGATATAGTTTAAGATCTTGTTGGTATCTGTCACAACAGATATAGTTTAAGATCTTGTTGGTATCTGCCACAACATATATAGTTTAAGATCGTGTTTGTATCTGCCACAACAGATATAGTTTAAGATCTTGTTTGTATCTGCCACAACAGATAGAGTTTAAGATCTTGTTTGTATCTGCCACAACAGATATAGTTTAAGATCTTGTTTGTATCTGCCACAACAGATAGAGTTTAAGATCTTGTTTGTATCTGCCACAACATATATAGTTTAAGATCGTGTTTGTATCTGCCACAACATATATAGTTTAAGATCTTGTTGGTATCTGTCACAACAGATATAGTTTAAGATCTTGTTGGTATCTGTCACAACAGATATAGTTTAAGATCTTGTTGGTATCTGCCACAACATATATAGTTTAAGATCTTGTTTGTATCTGCCACAACAGATATAGTTTAAGATCTTGTTGGTATCTGCCACAACAGATAGAGTTTAAGATCTTGTTTGTATCTGCCACAACAGATATAGTTTAAGATCTTGTTTGTATCTGCCACAACATATATAGTTTAAGATCTTGTTTGTATCTACCACAACAGATAGAGTTTAAGATCTTGTTTGTATCTACCACAACAGATATAGTTTAAAATCTTGTTTATATCTGCCACAACATATATAGTTTAAGATCTTGTTTGTATCTACCACAACGGATAGAGTTTAAGATCTTGTTTATATCTGCCACAACAGATATAGTTTAAGATCTTGTTTGTATCTACCACAACAGACAGAGTTTAAGATCTTGTTTGTATCTGCCACAACAGATAGAGTTTAAGATCTTGTTTGTATCTACCACAACAGATATAGTTTAAGATCTTGTTTGTATCTGCCACAACAGATATAGTTTAAGATCTTTTTTGTATCTGCCACAACAGATATAGTTTAAGATCTTGTTTGTATCTGCCACAACAGATAGAGTTTAAGATCTTGTTTGTATCTGCCACAACAGATATAGTTTAAGATCTTGTTTGTATCTACCACAACAGATATAGTTTAAGATCTTGTTTGTATCTACCACAACAGATATAGTTTAAGATCTTGTTTGTATCTACCACAACAGATATAGTTTAAGATCGTGTTTGTATCTACCACAACGGATAGAGTTTAACATCTTGTTTGTATCTGCCACAACAGATATAGTTTAAGATCTTGTTTGTATCTACCACAACGGATAGAGTTTAAGATCTTGTTTGTATCTGCCACAACATATATAGTTTAAGATCTTGTTTGTATCTGCCACAACATATATAGTTTAAGATCTTGTTTGTATCTACCACAACGGATAGAGTTTAAGATCTTGTTTGTATCTACCACAACAGATATAGTTTAAGATCGTGTTTGTATCTGCCACAACAGACAGAGTTTAAGATCTCGGTGTGGGGCCAGTTGAAGTACAATTATGAAGAGATGTGTGGCGCCAGTTGAAGTACAATTATGAAGAGATGTGTGGCGCCAGTTGAAGTACAATTATGAAGAGATGTGTGGCGCCAGTTGAAGTAAAATTATGAAGAGATGTGTGGCGCCATTTGAAGTACAATTATGAAGAGATGTGTGGCGCCAGTTGCAGTACAATTATGAAGAGATGTGTGGCGCCAGTTGCAGTACAATTATGAAGAGATGTGTGGCGTCAGCTGAAGTACAATTAATGATGAGATGTGTGGCGTCAGTTGAATTACAATTATGAAGAGGTGTGGCGTCAGCTGAAGTACAATTATGATGAGATGTGTGGCGTCAGTTGAATTACAATTATGAAGAGATGTGTGGCGTCAGTTGAATTACAATTATGAAGAGATGTGTGGCGTCAACTGAAGTACAATTATGAAGAGTTGTGTGGCGCCAGTTGAAGTACAATTATGTAGAGATGTGTGGCGCCAGTTACAGTACAATTATGAAGAGATGTGTGGCGCCAGTTGAAGTACAATTATGAAGAGATGTGTGGCGCCAGTTGAAGTATAATTATGAAGAGATGTGTGGCGCCAGTTGAAGTACAATTATGAAGAGATGTGTGGCGTCAGTTGAAGCACAATTATGAAGAGATGTGTGGCGCCAGTTGAAGCACAATTATGAAGAGATGTGTGGCGCCAGTTGCAGTACAATTATGAAGAGATGTGTGGCGTCAGTTGAAGCACAATTATGAAGAGATGTGTGGCGCCAGTTGAAGCACAATTATGAAGAGATGTGTGGCGTCAGTTGCAGTACAATTATGAAGAGATGTGTGGCGTCATTTGCAGTACAATTATGAAGAGATGTGTGGCGTCAGTTGCAGTACAATTATGAAGAGATGTGTGGCGTCAGCTGAAGTACAATTATGAAGAGATGTGTGGCGTCAGCTGAAGTACAATTATGAAGAGATGTGTGGCGTCAGCTGAAGTACAATTATGAAGAGATGTGTGGCGTCATTCTGACGACTCTCTGGCCCAAGACCCCAGGTCGGACAATGTTAGAACGACTTGCCCGGTGATGTGTGACTGACCTAGTTTTGCTTCATCTGTCCCCCCCCCCCCTCCTCCTTTGCGTTCCACAGCGGACACGTCCAGAAACACATTTTTAAAAGAATCTCGAAGTGATTTGATAAGTGTCAGCGACTGTGTGTAACCTGTTGTGTAAGGCCGCTGAGTATGCTACAGCTGGTTTGATCTATATATGAGAGGCGGTGTGTTGCTATAGACAGGGGGATCATCTGTCCCCTTACCCTAGTTGGCGCCACTTAAGTCCGCGGTAAACGAAGTCACTGACTCTGAGGACCTCGAGTAGGACATGCATCCTGTCCATGAACATTGTGACTGAGACTGTCTGTACCATACATTCACAGCCATCTACGTGCAGTCAGCTTGTACAAACATTCAGTCATATACGTGCAGTCAGCTTGTACAAACATTCAGTCATCTACGTGCAGTCAGTATGTACACACATTCAGTCATATACGTGCAGTCAGCTTGTACAAACATTCAGTCATCAACGTACAGTCAGCTTGTACAAACATTCTATCATCTACGTGCAGTCAGCTTGTACAAACATTCTATCATCTACGTGCAGTCAGCTTGTACAAACACTCTATCATCGACGTGCAGTCAGCTTGTACAAACATTCTATCATCTACGTGCAGTCAGCTTGTACAAACATTCTATCATCTACGTGCAGTCAGCTTGTACAAACATTCAGTCATCTACGTGCAGTCAGCTTGTACAAACATTCTATCATCTACGTGCAGTCAGCTTGTACAAACACCCACAGACAGTCAGTACACTGTACCATTTCTGTAGAATATTGACTGTCAATCACACAATGGTAGGCACACAATGGTAGGCTCTACTCACAAGAGAACGGCAGGATCTGTGTCACCAGAAACAAACGGTCTCCAGAAGCCGGCAGAGATCTCAGATGTTGTGTCCGGGGACAACCGTTCAGCCACGACCTCCACCTTGGCCGCCGGGCAGCAGCTCTGGATGTTGACCGCGCAAGCAAGGCCATTCACTCCAGCGCCGATCACGACGATCCTTGGTGTCTGTGGGTACGAGATCTTTGTAAAGTTGTTCAGATGTGACTAGCAGATCTGTGTGATGTTGTTTAGATGTGATTAATAGATCTTTGTGATGGTTAGATGTTAATAGTTGATCTTTGTGATGTTGTTTAGATGCGACTAGCAGATCTGTGTGATGTTGTTTAGATGTGATTAATAGATCTTTGTGATGGTTAGATGTTAATAGTTGATCTTTGTGATGTTGTTTAGATGTGACTAATAGATCTTTGTGATGGTTAGATGTTAATAGTTGATCTTTGTGATGTTGTTTAGATGTGATTAATAGATCTTTGTGATGGTTAGATGTTAATAGTAAATATTTGTGATGTTGTTTAGTTGTGATTAATAGATCTTTGTGATGGTTAGATGTTAATAGTAGATCTTTGTGATGTTGTTTAGATGTGATTAATAGATCTTTGTGATGTTGTTTAGATGTGATTAATAGATCTTTGTGATGTTGTTTAGATGTGACTAATAGATCTTTGTGATGTTGTTTAGATGTGATTAATAGATCTTTGTGATGTTGTTTAGATGTGATTAATAGATCTTTGTGATGTTGTTTAGATGTGATTAATAGATCTTTGTGATGTTCAGATGTGACTAATAGATCTTTGTGATGGTTAGATGTTAATAGTTGATTTTTGTGATGTTGTTTAGATGTGATTAATAGATCTTTGTGATGGTTAGATGTTAATAATTGATCTTTGTGATGTTGTTTAGATGTGATTAATAGATCTTTGTGATGGTTAGATGTTAATAGTTGATCTTTGTGATGTTGTTTAGATGTGATTAATATATCTTTGTGATGTTGTTTAGATGTGACTAATAGATCTTTGTGATGTTGTTTAGATGTGACTAATAGATCTTTGTGATGTTGTTTAGATGTGACTAATAGATCTTTATGATGTTGTTTAGATGTGACTAATAGATCTTTGTGATGTTGTTTAGATGTGATTAATAGATCTTTGTGATGTTGTTTAGATGTGATTAATAGATCTTTGTGATGTTGTTTAGATGTGACTTATAGATCTTTGTGATGGTTAGATGTTAATAGTTGTTTAGGTTAGTTATTCAGTTATTTACATGATGTTCGGTTAAATAGTTCATTGAGTGTTATTTAGATTACACTAGTTGTTGAGATGCAATTTAGATGATATTAGTTGTTGAGATGCAATTTAGATAATATTATTTGATGAGATGTTATTTAAGGAATATTGGTTTAGTTGGGGGGGGGGGGGGGGGGCAAATGTTAGTGATTTGTCATTGTTTGAAAGTGTTAGACAAGACTATTATTCTCTCAACGGGGTTTGTCATGACTCAACAGTGGATGTCTCAAAGTGTTTTAATATGACTGTCTAGTTGAGTAGTAATTTGGGTTATAAGTGGACGGTTATTGTCTCAACGTGTGTTTATAAGTGGACGGGTATTGTCTCCATGTGTGGTTATAAGTGGACGGTTATTGTCTCCATGTGTGGTTATAAGTGGACGGTTATTGTCTCAACGTGTGTTTATAAGTGGACGGTTATTGTCTCCATGTGTGGTTATAAGTGGACGGTTATTGTCTCCATGTGTGGTTATATGTGGATGGTTATTGTCTCCATGTGTGGTTATAAGTGGACAGTTATAGTCTCCGGTGTTGTTATAGGTGATCATTTACTGTCTCCAGTTGTTGTTATAGGTGATACGTTATTTTCTCCAGTTGTTTTTATAGATGATCAGTTATTATCTCCAGGTGTTGTTATAGGTGATGAGTTATTGTCTCCAGGTGTTGTTATAGGTGATAAGTTATTGTCTCCAGGTGTTGTTATAGGTGATCAGTTATTGTCTCCAGGTGTTGTTATAGGTGATCAGTTATTATTTCCAGGTGTTGTTATAGGTGATAAGCTATTGTCTCCAGGTGTTGTTATAGGTGATCAGTTATTGTCTCCATGTGTTGTTATAGGTGATGAGTTATTGTCTCCAGGTGTTGTTATAGGTGATAAGTTATTGTCTCCAGGTGTTGTTATAGGTGATCAGTTATTGTCTCCAGGTGTTGTTATAGGTGATAAGTTATTGTCTCCAGGTGTTGTTATAGGTGATCAGTTATTGTCTCCAGGTGCTGTTATAGATCTCGGTTATTGTTCTATCTAATGGCAATGGTTCTGAGAAATGTTTGTCAGTGGCTGCAAACAAGAAATGTCGATGCAGCTTGAGCAAGTGCTAATGCAAACCTACCTGGTTAGATGACATGTCCCAAGAAATGACTTGTTTTGAGTTATGGAGACCACAAGAACGTGTTACAGTGACGACCTCGCTGCGAGAAATGCTGCGTGCTAGACCAGGACCGAGCAGATTATCTCCGTCACTAGGACACACTTATCACTTACTGTTAGTGCAAGTGTTTGTGCTCTGTGTGTGTGTGTGTGTGTGTGGTTGGCATGAGTGTCGATGGTGCAGCACATATAATGTGACCAAAAAATAATTGTTGTATACTAGAAGTTGTCCTAGTAGTTATTGTATACTAGAAGTTGTCCCAGTAGTTGTTGTATACTAGAAGTTGTCCCAGTAGTTGTTGTATACTAGAAGTTGTCCTATAATTGTTGTATACTAGAAGTTGTCCCAGTAGTTGTTGTATACTAGAAGTTGTCCCAGTAGTTGTTGTATACTAGAAGTTGTCCCAGTAGTTGTTGTATACTAGAAGTTGTCCTAGTAGTTGTTGTATACTAGAAGTTGTCCCAGTAGTTGTTGTATACCAGAAGTTGTCCCAGTAGTTGTTGTATACTAGAAGTTGTCCCAGTAGTTGTTGTATACTAGAAGTTGTCCTAGTAGTTATTGTATACTAGAAGTTGTCCCAGTAGTTGTTGTATACTAGAAGTTGTCCCAGTAGTTGTTGTATACTAGAAGGTGTCCTATTAATTGTTGTATACCAGAAGTTGTCCCAGTAGTTGTTGTATACTAGAAGTTGTCCCAGTAGTTGTTGTATACTAGAAGTTGTCCTATTAATTGTTGTATACTAGAAGTTGTCCCAGTAGTTGTTGTATACTAGAAGTTGTCCTATTAGTTGTTCTATACTAGAAGTTGTATCAGTAGTTGTTGTATACTAGAAGTTGTCCTATTAGTTGTTCTATACTAGAAATTGTCCAAGTAGCTGTTGTATACTAGAAGTTGTCCTAGTAGTTGTCCTAGTAGTTGTTGTATACTAGAAGTTGTCCAGAAAGTTGTTGTATACTAGAAGTTGTCCCAGTAGCTGTTGTATACTAGATGTTGTCCTAGTAGTTGTTGTATACTAGAAGTTGTCCCAGTAGCTGTTGTATGCTAGAAGTTGTCCTAGTAGTTGTTGTATACTAGAAGGTGTCCTAGTAGTTGTTGTATACTAGAAGGTGTCCCAGTAGTTGTTGTATACTAGAAGGTGTCCCAGTAGTTGTTGTATACTAGGAGGTGTCCCAGTAGTTGTTGTATACTAGAAGGTGTCCTAGTAGTTGTTGTATACTAGAAGGTGTCCCAGTAGTTGTTGTATACTAGGAGGTGTCCCAGTAGTTGTTGTATACTAGAAGGTGTCCCAGTAGTTGTTGTATACTAGAATGTGTCCTAGTAGTTGTTGTATACTAGAAGGTGTCCTAGTAGTTGTTGTATACTAGAAGGTGTCCCAGTAGTTGTTGTATACTAGAATGTGTCAAGTAGTTGTTGTATACTAGAAGGTGTCCCAGTAGTTGTTGTATACTAGAAGGTGTCCTAGTAGTTGTTGTATACTAGAAGGTGTCCCAGTAGTTGTTGTATACTAGAAGGTGTCCTAGTAGTTGTTGTATACTAGAAGGTGTCCCAGTAGTTGTTGTATACTAGAATGTGTCCAAGTAGTTGTTGTATACTAGAAGGTGTCCTAGTAGTTGTTGTGTACTAGAAGTTGTCCTAGTAATTTGTTGTATACTAGAAGGTGTCCTAGTAGTTGTTGTATACTAGAAGTTGTCCAGTAGTTGTTGTATACTAGAAGGTGTCCCAGTAGTTGTTGTATACTAGAAGGTGTCCTAGTAGTTGTTGTATACTAGAAGGTGCCCTAGTAGTTGTTGTATACTAGAAGTTGTCCTAGTAGTTGTTGTATACTAGAAGGTGTCCCAGTAGTTGTTGTATACTAGAAGGTGTCCTAGTAGTTGTTGTATACTAGAAGGTGTCCTAGTAGTTGTTGTATACTAGAAGGTGTCCCAGTAGTTGTTGTATACTAGAAGGTGTCCTAGTAGTTGTTGTATAGTAGAAGGTGTCCTAGTAGTTGTTGTATACTAGAAGGTGTCCTAGTAGTTGTTGTATACTAGGAGGTGTCCTAGTAGTTGTTGTATACTAGAAGGTGTCCTAGTAGTTGTTGTATACTAGGAGGTGTCCTAGTAGTTGTTGTATACTAGAAGGTGTCCCAGTAGTTGTTGTATACTAGAAGTTTTCCTAGTAGTTGTTGTATACTATAAGGTGTCCTAGTAGTTGTTGTGTACTAGAAGTTGTCCTAGTAGTTGTTGTATACTAGAAGGTGTCCTAGTAGTTGTTGTGTACTAGAAGTTGTCCTAGTAGTTGTTGTGTACTAGAAGTTGTCCTAGTAGTTGTTGTATACTAGAAGGTGTCCTAGTAGTTGTATACTAGAAGGTGTCCCAGTAGTTGTTGTATACTAGAAGGTGTCCTAGTAGTTGTTGTATACTAGAATGTATCCAAGTAGTTGTTGTATACTAGGAGGTGTCCTAGTAGTTGTTGTATACTAGAAGGTGTCCAAGTAGTTGTTGTATACTAGAAGTTTTCCTAGTAGTTGTTGTATACTAAAAGGTGTCCTAGTAGTTGTTGTGTACTAGAAGTTGTCCTAGTAGTTGTTGTATACTAGAAGGTGTCCTAGTAGTTGTTGTATACTAGGTGTCCTAGTAGTTGTTGTATATTTGAAGTTGTCGCAGTAGTTGTTGTATACTAGAAGTTGTCCTAGTAGTTGTTGTATACTAGAAGGTGTCCTAGTAGTTGTTGTATACTATAAGGTGTCCTAGTAGTTGTTGTATACTAGAAGGTGTCCTAGTAGTTGTTGTATACTAGAAGGTGTCCTAGTAATTGTTGTATACTATAAAGTGTTCCAGTAGTTGTTGTATACTAGAAGGTGTCCTAGTAGTTGTTGTATGCTAGAAGGTGTCCTAGTAGTTGTTGTATACTAGAATGTGTCCAAGTAGTTGTTGTATACTAGAAGGTGTCCCAGTAGTTGTTGTATACTAGAAGGTGTCCCAGTAGTTGTTGTATACTAGAAGGTGTCCCAGTAGTTGTTGTATACTAGAAGGTGTCCCAGTAGTTGTTGTATACTAGAAGGTGTCCCAGTAGTTGTTGTATACTAGAATGTGTCCTAGTAGTTGTTGTATACTAGAAGGTGTCCTAGTAGTTGTTGTATACTAGAAGGTGTCCTAGTAGTTGTTGTACACTAGAAGGTGTCCCAGTAGTTGCTGTATACTAGAAGGTGTCCTAGTAGTTGTTGTATACTAGAAGGTGTCCCAGTAGTTGTTGTATACTAGAAGGTGTCCTAGTAGTTGTTGTATACTAGAAGTTGTCCTAGTAGTTGTTGTATACTAGATGGTGTCCCAATAGTTGTTGTATACTAGAAGGTGTCCCAGTAGTTGTTGTATACTAGAAGTTGTCCTAGTAGTTGTTGTATACTAGAAGGTGTCCTAGTAGTTGTTGTATACTAGAAGGTGTCCAAGTAGTTGTTGTTGTATACTAGAAGTTGTCGCAGTAGTTGTTGTATACTAGAAGTTGTCCCAGTAGTTGTTGTATACTAGAAGGTGTCCCAGTAGTTGTTGTTGTATTCTAGAAGTTGTCGCAGTAGTTGTTGTATACTAGAAGTTGTCCTAGTAGTTGTTGTATACTAGAAGGTGTCCTAGTAGTTGTTGTATACTAAAAGGTGTCCCAGTAGTTGTTGTATACTAGAAGGTGTCCTAGTAGTTGTTGTATACTAGAAGGTGTCCTAGTAGTTGTTGTATACTAAAAGGTGTCCAAGTAGTTGTTGTATACTAGAAGGTGTACCAGTAGTTGTTGTATACTAGAAGGTGTCCTAGTAGTTGTTGTATACTAGAAGGTGTCCTAGTAGTTGTTGTATACTAGAAGGTGTCCTAGTAGTTGTTGTATACTAGAAGGTGTCCTAGTAGTTGTTGTATACTAGAAGGTGTCCTAGTAGTTGTTGTATACTAGAAGGTGTCCTAGTAGTTGTTGTATACTAGAAGGTGTCCTAGTAGTTGTTGTATACTAGAAGGTGTCCTAGTAGTTGTTGTATACTAGAAGGTGTCCTAGTAGTTGTATACTAGAAGTTGTCCCAGTAGTTGTTGTATACTAGAAGGTGTCCCAGTAGTTGTTGTATACTAGAAGGTGTCCTAGTAGTTGTTGTATACTAGAAGGTGTCCTAGTAGTTGTTGTATACTAGAAGTTGTCCTAGTAGTTGTTGTATACTAGAAGGTCTCCCAGTAGTTGTTGTATACTAGAAGGTGTCCTAGTAGTTGTTGTATACTAGAAGGTGTCCTAGTAGTTGTTGTATACTAGAAGGTGTCCCAGTAGTTGTTGTATACTAGAAGGTGTCCTAGTAGTTGTTGTATAGTAGAAGGTGTCCTAGTAGTTGTTGTATACTAGAAGGTGTCCTAGTAGTTGTTGTATACTAGGAGGTGTCCTAGTAGTTGTTGTATACTAGAAGGTGTCCTAGTAGTTGTTGTATACTAGGAGGTGTCCTAGTAGTTGTTGTATACTAGAAGGTGTCCTAGTAGTTGTTGTATACTAGAAGTTGTCCTAGTAGTTGTTGTATACTAGAAGGTGTCCTAGTAGTTGTATACTAGAAGGTGTCCCAGTAGTTGTTGTATACTAGAAGGTGTCCTAGTAGTTGTTGTGTACTAGAAGTTGTCCTAGTAGTTGTTGTGTACTAGAAGTTGTCCTAGTAGTTGTTGTATACTAGAAGGTGTCCTAGTAGTTGTATACTAGAAGGTGTCCCAGTAGTTGTTGTATACTAGAAGGTGTCCTAGTAGTTGTTGTATACTAGAATGTATCCAAGTAGTTGTTGTATACTAGGAGGTGTCCTAGTAGTTGTTGTATACTAGAAGGTGTCCAAGTAGTTGTTGTATACTAGAAGTTTTCCTAGTAGTTGTTGTATACTATAAGGTGTCCTAGTAGTTGTTGTGTAATAGAAGTTGTCCTAGTAGTTGTTGTATAATAGAAGGTGTCCTAGTAGTTGTTGTATACTAGGTGTCCTAGTAGTTGTTGTATATTGAAGTTGTCGCAGTAGTTATTGTATACTAGAAGTTGTCCTAGTAGTTGTTGTATACTAGAAGGTGTCCTAGTAGTTGTTGTATACTATAAGGTGTCCTAGTAGTTGTTGTATACTAGAAGGTGTCCTAGTAGTTGTTGTATACTAGAAGGTGTCCTAGTAATTGTTGTATACTATAAAGTGTTCCAGTAGTTGTTGTATAGTAGAAGGTGTCCTAGTAGTTGTTGTATGCTAGAAGGTGTCCTAGTAGTTGTTGTATACTAGAATGTGTCCAAGTAGTTGTTGTATACTAGAAGGTGTCCCAGTAGTTGTTGTATACTAGAAGGTGTCCCAGTAGTTGTTGTATACTAGAAGGTGTCCAGTAGTTGTTGTATACTAGAAGGTGTCCCAGTAGTTGTTGTATACTAGAAGGTGTCCCAGTAGTTGTTGTATACTAGAATGTGTCCTAGTAGTTGTTGTATACTAGAAGGTGTCCTAGTAGTTGTTGTATACTAGAAGGTGTCCTAGTAGTTGTTGTACACTAGAAGGTGTCCCAGTAGTTGTTGTATACTAGAAGGTGTCCTAGTAGTTGTTGTATACTAGAAGGTGTCCTAGTAGTTGTATACTAGAAGGTGTCCTAGTAGTTGTTGTATACTAGAAGTTGTCCTAGTAGTTGTTGTATACTAGAAGGTGTCCTAGTAGTTGTTGTATACTAGAAGGTGTCCTAGTAGTTGTTGTATACTAGAAGTTGTCCTAGTAGTTGTTGTATACTAGAAGGTGTCCTAGTAGTTGTTGTATACTAGAAGGTGTCCTAGTAGTTGTTGTTGTATACTAGAAGTTGTCGCAGTAGTTGTTGTATACTAGAAGTTGTCCCAGTAGTTGTTGTATACTAGAAGGTGTCCCAGTAGTTGTTGTTGTATACTAGAAGTTGTCGCAGTAGTTGTTGTATACTAGAAGTTGTCCTAGTAGTTGTTGTATACTAGAAGGTGTCCTAGTAGTTGTTGTATACTAAAAGGTGTCCCAGTAGTTGTTGTATACTAGAAGGTGTCCTAGTAGTTGTTGTATACTAGAAGGTGTCCTAGTAGTTGTTGTATACTAAAAGGTGTCCTAGTAGTTGTTGTATACTAGAAGGTGTCCTAGTAGTTGTTGTATACTAGAAGGTGTCCTAGTAGTTGTTGTATACTAGAAGGTGTCCTAGTAGTTGTTGTATACTAGAAGGTGTCATAGTAGTTGTTGTATACTAGAAGGTGTCCTAGTAGTTGTTGTATACTAGGTGTCCTAGTAGTTGTTGTATACTAGAAGGTGTCCTAGTAGTTGTTGTATACTAGAAGGTGTCCTAGTAGTTGTTGTATACTAGGAGGTGTCCTAGTAGTTGTTGTATACTAGAAGGTGTCCCAGTAGTTGTTGTACACTAGAAAGTGTCCCAGTAGTTGTTGTATACTAGAAGGTGTCCTAGTAGTTGTTGTATACTAGAAGGTGTCCTAGTAGTTGTTGTATACTAAAAGGTGTCCCAGTAGTTGTTGTATACTAGAAGTTGTCCTGTTAGTTGTTGTATACTAGAAGGTGTCCCAGTAGTTGTTGTGTACTAGAAGGTGTCCCAGTAGTTGTTGTATACTAGAAGGTGTCCCAGTAGTTGTTGTATACTAGAAGGTGTCCTAGTAGTTGTTGTATACTAGAAGTTGTCGCAGTAGTTGTTGTATACTAGAAGGTGTCCTAGTAGTTGTTGTATACTAGAAGGTGTCCTAGTAGTTGTTGTACACTAGAAGGTGTCCCAGTAGTTGTTGTATACTAGAAGGTGTCCTAGTAGTTGTTGTATACTAGAAGTTGTCCAGTAGCTGTTGTATACTAGAAGTTGTCCCAGTAGCTGTTGTATGCTAGAAGTTGTCCAAGTAGTTGTTGTATGCTAGAAGGTATCCAAGTAGTTGTTGTATACTAGAAGTTGTCCCAGAAAGTTGTTGTATACTAGAAGGTGTCCTAGTAGTTGTTGTATACTAGAAGTTGTCCTAGTAGTTGTTGTATACTAGAAGTTGTCCTAGTAGTTGTTGTATGCTAGAAGTTGTCCCAGAAAATGGTTGTATACTAGAAGTTGTCCTAGTAGTTGTTGTATACTAGAAGTTGTCCCAGAAAGTTGTTGTATACTATAAGGTATCCAAGTAGTTGTTGTATACTAGAAGTTGTCCTAGTAGTTATTGTATACTAGAAGTTGTCCCAGAAAGTTGTTGTATACTAGAAGTTGTCCCAGTAGTTGTTGTATACTAGAAGTTGTCCAAGTAGTTGTTGTATACTAGAAGGTGTCCAAGTAGATGTTGTATGCTAGAAGTTGTCCCAGAAAGTCGTTGTATACTATAAGGTGTCCTAGTAGTTGTTGTATACCAGAAGGTGTCCCAGTAGTTGTTGTATACTAGAAGGTGTCCTAGTAGTTGTTGTACACCAGAACGTGTCCCAGTAGTTGTTGTATACTAGAAGGTGTCCTAGTAGTTGTTGTATAGTAGAAGGTGTCGTAGTAGTTGGTGTATACTAGAAGGTGTCCCAGTAGTTGTTGTATACTATAAGTTGTCCTAGTAGTTGTTGTATACTAGAAGGTGTCCCATTAGTTGTTGTATTGTACAAGTTGTCCTAGAAGTTGTTGTATACTAGAAGGTGTCCTAGTAGTTGTTGTATACTAGAAGGTGTCCTAGTAGTTGTTGTATACTATAAGGTGTCCCAGTAGTTGTTGTACACTAGAAAGTGTCCTAGAAGTTGTTGTATACTAGAAGGTGTCCTAGAAGTTGTTGTATACTAGAAAGTGTCCTAGAAGTTGTTGTATACTAGAAGGTGTCCTAGTAGTTGTTGTATACTATAAGGTGTCCCAGTAGTTGTTGTACACTAGAAAGTGTCCTAGAAGTTGTTGTATACTAGAAGGTGTCCTAGAAGTTGTTGTATACTAGAAGGTGTCCCAGTAGTTGTTGTATAGTAGAAGGTGTCCTAGTAGTTGTTGTGCACTAGAAGGTGTCCTAGTAGTTGTTGTATACTATAAGGTGTCCTAGTATTTGTTGTATAGTAGAAGGTGTCCCAGTAGTTGTTGTATGCTAGAAGGTGTCCTAGTTGTTGTTGTATACTAGAATGTGTCCAAGTAGTTGTTGTATACTAGAAGGTGTCCCAGTAGTTGTTGTATACTAGAAGGTGTCCTAGTAGTTGTTGTATACTAGAAGGTGTCCTAGTAGTTGTTGTATACTAGAAGGTGTCCTAGTAGTTGTTGTATACTAGAAGGTGTCCTAGTAGTTGTTGTATACTAGAAGGTGTCCTAGTAGTTGTTGTATACTAGAAGGTGTCCTAGTAGTTGTATACTAGAAGTTGTCCCAGTAGTTGTTGTATACTAGAAGGTGTCCCAGTAGTTGTTGTATACTAGAAGGTGTCCTAGTAGTTGTTGTATACTAGAAGGTGTCCTAGTAGTTGTTGTATACTAGAAGTTGTCCTAGTAGTTGTTGTATACTAGAAGGTCTCCCAGTAGTTGTTGTATACTAGAAGGTGTCCTAGTAGTTGTTGTATACTAGAAGGTGTCCTAGTAGTTGTTGTATACTAGAAGGTGTCCCAGTAGTTGTTGTATACTAGAAGGTGTCCTAGTAGTTGTTGTATAGTAGAAGGTGTCCTAGTAGTTGTTGTATACTAGAAGGTGTCCTAGTAGTTGTTGTATACTAGGAGGTGTCCTAGTAGTTGTTGTATACTAGAAGGTGTCCTAGTAGTTGTTGTATACTAGGAGGTGTCCTAGTAGTTGTTGTATACTAGAAGGTGTCCTAGTAGTTGTTGTGTACTAGAAGTTGTCCTAGTAGTTGTTGTATACTAGAAGGTGTCCTAGTAGTTGTATACTAGAAGGTGTCCCAGTAGTTGTTGTATACTAGAAGGTGTCCTAGTAGTTGTTGTGTACTAGAAGTTGTCCTAGTAGTTGTTGTGTACTAGAAGTTGTCCTAGTAGTTGTTGTATACTAGAAGGTGTCCTAGTAGTTGTATACTAGAAGGTGTCCCAGTAGTTGTTGTATACTAGAAGGTGTCCTAGTAGTTGTTGTATACTAGAATGTATCCAAGTAGTTGTTGTATACTAGGAGGTGTCCTAGTAGTTGTTGTATACTAGAAGGTGTCCAAGTAGTTGTTGTATACTAGAAGTTTTCCTAGTAGTTGTTGTATACTATAAGGTGTCCTAGTAGTTGTTGTGTAATAGAAGTTGTCCTAGTAGTTGTTGTATAATAGAAGGTGTCCTAGTAGTTGTTGTATACTAGGTGTCCTAGTAGTTGTTGTATATTTGAAGTTGTCGCAGTAGTTATTGTATACTAGAAGTTGTCCTAGTAGTTGTTGTATACTAGAAGGTGTCCTAGTAGTTGTTGTATACTATAAGGTGTCCTAGTAGTTGTTGTATACTAGAAGGTGTCCTAGTAGTTGTTGTATACTAGAAGGTGTCCTAGTAATTGTTGTATACTATAAAGTGTTCCAGTAGTTGTTGTATAGTAGAAGGTGTCCTAGTAGTTGTTGTATGCTAGAAGGTGTCCTAGTAGTTGTTGTATACTAGAATGTGTCCAAGTAGTTGTTGTATACTAGAAGGTGTCCCAGTAGTTGTTGTATACTAGAAGGTGTCCCAGTAGTTGTTGTATACTAGAAGGTGTCCCAGTAGTTGTTGTATACTAGAAGGTGTCCCAGTAGTTGTTGTATACTAGAAGGTGTCCCAGTAGTTGTTGTATACTAGAATGTGTCCTAGTAGTTGTTGTATACTAGAAGGTGTCCTAGTAGTTGTTGTATACTAGAAGGTGTCCTAGTAGTTGTTGTACACTAGAAGGTGTCCCAGTAGTTGTTGTATACTAGAAGGTGTCCTAGTAGTTGTTGTATACTAGAAGGTGTCCCAGTAGTTGTATACTAGAAGGTGTCCTAGTAGTTGTTGTATACTAGAAGTTGTCCTAGTAGTTGTTGTATACTAGAAGGTGTCCTAGTAGTTGTTGTATACTAGAAGGTGTCCTAGTAGTTGTTGTATACTAGAAGTTGTCCTAGTAGTTGTTGTATACTAGAAGGTGTCCTAGTAGTTGTTGTATACTAGAAGGTGTCCTAGTAGTTGTTGTTGTATACTAGAAGTTGTCGCAGTAGTTGTTGTATACTAGAAGTTGTCCCAGTAGTTGTTGTATACTAGAAGGTGTCCCAGTAGTTGTTGTTGTATACTAGAAGTTGTCGCAGTAGTTGTTGTATACTAGAAGTTGTCCTAGTAGTTGTTGTATACTAGAAGGTGTCCTAGTAGTGTTGTATACTAAAAGGTGTCCCAGTAGTTGTTGTATACTAGAAGGTGTCCTAGTAGTTGTTGTATACTAGAAGGTGTCCTAGTAGTTGTTGTATACTAAAAGGTGTCCTAGTAGTTGTTGTATACTAGAAGGTGTCCTAGTAGTTGTTGTATACTAGAAGGTGTCCTAGTAGTTGTTGTATACTAGAAGGTGTCCTAGTAGTTGTTGTATACTAGAAGGTGTCCTAGTAGTTGTTGTATACTAGAAGGTGTCCTAGTAGTTGTTGTATACTAGGTGTCCTAGTAGTTGTTGTATACTAGAAGGTGTCCTAGTAGTTGTTGTATACTAGAAGGTGTCCTAGTAGTTGTTGTATACTAGGAGGTGTCCTAGTAGTTGTTGTATACTAGAAGGTGTCCCAGTAGTTGTTGTACACTAGAAAGTGTCCCAGTAGTTGTTGTATACTAGAAGGTGTCCTAGTAGTTGTTGTATACTAGAAGGTGTCCTAGTAGTTGTTGTATACTAAAAGGTGTCCCAGTAGTTGTTGTATACTAGAAGTTGTCCTGTTAGTTGTTGTATACTAGAAGGTGTCCCAGTAGTTGTTGTGTACTAGAAGGTGTCCCAGTAGTTGTTGTATACTAGAAGGTGTCCCAGTAGTTGTTGTATACTAGAAGGTGTCCTAGTAGTTGTTGTATACTAGAAGTTGTCGCAGTAGTTGTTGTATACTAGAAGGTGTCCTAGTAGTTGTTGTATACTAGAAGGTGTCCTAGTAGTTTTTTGTACACTTGAAGGTGTCCCAGTAGTTGTTGTATACTAGAAGGTGTCCTAGTAGTTGTTGTATACTAGAAGTTGTCCCAGTAGCTGTTGTATACTAGAAGTTGTCCCAGTAGCTGTTGTATGCTAGAAGTTGTCCAAGTAGTTGTTGTATGCTAGAAGGTATCCAAGTAGTTGTTGTATACTAGAAGTTGTCCCAGAAAGTTGTTGTATACTAGAAGGTGTCCTAGTAGTTGTTGTATACTAGAAGTTGTCCTAGTAGTTGTTGTATACTAGAAGTTGTCCTAGTAGTTGTTGTATGCTAGAAGTTGTCCCAGAAAATGGTTGTATACTAGAAGTTGTCCTAGTAGTTGTTGTATACTAGAAGTTGTCCCAGAAAGTTGTTGTATACTATAAGGTATCCAAGTAGTTGTTGTATACTAGAAGTTGTCCTAGTAGTTATTGTATACTAGAAGTTGTCCCAGAAAGTTGTTGTATACTAGAAGTTGTCCCAGTAGTTGTGTATACTAGAAGTTGTCCAAGTAGTTGTTGTATACTAGAAGGTGTCCAAGTAGATGTTGTATGCTAGAAGTTGTCCCAGAAAGTCGTTGTATACTATAAGGTGTCCTAGTAGTTGTTGTATACCAGAAGGTGTCCCAGTAGTTGTTGTATACTAGAAGGTGTCCTAGTAGTTGTTGTACACCAGAACGTGTCCCAGTAGTTGTTGTATACTAGAAGGTGTCCTAGTAGTTGTTGTATAGTAGAAGGTGTCGTAGTAGTTGGTGTATACTAGAAGGTGTCCCAGTAGTTGTTGTATACTATAAGTTGTCCTAGTAGTTGTTGTATACTAGAAGGTGTCCCATTAGTTGTTGTATTGTACAAGTTGTCCTAGAAGTTGTTGTATACTAGAAGGTGTCCTAGTAGTTGTTGTATACTAGAAGGTGTCCTAGTAGTTGTTGTATACTATAAGGTGTCCCAGTAGTTGTTGTACACTAGAAAGTGTCCTAGAAGTTGTTGTATACTAGAAGGTGTCCTAGAAGTTGTTGTATACTAGAAAGTGTCCTAGAAGTTGTTGTATACTAGAAGGTGTCCTAGTAGTTGTTGTATACTATAAGGTGTCCCAGTAGTTGTTGTACACTAGAAAGTGTCCTAGAAGTTGTTGTATACTAGAAGGTGTCCTAGAAGTTGTTGTATACTAGAAGGTGTCCCAGTAGTTGTTGTATAGTAGAAGGTGTCCTAGTAGTTGTTGTGCACTAGAAGGTGTCCTAGTAGTTGTTGTATACTATAAGGTGTCCTAGTATTTGTTGTATAGTAGAAGGTGTCCCAGTAGTTGTTGTATGCTAGAAGGTGTCCTAGTTGTTGTTGTATACTAGAATGTGTCCAAGTAGTTGTTGTATACTAGAAGGTGTCCCAGTAGTTGTTGTATACTAGAAGGTGTCCCAGTAGTTGTTGTATACTAGAATGTGTCCAAGTAGTTGTTGTATACTAGAAGGTGTCCCAGTAGTTGTTGTATACTAGAAGGTGTCCCAGTAGTTGTTGTATGCTAGAAGGTGTCCTAGTAGTTGTTGTATACTAGAAGGTGTCCTAGTAGTTGTTGTATACTAGAAGGTGTCCTAGTAGTTGTTGTATACTAGAAGGTGTCCTAGTAGTTGTTGTATACTAGAAGGTGTCCTGGTAGTTGTTGTATACTAGAATGTGTCCAAGTAGTTGTTGTATACTAGAAGGTGTCCTAGTAGTTGTTGTATACTAGAATATGTCCAAGTAGTTGTTGTATACTAGAAGGTGTCCTAGTAGTTGTTGTATACTAGAATGTGTCCAAGTAGTTGTTGTATACTAGAAGTTGTCCCAGTAGTTGTTGTATACTAGAATGTGTCCAAGTAGTTGTTGTATACTAGAATGTGTCCAAGTAGTTGCTGTATACTAGAAGTTGTCCCAGAAAGTTGTTGTATACTAGAAGTTGTCCCAGTAGCTGTTGTATACTAGATGTTGTCCTAGTAGTTGTTGTATACTAGAAGTTGTCCCAGTAGCTGTTGTATGCTAGAAGTTTGTCCTAGTAGTTGTTGTATACTAGAAGGTGTCAAAGTAGTTGTTGTATACTAGAAGGTGTCCAAGTAGTTGTTGTATGCTAGAAGTTGTTCCAGAAAGTTGTTGTATACTAGAAGTTGTCCCAGTAGCTGTTGTATACTAGAAGTTGTCCCAGTAGCTGTTGTATGATAGAAGTTGTCCAAGTAGTTGTTGTATGCTAGAAGGTATCCAAGTAGTTGTTGTATACTAGAAGTTGTCCCAGAAAGTTGTTGTATACTAGAAGGTGTCCTAGTAGTTGTTGTATACTAGAAGTTGTCCTAGTAGTTGTTGTATACTAGAAGTTGTCCTAGTAGTTGTATGCTAGAAGTTGTCCAGAAAATGGTTGTATACTAGAAGTTGTCCCAGTAGTTGTTGTATACTAGAAGTTGTCCTAGTAGTTGTTGTATACTAGAAGTTGTCCCAGAAAGTTGTATACTATAAGGTATCCAAGTAGTTGTTGTATACTAGAAGTTGTCCTAGTAGTTGTTGTATACTAGAAGTTGTCCCAGAAAGTTGTTGTATACTAGAAGTTGTCCCAGTAGTTGTTGTATACTAGAAGTTGTCCAAGTAGTTGTTGTATGCTAGAAGGTGTCCTAGTAGTTGTTGTATACTAGAAGGTGTCCAAGTAGTTGTTGTATACTATAAGTTGTCCTAGTAGTTGTTGTATACTAGAAGTTGTCCCAGTAGTTGTTGTATACTAGAAGTTGTCCTAGTAGTTGTTGTATACTAGAAGGTGTCCAAGTAGTTGTTGTATACTAGAAGGTGTCCCAGTAGTTGTTGTATAGTAGAAGGTGTCCCAGTAGTTGTTGTATACTAGAAGGTGTCCTAGTAGTTGTTGTGCACTAGAAGGTGTCCTAGTAGTTGTTGTATACTATAAGGTGTCCTAGTATTTGTTGTATAGTAGAAGGTGTCCCAGTAGTTGTTGTATGCTAGAAGGTGTGTCCTAGTAGTTGTTGTATACTATAAGGTGTCCCAGTAGTTGTTGTATACTAGAAGGTGTCCCAGTAGTTGTTGTATACTAGAATGTGTCCTAGTAGTTGTTGTATACTATAAGGTGTCCCAGTAGTTGTATACTAGAAGATGTCCCAGTAGTTGTTGTATACTAGAAGGTGTCCCAGTAGTTGTTGTATACTAGAAGCTGTCCCAGTAGTTGTTGTATACTAGAAGGTGTCCTAGTAGTTGTTGTATACTAGAAGGTGTCCCAGTAGTTGTTGTATACTAGAAGGTGTCCCAGTAGTTGTTGTATGCTAGAAGGTGTCCTAGTAGTTGTTGTATACTAGAATGTGTCCAAGTAGTTGTTGTATACTAGAAGGTGTCCTAGTAGTTGTTGTATACTAGAAGGTGTCCTAGTAGTTGTTGTATACTAGAAGGTGTCCCAGTAGTTGTTGTATACTAGAAGGTGTCCTAGTAGTTGTTGTATACTAGAATGTGTCCAAGTAGTTGTTGTATACTAGAAGGTGTCCTAGTAGTTGTTGTATACTAGAATGTGTCCAAGTAGTTGTTGTATACTAGAAGGTGTCCTAGTAGTTGTTGTATACTAGAATGTGTCCAAGTAGTTGTTGTATACTAGAAGGTGTCCTAGTAGTTGTTGTATACTAGAAGGTGTCCTAGTAGTTGTTGTATACTAGAAGGTGTCCTAGTAGTTGCTGTATACTAGAAGTTGTCCCAGTAGTTGTTGTATACTAGAATGTGTCCAAGTAGTTGTTGTATACTAGAAGGTGTCCTAGTAGTTGTTGTATACTAGAATGTGTCCAAGTAGTTGTTGTATACTAGAAGGTGTCCTAGTAGTTGTTGTATACTAGAATGTGTCCAAGTAGTTGTTGTATACTAGAAGGTGTCCTAGTAGTTGTTGTATACTAGAAGTTGTCCCAGTAGTTGTTGTATACTAGAAGGTGTCCTAGTAGTTGCTGTATACTAGAAGGTGTCCTAGTAGTTGTTGTATACTAGAAGGTGTCCTAGTAGTTGTTGTATACTAGAAGGTGTCCTAGTAGTTGTTGTATTCTAGAAGGTGTCCTAGTAGTTGTTGTATACTAGAAGGTGTCCTAGTAGTTGTTGTATACTAGAAAGTGTCCTAGTAGTTGTTGTATACTAGAAGGTGTCCTAGTAGTAGTTGTATACTAGAAGGTGTCCCAGTAGTTGTTGTATACTAGAAGGTGTCCCAGTAGTTGTTGTATACTAGGAGGTGTCCCAGTAGTTGTTGTATACTAGAAGGTGTCCTAGTAGTTGTTGTATACTAGAGGTGTCCCAGTAGTTGTTGTATACTAGGAGGTGTCCCAGTAGTTGTTGTATACTAGAAGGTGTCCCAGTAGTTGTTGTATACTAGAATGTGTCCTAGTAGTTGTTGTATACTAGAAGGTGTCCTAGTAGTTGTTGTATACTAGAAGGTGTCCTAGTAGTTGTTGTATACTAGAAGGTGTCCTAGTAGTTGTTGTATACTAGAAGGTGTACCAGTAGTTGTTGTATACTAGAAGGTGTCCAGTAGTTGTTGTATACTAGAAGGTGTCCTAGTAGTTGTTGTATACTAGAAGGTGTACCAGTAGTTGTTGTATACTAGAAGGTGTCCTAGTAGTTGTTGTATACTAGAAGGTGTACCAGTAGTTGTTGTATACTAGAAGGTGTCCTAGTAGTTGTTGTATACTAGAAGGTGTACCAGTAGTTGTTGTATACTAGAAGTTGTCCCAGTAGTTGTTGTGTACTAGAAGTTGTCCTAGTAGTTGTTGTATACTAGAAGTTGTCCTAGTAGTTGTTGTATACTAGAAGGTGTACCAGTAGTTGTTGTATACTAGAAGTTGTCCCAGTAGTTGTTGTGTACTAGAAGTTGTCCTAGTAGTTGTTGTATACTAGAAGTTGTCCTAGTAGTTGTTGTATACTAGAAGGTGTACCAGTAGTTGTTGTATACTAGAAGTTGTCCCAGTAGCTGTTGTGTACTAGAAGTTGTCCTAGTAGTTGTTGTATACTAGAAGGTGTCCTAGTAGTTGTTGTATACTAGAAGTTGTCCTAGTAGTTGTTGTATACTAGAAGTTGCCCTAGTAGTTGTATACTAGAAGTTGTCCTAGTAGTTGTTGTATACTAGATGTTGTCCCAGTAGTTGTTCTATACTAGAAGGTGTCCCAGTAATTGTTGTATACTAGAAGGTGTCCTAGTAGTTGTTGTATACTAGAAGGTGTCCTAGTAGTTGTTGTATACTAGAAGGTGTCCTAGTAATTGTTGTATACTAGAAGTTGTCCAGTAGTTGTTGTATACTAGAAGTTGTCCCAGTAGTTGTTGTATACTAGAAGGTGTCCCAGTAGTTGTTGTATACTAGAAGTTGTCCCAGTAGTTGTTGTATACTAGAAGTTGTCCCAGTAGTTGTTGTATACTAGAAGTTGTCCCAGTAGTTGTTCTATACTAGAAGGTGTCCCAGTGAAGATAGTTATGACAAGATATGGGAGAATAGTCTACGAAGACAGTGGTGCATACGCCATGACCACAAGTAGCATGACAATGGAGGTGATGGCAGTGACCAAGGCATTCAATGGTTAGAGTCACAAGACTACACCCACGCATGTATACCATTTGATTCGATGAGAATGATAAAAAAAAGTGGAGGCGGGCCCTGTACGCATGCAATGGGTAGAGTCGTTGCAGAAATCCAAAATACGTAAGGTCACCTTTGTCTATGTCCCTGGACATGCGGGAGTACGGGGAAATGAAAGGGCGGACAGGTTGGCTAGCTGCGCTGTCGTTGAGGACGGGCAACCGATGGATCGGGCGGACATCATCAATGCCCTCCGAGATGTGGGAAGAGCACATGACTTCGACAAACACAGATCCACGTCACTTCTTCGGATGATGGAAATGGGAGTTAAGTTGGGCACAGCCAGAAATGAGACACTTAGTGGCCGTGTAAGAAGACTTATCAACCAACATAGAACTGGAGTCGTCAGTCGCTGGACACTGAGGGAATTGCTGAGGAGGGGATCTGAGCACCTATGGACATGTTCGGAGTGCAATGATGATGACCCGCAAATAACTCAATGGGAGAATTTGGCTTCAGAGATTTCTTGTTACTAAAGATAGCTGTGACAAGATATGGGAGAACTTGGCTTCAAAGATTTCTAGTCAGTGGAGATAGTTGTGACAAGATATGGGAGAACTTGACTTCAGAGATTTCTTGTTAGCAAAGATAGCTGTGGCAAGACATGGAGAACTTGGCTTCAGAGATTTCTTGTCAGTGGAGATAGTTGTGATACGGGAGAACATGCAACAGAAATAAAATGAGAATGACATCTGCAGTAGCGATTATAAATGAGCATTCATGGTTCTATAAAAAATAAATCTGGTGCCAATTTAGGTTATATTAGGATCATCATTGCCGCACTACAGGCACACCTATAGGTGCTGCAATCGTCTCCTTCAGGTATCCATCAGCACTCAGCGACTATTGGCAGGTATGTTGACAATTCCTTTCTTTTGTCCACAAAGTCATTCAGTTCTGGAAATGTCACTCCCAGTCTAGATAGGCATCTAGTTTCGCTTCTGTCAAAGTTTCTCTTTCTACCTATCTCTCTGAGGTCTATGATATTTGCTCTATCCAATGTTCTTCATCTTTCTTTCCTCATGTGCCTTTCGAGGGGAGATATCATTTGTGGTCTTTTGCTTTTCTGTTGACCTCTGATGCTGTTATGTTTCCTATTGTTTCTAATATTCCATCCAGGCTTGCCAACTTGGCTTTTTTTAAGCCAAATTTCTTAAATCGTTTTTTTTTTCAAGGTGATTGGCTTTTTTTAAATTTTTATTGGCTTTTTTGGCTTTTTCTGGCTTTTTTTTTTGCCCTAATCTGAAATTTCTGAAATTTTTCAACTTCAAACTTTTCAGACCGCATATTCTACCTATCCGTCTGTCCAAACTGATGATGAAACTAAATCCGCTTACCAGGGCATATTGCGTAATAGAAATCAACGACAGGTGTCGGCTGGTTGATTGATATCGGTCGATGATATCTCACTGGAAGCGATTAGCCTTTAGATCGTCGGCGAGGGCGTCAAGCTTTAGCCCGCAGGGTGCGATCTAGGGGTCTCAACCGATGTTGTAATCTGATTATGTGGGCGGGATCCTTACCCTTCAAACTTCCAGGCTTGTCTGATTATCTAGGGGTCTCAACCGATGTTGTAATCTGATTATGCGAGCGGGATCCTTACCCTTCAAACTTCCAGGCTTGTCTGATTATCTAGGGGTCTCAACCGATGTTGTAATCTGATTATGTGGGCGGGATCCTTACCCTTCAAACTTCCAGGCTTGTCTGATTTATCTAGGGGTCTCAACCGATGTTGTAATCTGATTATGTGGGCGGGATCCTTACCCTTCAAACTTCAAGGCTTGTCTGATTATCTGATAATATTAGATTTACTGTTTGTCATGAGATTGGTGCGTGAATCTTGTGATGTCGAAGTTTGTAAATGACTGACCACTGTCACTACTGTAGAAGGTGTGGCTATAAACACAAAATAAAAGTATACAAGAGATGATCGACGATGCTTGGGGAACACGTTTTGGTGAACTTGTCACATTAAGAGTTGTCGGAGTTAAGGATTCTTGAGTTTCAACTTTGGAGTTTCCGCTGTTATAGTGTCAATAGTGACAAAGTTACAATAGCCGAGCTGCAGATTGCAGTAAGCATGACCTGCCATTGTGCAATACGTAGATCTTATATTAGTGAAATCATGACATCGCACAGTCAGGGAAGCATGACCTGCCATTGTGCAATACGTAGATCTTATATTAGTGAAATCATGACATCGCACAGTCAGGGAAGCATGACCTGCCATTGTGCAATACGTAGATCTTATATTAGTGAAATCATGACATCGCACAGTCAGGGAAGCATGACCTGCCATTGTACAATACGTAGATCTTATATTAGTGAAATCATGACATCGCACAGTCAGGGAAGCATGACCTGCCATTGTACAATACGTAGATCTTATATTAGTGAAATCATGACATCGCACAGTCAGGGAAGCATGACCTGCCATTGTACAATACGTAGATCTTATATTAGTGAAATCATGACATCGCACAGTCAGGGAACCATGACCTGCCATTGTACAATACGTAGATCTTATATATGGAAATCATGACATCGCACGGTCAGGGAAGCATGACCTGCCATTGTGCAATACGTAGATCTTATATTAGTGAAATCATGACATCGCACAGTCAGGGAAGCATGACCTGCCATTGTACAATACGTAGATCTTATATTAGTGAAATCATGACATCGCACAGTCAGGGAAGCATGACCTGCCATTGTACAATACGTAGATCTTATATTAGTGAAATCATGACATCGCACAGTCAGGGAAGCACGCTGGAACATATAAAGTTCATCATCATCGTGTGCCTCTCCGCAACGAAGGTTGGCTACCATGGATCGCCATTTACTCTGTTTCTTGCTTTGATGGTGCAGGCTGACATAGATTGACTTGTCCATCTTTGATGTTACTCGTCCATGTTAGTCTTGGTCTGCCTCTTTTACCTTGTATTTTTCCTTCCAATATTACTTTTAGTAGGCTGTTGTGTCTTTTAACGTCCCCCCCAAAATTTATTTGTCTTGTCTTTATTGTGTTCAGCAGTTCTCTTTTTATTTTCAGTTGTTTTAAAACTTCATCGTTTGTTATCTTTTGTTTCCATCCAATTTTACCTATTCTTCTATAATCCACATTTCAAAGGCTGCAATTTTCTCTTTTGTTTCTTGTCTAATGTCCATGTTTCTGCACCATATAGGAATATTGAGAAGATGTAACATTTTGCCATTCTTAGTTTCAGCCCTGTTGATATTTGTTTTGTTGTTAGTATATTTTTCATAGCATTAAACTTACTTTTTGCCATACCTATTCTTTTGTTTATTTCAGTTTTGCATTTTCCATCATTGGTTATAGTATGTCCCAGGTAGTTGTAGCTCTGGACTGTCTCCAGATGTATTCCCTCAACTGTGATATTTAATTGTAGGTCTTGAGAATTTTCTTTGTTTATGATCATAGTTTTAGTCTTTTTGATATTCATTCTAGTCCATATTTTTTGCTTGTTGTGTTTATCACATTAAGCAATTGTTGTAGGTCTTTAGTATTTTCTGCTAGTAGAACAGTATCATCAGCATTTCTCAGGTTATTGATTATCTTTCCATTAATGTTTAGGCCTGGTATCTCTGAGATGTTTTTAGATTTGCTCAGTGTATAGGTTGAACAAGCTTGGTGATAGGATGCATCCTTGTCTTACTCCTCTTTTTATGTCCATGGTGTAGAGTTCTCCTTGTTATATCTTATTATTGCTGTTTGCTCCCAGTACAAATTACATATTAGTCGTATGTCTGTGTCGTCTAGATTTATATCCTTTAGGCAGTCTATGAGTTGGTTATGGTGTATTCTATCGAAAGCTTTGGTGTAGTCTATAAAGCAAGCATATATTGGTTTGTTTACTTCTGTGTATTTTTCAATCAATGTTCTCATGCTGAATATGGCTTCTTTGTCCCACTGTTTTTCTTGAATCCAAATTGTTGCTCCTCTAATTCAGTATTGATTTTATTCTGAATCCTTCCTTGTATAACTTTTAGCAAGATTTTTGTAACATGGCTCATTAGGCTTATTGTTATGAAATCACTGCATTCAACTGCACCATTCTTTTTAGGCCATGCAATGAAAGTTGATGTTTTTAGATCGTTTGGTATGTATCCTGTATGGTATATGTCATTGCATATGTCTGTGATCACTTCGACGCCAAACTCTTCTAGAGCCTGTATCATCTCTATCTGTATATTGTCAGGCCCTGCTGCTTTTCCCTTTTTCATTGTTTTTATGGCTTTTTCTACTTCAGATTTCAGGATTTTATAGTTGTATGTACATTTTATGTCTGGCTTTTTGTCCCTTTCGTCATGAAATAATTCTATTATATATTCTTGCCATCTATCTATTATATCTTTGTTGTCTGATAGCATTCTTCCATCTTTGTTTGCAATACATCCGTTTCCAGCAGCTTTTTGTCTTTATTCGTCATTCTCTTTATTTCTGTGTGCATCTCTCTTAAGTTTTGTTTACTTTCCATAGTTTCGACTTCTAGACATCTTTGGTTGAGCCAGTCTCTTTTGCCTTTTTGCACATTCTCTGTATTTCATTGTCTATATCCTTGTATCTGGCAGTGTTTCGCTTGTCTTCTTTCTTCCATTTTTTTCTAATATTTTGTCAGTTATCCATTTTTGATTTTTGTTACTTTCCTTTTGGGCAAGGTGTTGCAGGATTCTTGCATGCTGTTTTTTATGCATTGCCATTTTGTTGTGACTTTTTCCTCAGGATTTTCTCTTCTGTACTGCTCAATCCCCTCTTCTAGTAGCTTCTGATATGTGTTTCTTTACTTGTACAGTATAAGTTTCTTGTACATCTTTCTGGTTTAACGCTGTTATATCTATTGGTGTTGCTGAATTAGTTTTTTGTTTGTTTCTCTTTAATTTGATTTTCATTTTTATCATTACAGGATTGTGGTCTGAATTTATATCTGCTCCTGGGTAGGTTTTGGCTTTCTTGACGCTTTTCCTGAATCTGTCTTTTCTCATGATGTCATCTATATATCAAGTTACATGGAACTAAATGTTCATGCTTTGACGCTGTTCCAGAATCTGTCTTTTATCATGATGTCATCTATATATCAAGTTACATGGAACTAAATGTTCATGCTTCATACAAAATATAATAGCATCTGATTGAGAAACGACCTATTTCGTGACTTTCAACACAAAAAATATGCTCTAATTGTGGATGAATCAACTGACATATCACTCAAAAACACCTTTTAAATTTTAATTCGCTATTTTAGTGAGAGGAAACAGACTATTTTACTGCATTTCTTGGATTAATTCCTGTGCAAGAGTGTACAGGAGAAAACATATTTCATTTGATTGAAGAGGAAATCAAACAATGTGGCCAGAGCCTTACAAACTGCATGGGTTTGTATCAGATGGTGCATGAAACATGGTTGGGTGCAACAACTCTGTGTGGTCTAGATTGTTTGTATCAGATGGTGCATGAAACATGGTTGGGTGCAACAACTCTGTGTGGTCTAGATTGTTTGTATCAGATGGTGCATGAAACATGGTTGGGTGCAACAACTCTGTGTGGTCTAGATTGTTTGTATCAGATGGTGCATCAAACATGGTTGAGTGCAACAACTCTGTGTGGTCTAGATTGTTTGTATCAGATGGTGCATCAAACATGGTTGGTTGCAACAACTCTGTGTGGTCTAGATTGTTTGTATCAGATGGTGCATCAAACATGGTTGAGTGCAACAACTCTGTGTGGTCTAGATTGTTTGTATCAGATGGTGCATCAAACATGGTTGAGTGCAACAACTCTGTGTGGTCTAGATTGTTTGTATCAGATGGTGCATGAAACATGGTTGGGGCAACAACTCTGTGTGGTCTAGATTGTTTGTATCAGATGGTGCATCAAACATGTTGAGTGCAACAACTCTGTGTGGTCTAGATTGTTTGTATCAGATGGTGCATGAAACATGGTTGGGTGCAACAAACTCTGTGTGGTCTAGATTGTGTTGTATCAGATGGTGCATGAAACATGGTTGGGTACAACAACTCTGTGTGGTCTAGATTGTTTGTATCAGATGGTGCATGAAACATGGTTGGGTGCAACACTCTGTGTGGTCTAGATTGTTTGTATCAGATGGTGCATCAAACATGGTTGGTGCAAAACTCTGTGTGGTCTAGATTGTTTGTATCAGATGGTGCATGAAACATGGTTGGGTGCAACAAACTCTGTGTGGTCTAGATTGTTTGTATCAGATGGTGCATCAAACATGGTTGGGTGCAACAACTCTGTGTGGTCTAGATTGTTTGTATCAGATGGTGCATCAAACATGGTTGGGTACAACAACTCTGTGTGGTCTAGATTGTTTGTATCAGATGGTGCATCAAACATGGTTGGGTGCAACAACTCTGTGTGGTCTAGATTGTTTGTATCAGATGGTGCATCAAACATGGTTGGGTGCAACAACTCTGTGTGGTCTAGATTGTTTGTATCAGATGGTGCATCAAACATGGTTGGGTACAACAACTCTGTGTGGTCTAGATTGTTTGTATCAGATGGTGCATGAAACATGGTTGGGTACAACAACTCTGTGTGGTCTAGATTGTTTGTATCAGATGGTGGCATGAAACATGGTTGGGTGCAACAACTCTGTGTGGTCTAGATTGTTTTGTATCAGATGGTGCATCAAACATGGTTGGGTGCAACAACTCTGGTGTGGTCTAGATTGTTTGTATCAGATGGTGCATGAAACATGGTTGGGTGCAACAACTCTGTGTGGTCTAGATTGTTTGTATCAGATGGTGCATGAAACATGGTTGGGTGTAACAACTCTGTGTGGTCTAGATTGTTTGTATCAGATGGTGCATCAAACATGGTTGGGTGCAACAACTCTGTGTGGTCTAGATTGTTTGTATCAGATGGTGCATCAAACATGGTTGAGTGCAACAACTCTGTGTGGTCTAGATTGTTTGTATCAGATGGTGCATCAAACATGGTTGGGTTGCAACAACTCTGTGTGGTCTAGATTGTTTGTATCAGATGGTGCATCAAACATGGTTGGGTGCAACAACTCTGTGTGGTCTAGATTGTTGTATCAGATGGTGCATCAAACATGGTTGGGTGCAACAACTCTGTGTGGTCTAGATTGTTTGTATCAGATGGTGCATCAAACATGGTTGGGTGCAACAACTCTGTGTGGTCTAGATTGTTTGTATCAGATGGTGCATCAAACATGGTTGGGTACAACAACTCTGTGTGGTCTAGATTGTTTGTATCAGATGGTGCATCAAACATGGTTGGGTGCACAACTCTGTGTGGTCTAGATTGTTTGTATCAGATGGTGCATGAAACATGGTTGGGTGCAACAACTCTGTGTGGTCTAGATTGTTTGTATCAGATGGTGCATCAAACATGGTTGGGTGCAACAACTCTGTGTGGTCTAGATTGTTTGTATCAGATGGTGCATGAAACATGGTTGGGTGCAACAACTCTGTGTGGTCTAGATTGTTTGTATCAGATGGTGCATCAAACATGGTTGGGTACAACAACTCTGTGTGGTCTAGATTGTTTGTATCAGATGGTGCATCAAACATGGTTGAGTGCAACAACTCTGTGTGGTCTAGATTGTTTGTATCAGATGGTGCATCAAACATGGTTGGGTGCAACAACTCTGTGTGGTCTAGATTGTTTGTATCAGATGGTGCATCAAACATGGTTGGGTGCAACAACTCTGTGTGGTCTAGATTGTTTGTATCAGATGGTGCATCAAACATGGTTGGGTGCAACAACTCTGTGTGGTCTAGATTGTTTGTATCAGATGGTGCATCAAACATGGTTGGGTGCAACAATTCTGTGTGGTCTAGATTGTTTGTATCAGATGGTTGCATCAACATGGTTGGGTGCAACAACTCTGTGTGGTCTAGATTGAAAGACATATCTCCTTCATGTGTGAAACTAAGATGTGTTTGCCATTCACTGGCACTTTGCATATATTATGCAATGGCCAAACTGCCCTCAAACATTGGATTTATGCTTTCAGAGATACCTCAATGGTTTAGCCACAGTGACTTATGACAAGAAGCCTACAGAGAAGTGTTTAAAGTCATGAATACACCTACAGCTTATGAAACAAGCCGAACTGCCCTCAAACATTGGATTTATGCTTTCAGAGATACCTCAATGGTTTAGCCACAGTGACTTACGACAAGAAACCTACAGAGAGGTATTAAAGTCATGAATACACCTACAGCTTATGAAACAAGCCGAACTGCCCTCAAACATTGGATTTATGCTTTCAGAGATACCTCAATGGTTTAGCCACAGTGACTTACGACGAGAAGCCTACAGAGAGGTGTTTAAAGTCATGAATACAGCTACAGCTTATGAAACAAGCCGAACTGCCCCGCTTCCATTTGAAAAGCCTTCCTCTACTCGCTGGCTGTGCGTGGACAAGTTATGTTTAATATTTGGATGAACTGGGAAGAGCTGAAGGCTTACTTCATTATTGCTGAATCAGCTCACTCAAAATTAGACACAAAGTTTTAAAGCAAGATTGTTGAAGGAAATGGTGCTAGACTACAACAATTACTTGTTCTTTGTGTTTGCAACACCCATAGTTCAGGAGTTTGAAAGGATGAACAGCCTTTTTCAACAAACTAAAGCTGATCCACATGAACTCTATCACGAACTACATTTACAAGTCTTCAAAGCAGACTATATCATGCAAACGGACATTTAAAAAATGTTGATAAAGTTGATTTTGAAGTAAATTGTTAACAGAATATAATCAGTTCCTTAAAATTACTTGTTCATTATATTAAAATAGGTTTGGAGCATTAAATATGATGTGATGTCAAAAATGTTTGACTTTTTGCTTTGACTTTTTCAAGTAGTGGTTTGGCTCTTTCTTGGCTTTTTTTAGCACGGTTTTTTGGCCGTTTATCAAAATTTTCATCTGGCAACCCTGATTCCATCAATCCATCTTTTTCATAGTCAGCCCTTGGGTGTGGTGTTCTCGCAACGTTTATTGAAGGCATGTGTTAGTTGTGTCATGTGTGGACGTATGGAAGGCAATCGGATAACAGGCAAGGAAATAGAAGAATAATGAGAGTAACACGGGCAACCAAGCACAGAACAGTGACGTGTATGTTCTCAATGGAGGCCACAACAAAATGAAACCTGATTTCCAAAATAATGAAAGTGTGTGTGGATGACGCAGTGACAGAGGAACCGGTGGAATGATTGGGAGGGGGGGGGGGCGCCACGAACAGAAAGGAAAGATAGAAGAGTTGAAGAGACTAGTTTTATTAGAGGTCAAGGACAGGACTGGTAAACAACAGCAGAGATAACAGGCAGGGCATTTGATTGTGTGTGACCCACTTCATGTGGTATTCGTTAGCACGACCCGTACAGACACGTTTCTACTGGCAACAAGTGCAGCCTGTATCTAACCCCCCCCCCCTCTCTTTTTCCCCCAACACTATTGATCTACAGTGCGGGGGATTTCGTAGTGTAGACTTGGTTGGTCTATGATCACACTCGCTGACTGTGTTGTTGTATCACCGGCTGGCTGGTTGGTCTATGATCACACTCGCTGACTGTGTTGTTGTATCACTGGCTGGCTGGTTGGTCTATGATCACACTCGCTGACTGTGTTGTTGTATCACTGGCTGGCTGGTTGGTCTATGATCACACTCGCTGACTGTGTTGTTGTATCACTGGCTGGCTGGTTGGTCTATGATCACACTCGCTGACTGTGTTGTTGTATCACTGGCTGGCTGGTTGGTCTATGATCACACTCGCTGATTGTGTTGTTGTATCACTGGCTGGCTGGTTGGTCTATGATCACACTCGTTGACTGTGTTGTTGTATCACTGGCTGTCTGGTTGGTCTATGATCACACTCGCTGACTGTGTTGTATCACTGCTGGCTGGCTGGTCTATGATCACACTCGCTGACTGTGTTGTTGTATCACTGGCTGGCTGGTTGGTCTATGATCACACTCGCTGACTGTGTTGTTTTATCACTGGCTGGCTGGTTGGTCTATGATCACACTTGCTGACTGTGTTGTTGTATCAATGGCTGGCTGGTTGGTCTATGATCACACTCGCTGACTGTGTTGTTGTATCCCTTGTTGGGAAGTCAAGACAAATCAACAGAGACAACAGGTACCTGGCAGGGAAGTCAAGATAATCAACAGAGACAATAGCTACCTGGCAGGGAAGTCAAGATAATCAACAGAGACAATAGCTACCTGGCAGGGAAGTCAAGATAATCAACAGAGACAACAGCTACCTGGCAGCGAAGTTAAGACAATCAACAGAGACAACAGCTACCTGGTAGGGAAGTCAAGACAAATCATCAGAGACAACAGCTACCTGGTAGGGAAGTCAAGACAAATCATCAGAGACAACAGCTACCTGGCAGGGAAGTTAAGATAATCAACAGAGACATCCACACAATATATTTCAACCAGCTTCTTGCACCAACACAATATAGTTCAATCAGCTAGCTCCAACACAATATAGTTCAATCAGCTAGCTCCAACATAATATAGTTCAATCAGCTAGCTCCAACATAATATAGTTCAATCAGCTAGCTCCACCATAATATAGTTCAATCAGCTAGCTCCACCATAATATAGTCCAACAAGCTTCTTGCTCCAACATAATATAGTTCAATCAGCTAGCTCCAACATAATATAGTTCAATCAGCTAGCTCCACCATAATATAGTCCAACAAGCTTCTTGCTCCAACATAATATAGTCCAACAAGCTTCTTGCTCCAACATAATATAGTTCAATCAGCTAGCTCCAACACATAATATAGTCAATCAGCTAGCTCCACCATAATATAGTCCAACAAGCTTCTTGCTCCAACATATATAGTCCAACAAGCTTCTTGCTCCAACATAATATAGTCAACAAGCTTCTTGCACCATCATAATATAGTTCAATCAGCTAGCTCCAACATAATATAGTCCAACAAGCTTCTTGCTCCAACATAATATAGTTCAATCAGCTAGCTCCAACATAATATAGTCCAACAAGCTTCTTGCTCCAACATAATATAGTTCAATCAGCTAGCTCCAACATAATATAGTCCAATAGCTAGCTCCAACATAATATATTCTCAGGGAGACACTGAGAAAAACATTGATGAGAGAGGCAAGAGCAGCAGGAATCGGCTCCCTCAATGAGATAGAACTGCTTGCACAGAACAGAGACAGATGGCGAATTTGATAAAATATCTGAGAAGAGAATTGCACACCAAAGGAGGTACAGGCAAAATTGGTGTAATACAGTGTGCATAAAGAGAGAAGTGATGTGGAAAAGAGTTGACGTAGAAAATAGGATGATGTAGTTTGCTGGACGGTTGGAAAGGAGAGGATAATATAATTCAGTTAGAGATCGACGGCCGCAGAGAGCAGTGGAAAATTGAGTCATGTAAAGCAAGAATGACAGTAGAAGCCTATAAGCAGAGAACAGTTGGAAAATTGAGAGTCATGTAAAGCAAGAACGACAGTAGAAGCCTATAAGCAGAGAACAGTTGGGATATTGAGAGTCATGTAAAGCAAGAACGACAGTAGAAGCCTATAAGCAGAGAACAGTTGGGATATAAGCCCAAGAGGACAGCTTGATATAAAAGGAGGAACAAGCAGAGAGGTCAATCAGCAGATGAATATAAAACAAATGCCAGCAGCAACAGACAATTAAGGAACTGGTCTAACAGAAGTAACGGAACCGGCAACAGCCATAGATAGAGTAGGGAGGGCCTTTTGATGGGGAACGGTCCAAATTAAATTAGTTGACAAGCAGCATAGATAGAGTAGGAGGGCCGTTCGATGGTGAACGGTCCAACATAAGTGAGTGACAAAAGCATGAAATGGAAGCCCAAGGAGATAGCTTGAGATAAAAAGTGGAACAAGCAAAGAACGGCTGAGCAGTTAGTAATAGCAACAATTAGAATTCTGACAAAGAGAGGCCAGCAGGCAACAGCAATAGATAGAGTAGGGAGGGCCGTTCGATGGGGAACGGTCCGACAAAAGCTAATGTCGAACATGAATAGGAAGATTAGAATAGAATAAATAATAATATAATAGAGAATGAAAGGAGAGAAATTGAATAGATAAACAACAATTGTCATGACAGAAGATGTGAGAAAAGAAGAAATAAAGGCAGCCGATCAATGGTCAATGTGTTATCGATGTGTTGTTAATTGTTGTTATGTATACACGCAGAAAAAGTCTCTCAAGTTGGTCGTAAGGGACGAACGGAACAAGCTGTTGAGAAAGTAAGGCAAACACACAAAGTTCAGTCTCTCACCAAGTTCAGTCTCTCAATAAAGTCACGAGAGTGTATACACGCACAAGTGTAAGTAGCAGGCACACACAAAGGTGGTCTCAAAAGGTTAAAATTAATCAAGAAAGAAAAAAATTTAAAATAGGGTCACAATAGTTCAATCAGCTAGCTCCAACATAATATAGCCCAAACAGCTTGCTCCAGCCATAATATAGTTCAATCAGCTAACTCCAATATAATATAGTCCAAACAGCTTACTCCAACACAATATAGTTCGATCAGCTAGCTCCAACATAATATAGTCCAACAAGCTTCTTGATCCAACATAATATAGTCCAATCAGCTAGCTCCAACATAATATAGTCCAATCAGCTAGCTCCAACATAATATAGTCCAATCAGCTAGCTCCAACATAATATAGTTCAAGCAGCTAGCTCCAACATAATATAGTCCAATAAGCTTCTTGCTCCAATATAATACAGTCCATCAACTAGCTCCAACATAATATAGTGTAGAAGAGAATTGCACACCAAAGGAGGTAGATGCAAAATTGGTGTAATACAGTGTGCATAAAGAGAGAAGTGATGTGGAAAAGAGTTGACGTAGAAAAATAGGATGATGTAGTTTGCTGGACGGTTGGAAAGGAGAGGATAATATAATTCAGTTAGAGATCGACGGCCGCAGAGAGCAGTTGGAAAATTGAGTCCATGTAAAGCAAGAATGACAGTAGAAGCCTATAAGCAGAGAACAGTTGGAAAATGAGAGTCATGTAAAGCAAGAACGACAGTAGAAGCCTATAAGCAGAGAACAGTTGGGATATTGAGAGTCATGTAAAGCAAGAACGACAGTAGAAGCTATAAGCAGAGAACAGTTGGGATATAAGCCCAAGAGGACAGCTTGATATAAAAGGAGGAACAAGCAGAGAGGTCCAATCAGCAGATGAATATAAAACAAATGCCAGCAGCAACAGACAATTAAGGAACTGGTCTAACAGAAGTAACGGAACCGGCAACAGCCATAGATAGAGTAGGGAGGGCCTTTTGATGGGGAACGGTCCAAATTAAATTAGTTGACAAGCAGCAATAGATAGAGTAGGGAGGGCCGTTCGATGGTGAACGGTCCAACATAAGTGAGTGACAAAAGCATGAAATGGAAGCCCAAGAGATAGCTTGAGATAAAAAGTGGAACAAGCAAAGAACGGCTGAGCAGTTAGTAATAGCAACAATTAGAATTCTGACAAAGAGAGGCCAGCAGGCAACAGCAATAGATAGAGTAGGGAGGGCCGTTCGATGGGGAACGGTCCGACAAAAGCTAATGTCGAACATGAATAGGAAGATTAGAATAGAATAAATAATAATATAATAGAGAATGAAAGGAGAGAAATTGAATAGATAAACAACAATTGTCATGACAGAAGATGTGAGAAAAGAAGAAATAAAGGCAGCCGATCAATGGTCAATGTGTTATCGATGTGTTGTTAATTGTTGTTATGTATAACACGCAGAAAAGTCTCTCAAGTTGGTCGTAAGGGACGAACGGAACAAGCTGTTGAGAAAGAAAGGCAAACACACAAAGTTCAGTCTCTCACCAAGTTCAGTCTCTCAATAAAGTCACGAGAGTGTATACACGCACAAGTGTAAGTAGCAGGCACACACAAAGGTGGTCTCAAAAGGTTAAAATTAATCAAGAAAGAAAAAAATTTAAAATAGGGTCACAATAGTTTCAATCAGCTAGCTCCAACATAATATAGCCCAACAGCTTGCTCCAGCCATAATATAGTTCAATCAGCTAACTCCAATATAATATAGTCCAAACAGCTTACTCCAACACAATATAGTTCGATCAGCTAGCTCCAACATAATATAGTCCAACAAGCTTCTTGATCCAACATAATATAGTCCAATCAGCTAGCTCCAACATAACATAGTCCAATCAGCTAGCTCCAACATAATATAGTCCAATCAGCTAGCTCCAACATAATATAGTTCAAGCAGCTAGCTCCAACATAATATAGTCCAATAAGCTTCTTGCTCCAATATAATACAGTCCAATCAACTAGCTCCAACATAATATAGTGTAGAAGAGAATTGCACACCAAAGGAGGTAGATGCAAAATTGGTGTAATCCAGTGCGCATAAAGAGAGAAGTGACGTGGAAAAGAGTTGACGTAGAAAAATAGGATAACGCAGTTTGCTGGACGGTTGGAAAGGAGAGGATAATATATTCAGTTAGAGATCGACAGCCGCAGAGAGCAGTTGGAAAATTGAGTCATGTAAAGCAAGAACGACAGTAGAAGCCTATAAGCAGAGAACAGTTGGAAAATTGAGAGTCATGTAAGGCAAGAACGACAGTAGAAGCCTATAAGCAGAGAACAGTTGGATATTGAGAGTCATGTAAAGCAAGAACGACAGTAGAAGCCTATAAGCAGAGAACAGTTGGGATATAAGCCCAAGAGGACAGCTTGATATAAAAGGAGGAACAAGCAGAGAGGTCCAATCAGCAGATGAATATAAAACAAATGCCAGCAGCAACAGACAATTAAGGAACTGGTCTAACAGAAGTAACGGAACCGGCAACAGCCATAGATAGAGTAGGGAGGGCCTTTTGATGGGGAACGGTCCAAATTAAATTAGTTGACAAGCAGCAATAGATAGAGTAGGGAGGGCCGTTCGATGGTGAACGGTCCAACATAAGTGAGTGACAAAAGCATGAAATGGAAGCCCAAGGAGATAGCTTGAGATAAAAAGTGGAACAAGCAAAGAACGGCTGAGCAGTTAGTAATAGCAACAATTAGAATTCTGACAAAGAGAGGCCAGCAGGCAACTGCAATAGATAGAGTAGGGAGGGCCGTTCGATGGGGAACGGTCCGACAAAGCTAATGTCGAACGTGAACAGGAAGATTAGAATAGAATAAATAATAATATAATAGAGAATGAAAGGAGAGAAATTGAATAGATAAATAACAATTGTCATGACAGAAGATGTGAGAAAAGAAGAAATAAAGGCAGCCGATCAATGGTCAATGTGTTATCGATGTGTTGTTAATTGTTGTTATGTATAACACGCAGAAAAGTCTCTCAAGTTGGTCGTAAGGGACGAACGGAACAAGCTGTTGAGAAAGTAAGGCAAACACACAAAGTTCAGTCTCTCACCAAGTTCAGTCTCTCTATAAAGTCACGAGAGTGTATACACGCACAAGTGTAAGTAGCAGGCACACACAAAGGTGGTCTCAAAAGGTTAAAATTAATCAAGAAAGAAAAAAATTTAAAAGAGGGTCACAATAGTTCAATCAGCTAGCTCCAACATAATTTAGCCCAAACAGCTTGCTCCAGCCATAATATAGTTCAATCAGCTAACTCCAATATAATATAGTCCAATCAGCTTGCTTCAACATAATATAGTTCAATCAGCTAGCTCCAACATAATATAGTCCAACAAGCTTCTTGATCCAACATAATATAGTTCAAGCAACTAGCTCCAACATAATAAAGTTCAAACAGCTAGCTCCAACATAATATAGTTCAATCAGCAAGCTCCAACATAATTAGTCCAATCAGCTTGCTCCAACACAATATACAATCCAACAAGCTTCTTACTACAATATAATATAGATCAATCAACTAGCTCCAACATAACATAGTTCAATCAGCTAGCTCCAACATAATATAGTTCAATCAGCTAGCTCCAACATAATACAGTCCAATCAGCTAGCTCCAACATAATATAGACCAACAAGCTTCTTGCTCCAACATAATATAGTTCAACCAGCTATCTCCAACATAATATAATCCAATAAGCTTCTTGCTCCAACATAATACAGTCCAATAAGTTAGCTCCAACATAATATAGTCCAATAAGCTAGCTCAACATAATATAGTTCAATCAGCTAGCTCCAACATAATATAGTCCAACACGCTTCTTGCTCCAACATAATATAGTTCAACCAGCTAGCTTCAACATAATATAGTCCAATAAGCTAGCTCTAACATAATATAGTCCAACAAGCTTCTTACTCCAACATAATATAACCCAATCAGCTAGCTCCAACATAATATAGTTCAATCAGCTAGCTCCAACATAATATAGTTCAATCAGCTAGCTCCAACATAATGCAGTCCAATCAGCTAGCTCCACATAATATAGTTCAATCAGCTAGCTCCAACATAATATAGTTCAAGCAGCTAGCTCCAACATAATATAGTCCAATAAGCTTCTTGCTCCAATATAATACAGTCCAATCAACTAGCTCCAACATAATATAGTGTAGAAGAGAATTGCACACCAAAGGAGGTAGAGGCAAAATTGTGTAATCCAGTGCGCATAAAGAGAGAAGTGACGTGGAAAAGAGTTGACGTAGAAAAATAGGATAACGCAGTTTGCTGGACGGTTGGAAAGGAGAGGATAATATAATTCAGTTAGAGATCGACAGCCGCAGAGAGTTTTTGGAAAATTGAGTCATGTAAAGCAAGAATGACAGTAGAAGCCTATAAGCAGAGAACAGTTGGGATATTGAGAGTCATGTAAAGCAAGAACGACAGTAGAAGCCTATAAGCAGAGACAGTTGGAAAATTGAGAGTCATGTAAGCAAGAACGACAGTAGAAGCCTATAAGCAGAGAACAGTTGGATATTGAGTCATGTAAAGCAAGAACGACAGTAGAAGCCTATAAGCAGAGAACAGTTGGAAAATTGAGTCATGTAAAGCAAGAATGACAGTAGAAGCCTATAAGCAGAGAACAGTTGGAAATTGAGTCATGTAAAGCAAGAATGACAGTAGAAGCCTATAAGCAGAGAACAGTTGGAAATTGAGAGTCATGTAAAGCAAGAATGACAGTAGAAGCCTATAAGCAGAGAACAGTTGGAAAATTGAGAGTCATGTAAGCAAGAACGACAGTAGAAGCCTATAAGCAGAGAACAGTTGGAAAATTGAGTCATGTAAAGCAAGAACGACAGTAGAAAGCCTATAAGCAGAGAACAGTTGGAAAATTGAGTCATGTAAAGCAAGAATGACAGTAGAAGCCTATAAGCAGAGAACAGTTGGAAAATTGAGTCATGTAAAGCAAGAATGACAGTAGAAGCCTATAAGCAGAGAACAGTTGGAAAATTGAGAGTCCATGTAAGGCAAGAACGACAGTAGAAGCCTATAAGCAGAGAACAGTTGGAAAATTGAGAGTCATGTAAGGCAAGAACGACAGTAGAAGCTATAAAGCAGAGAACAGTTGGAAATTGAGTCATGTAAAGCAAGAATGACAGTAGAAGCCTATAAGCAGAGAACAGTTGGAAAATTGAGTCATGTAAAGCAAGAATGACAGTAGAAGCCTATAAGCAGAGAACAGTTGGAAATTGAGAGTCATGTAAGGCAAGAACGACAGTAGAAGCCTATAAGCAGAGAACAGTTGGAAATTGAGTCATGTAAAGCAAGAATGACAGTAGAAGCCTATAAGCAGAGAACAGTTGGAAAATGAGAGTCATGTAAGGCAAGAACGACAGTAGAAGCCTATAAGCAGAGAACAGTTGGAAAATTGAGTCATGTAAAGCAAGAATGACAGTAGAAGCCTATAAGCAGAGAACAGTTGGGATATTGAGAGTCATGTAAAGCAAGAACGACAGTAGAAGCCTATAAGCAGAGAACAGTTGGGATATTGAGAGTCATGTAAAGCAAGAACGACAGTAGAAGCCTATAAGCAGAGAACAGTTGGGATATAAGCCCAAGAGGACAGCTTGATATAAAAGGAGGAACAAGCAGAGAGGTCCAATCAGCAGATGAATATAAAACAAATGCCAGCAGCAACAGACAATTAAGGAACTGGTCTAACAGAAGTAACGGAACCGGCAACAGCCATAGATAGAGTAGGGAGGGCCTTTTGATGGGGAACGGTCCAAATTAAATTAATTGACAAGCAGCAATAGATAGAGTAGGGAGGGCCGTTCGATGGTGAACGGTCCAACATAAGTGAGTGACAAAAGCATGAAATGGAAGCCCAAGGAGATAGCTTGAGATAAAAAGTGGAACAAGCAAAGAACGGCTGAGCAGTTAGTAATAGCAACAATTAGAATTCTGACAAAGAGAGGCCAGCAGGCAACAGCAATAGATAGAGTAGGGAGGGCCGTTCAATGGGGAACGGTCCGACAAAAGCTAATGTCGAACATGAATAGGAAGATTAGAATAGAATAAATAATAATATAAGAGAGAATGAAAGGAGAGAAATTGAATAGATAAACAACATTGTCATGACAGAAGATGTGAGAAAAGAAGAAATAAAGGCAGCCGATCAATGGTCAATGTGTTATCGATGTGTTGTTAATTGTTGTTATGTATAACACGCAGAAAAGTCTCTCAAGTTGGTCGTAAGGGACGAACGGAACAAGCTGTTGAGAAAGAAAGGCAAACACACAAAGTTCAGTCTCTCAATAAAGTCACGAGAGTGTATACACGCACAAGTGTAAGTAGCAGGCACACACAAAGGTGGTCTCAAAAGGTTAAAATTAATCAAGAAAGAAAAAAATTTAAAAGAGGGTCACAATAGTTCAATCAGCTAGCTCCAACATAATTTAGCCCAAACAGCTTGCTCCAGCCATAATATAGTTCAATCAGCTAACTCCAATATAATATAGTCCAATCAGCTTGCTTCAACATAATATAGTTCAATCAGCTAGCTCCAACATAATATAGTCCAACAAGCTTCTTGATCCAACATAATATAGTTCAAGCAACTAGCTCCAACATAATAAAGTTCAAACAGCTAGCTCCAACATAATATAGTTCAATCAGCAAGCTCCAACATAATTAGTCCAATCAGCTTGCTCCAACACAATATACAATCCAACAAGCTTCTTACTACAATATAATATAGATCAATCAACTAGCTCCAACATAACATAGTTCAATCAGCTAGCTCCAACATAATATAGTTCAATCAGCTAGCTCCAACATAATACAGTCCAATCAGCTAGCTCCAACATAATATAGACCAACAAGCTTCTTGCTCCAACATAATATAGTTCAACCAGCTATCTCCAACATAATATAATCCAATAAGCTTCTTGCTCCAACATAATACAGTCCAATAAGTTAGCTCCAACATAATATAGTCCAATAAGCTAGCTCCAACATAATATAGTTCAATCAGCTAGCTCCAACATAATATAGTCCAACACGCTTCTTGCTCCAACATAATATAGTTCAACCAGCTAGCTTCAACATAATATAGTCCAATAAGCTAGCTCTAACATAATATAGTCCAACAAGCTTCTTACTCCAACATAATATAACCCAATCAGCTAGCTCCAACATAATATAGTTCAATCAGCTAGCTCCAACATAATATAGTTCAATCAGCTAGCTCCAACATAATGCAGTCCAATCAGCTAGCTCCAACATAATATAGTTCAATCAGCTAGCTCCAACATAATATAGTTCAAGCAGCTAGCTCCAACATAATATAGTCCAATAAGCTTCTTGCTCCAATATAATACAGTCCAATCAACTAGCTCCAACATAATATAGTGTAGAAGAGAATTGCACACCAAAGGAGGTAGAGGCAAAATTTGTGTAATCCAGTGCGCATAAAGAGAGAAGTGACGTGGAAAAGAGTTGACGTAGAAAAATAGGATAACGCAGTTTGCTGGACGGTTGGAAAGGAGAGGATAATATAATTCAGTTAGAGATCGACAGCCGCAGAGAGTTTTTGGAAAATTGAGTCATGTAAAGCAAGAATGACAGTAGAAGCCTATAAGCAGAGAACAGTTGGGATATTGAGAGTCATGTAAAGCAAGAACGACAGTAGAAGCCTATAAGCAGAGAACAGTTGGAAAATTGAGAGTCATGTAAGGCAAGAACGACAGTAGAAGCCTATAAGCAGAGAACAGTTGGGATATTGAGTCATGTAAAGCAAGAACGACAGTAGAAGCCTATAAGCAGAGAACAGTTGGAAAATTGAGTCATGTAAAGCAAGAATGACAGTAGAAGCCTATAAGCAGAGAACAGTTGGAAATTGAGTCATGTAAAGCAAGAATGACAGTAGAAGCCTATAAGCAGAGAACAGTTGGAAAATTGAGAGTCATGTAAAGCAAGAATGACAGTAGAAGCCTATAAGCAGAGAACAGTTGGAAAATTGAGAGTCATGTAAGGCAAGAACGACAGTAGAAGCCTATAAGCAGAGAACAGTTGGAAATTGAGTCATGTAAAGCAAGAACGACAGTAGAAGCCTATAAGCAGAGAACAGTTGGAAAATTGAGTCATGTAAAGCAAGAATGACAGTAGAAGCCTATAAGCAGAGAACAGTTGGAAAATTGAGTCATGTAAAGCAAGAATGACAGTAGAAGCCTATAAGCAGAGAACAGTGGAAAATTGAGAGTCATGTAAGGCAAGAACGACAGTAGAAGCCTATAAGCAGAGAACAGTTGGAAAATTGAGAGTCATGTAAGGCAAGAACGACAGTAGAAGCCTATAAGCAGAGAACAGTTGGAAAATTGAGTCATGTAAAGCAAGAATGACAGTAGAAGCCTATAAGCAGAGAACAGTTGGAAAATTGAGTCATGTAAAGCAAGAATGACAGTAGAAGCCTATAAGCAGAGAACAGTTGGAAAATTGAGAGTCATGTAAGGCAAGAACGACAGTAGAAGCCTATAAGCAGAGAACAGTTGGAAAATTGAGTCATGTAAAGCAAGAATGACAGTAGAAGCCTATAAGCAGAGAACAGTTGGAAAATTGAGAGTCATGTAAGGCAAGAACGACAGTAGAAGCCTATAAGCAGAGAACAGTTGGAAAATTGAGTCATGTAAAGCAAGAATGACAGTAGAAGCCTATAAGCAGAGAACAGTTGGGATATTGAGAGTCATGTAAAGCAAGAACGACAGTAGAAGCCTATAAGCAGAGAACAGTTGGGATATTGAGAGTCATGTAAAGCAAGAACGACAGTAGAAGCCTATAAGCAGAGAACAGTTGGGATATAAGCCCAAGAGGACAGCTTGATATAAAAGGAGGAACAAGCAGAGAGGTCCAATCAGCAGATGAATATAAAACAAATGCCAGCAGCAACAGACAATTAAGGAACTGGTCTAACAGAAGTAACGGAACCGGCAACAGCCATAGATAGAGTAGGGAGGGCCTTTTGATGGGGAACGGTCCAAATTAAATTAATTGACAAGCAGCAATAGATAGAGTAGGGAGGGCCGTTCGATGGTGAACGGTCCAACATAAGTGAGTGACAAAAGCATGAAATGGAAGCCCAAGGAGATAGCTTGAGATAAAAAGTGGAACAAGCAAAGAACGGCTGAGCAGTTAGTAATAGCAACAATTAGAATTCTGACAAAGAGAGGCCAGCAGGCAACAGCAATAGATAGAGTAGGGAGGGCCGTTCAATGGGGAACGGTCTGACAAAAGCTAATGTCGAACATGAATAGGAAGATTAGAATAGAATAAATAATAATATAAGAGAGAATGAAAGGAGAGAAATTGAATAGATAAACAACATTTGTCATGACAGAAGATGTGAGAAAAGAAGAAATAAAGGCAGCCGATCAATGGTCAATGTGTTATCGATGTGTTGTTAATTGTTGTTATGTATAACACGCAGAAAAGTCTCTCAAGTTGGTCGTAAGGACGAACGGAACAAGCTGTTGAGAAAGAAAGGCAAACACACAAAGTTCAGTCTCTCAATAAAGTCACGAGAGTGTATACACGCACAAGTGTAAGTAGCAGGCACACACAAAGGTGGTCTCAAAAGGTTAAAATTAATCAAGAAAGAAAAAAATTTAAAAGAGGGTCACAATAGTTCAATCAGCTAGCTCCAACATAATATAGCCCAAACAGCTTGCTCCAGCCATAATATAGTTCAATCAGCTAACTCCAATATAATATAGTCCAATCAGCTTGCTCCAACATAATATAGTTCAATCAGCTAGCTCCAACATAATATAGTCCAACAAGCTTCTTGATCCAACATAATATAGTTCAAGCAACTAGCTCCAACATAATAAAGTTCAAACAGCTAGCTCCAACATAATATAGTTCAATCAGCAAGCTCCAACATAATTAGTCCAATCAGCTTGCTCCAACATAATATACAATCCAACAAGCTTCTTACTACAATATAATATAGATCAATCAACTAGCTCCAACATAACATAGTTCAATCAGCTAGCTCCAACATAATATAGTTCAATCAGCTAGCTCCAACATAATACAGTCCAATCAGCTAGCTCCAACATAATATAGACCAACAAGCTTCTTGCTCCAACATAATATAGTTCAACCAGCTAGCTTCAACATAATATAGTCGAACAAGCTTCTTACTCCAACATAATATAACCCAATCAGCTAGCTCCAACATAATATAGTTCAATCAGCTAGCTCCAACATAATATAGTTCAATCAGCTAGCTCCAACATAATGCAGTCCAATCAGCTAGCTCCAACATAATATAGTCCAACAAGCATCTTGCTCCAACATAATATAGTTCAACCAGCTAGCTCCAACATAATATAGTCCAATAAGCTTCTTGCTCCAACATAATACAGTCCAATCAACTAGCTCCAACATAATATAGTCCAATAAGCTTCTTGCTCCAACATAATACAGTCCAATCAGCTAGCTCCAACATAATATAGTCCAATCAGCTAGCTCCAACATAATATAGTCCAACAAGCTTCTTGCTCCAACATAATATAGTTCAATCTGCTAGCTCGAACATAATATAGTTCAACCAGATAGCTCCAACATAATATAGTCCAACAAGCTTCTTGCTCCAACATAATATAGTCCAATCAGCTAGCTCCAACATAATATAGTCCAACAAGCTTCTTGCTCCAACATAATATAGTTCAATCTGCTAGCTCCAACATAATATAGTTCAACCAGATAGCTCCAACATAATATAGTCCAACAAGCTTCTTGCTCCAACATAATATAGTTCAATCTGCTAGCTCGAACATAATATAGTCCAATAAGCTTCTTGCTCCAACATAATACAGTCCCATCAGCTAGCTCCAACATAATATAGTTCAATCAACTAGCTCCAACATAAAATAGTTCAATCAACTAGCTCCAACATAATACAGTTCAATCAGCTAGTTCCAACATAATATAGTTCAATCAGCTAGCTCCAACATAATATAGTCTAACAAGCCTTTGGCTCCTATATAATATAGTTCAATCAGCATACTCCAACATAATATGGTCCAACAAGCTTCTTGCTCCGACATTATAAAGTTTAATAAGCTAGCTCTAACATAATATAGTCCAATCAGATAGCTCCAACATAACATAGTCCAACAAGCTTCTTGCTCCAACATAATATAGTTCAATCAGCTAGCTCCAACATAATATAGTTCAATCAACTAGCTCCAACATAATATAGTTCAATCAACTAGCTCCAACATAATATAGTTCAATCAGCTAGCTCCAACATAATATAGTTCAATCAGCTAGCTCCAACATACTATAGTCCAACAAGATTCTTGCACTAATATAATATAGTTAAATCAACTTTCTCCAACATAATATAGTTCAGTTAACTAACTCCAACATAATATAGTTCAATCAGCAAGCTCCAACATAATATAGTTAAATCAACTTGCTCCAACATAATATAGTTCAGTTAGCTAACTCCAACATAATATAGTTAAATCAACTAGCTCCAACATAATATATTTCAATCAGCTACCTCCAACATAATATAGTCTAATCAGCTTGCTCCAACATAATATAGCCCAAACAGCTAGCTCCAACATAATATAGTTCAATCAGCTAGCTCCAACATAATATAGTCCAACACGCTTCTTGCTCCAACATAATATAGTTCAACCAGCTAGCTTCAACATAATATAGTCCAATAAGCTAGCTCTAACATAATATAGTCCAACAAGCTTCTTACTCCAACATAATATAACCCAATCAGCTAGCTCCAACATAATATAGTTCAATCAGCTAGCTCCAAAATAATATAGTTCAATCAGCCAGCTCCAACATAACGCAGTCCAATCAGCTAGCTCCAACATAATATAGTCCAACAAGCATCTTGCTCCAACATAATATAGTTCAACCAGCTAGCTCCAACATAATATAGTCCAATAAGCTTCTTGCTCCAACATAATACAGTCCAATCAACTAGCTCCAACATAATATAGTCCAATAAGCTAGCTCCAACATAATATAGTTCAATCAGCTAGCTCCAACATAATATAGTTCAACCAGGTAGCTCCAACATAATATAGTCCAATAAGCTTCTTGCTCCAACATAATACAGTCCAATCAGCTAGCTCCAACATAATATAGTCCAATCAGCTAGCTCCAACATAATATAGTCCAACAAGCTTCTTGCTCCAACATAATATAGTTCAATCTGCTAGCTCCAACATAATATAGGTCAATCAGATAGCTCCAACATAATATAGTCCAACAAGCTCCTTGCTCCAACATAATATAGTCCAATCAGCTAGCTCCAACATAATATAGTCCAACAAGCTTCTTGCTCCGACATTATAAAGTTTAATAAGCTAGCTCCAACATAATATAGTCCAATCAGATAGCTCCAACATAACATAGTCCAACAAGCTTCTTGCTCCAACATAATATAGTTCAATCAGCTAGCTCCAACATAATATAGTTCAATCAACTAGCTCCAACATAATATAGTTCAATCAACTAGCTCCAACATAATATAGTTCAATCAGCTAGCTCCAGCATAATATAGTCCAAAAAGATTCTTGCACCAATATACTATAGTTCAATCAGCTAGCTCCATCATACTATAGTCCAACAAGATTCTTGCACCAATATAATATAGTTAAATCAACTTTCTCCAACATAATATAGTTCAGTTAGCAAACTCCAACATAATATATTTCAATCAGCAAGCTCCAACATAATATAGTTAAATCAACTTGCTCCAACATAATATAGTTCAGTTAGCTAACTCCAACATAATATAGTTAAATCAACTAGCTCCAACATAATATATTTCAATCAGCTACCTCCAACATAATATAGTCTAATCAGCTTGCTCCAACATAATATAGCCCAAACAGCTAGCTCCAACATAATATAGTTCAATCAGCTAGCTCCAACATAATATAGTTCAACCAGCTTCTTGCTCGAACATAATATATTCAAATCAGCTACCTCCAACATAATATAGTCCAACAAGCTTCTTGCTCAAACATAATATAGCCCAAACAGAAAGCTCCAACATAATATAGTTCAATCAGCTAGCTCCAACATAATATAGTCCAACACGCTTCTTGCTCCAACATAATATAGTTCAACCAGCTAGCTTCAACATAATATAGTCCAATAAGCTAGCTCTAACATAATATAGTCCAACAAGCTTCTTACTCCAACATAATATAACCCAATCAGCTAGCTCCAACATAATATAGTTCAATCAGCTAGCTCCAACATAATATAGTTCAATCAGCTAGCTCCAACATAATGCAGTCCAATCAGCTAGCTCCAACATAATATAGTCCAACAAGCATCTTGCTCCAACATAATATAGTTCAACCAGCTAGCTCCAACATAATATAGTCCAATAAGCTTCTTGCTCCAACATAATACAGTCCAATCAACTAGCTCCAACATAATATAGTGTAGAAGAGAATTGCACACCAAAGGAGGTAGAGGCAAAATTTGTGTAATCCAGTGCGCATAAAGAGAGAAGTGACGTGGAAAAGAGTTGACGTAGAAAAATAGGATAACGCAGTTTGCTGGACGGTTGGAAAGGAGAGGATAATATAATTCAGTTAGAGATCGACAGCCGCAGAGAGTTTTTGGAAAATTGAGTCATGTAAAGCAAGAATGACAGTAGAAGCCTATAAGCAGAGAACAGTTGGAAAATTGATAGTCATGTAAGGCAAGAACGACAGTAGAAGCCTATAAGCAGAGAACAGTTGGGATATTGAGAGTCATGTAAAGCAAGAATGACAGTAGAAGCCTATAAGCAGAGAACAGTTGGAAAATGAGAGTCATGTAAGGCAAGAACGACAGTAGAAGCCTATAAGCAGAGAACAGTTGGAAAATTGAGTCATGTAAAGCAAGAATGACAGTAGAAGCCTATAAGCAGAGAACAGTTGGGATATTGAGAGTCATGTAAAGCAAGAATGACAGTAGAAGCCTATAAGCAGAGAACAGTTGGGATATTGAGAGTCATGTAAAGCAAGAACGACAGTAGAAGCCTATAAGCAGAGAACAGTTGGGATATAAGCCCAAGAGGACAGCTTGATATAAAAGGAGGAACAAGCAGAGAGGTCCAATCAGCAGATGAATATAAAACAAATGCCAGCAGCAACAGACAATTAAGGAACTGGTCTAACAGAAGTAACGGAACCGGCAACAGCCATAGATAGAGTAGGGAGGGCCTTTTGATGGGGAACGGTCCAAATTAAATTAGTTGACAAGCAGCAATAGATAGAGTAGGGAGGGCCGTTCGATGGTGAACGGTCCAACATAAGTGAGTGACAAAAGCATGAAATGGAAGCCCAAGGAGATAGCTTGAGATAAAAAGTGGAACAAGCAAAGAACGGCTGAGCAGTTAGTAATAGCAACAATTAGAATTCTGACAAAGAGAGGCCAGCAGGCAACTGCAATAGATAGAGTAGGGAGGGCCGTTCGATGGGGAACGGTCCGACAAAGCTAATGTCGAACGTGAACAGGAAGATTAGAATAGAATAAATAATAATATAATAGAGAATGAAAGGAGAGAATTGAATAGATAAACAACAATTGTCATGACAGAAGATGTGAGAAAAGAAGAAATAAAGGCAGCCGATCAATGGTCAATGTGTTATCGATGTGTTGTTAATTGTTGTTATGTATAACACGCAGAAAAGTCTCTCAAGTTGGTCGTAAGGGACGAACGGAACAAGCTGTTGAGAAAGAAAGGCAAACACACAAAGTTCAGTCTCTCACCAAGTTCAGTCTCTCAATAAAGTCACGAGAGTGTATACACGCACAAGTGTAAGTAGCAGGCACACACAAAGGTGGTCTCAAAAGGTTAAAATTAATCAAGAAAAGAAAAAATTTAAAAGAGGGTCACAATAGTTCAATCAGCTAGCTCCAACATAATATAGCCCAAACAGCTTGCTCCAGCCATAATATAGTTCAATCAGCTAGCTCCAACATAATATAGTCCAACAAGCTTCTTGATCCAACATAATATAGTTCAATCAGCTAGCTCCAACATAATATAGTCCAACAAGCTTCTTGATCCAACATAATATAGTTCAAGCAACTAGCTCCAACATAATAAAGTTCAAACAGCTAGCTCCAACATAATATAGTTCAATCAGCAAGCTCCAACATAATTAGTCCAATCAGCTTGCTCCAACATAATATACAATCCAACAATCTTCTTACTACAATATAATATAGATCAATCAACTAGCTCCAACATAACATAGTTCAATCAGCTAGCTCCAACATAATATAGTTCAATCAGCTAGCTCCAACATAATACAGTCCAATCAGCTAGCTCCAACATAATATAGACCAACAAGCTTCTTGCTCCAACATAATATAGTTCAACCAGCTATCTCCAACATAATATAATCCAATAAGCTTCTTGCTCCAACATAATACAGTCCAATAAGTTAGCTCCAACATAATATAGTCCAATAAGCTAGCTCCAACATAATATAGTTCAATCAGCTAGCTCCAACATAATATAGTCCAACACGCTTCTTGCTCCAACATAATATAGTTCAACCAGCTAGCTTCAACATAATATAGTCGAACAAGCTTCTTACTCCAACATAATATAACCCAATCAGCTAGCTCCAACAATATATAGTTCAATCAGCTAGCTCCAACATAATATAGTTCAATCAGCTAGCTCCAACATAATGCAGTCCAATCAGCTAGCTCCAACATAATATAGTCCAACAAGCATCTTGCTCCAACATAATATAGTTCAAGCAGCTAGCTCCAACATAATATAGTCCAATAAGCTTCTTGCTCCAATATAATACAGTCCAATCAACTAGCTCCAACATAATATAGTGTAGAAGAGAATTGCACACCAAAGGAGGTAGAGGCAAAATTTGTGTAATCCAGTGCGCATAAAGAGAGAAGTGACGTGGAAAAGAGTTGACGTAGAAAAATAGGATAACGCAGTTTGCTGGACGGTTGGAAAGGAGAGGATAATATAATTCAGTTAGAGATCGACAGCCGCAGAGAGTTTTTGGAAAATTGAGTCATGTAAAGCAAGAATGACAGTAGAAGCCTATAAGCAGAGAACAGTTGGGATATTGAGAGTCATGTAAAGCAAGAACGACAGTAGAAGCCTATAAGCAGAGAACAGTTGGAAAATTGAGAGTCATGTAAGGCAAGAACGACAGTAGAAGCCTATAAGCAGAGAACAGTTGGGATATTGAGTCATGTAAAGCAAGAACGACAGTAGAAGCCTATAAGCAGAGAACAGTTGGAAAATTGAGTCATGTAAAGCAAGAATGACAGTAGAAGCCTATAAGCAGAGAACAGTTGGAAAATTGAGTCATGTAAAGCAAGAATGACAGTAGAAGCCTATAAGCAGAGAACAGTTGGAAAATTGAGAGTCATGTAAAGCAAGAATGACAGTAGAAGCCTATAAGCAGAGAACAGTTGGAAAATTGAGAGTCATGTAAGGCAAGAACGACAGTAGAAGCCTATAAGCAGAGAACAGTTGGAAAATTGAGTCATGTAAAGCAAGAACGACAGTAGAAGCCTATAAGCAGAGAACAGTTGGAAAATTGAGTCATGTAAAGCAAGAATGACAGTAGAAGCCTATAAGCAGAGAACAGTTGGAAAATTGAGTCATGTAAAGCAAGAATGACAGTAGAAGCCTATAAGCAGAGAACAGTTGGAAAATTGAGAGTCATGTAAGGCAAGAACGACAGTAGAAGCCTATAAGCAGAGAACAGTTGGAAAATTGAGAGTCATGTAAGGCAAGAACGACAGTAGAAGCCTATAAGCAGAGAACAGTTGGAAAATTGAGTCATGTAAAGCAAGAATGACAGTAGAAGCCTATAAGCAGAGAACAGTTGGAAAATTGAGTCATGTAAAGCAAGAATGACAGTAGAAGCCTATAAGCAGAGAACAGTTGGAAAATTGAGAGTCATGTAAGGCAAGAACGACAGTAGAAGCCTATAAGCAGAGAACAGTTGGAAAATTGAGTCATGTAAAGCAAGAATGACAGTAGAAGCCTATAAGCAGAGAACAGTTGGAAAATTGAGAGTCATGTAAGGCAAGAACGACAGTAGAAGCCTATAAGCAGAGAACAGTTGGAAAATTGAGTCATGTAAAGCAAGAATGACAGTAGAAGCCTATAAGCAGAGAACAGTTGGGATATTGAGAGTCATGTAAAGCAAGAACGACAGTAGAAGCCTATAAGCAGAGAACAGTTGGGATATTGAGAGTCATGTAAAGCAAGAACGACAGTAGAAGCCTATAAGCAGAGAACAGTTGGGATATAAGCCCAAGAGGACAGCTTGATATAAAAGGAGGAACAAGCAGAGAGGTCCAATCAGCAGATGAATATAAAACAAATGCCAGCAGCAACAGACAATTAAGGAACTGGTCTAACAGAAGTAACGGAACCGGCAACAGCCATAGATAGAGTAGGGAGGGCCTTTTGATGGGGAACGGTCCAAATTAAATTAATTGACAAGCAGCAATAGATAGAGTAGGGAGGGCCGTTCGATGGTGAACGGTCCAACATAAGTGAGTGACAAAAGCATGAAATGGAAGCCCAAGGAGATAGCTTGAGATAAAAAGTGGAACAAGCAAAGAACGGCTGAGCAGTTAGTAATAGCAACAATTAGAATTCTGACAAAGAGAGGCCAGCAGGCAACAGCAATAGATAGAGTAGGGAGGGCCGTTCAATGGGGAACGGTCCGACAAAAGCTAATGTCGAACATGAATAGGAAGATTAGAATAGAATAAATAATAATATAAGAGAGAATGAAAGGAGAGAAATTGAATAGATAAACAACATTTGTCATGACAGAAGATGTGAGAAAAGAAGAAATAAAGGCAGCCGATCAATGGTCAATGTGTTATCGATGTGTTGTTAATTGTTGTTATGTATAACACGCAGAAAAGTCTCTCAAGTTGGTCGTAAGGGACGAACGGAACAAGCTGTTGAGAAAGAAAGGCAAACACACAAAGTTCAGTCTCTCAATAAAGTCACGAGAGTGTATACACGCACAAGTGTAAGTAGCAGGCACACACAAAGGTGGTCTCAAAAGGTTAAAATTAATCAAGAAAGAAAAAAATTTAAAAGAGGGTCACAATAGTTCAATCAGCTAGCTCCAACATAATATAGCCCAAACAGCTTGCTCCAGCCATAATATAGTTCAATCAGCTAACTCCAATATAATATAGTCCAATCAGCTTCTATCTCTATCTATTGACCTTTCGAGCCGTAACCGGCCCATAGGGCGTAGACCAAGATACACCTTCTCCTATATGAATTTTTGTTCTAGCAGTTTTCTTTTAAAGATATTTTATCAAATCTCGCCATCTGTCTCTGTTCTGTGCAAGCAGTTCTATCTCATTGAGGGAGCCGATTCCTGCTGCTCTTGCCTCTCTCATCAATGTTCTTCTCAGTGTCTCCCTGGGTCTTCCTCTTTTTCTTTTACCTGTTGTTTCCCATATGAGGGCTTGCTTTGCTATTCGATTATTATCTCTTCTCATCACATGTCCAACGTATGACCATCGTCTTTTCTTTATTACTGAAGATATTAGTGGTTGATTGGCGATTTCTCTAATTTCCTCGTTTGTTTTGAATTCGTTCCATTCTATACCAAGTATTTTCCTTAGACATTTATTTTCGAATGCGTTCAACTTTGTTTCTATATCTCTTGTTGTTTTCCAGCTTTCACACGCATACGTAAGGGTATCTCAATCAGCTTGCTCCAACATAATATAGTTCAATCAGCTAGCTCCAACATAATATAGTCCAACAAGCTTCTTGATCCAACATAATATAGTTCAAGCAACTAGCTCCAACATAATAAAGTTCAAACAGCTAGCTCCAACATAATATAGTTCAATCAGCAAGCTCCAACATAATTAGTCCAATCAGCTTGCTCCAACATAATATACAATCCAACAAGCTTCTTACTACAATATAATATAGATCAATCAACTAGCTCCAACATAACATAGTTCAATCAGCTAGCTCCAACATAATATAGTTCAATCAGCTAGCTCCAACATAATACAGTCCAATCAGCTAGCTCCAACATAATATAGACCAACAAGCTTCTTGCTCCAACATAATATAGTTCAACCAGCTAGCTTCAACATAATATAGTCGAACAAGCTTCTTACTCCAACATAATATAACCCAATCAGCTAGCTCCAACATAATATAGTTCAATCAGCTAGCTCCAACATAATATAGTTCAATCAGCTAGCTCCAACATAATGCAGTCCAATCAGCTAGCTCCAACATAATATAGTCCAACAAGCATCTTGCTCCAACATAATATAGTTCAACCAGCTAGCTCCAACATAATATAGTCCAATAAGCTTCTTGCTCCAACATAATACAGTCCAATCAACTAGCTCCAACATAATATAGTCCAATAAGCTTCTTGCTCCAACATAATACAGTCCAATCAGCTAGCTCCAACATAATATAGTCCAATCAGCTAGCTCCAACATAATATAGTCCAACAAGCTTCTTGCTCCAACATAATATAGTTCAATCTGCTAGCTCGAACATAATATAGTTCAACCAGATAGCTCCAACATAATATAGTCCAACAAGCTTCTTGCTCCAACATAATATAGTCCAATCAGCTAGCTCCAACATAATATAGTCCAACAAGCTTCTTGCTCCAACATAATATAGTTCAATCTGCTAGCTCCAACATAATATAGTTCAACCAGATAGCTCCAACATAATATAGTCCAACAAGCTTCTTGCTCCAACATAATATAGTTCAATCTGCTAGCTCGAACATAATATAGTCCAATAAGCTTCTTGCTCCAACATAATACAGTCCCATCAGCTAGCTCCAACATAATATAGTTCAATCAACTAGCTCCAACATAAAATAGTTCAATCAACTAGCTCCAACATAATACAGTTCAATCAGCTAGTTCCAACATAATATAGTTCAATCAGCTAGCTCCAACATAATATAGTCTAACAAGCCTTTGGCTCCTATATAATATAGTTCAATCAGCATACTCCAACATAATATGGTCCAACAAGCTTCTTGCTCCGACATTATAAAGTTTAATAAGCTAGCTCTAACATAATATAGTCCAATCAGATAGCTCCAACATAACATAGTCCAACAAGCTTCTTGCTCCAACATAATATAGTTCAATCAGCTAGCTCCAACATAATATAGTTCAATCAACTAGCTCCAACATAATATAGTTCAATCAACTAGCTCCAACATAATATAGTTCAATCAGCTAGCTCCAACATAATATAGTTCAATCAGCTAGCTCCAACATACTATAGTCCAACAAGATTCTTGCACTAATATAATATAGTTAAATCAACTTTCTCCAACATAATATAGTTCAGTTAACTAACTCCAACATAATATAGTTCAATCAGCAAGCTCCAACATAATATAGTTAAATCAACTTGCTCCAACATAATATAGTTCAGTTAGCTAACTCCAACATAATATAGTTAAATCAACTAGCTCCAACATAATATATTTCAATCAGCTACCTCCAACATAATATAGTCTAATCAGCTTGCTCCAACATAATATAGCCCAAACAGCTAGCTCCAACATAATATAGTTCAATCAGCTAGCTCCAACATAATATAGTCCAACACGCTTCTTGCTCCAACATAATATAGTTCAACCAGCTAGCTTCAACATAATATAGTCCAATAAGCTAGCTCTAACATAATATAGTCCAACAAGCTTCTTACTCCAACATAATATAACCCAATCAGCTAGCTCCAACATAATATAGTTCAATCAGCTAGCTCCAAAATAATATAGTTCAATCAGCTAGCTCCAACATAATGCAGTCCAATCAGCTAGCTCCAACATAATATAGTCCAACAAGCATCTTGCTCCAACATAATATAGTTCAACCAGCTAGCTCCAACATAATATAGTCCAATAAGCTTCTTGCTCCAACATAATACAGTCCAATCAACTAGCTCCAACATAATATAGTCCAATAAGCTAGCTCCAACATAATATAGTTCAATCAGCTAGCTCCAACATAATATAGTTCAACCAGGTAGCTCCAACATAATATAGTCCAATAAGCTTCTTGCTCCAACATAATACAGTCCAATCAGCTAGCTCCAACATAATATAGTCCAATCAGCTAGCTCCAACATAATATAGTCCAACAAGCTTCTTGCTCCAACATAATATAGTTCAATCTGCTAGCTCCAACATAATATAGGTCAATCAGATAGCTCCAACATAATATAGTCCAACAAGCTTCTTGCTCCAACATAATATAGTCCAATCAGCTAGCTCCAACATAATATAGTCCAACAAGCTTCTTGCTCCGACATTATAAAGTTTAATAAGCTAGCTCCAACATAATATAGTCCAATCAGATAGCTCCAACATAACATAGTCCAACAAGCTTCTTGCTCCAACATAATATAGTTCAATCAGCTAGCTCCAACATAATATAGTTCAATCAACTAGCTCCAACATAATATAGTTCAATCAACTAGCTCCAACATAATATAGTTCAATCAGCTAGCTCCAGCATAATATAGTCCAAAAAGATTCTTGCACCAATATACTATAGTTCAATCAGCTAGCTCCATCATACTATAGTCCAACAAGATTCTTGCACCAATATAATATAGTTAAATCAACTTTCTCCAACATAATATAGTTCAGTTAGCAAACTCCAACATAATATATTTCAATCAGCAAGCTCCAACATAATATAGTTAAATCAACTTGCTCCAACATAATATAGTTCAGTTAGCTAACTCCAACATAATATAGTTAAATCAACTAGCTCCAACATAATATATTTCAATCAGCTACCTCCAACATAATATAGTCTAATCAGCTTGCTCCAACATAATATAGCCCAAACAGCTAGCTCCAACATAATATAGTTCAATCAGCTAGCTCCAACATAATATAGTTCAACCAGCTTCTTGCTCGAACATAATATATTCAAATCAGCTACCTCCAACATAATATAGTCCAACAAGCTTCTTGCTCAAACATAATATAGCCCAAACAGAAAGCTCCAACATAATATAGTTCAATCAGCTAGCTCAAACATAATATAGTTTAATCAGCTAGCTCCAACATAATATAGTCCAGTCAGCTAGCTCCAACATAATATAGTTCAACAAGCTTCTTGCTCCAACATAATATAGTTCAATCAGCTAGCTCCGACATAATATAGTTCAATCAGCTAGCTCCAACATAATATAGTTCAATCAGCTAGCTCCAACATAATATAGTTCAATCAGCTAGCTCCAACATAATATAGTTCAATCAGCTAGCTCCAATATAATATAGTTCAATCAGCTAGCTCCAATATAATATAGCCCAACCAGCTAGCTCCAACATAATATAGTCCAACAAGCTTCTTGCTCTAACATAATATAGTCCAACGAGCTTGCCCCAATAAATATAACTTAATCAGCTTGCCCCAACATAATATAGCCTAAACAGCTTGCCCCAACATAATATAGCCTAAACAGCTTGCCCCAACATAATATAGTCTAAACAGCTTGCCCCAACATAATATAGCCTAAACAGCTTGCCCCAACATAATATAGTCTAATCAACTTCTTGCCCCAACATAATATAGCCCAACGAGCTTGCCCCAATAAATATAACCCAAACAGCTTGCCCCAACATAATATAGCCTAAACAGCTTGCCCCAACATAATATAGTCTAAACAGCTTGCCCCAACATAATATAGCCTAAACAGCTTGCCCCAACATAGTATAGTCTAATCAACTTCTTGCCCCAACATAATATAGCCCAACGAGCTTGCCCCAATAAATATAACCCAAACAGTTTGCCCCAACATAATATAGCCTAAACAGCTTGCCCCAACATAATATAGCCTAAACAGCTTGCCCCAACATAATATAGTCTAATCAACTTCTTGCCCCAACACACTATAGCCCAAACAGCTTTCCTCAACATAATATAAGCCAATGAGCTTGCACCATCTCACTTCAGCAAAACTCACAGTTACTGATTTCAATACAAACGTAACAAATGTGTGCAAGACTTTAATTAAAATATCTCACAAAATGACATTTTCCAGGATATACCAAAAATGTAAATGACTCCCACAATACATTACAAATGAAAGACAGCAACTGAAAACACAACTGTATGCATGACAGTATAAGATGATGTCCCACATTCTGTCACACAAATAATGGCATATGTTTTCCCACACAACAACACAAGTGTGAACAATGAAGAGATTAATGGCATGGGTCTGTACAAAGGACACATAAGAAATATCAAATGTACATGGAATAGCACAGACTAGATCTGCTCAACACGAATCTTGACTGGCAGGGGTCGAGCCTGAACAAAGTCTTGAGGGTGGACTCCCAGGATGCCCTTCTTGTCTGGCAGATAGCGCAGGTAGTCCAGGTCCCCTTGGATGCTTAGTTTCTGGCAACATAGAAACAGGATGTCAGTCTCTTATAGTTCTATTAACAGTCTCTTATAGTTCTATTAACAGTCTCTTATAGTTCTATTAACAGTCTCTTATAGTTCTATTAACAGTCTCTTATAGTTCTATTAACAGTCTCTTATAGTTCTATTAACAGTCTCTTATAGTTCTACTAACAATCTCTTATAGTTCTACTAACAATCTCATATAGTTCTATTAACAGTCTCTTATAGTTCTATTAACAGTCTCTTATAGTTCTACTAACAGTCTCTTATAGTTCTATTAACAGTCTCTTATAGTTCTATTAACAGTCTCTTATAGTTCTATCAACAGTCTCTTATAGTTCTATTAACAGTCTCTTATAGTTCTATTAACAGTCTCTTATAGTTCTATTAACAGTCTCTTATAGTTCTATTAACAGTCTCTTATAGTTCTATTAACCCCTTATAGTTCTACTAACAGTCTCTTATAGTTCTACTAACAGTCTCTTATAGTTCTATTAACCCCTTATAGTTCTATTAACAGTCTCTTATAGTTCTATTGACAGTCTCTTATAGTTCTATTAACAGTCTCTTATAGTTCTATTAACTCCTTATAGTTCTACTAACAGTCTCTTATAGTTCTATTAACAGTCTCTTATAGTTCTACTAACAATCTCTTATAGTTCTACTAACAATCTCATATAGTTCTACTAACAGTCTCTTATAGTTCTATTAACAGTCTCTTATAGTTCTATTAACAGTCTCTTATAGTTCTATTAATAGTCTCTTATAGTTCTACTAACAATCTCTTATAGTTCTATTAATAGTCTCTTATAGTTCTACTAACAGTATTTTATAGTTCTACTAACAGTATCTTATAGTTCTACTAAAGTATCTTATAGTTCTACTAACAGTCTCTTATAGTTCTGTTAACAGTCTCTTATAGTTCTACTAACAATCTCTTATAGTTCTATTAACAGTCTCTTATAGTTCTATTAACAGTCTCTTATAGTTCTACTAACAGTCTCTTATAGTTCTATTAAGTCTCTTATAGTTCTATTAACAGTCTCTTATAGTTCTACTAACAGTCTCTTATAGTTCTATTAACAGTCTCTTATAGTTCTACTAATAGTATCTTATAGTTCTATTAACAGTTTCTTATAGTTCTATTTAGTCTCTTATAGTTCTACTAACAGTATCTTATAGTTCTACTAACAATCTCTTATAGTTCTACTAATAGTATCTTATAGTTCTACTAACAATCTCTTATAGTTCTATTAACAGTCTCTTATAGTTCTACTAACAATCTCTTATAGTTCTACTAACAGTCTCTTATAGTTCTACTAACAGTCTCTTATAGTTCTACTAACAATCTCTTATAGTTCTACTAACAGTCTCTTATAGTTCTATTAACAATCTCTTATAGTTCTACTAACAATCTCTTATAGTTCTACTAACAGTCTCTTATAGTTCTACTAACAGTTTCTTATAGTTCTATTAACAATCTCTTATAGTTCTACTAAGTCTCTTATGGTTCTACTAACAGTCTCTGATAGTTCTATTAACAATCTCTTATAGTTCTACTAAGTCTCTTATGGTTCTATTAACAGTCTCTTATAGTTCTACTAACAATCTCTTATAGTTCTACTAACAGTTAACATTTAGACAAATGTGTGGAGAAAGAAGGAGAGGTAGGCTGAGACGGATGAGGGAAGATAACATCAAAGAATGGAAATATGTCAACACTACAGGATAAAAATACAAAGACATAAGAAAATGTGAAATGGAGAAGGTAGATAAAGTCTGTGAGTGGTGCCACAACAACCCCCAAGAGAAGGTTGATAAAGTCTGTGAGTGGTGCCCCAACAACCCCCAGGAGAAGGTAGATAAAGTCTGTGAGTGGTGCCACAACCCCCAGGAGAAGGTAGATAAAGTCTGTGAGTGGTGCCACAACCCCCAGGAGAAGGTAGATAAAGTCTGTGAGTGGTGCCCCAACAACCCCCAGGAGAAGGTAGATAAAGTCTGTGAGTGGTGCCACAACCCCCAGGAGAAGGTTGATAAAGTCTGTGAGTGGTGCCACAACAACCCCCAGGAGAAGGTTGATAAAGTCTGTGAGTGGTGCCACAACAACCCCCAGGAGAAGGTTGATAAAGTCTGTGAGTGGTGCCACAACAACCCCCAGAAGAAGGTAGATAAAGTCTGTGAGTGGTGCCACAACAACCCCCAGGAGAAGGTAGATAAAGTCTGTGAGTGGTGCCACAACCCCCAGGAGAAGGTTGATAAAGTCTGTGAATGGTGCCACAACCCCCAGGAGAAGGTAGATAAAGTCTGTGAGTGGTGCCACAACCCCCAGGAGAAGGTTGATAAAGTCTGTGAATGGTGCCACAACCCCCAGGAGAAGGTAGATAAAGTCTGTGAGTGGTGCCACAACCTCCAGGAGAAGGTTGATAAAGTCTGTGAGTGGTGCCACAACAACCCCCAGGAGAAGGTTGATAAAGTCTGTGAGTGGTGCCACAACAACCCCCAGGAGAAGGTTGATAAAGTCTGTGAGTGGTGCCACAACAACCCCCAGGAGAAGGTAGATAAAGTCTGTGAGTGGTGCCACAACCCCCAGGAGAAGGTTGATAAAGTCTGTGAGTGGTGCCACAACAACCCCCAGGAGAAGGTAGATAAAGTCTGTGAATGGTGCCACAACAACCCCCAGGAGATGGTTGATAAAGTCTGTGAATGGTGCTCCAACAACCCCCAGGAGAAGGTTGATAAAGTCTGTAAATGGTGCCACAATAACCCCCAGGAGAAGGTTGATAAAGTCTGTGAATGGTGCCACAACAACCCCTAGGAGAAGGTTGATGAAGTCTGTGAGTGGTGCTCCAACAACCCCCTGGAGATGATTGATGAAGTCTGTGAGTGGTGCCACAACAACCCCTAGGAGAAGGTTGATGAAGTCTGTGAGTGGTGCCACAACAACCCCTAGGAGAAGGTTGATGAAGTCTGTGAGTGGTGCCACAACAACCCCTAGGAGAAGGTTGATGAAGTCTGTGAGTGGTGCCACAACAACCCCTAGGAGAAGGTTGATGAAGTCTGTGAGTGGTGCTCCAACAACCCCTAGGAGAAGGTTGATGAAGTCTGTGAGTGGTGCTCCAACAACCCCTAGGAGAAGGTTGATGAAGTCTGTGAGTGGTGCCCCAAAAACCACCAGGAGAAGGTTGATGAAGTCTGTGAGTGGTGCCCCAAAAACCACCAGGAGAAGGTTGATAAAGTTTGTGAGTGGTCCCACAACAACCCCCAGGAGATGGTTGATGAAGTCTGTGAGTGGTGCCACAACAACCCCCAGGAGATGGTTGATGAAGTCTGTGAGTGGTGCCACAACAACCCCTAGGAGAAGGTTGATGAAGTCTGTGAGTGGTGCTCCAACAACCCCTAGGAGAAGGTTGATGAAGTCTGTGAGTGGTGCCCCAAAAACCACCAGGAGAAGGTTGATGAAGTCTGTGAGTTGTGCCCCAAAAACCACCAGGAGAAGGTTGATAAAGTTTGTGAGTGGTCCCACAACAACCCCCAGGAGATGGTTGATGAAGTCTGTGAGTGGTGCCACAACAACCCCCAGGAGATGGTTGATGAAGTCTGTGAGTGGTGCCACAACAACCCCTAGGAGATGGTTGATGAAGTCTGTGAGTGGTGCCACAACAACCCCTAGGAGGAGGTTGATGAAGTCTGTGAGTGGTGCCCCAACAACCCCCAGGAGAAGGTTGATGAAGTCTGTGAGTGGTGCTCCAACAACCCCTAGGAGAAGGTTGATGAAGTTTGTGAGTGGTGCCCCAACAACCCCTAGGAGAAGGTTGATGAAGTCTGTGAGTGGTGCCCCAACAACCCCTAGGAGAAGGTTGATGAAGTCTGTGAGTGGTGCCCCAACAACCCCCAGGAGAAGGTTGATGAAGTCTGTGAGTGGTGCCCCAACAACCCCCAGAAGGTTGATGAGGTCTGTGAGTGGTGCCTCAACAACCCCCCAGGAGAAGGTTGATGAAGTCTGTGAGTGGTGCTCCAACAACCCCCTGGAGATATTGATGAAGTCTGTGAGTGGTGCCCCAACAACCCCCAGGAGAAGGTTGATGAAGTCTGTGAGTGGTGCCACAACAACCCCCAGGAGAAGGTTGATGAAGTCTGTGAGTGGTACCACAACAACACCCAGGAGAAGGTTGATGAAGTCTGTGAGTGGTACCCCAACAACCTCCAGGGGAAGGTTGATGAAGTCTGTGAGTGGTACCCCAACAACCCCCAGGAGAAGGTTGATGAAGTCTGTGAGTGGTGCTCCAACAACCCCTAGGAGAAGGTTCATGAAGTCTGTGAGTGGTGACACAACAACCCCCAGGAGAAGGTTCATGAAGTCTGTGAGTGGTGACACAACAACCCCCAGGAGAAGGTTCATGAAGTCTGTGAGTGGTACCCCAACAACCCCCAGGAGAAGGTTGATGAAGTCTGTGAGTGGTACCCCAACAACCCCTAGGAGAAGGTTGATGAAGTCTGTGAGTGGTGACACAACAACCCCCAGGAGAAGGTTGATGAAGTCTGTGAGTGGTGCTCCAACAACCCCTAGGAGAAGGTTGATGAAGTCTGTGAGTGGTGACACAACAACCCCCAGGAGAAGGTTCATGAAGTCTGTGAGTGGTGCCACAACAACCCCCAGGAGAAGGTTGATGAAGTCTGTGAGTGGTGCTCCAACAACCCCCAGGAGAAGGTTGATGAAGTCTGTGAGTGGTGCTCCAACAACCCTCAGGAGAAGGTTGATGAAGTCTGTGAGTGGTGCTCCAACAACCCCCAGGAGAAGGTTGATGAAGTCTGTGAGTGGTGCTCCAACAACCCCCAGGAGAAGGTTGATGAAGTCTGTGAGTGGTGCTCCAACAACCCTCAGGAGAAGGTTGATGAAGTCTGTGAGTGGTGCTCCAACAACCCTCAGGAGAAGGTTGATGAAATCTGTGAGTGGTACCCAAACAACCGCCCGGAAAATGTTGATGAAATCTGTGAGTGGTACCATTGTCTGTACATAGTCATGAAGTAACACAAAGATAGGTCTGTCTGTATAGTCATGACTATGCCAACGGCCCAGTGCATCCAATTTCTACCAGTATTTTATTCGAGCTTGCTTTCCTTAGCCTTTGATTACAGTTAATCATCCTGCAAGACAGTAGATTGTCTTTATCTTTAGGGGAATTCTGCCCTTAGATGATCGGCCCTCCTGGGTTTATGAGCACCATCAGCCCAAACTTTGTGTAGAATTTTCTCTCTCATAGTGTAGCAGTGGGTGAAAAAGGGAGAGAAGGAGAGTAAGGGATAGTGGAGAGAGTGGGGGAAGCATAGCACGAGGAGCGATCACGAGAAATATGAGTAGAATAGTGTTAGAGGTCTTGTGATTGATAAGGGTAAAACATGGGGGTGAGTGGATGACGTAGTGGTATTTTTGATTGGTAGAGAGGTAGAGGAAATGAGTTTTGATTGGTTAGGAGATGGGTTATTTAAGTCGATGCACGGAGAGAGAGAGAGGAAGCTCTGAAGAGAAATGTCATGCTCAGGTGAGGAACACGATCGGCGCCGCCATTAGACGTTAACTTGTAGAGGCTAAGAGAGCCCAACAGTCCGCATGGTTAGTAGCAGATTAGTTAGTTAGAGTTGAGATATATGAGGGTCTATAATGTATAAAAGAGACAGTGCATTAGTTAGTAGTAGAGAGCTCCAGAGAGTATCACCCAGTAGGGGACAGTAGAGATGGCGGTCTGATCAAGTGTCAGCGGGAGAGCTCATTGAGCATAAGTCATCATAGATAGTAGTGTTAGGAGCCATGTTATTAGGAGCCTAGTAGATGCAAGAACATTCTCAGTAAGGCTGAGTGGGACAGAAGACTAAATGCAAGATTATCCAGTGGAAATGTGAATTCTGTGACCTGACGTGTGAATGGCCAAGCGAGATGTGTTGACTGCTGGCCGCTGTGAATAATTGTACATAGTTGCCATTGTTAGGGCTGTGGAAATCAAGATCTATGACCGTTTCAACATCAGTAGTGTGCAGCCATTTATTTGTCCAACAGTCGTTATATACGCCAGGGTGCTGGACTAAATTGGGAGTTGTCGCGGCACATCTAAGGCAGAGATTAAAGAAGCCAGTTCAGCAAGACCAGATTACAACCGAAGTACGAGCTGAGTATGTGGGAAACCTGACAGCTGAGATGGGAAGTGGAAGTGCGGTTGCATAGCATGGCTCATGTACCTCATCAAACGTTATCGCCTGAGCAGTAACAGCACACTTCACGAGTCGTGTGTACATACTATCGACATGAGCAGAGAAAGAGTGCCGTTACCAAAGACAGTGTACCATATGGGAATGTTTATAAAGTCTGTTCAAATGGTGCTGGGTATGTCACATCGTTGCTTATCATAACATTTCATGAAGTAACACAAGAGATAGCTCTGTCTGTACATGGCCATGAAGTAACACAAGAGATAGGTCTGTCTGTACATGGCTATGAAGTAACACAAGAGATAGCTCTGTCTGTACATAGCCATGAAGTAACACAAGAGATAGGTCTGTCTGTACATAGCCATGAAGTAACACAAGAGATAGCTCTGTTTATACATAGCCATGAAGTAACACAAGAGATAGCTCTGTTTATACATAGCCATGAAGTAACACAAGAGATAGGTCTGTCTGCACATAGCCATGAAGTAACACAAGAGATAAGTCTGTCTGTACATGGCCATGAAGTAACACAAGAGATAGACCTGTCTACACATAGCCATGAAGTAACACAAGAGATAGACCTGTCTGCACATAGCCATGAAGTAACACAAGAGATAGGTCTGTCTGCACATGGCCATGAAGTAACACAAGAGATAGACCTGTCTGTACATAGCCATGAAGTAACACAAGAGATAGACCTGTCTGCACATAGCCATGAAGTAACACAAGAGATAGACCTGTCTGCACATAGCCATGAAGTAACACAAGAGATAGGTCTGTCTGTACATAGCCATGAACACAAGTAAGAGATTTGTATAGTAGAGTGATGCACAAACAACAGTTTACATAAAACTTCAAACATAGAATAAAAAACAAGAAGATGGCAAGTTGTACATGTGTAAGTTTCTGATCAGGCCCTGTAACTGCTGCAGACATGCACAACCAGATCATGGCCACAGCACTCAGCAGGATGAGGATGCACAACAGCCAGCGTGGTAGTCCTGTCTTACGTGCAATACAGCTCAGCCAGTCACTGCTCCCATCGTCCAGCTGGTACTTCCAGGGGTCAATCTGCAGCAGACAGTTTAAGTCATGACATGAGTCAGGTCAGTCAGCCTGCAGCAGACAGTTTAAGTCATGACATGAGTCAGGTCAGTCAGCCTGCAGCAGACAGTTTAAGTCATGACATGAGTCAGGTCAGTCAGCCTGCAGCAGTTTAAGTCATGACATGAGTCAGGTCAGTCAGCCTGCAGCAGACAGTTTAAGTCATGACATGAGTCAGGTCAGTCAGCCTGCAGCAGACAGTTTAAGTCATGACATGAGTCAGGTCAGTCAGCCTGCAGCAGACAGTTTAAGTCATGACATGAGTCAGGTCAGTCAGCCTGCAGCAGACAGTTTAAGTCATGACATGAGTCAGGTCAGTCAGCCTGCAGCAGGCAGTTTAAGTCATGACATGAGTCAGCCTGCAGCAGAGAGTTTAAGCCATGAATTGAGTCAGCCTGCAGTAGAGTTTAAGCCATGAATTGAGAGCCTGCAGTAGAGAGTTTAAGCCATGAATTGTGTCAGCCTGCAGTAGAGAGTTTAAGCCATGAATTGAGTCAGCCTGCAGTAAAGAGTTAAAGCCATGAATTGAGTCTTCTGCCCACAGCAGAGAGTTTAAGTCATGACATGAGTCAGCCTGCAGCAGAGAGTTAAAGCCATGAATTGAGTCAGCCTGCAGCAGAGAGCTTAAGACATGACATGAGTTAGGTCAGTCAGCCTGCAGCAGAGAGCTTAAACCATGACATGAGTCAGATCAGTCAGCCCACAGCAGAGAGCTTAAGACATGACATGAGTCAGGTCAGTCAGCCTGCAGCAGAGAGCTTAAGACATGACATGAGTTAGGTCAGTCAGCCTGCAGCAGAGAGATTAAGACATGACGTGAGTCAGCCCACAGCAGAGAGTTAAAGCCATGAATTGAGTCAGCCTGCAGCAGAGAGTTTAAGTCATGACATGAGTCAGGTCAGTCAGCCTGCAGCAGAGAGCTTAAGACATGACATGAGTCAGCCCACAGCTGAGAGTTTAAGCCATGAATTGAGTCTTCTGCCCACAGCAGACAGTTTTATGGCATGACATGAGTCAGCCTGTAGCAGAGAGCTTAAGCCATGACATGAGTCATATCAGTCAGCCCACAGCAGAGAGTTTAAGTCATGACATGAGTCAGATCAGTCAGCCTGCAGTAGAGAGCTTAAGACATGACATGAGTCAGCCTGTAGCAGAGAGCTTAAGCCATGACATGAGTCAGAACTGTCAGCCCACAGCAGAGAGTTTTAACCATGACATGAGTTAGGTCAGTCAGCCTGCAGCAGAGAGCTAAAGACATGGCATGAGTCAGTTGAAACTATATGGGGCAATTGAGTCACTTAAACTGACTTCATAAAAGAGTCTGGAATCCTACTCTGATTGAGACTTGATTGCAGAGAGAGAGAGAGAGAGAGAGAGAGAGAGAGAGAGAGAGAGTCAGCCTGCAGCTGAGAGCTTAAGTCATTACACAAGTCAGCCTACAGCAGAGAGTTTAAGCCATGAATTGAGTCAGATCAGTCTGTTTGTCCACCAGAGCCTGTCTGACCATCAGAGCCTGTTTGACCATCAGAGTCTGTTTGACTATCAGAGCCTGTCTGACCATCAGAGCCTGTTTGACCATCAGAGTCTGTCTGACCATCAGAGTCTGTTTGACTATCAGAGTCTGTTTGACTATCAGAGGCTGTTTGTCCACCAGAGCCTGTCTGACCATCAGAGTCTGTTTGACCATCAGAGCCTGTTTGTCCACCAGAGCCTGTCTGACCATCAGAGTCTGTTTGACTATCAGAGCCTGTCTGACCATCAGAGCCTGTTTGACCATCAGAGTCTGTTTGACTATCAGAGGCTGTTTGACCATCAGAGCCTGTTTGACTATCAGAGGCTGTTTGACCATCAGAGCCTGTTTGACCATCAGAGCCTGTTTGACCATCAGAGCCTGGTTGACCATCAGAGGCTGTTTGACCATCAGAGCCTGTTTGACCATCAGAGCCTGTTTGACCATCAGAGCCTGTTTGACCATCAGAGCCTGTTTGACCATCAGAGCCTGTTTGACCATCAGAGCCTGTTTGACCATCAGAGCCTGTTTGACCATCAGTCTGTTTGACCATCAGAGCCTGTTTGACCATCAGAGCCTGTTTGACCATCAGAGCCTGTTTGACCATCAGAGCCTGTTTGACCATCAGTCTGTTTGACCATCAGAGCCTGTTTGACCATCAGAGCCTGTTTGACCATCAGTCTGTTTGACCATCAGTCTGTTTGACCATCAGAGCCTGTTTGACCATCAGAGCCTGTTTGACCATCAGATCTGTTTGACCATCAGTCTGTTTGACCATCAGAGCCTGTTTGACCATCAGAGCCTGTTTGACCATCAGAGTCTGACCATCAGTCTGTTTGACCATCAGAGCCTGTTGTCATGGCATCAGTCAGCCCACAGCAGACAGTTCAAGTCATAGCATCAGTCAGGTCAGTCAGCCCCACAGCAGACAGTTCAAGTCAAGGCATCAGTCAGCCCACAGCAGACAGTTTAAGTCATGAATTGAGTCAGATCAGTCTGTTTGTCCACCAGAGCCTGTCTGACCATCAGAGCCTGTTTGACCAACAGAGTCTGTTTGACTATCAGAGCCTGTCTGACCATCAGAGCCTGTTTGTCCACCAGAGCCTGTCTGACCATCAGAGCCTGTCTGACCATCAGAGCCTGTCTGACCATCAGAGCCTGTTTGTCCACCAGAGCCTGTCTGACCATCAGAGCCTGTTTGACCATCAGAGTCTGTTTGACTATCAGAGGCTGTTTGACCATCAGAGCCTGTTTGACTATCAGAGGCTGTTTGACCATCAGAGCCTGCTTGACCATCAGAGCCTGTTTGTTTGACCATCAGAGCCTGTTTGACCATCAGAGCCTGTTTGACCATCAGAGGCTGTTTGACCATCAGAGCCTGTTTGACCATCAGAGCCTGGTTAACCATAAGAGCCTGTTTGACCATCAGGGCCTGGTTGACCATCAGAGGCTGGTTGACCATCAGAGCCTGTTTGACCATCAGAGCCTGTTTGACCATCAGAGCCTGGTTGACCATCAGAGGCTGTTTGACCATCAGAGCCTGTTTGACCATCAGAGCCTGTTTGACCATCAGAGCCTGTTTGACCATCAGAGCCTGTTTGACCATCAGAGCCTGTTTGACCATCAGAGCCTGTTTGACCATCAGTCTGTTTGACCATCAGAGCCTGTTTGACCATCAGAGCCTGTTTGACCATCAGTCTGTTTGACCATCAGTCTGTTTGACCATCAGAGCCTGTTTGACCATCAGAGCCTGTTTGACCATCAGATCTGTTTGACCATCAGTCTGTTTGACAATCAGAGCCTGTTTGACCATCAGAGTCTGACCATCAGTCTGTTTGACCATCAGAGCCTGTTGTCATGGCATCAGTCAGCCCACAGCAGACAGTTCAAGTCATAGCATCAGTCAGGTCAGTCAGCCCCACAGCAGACAGTTCAAGTCAAGGCATCAGTCAGCCCACAGCAGACAGTTTAAGTCATGGCTCAGTCATTCCCACAGCAGTCAGTTCAAGTCTGGCATCAGTCAGCCCACAGCAGACAGTTCAAGTCAAGGCATCAGTCAGGTCAGTCAGCCCCACAGCAGACAGTTCAAGTCAAGGCATCAGTCAGCCCACAGCAGACAGTTCAAGTCAAGGCATCAGTCAGGTCAGTCAGCCTCACAGCAGACAGTTCAAGTCAAAGCATCAGTCAGGTCAGTCAGCCTCACAGTAGACAGTTTAAGTCATGGCATCAGTCAGCCCACAGCAGACAGTTCAAGTCATAGCATCAGTCAGGTCAGTCACCCCCACAGCAGGCAGTTCAAGTCAAGGCATCAGTCAGCCCACAGCAGACAGTTTAAGTCATGGCTCAGTCAGTCCCACAGCAGTCAGTTCAAGTCTGGCATCAGTCAGCCCACAGCAGACAGTTCAAGTCAAGGCATCAGTCAGGTCAGTCAGCCCCACAGCAGACAGTTCAAGTCAAAGCATCAGTCAGCCCACAGCAGACAGTTCAAGTCAAGGCATCAGTCAGGTCAGTCAGCCTCACAGCAGACAGTTCAAGTCAAGGCATCAGTCAGGTCAGTCAGCCTCACAGTAGACAGTTTAAGTCATGGCATCAGTCAGCCCACAGCAGACAGTTCAAGTCATGGCTTCAGTCAGGTCAGTCAGCCCACAGCAGACAGTTCAAGTCATGGAATCAGTCAGGTCAGTCAGCCTCACAGGAGACAGAGATCCTAGTTGCATTATAGACTATTTATCATATGAACAACAGGCACATAGGTCCTGACCATTGTGAGATGTCAGATGCCTTTAGTGTTTGTCTTTGTATGTCTGTTATGTTGTATCTAATGAAGACTTTACCCAAGACATTATAACTTGTCTCATATCTCCACAAGCCTAGCTGCTCAATACCTGCAATGTTTTCTGCAGATCGACTGACAGCCACTTCTAGTCTGATATTTCATCTCCAACAAAACTCATGACTCACCAGACACATTGCTAGGATGTGCATAAATCTCTAGACTCATTGCTAAGATGTGCATAAATCTCTAGACTCATTGCTAGGATGTGCATAAATCACTAGACTCATTGCTAGGATGTGCATAAATCTCTAGACTCATTGCTAGGATGTGCATAAATCTCTAGACTCATTGCTAAGATGTGCATAAATCTCTAGACTCATTGCTGAGATGTGCATAAATCTCTAGACTCATTGCTAAGATGTGCATAAATCTCTAGACTCATTGCTAAGATGTGCATAAATACCTAGACATTGCTAGGATGTACATAAATCTCTAGACATTGCTAAGATGTGCATAAATCACTAGACATTGCTAGGATGTGCATAAATCTCTTGACTCATTGCTAGGATGTACATAAATCACTAGACATTGCCAAGATGTGCATAAATCTCTAGACTCATTGCTAAGATGTGCATAAATCTCTAGACTCATTGCTAGGATGTGCATAAATCACTAGACTCATTGCTAGGATGTGCATAAATCTCTAGACTCATTGCTAGGATGTGCATAAATCTCTAGACATTGCTAAGATGTGCATAAATCTCTTGACTCATTGCTAAGATGTACATAAATCACCAGACATTGCTAAGATGTGCATAAATCTCCAGACATTGCTAAGATGTGCATAAATCACTAGACAAATTGCTGAGATGTGCATAAATCTCTAGACTCATTGCTAAGATGTGCATAAATCTCTAGACTCATTGCTAGGATGTGCATAAATCTCTAGACTCATTGCTAAGATGTGCATAAATCTCTAGACTCATTGCTAAGATGTGCATAAATCTCTAGACTCATTGCTAAGATGTGCATAAATCACTAGACATTGCTGAGATGTGCATAAATCTCTAGACTCATTGCTAAGATGAGCATAAATCTCTAGACTCATTGCTAAGATGTGCATAAATCACTAGACATTGCTGAGATGTGCATAAATCTCTAGACTCATTGCTAAGATGTGCATAAATCTCTAGACTCATTGCTAAGATGTGCATAAATCACTAGACTCATTGCTAAGATGTGCATAAATCTCTAGACTCATTGCTAAGATGTGCATAAATCACTAGACATTGCTGAGATGTGCATAAATCTCTAGACTCATTGCTAAGATGAGCATAAATCTCTAGACTCATAGCTGAGATGTGCATAAATCTCTAGACTCATTGCCAAGATGTGCATAAATCTCTAGACTCATTGCTAAGATGTGCATAAATCTCTAGACTCATTGCTAAGATGTGCATAAATCTCTAGACTCATTGCTAAGATGTGCATAAATCTCTAGACTCATTGCTAAGATGTGCATAAATCTCTAGACTCATTGCCAAGATGTGTATAAATCTCTACACTCATTGCTAAGATGTGCATAAATCTCTAGACTCATTGCTAGGATGTGCATAAATCTCTAGACTCATTGCTAAGATGTGCATAAATCTCTAGACTCATTGCTAAGATGTGTATAAATCTCTAGACTCATTGCTAAGATGTGTATAAATCTCTAGACTCATTGCTGAGATGTGCATAAATCTCTAGACAAATTGCTGAGATGTGCATAAATCACTAGACTCATTGCTAAGATGTGCATAAATCTCTAGACTCATTGCTAAGATGTGCATAAATCTCTAGACTCATTGCTAAGATGTGCATAAATCTCTAGACTCATTGCCAAGATGTGTATAAATCTCTACACTCATTGCTAAGATGTGCATAAATCTCTAGACTCATTGCTAGGATGTGCATAAATCTCTAGACTCATTGCTAAGATGTGCATAAATCTCTAGACTCATTGCTAAGATGTGTATAAATCTCTAGACTCATTGCTAAGATGTGTATAAATCTCTAGACTCATTGCTAGGATGTGCATAAATCTCTAGACTCATTGCTAAGATGTGCATAAATCTCTAAACTCATTGCTAGGATGTGCATAAATCTCTAGACTCATTGCTAAGATGTGCATAAATCTCTAGACAAATTGCTGAGATGTGCATAAATCTCTAGACAAATTGCTGAGATGTGCATAAATATCTAGACTCATTGCTAGGATGTGCATAAATCTCTAGACTCATTGCTAGGATGTGCATAAATCTCTAGACTCATTGCTAGGATGTGCATAAATCTCTAGACTCATTGCTGAGATGTGCATAAATCTCTAGACAAATTGCTGAGATGTGCATAAATCTCTAGACAAATTGCTGAGATGTGCATAAATCTCTAGACATTGCTAAGGTGTGCATAAATCTCTAGACAAATTGCTGAGATGTGCATAAATCTCTAGACTCATTGCTAAGATGTGCATAAATCACTAGACATTGCTAAGATGTGCATAAATCTCTAGACTCATTGCTAAGATGAGCATAAATCTCTAGACTCATTGCTGAGATGTGCATAAATCTTTAGACTCATTGCCAAGATGTGCATAAATCTCTAGACTCATTGCTAGGATGTGCATAAATCTCTAGACTCATTGCCAAGATGTGCATAAATCTCTAGACTCATTGCTAAGATGTGTATAAATCTCTACACTTATTGCTAAGATGTGCATAAATCTCTAGACTCATTGCTAAGATGTGCATAAATCTCTAGACTCATTGCTAAGATGTGTATAAATCTCTACACTTATTGCTAAGATGTGCATAAATCTCTAGACTCATTGCTAAGATGTCCATAAGTCTCTAGACTCATTGCTAAAATGTGTATAAATCTCTAGACTCATTGCTAGGATGTGCATAAATCTCTAGACTCATTGCTAAGATGTGCATAAATCTCTAGACTCATTGCTAAGATGTGCATAAATCTCTAGACTCATTGCTAAGATGTACATAAATCTCTAGACTCATTGCTAAGATGTGCATAAATCTCTAGACTCATTGCTAAGATGTGCATAAATCTCTAGACTCATTGCCAAGATGTGCATAAATCTCTAGACTCATTGCTAAGATGTGCATAAATCTCTAGACTCATTGCCAAGATGTGCATAAATCTCTAGACTCATTGCTAAGATGTGCATAAATCTCTAGACTCATTGCTAAGATGTGCATAAATCTCTAGACTCATTGCTAAGATGTGCATAAATCTCTAGACTCATTGGTAAGATGTGCATAAATCTCTAGACTCATTGCTAAGATGTGCATAAATCTCTAGACAAATTGCTAAGATGTGCATAAATCTCTAGACTCATTGCTAAGATGTGTATAAATCTCTAGACTCATTGCTAAGATGTGCATAAATCTCTAGACTCATTGCTAGGATGTGCATAAATCTCTAGACTCATTGCTAAGATGTGTATAAATCTCTAGACTCATTGCTAAGATGTGTATAAATCTCTAGACTCATTGCTAAGATGTGCATAAATCTCTTGACTCATTGCTAGGATGTGCATAAATCTCTTGACTCATTGCTAAGATGTGCATAAATCTCTTGACTCATTGCTAAGATGTGCATAAATCTCTTGACTCATTGCTAGGATGTGCATAAATCTCTAGACTCATTGCTAAGATGTGCATAAATCTCTTGACTCATTGCTAGGATGTGCATAAATCTCTAGACTCATTGCTAAGATGTGCATAAATCTCTTGACTCATTGCTAGGATGTGCATAAATCTCTTGACTCATTGCTAAGATGTGCATAAATCTCTAGACTCATTGCTAAGATGTGCATAAATCTCTTGACTCATTGCTAGGATGTGCATAAATCTCTTGACTCATTGCTAAGATGTGCATAAATCTCTAAACTCATTGCTAAGATGTGCATAAATCTCTAAACTCATTGCTAAGATGTGCATAAATCTCTAGACAAATTGCTGAGATGTGCATAAATCTCTAGACTCATTGCTAAGATGTGCATAAATCTCTAGACTCATTGCTAGGATGTGCATAAATCTCTAGACTCATTGCTAGGATGTGCATAAATCTCTAGACTCATTGCTGAGATGTGCATAAATCTCTAGACAAATTGCTGAGATGTGCATAAATCTCTAGACAAATTGCTGAGATGTGCATAAATGTCTAGACAAACTGCTGAGATGTGCATAAATCTCTAGACTCATTGCTAAGATGTGCATAAATCTCTAGACTCATTGCTAGGATGTGCATAAATCTCTAGACTCATTGCTAGGATGTGCATAAATCTCTAGACTCATTGCTAGGATGTGCATAAATCTCTAGACTCATTGCTAAGATGTGCATAAATCTCTAGACTCATTGCTAAGATGTGCATAAATCTCTAGACTCATTGCTAGGATGTGCATAAATCACTAGACTCATTGCTAAGATGTGCATAAATCTCTAGACTCATTGCTAAGATGTGCATAAATCTCTAGACAAATTGCTGAGATGTGCATAAATCTCTAGACAAATTGCTGAGATGTGCATAAATCACTAGACAAATTGCTGAGATGTGCATAAATCTCTAGACAAATTGCTGAGATGTGCATAAATCACTAGACAAATTGCTAAGATGTGCATAAATCTCTAGACAAATTGCTGAGATGTGCATAAATCACTAGACATTGTTAGGAGAAAAAGAATCACAAGAAAACTAAATGTGGAGACATTACAAAATCACAATAAAATGTAACGTCACAAGAACAGAATGCTGGGACCTAAAATACATCACAAGAAATATTCATAAATCACAGACCTCAGGTTGTGTGATCTCATCTCCAATGCTCCTGACTGACTTCAGCTGGGAGTGTCGAAGTACCTCGGTTGCAGTGTGACCAGCTGGCTCAATGTTAGTTTCAATCACAGAACTTGTTCCCCTGAATGTGGAGTAATCTACTGCAGACAAAAACATTCATTGAGAATAATGCCCAAACTTGCCTTATTTCCTACGCTGCTACTAATGTTGAGTGTTTGCGTATCTGTGTTTATTTTTACACTTTGACACTTGCCCTATCCTACTCTCCCCACCAACAAGTCTAGTCTGACACAGTTCCTAGGCTACTTTCCACCAACAATTCTAGTCTGACATAGTTCCTAGGCTACTTTCCACCAACAATTCTAGTCTGACACAGTTCCTAGGCTACTTTCCACCAACAATTCTAGTCTGACACAGTTCCTAGGATACTTTCCACCAACAATTCTAGTCTGACATAGTTCCTAGGCTACTTTCCACCAACAATTCTAGTCTGACACAGTTCCTAGGCTACTTTCCACCAACAATTCTAGTCTGACATAGTTCCTAGGCTACTTTCCACCAACAAGTCTAGTCTGACACAGTTCCTAGGCTACTTTCCACCAACAATTCTAGTCTGACACAGTTCCTAGGCTACTTTCCACCAACAAGTCTAGTCTGACATAGTTCCTAGGCTACTTTCCACCAACAATTCTAGTCTGACATAGTTCCTAGGCTACTTTCCACCAACAATTCTAGTCTGACATACATCCTATTCTACTCTCCCCACCAACAATTCTAGTCTGACATAGTTCCTACCCTACTCTCCCCACCAACAATTCTAGTCTGACATAGTTCCTACCCTACTCTCCCCACCAACAATTCTAGTCTGACATAGTTCCTACCCTACTCTCCCCACCAACAATTCTAGTCTGACATAGTTCCTACCCTACTCTCTGCACCAACAATTCTAGTCTGACATAGTTCCTACCCTACTCTCTCCACCAACAATTCTAGTCTGACATAGTTCCTACCCTTCTCTCACCACTAACAATTCTAGTCTGACATAGTTCCTACCCTTCTCTCCCCACTAACAATTCTAGTGTGACATAGTTCCTACCCTACTCTCTCCACCAACAATTCTAGTCTGACATAGTTCCTAGGCTACTTTCCACCAACAAGTCTAGTATGACATAGTTCCTAGGCTACTTTCCACCAACAATTCTAGTCTGACACAGTTCCTAGGCTACTTTCCACCAACAATTCTAGTCTGACACAGTTCCTAGGCTACTTTCCACCAACAATTCTAGTCTGACACAGTTCCTAGGCTATTTTCCACCAACAATTCTAGTCTGACACAGTTCCTAGGCTACTTTCCACCAACAATTCTAGTCTGACACAGTTCCTAGGCTACTTTCCACCAACAATTCTAGTCTGACATAGTTCTTACCCTACTCACTGCACCAACAATTCTAGTCTGAGATAGTTCCTACCGTACTCTCTCCACCAACAATTCTAGTCTGACATAGTTCCTACCCTACTCTCTCCACCAACAATTCTAGTCTGACACAGTTCCTGCTCTACTCTCTCCACCAACAATTCTAGTCTGACATAGTTCCTACCCTACTCTCCCCACCAACAATTCTAGTCTGACATAGTTCCTACCCTACTCTCTCCACCAACAATTCTAGTCTGACACAGTTCCTACCCTACTCTCTGCACCAACAATTCTAGTCTGACATAGTTCCTACCCTACTCTCCCCACAAACAATTCTAGTCTGACATAGTTCCTACCCTACTCTCTCCACCAACAATTCTAGTCTGACACAGTTCCTGCTCTACTCTCTCCACCAACAATTCTAGTCTGACATAGTTCCTACCCTACTCTCCCCACTAACAATTCTAGTCTGACATAGTTCCTACTCTATTCTCTCCACGAACAATTCTAGTCTGACACAGTTCCCAGTCTACTCTCCCCACCAACAATTCTAGTCTGACATAGTTCCTACCCTACTCTCGCCACCAACAATTCTAGTCTGACATAGTTCCTACCCTACTCTCCCCACTAACAATTCTAGTCTGACATAGTTCCTACCCTACTCTCCCCACTAACAATTCTAGTCTGACATAGTTCCTACTCTACTCTCCCCACCAACAATTCTAGTCTGACACAGTTCCTACTCTACTCTCTCCACCAACAATTCTAGTCTGACATAGTTCCTACCCTACTCTCTCCACCAACAATTCTAGTCTGACATAGTTCCTACCCTACTCTCCCCACCAACAATTCTAGTCTGACACAGTTCCTACTCTACTCTCTCCACCAACAATTCTAGTCTGACATAGTTCCTACCCTACTCTCTCCACCAACAATTCTAGTCTGACATAGTTCCTACCCTACTCTCCCCACTAACAATTCTAGTCTGACACAGTTCCTACCCTACTCTCCCCACCAACAGTTCTAGTCTGACATAGTTCCTACCCTACTCTCCCCACTAACAATTCTAGTCTGACATACATCCTACTCTACTCTCCCCACCAACAGTTCTAGTCTGACATAGTTCCTACCCTACTCTCCGCACCAACAATTCTAGTCTGACATAGTTCCTACCCTACTCTCCCCACTAACAATTTTAGTCTGACATAGTTCCTACCCTACTCTCCCCACTAACAATTCTAGTCTGACATAGTTCCTACCCTACTCTCCCCACTAACAATTCTAGTCTGACATAGTTCCTACCCTACTCTCCCTACCAACAATTCTAGTCTGACATAGTTCCTACCCTACTCTCCCCACTAACAATTCTAGTCTGACATAGTTCCTACCCTACTCTCCCTACCAACAATTCTAGTCTGACATAGTTCCTACCCTACTCTCCCTACCAACAATTCTAGTCTGACATAGTTCCTACCCTACTCTCCCCACTAACAATTCTAGTCTGACATAGTTCCTACACTTCTCTCCCCACTAACAATTCTAGTCTGACATAGTTCCTATCCTACTCTCCCCACCAACAATTCTAGTCTGACATAGTTCCTACCCTTTTCTCCCCACTAACAATTCTAGTATGACATAGTTCATACACTACTCTCCCCACTAACAATTCAAGTCTGACATAGATCCTACCTTACTCTCCCCACCAACAGTTCTAGTCTGACATAGTTCCTACCCTACTCTCCCCACTAACAATTCTAGTCTGACACAGTTCCTACCCTTCTCTCCCCACTAACAATTAGAGTCTGACATAGTTCCTACCCTACTCTCCCCACTAACAATTCTAGTCTGACATAGTTCCTACCCTACTCTCGCCACCAACAATTCTAGTCTGACATACATCCTACCCTACTCTCCCCACCAACAATTCTAGTCTGACACAGTTCCTACCCTACTCTCCCCACTAACAATTCAAGTCAGACATAGTTCCTACCCTACTCTCCCCACTAACAATTCTAGTCTGACATACATCCTACCCTACTCTCGCCACTAATAATTCTAGTCTGACAGTTCCTACCCTACTCTCCACACTAACAATTCTAGTCTGACATACATCCTACCCTACTCTCGCCACTAACAATTCTAGTCTGACATAGTTCCTACCCTACTCTCCCAACCAACAATTCTAGTCTGACATACATCCTACCCTACTCTCCCCACTAACAATTCTAGTCTGACATAGTTCCTACCCTACTCTCCCCACTAACATATTCTAGTCTGACATAGTTCCTACCCTACTCTCCCCACTAACAATTCTAGTCTGACATACATCCTACCCTACTCTCCCCACTAACAATTCTAGTCTGACAGTTCCTACCCTACTCTCCCCACTAACAATTCTAGTCTGACATACATCCTACCCTACTCTCCCCACTAATAATTCTAGTCTGACATACATCCTACCCTACTCTCGCCACTAACAATTCTAGTCTGACATAGTTCCTACCCTACTCTTCCCACTAACAATTGTAGTCTGACATACATCCTACCCTACTCTCCCCACTAACAATTGTAGTCTGACATACATCCTACCCTACTCTCCCCACTAACAATTCTAGTCTGACATAGTTCCTACCCTACTCTACCCACTAACAATTCTAGTCTGACATAGTTCATAACCTACTCTCCCCACCAACAATTCTAGTCTGACATAGTTCCTAACCTACTCTCCCCACCAACAATTCTAGTCTGACACAGTTATTATCCTACTCTGTCCACCAACAATTCTAGTCTGACACAGTTATTATCCTACTCTCCCCACTAACAATTCTAGTCTGACACAGTTATTATCCTACTCTCTCCACCAACAATTCTAGTCTGACACAGTTATTATCCTACTCTCCCCACTAACAATTCTAGTCTGACACAGTTATTATCCTACTCTCTCCACCAACAATTCTAGTCTGACACAGTTCCTACCCTACTCTCCCCACCAACAATTCTAGTCTGACACAGTTATTATCCTACTCTCCCCACCAACAATTCTAGTCTGACATAGTTCCTACCCTACTCTCCCCACCAACAAATCTAGTCTGACACAGTTCCTACCCTACTCTCCCCACCAACAATTCTAGTCTGACATAGTTCCTACCCTACTCTCCCCACCAACAATTCTAGTCTGACACAGTTCCTACCCTACTCTCCCCACCAACAATTCTAGTCTGACATAGTTCCTACCCTACTCTCCCCACCAACAATTCTAGTCTGACATAGTTCCTACCCTACTCTCCCCACCAACAATTCTAGTCTGATATAGTTCCTACCCTACTCTCCCCACTAACAATTCTAGTCTGACACAGTTCCTGCTCTACTCTCCCCACCAACAATTCTAGTCTGACATAGTTCCTACCCTACTCTCCCCACCAACAATTCTAGTCTGACACAGTTCCTACCCTACTCTCCCCACCAACAATTCTAGTCTGACATAGTTCCTACCCTACTCTCCCCACCAACAATTCTAGTCTGACACAGTTCCTACCCTACTCTCCCCACCAACAATTCTAGTCTGATATAGTTCCTACCCTACTCTCCCCACCAACAATTCTAGTCTGATATAGTTCCTACCCTACTCTCCCCACCAACAATTCTAGTCTGATATAGTTCCTACCCTACTCTCCCCACTAACAATTCTAGTCTGACACAGTTCCCACCCTACTCTCCACACCAACAATTCTAGTCTGACATAGTTCCTACCCTACTCTCTGCACCAACAATTCTAGTCTGAGATAGTTCCTACCCTACTCTCTCCACCAACAATTCTAGTCTGACATAGTTCCTACCCTACTCTCTCCACCAACAATTCTAGTCTGACACAGTTCCTGCTCTACTCTCTCCACCAACAATTCTAGTCTGACATAGTTCCTACCCTACTCTCCCCACCAACAATTCTAGTCTGACATAGTTTCTACCCTACTCTCTCCACCAACAATTCTAGTCTGACACAGTTCCTACCCTACTCTCTGCACCAACAATTCTAGTCTGACATAGTTCCTACCCTACTCTCCCCACCAACAATTCTAGTCTGACATAGTTCCTACCCTACTCTCTCCACCAACAATTCTAGTCTGACATAGTTCCTAACCTACTCTCCCCACCAACAATTCTAGTCTGACATACATCCTACTCTACTCTCCCCACCAACAATTCTAGTCTGACATAGTTCCTACCCTACTCTCCCCACCAACAATTCTAGTCTGACATAGTTCCTACCCTACTCTCCCCACCAACAATTCTAGTCTGACATAGTTCCTACCCTACTCTCCCCACCAACAATTCTAGTCTGACATAGTTCCTACCCTACTCTCTGCACCAACAATTCTAGTCTGACATAGTTCCTACCCTACTCTCTCCACCAACAATTCTAGTCTGACATAGTTCCTACCCTTCTCTCGCCACTAACAATTCTAGTCTGACATAGTTCCTACCCTTCTCTCCCCACTAACAATTCTAGTGTGACATAGTTCCTACCCTACTCTCTCCACCAACAATTCTAGTCTGACATAGTTCCTAGGCTACTTTCCACCAACAAGTCTAGTCTGACATAGTTTTTAGGCTACTTTCCACCAACAATTCTAGTCTGACACAGTTCCTAGGCTACTTTCCACCAACAATTCTAGTCTGACACAGTTCCTAGGCTACTTTCCACCAACAATTCTAGTCTGACACAGTTCCTAGGCTACTTTCCACCAACAATTCTAGTCTGACACAGTTCCTAGGCTACTTTCCACCAACAATTCTAGTCTGACACAGTTCCTAGGCTACTTCCCACCAACAATTCTAGTCTGACATAGTTCTTACCCTACTCACTGCACCAACAATTCTAGTCTGAGATAGTTCCTACCCTACTCTCTCCACCAACAATTCTAGTCTGACATAGTTCCTACCCTACTCTCTCCACCAACAATTCTAGTCTGACACAGTTCCTGCTCTACTCTCTCCACCAACAATTCTAGTCTGACATAGTTCCTACCCTACTCTCCCCACCAACAATTCTAGTCTGACATAGTTCCTACCCTACTCTCTCCACCAACAATTCTAGTCTGACACAGTTCCTACCCTACTCTCTGCACCAACAATTCTAGTCTGACATAGTTCCTACCCTACTCTCCCCACCAACAATTCTAGTCTGACATAGTTCCTACCCTACTCTCTCCACCAACAATTCTAGTCTGACACAGTTCCTGCTCTACTCTCTCCACCAACAATTCTAGTCTGACATAGTTCCTACCCTACTCTCCCCACTAACAATTCTAGTCTGACATAGTTCCTACTCTATTCTCTCCACGAACAATTCTAGTCTGACACAGTTCCCAGTCTACTCTCCCCACCAACAATTCTAGTCTGACATAGTTCCTACCCTACTCTCCCCACTAACAATTCTAGTCTGACATAGTTCATAACCTACTCTCCCCACCAACAATTCTAGTCTGACATAGTTCCTAACCTACTCTCCCCACCAACAATTCTAGTCTGACACAGTTATTATCCTACTCTGTCCACCAACAATTCTAGTCTGACACAGTTATTATCCTACTCTCCCCACTAACAATTCTAGTCTGACATAGTTCCTACCCTACTCTCCCCACTAACAATTCTAGTCTGACATAGTTCCTACCCTACTCTCCCCACTAACAATTCTAGTCTGACATAGTTCCTACTCTACTCTCCCCACCAACAATTCTAGTCTGACACAGTTCCTACTCTACTCTCTCCACCAACAATTCTAGTCTGACATAGTTCCTACCCTACTCTCTCCACCAACAATTCTAGTCTGACATAGTTCCTACCCTACTCTCCCCACCAACAATTCTAGTCTGACACAGTTCCTATTCTACTCTCTCCACCAACAATTCTAGTCTGACATAGTTCCTACCCTACTCTCTCCACCAACAATTCTAGTCTGACATAGTTCCTACCCTACTCTCCCCACTAACAATTCTAGTCTGACACAGTTCCTACCCTACTCTCCCCACCAACAGTTCTAGTCTGACATAGTTCCTACCCTACTCTCCCCACTAACAATTCTAGTCTGACATACATCCTACTCTACTCTCCCCACCAACAGTTCTAGTCTGACATAGTTCCTACCCTACTCTCCGCACCAACAATTCTAGTCTGACATAGTTCCTACCCTACTCTCCCCACTAACAATTTTAGTCTGACATAGTTCCTACCCTACTCTCCCCACTAACAATTCTAGTCTGACATAGTTCCTACCCTACTCTCCCCACTAACAATTCTAGTCTGACATAGTTCCTACCCTACTCTCCCTACCAACAATTCTAGTCTGACATAGTTCCTACCCTACTCTCCCCACTAACAATTCTAGTCTGACATAGTTCCTACCCTACTCTCCCTACCAACAATTCTAGTCTGACATAGTTCCTACCCTACTCTCCCTACCAACAATTCTAGTCTGACATAGTTCCTACCCTACTCTCCCCACTAACAATTCTAGTCTGACATAGTTCCTACACTTCTCTCCCCACTAACAATTCTAGTCTGACATAGTTCCTATCCTACTCTCCCCACCAACAATTCTAGTCTGACATAGTTCCTACCCTTTTCTCCCCACTAACAATTCTAGTATGACATAGTTCATACACTACTCTCCCCACTAACAATTCTAGTCTGACATAGATCCTACCTTACTCTCCCCACCAACAGTTCTAGTCTGACATAGTTCCTACCCTACTCTCCCCACTAACAATTCTAGTCTGACACAGTTCCTACCCTTCTCTCCCCACTAACAATTAGAGTCTGACATAGTTCCTACCCTACTCTCCCCACTAACAATTCTAGTCTGACATAGTTCCTACCCTACTCTCGCCACCAACAATTCTAGTCTGACATACATCCTACCCTACTCTCCCCACCAACAATTCTAGTCTGACACAGTTCCTACCCTACTCTCCCCACTAACAATTCAAGTCAGACATAGTTCCTACCCTACTCTCCCCACTAACAATTCTAGTCTGACATACATCCTTCCCTACTCTCGCCACTAATAATTCTAGTCTGACAGTTCCTACCCTACTCTCCACACTAACAATTCTAGTCTGACATACATCCTACCCTACTCTCGCCACTAACAATTCTAGTCTGACATAGTTCCTACCCTACTCTCCCAACCAACAATTCTAGTCTGACATACATCCTACCCTACTCTCCCCACTAACAATTCTAGTCTGACATAGTTCCTACCCTACTCTCCCCACTAACAATTCTAGTCTGACATAGTTCCTACCCTACTCTCCCCACTAACAATTCTAGTCTGACATACATCCTACCCTACTCTCCCCACTAACAATTCTAGTCTGACAGTTCCTACCCTACTCTCCCCACTAACAATTCTAGTCTGACATACATCCTACCCTACTCTCCCCACTAATAATTCTAGTCTGACATACATCCTACCCTACTCTCGCCACTAACAATTCTAGTCTGACATAGTTCCCACCCTACTCTTCCCACTAACAATTGTAGTCTGACATACATCCTACCCTACTCTCCCCACTAACAATTGTAGTCTGACATACATCCTACCCTACTCTCCCCACTAACAATTCTAGTCTGACATAGTTCCTACCCTACTCTCCCCACTAACAATTCTAGTCTGACATAGTTCATAACCTACTCTCCCCACCAACAATTCTAGTCTGACATAGTTCCTAACCTACTCTCCCCACCAACAATTCTAGTCTGACACAGTTATTATCCTACTCTGTCCACCAACAATTCTAGTCTGACACAGTTATTATCCTACTCTCCCCACTAACAATTCTAGTCTGACACAGTTATTATCCTACTCTCTCCACCAACAATTCTAGTCTGACACAGTTATTATCCTACTCTCCCCACTAACAATTCTAGTCTGACACAGTTATTATCCTACTCTCTCCACCAACAATTCTAGTCTGACACAGTTCCTACCCTACTCTCCCCACCAACAATTCTAGTCTGACACAGTTATTATCCTACTCTCCCCACCAACAATTCTAGTCTGACATAGTTCCTACCCTACTCTCCCCACCAACAATTCTAGTCTGACACAGTTCCTACCCTACTCTCCCCACCAACAATTCTAGTCTGACATAGTTCCTACCCTACTCTCCCCACCAACAATTCTAGTCTGACACAGTTCCTACCCTACTCTCCCCACCAACAATTCTAGTCTGACATAGTTCCTACCCTACTCTCCCCACCAACAATTCTAGTCTGACATAGTTCCTACCCTACTCTCCCCACCAACAATTCTAGTCTGACATAGTTCCTACCCTACTCTCCCCACTAACAATTCTAGTCTGACACAGTTCCTGCTCTACTCTCCCCACCAACAATTCTAGTCTGACATAGTTCCTACCCTACTCTCCCCACCAACAATTCTAGTCTGACACAGTTCCTACCCTACTCTCCCCACCAACAATTCTAGTCTGACATAGTTCCTACCCTACTCTCCCCACCAACAATTCTAGTCTGACACAGTTCCTACCCTACTCTCCCCACCAACAATTCTAGTCTGATATAGTTCCTACCCTACTCTCCCCACCAACAATTCTAGTCTGATATAGTTCCTACCCTACTCTCCCCACCAACAATTCTAGTCTGATATAGTTCCTACCCTACTCTCCCCACTAACAATTCTAGTCTGACACAGTTCCCACCCTACTCTCCACACCAACAATTCTAGTCTGACATAGTTCCTACCCTACTCTCTGCACCAACAATTCTAGTCTGAGATAGTTCCTACCCTACTCTCTCCACCAACAATTCTAGTCTGACATAGTTCCTACCCTACTCTCTCCACCAACAATTCTAGTCTGACACAGTTCCTGCTCTACTCTCTCCACCAACAATTCTAGTCTGACATAGTTCCTACCCTACTCTCCCCACCAACAATTCTAGTCTGACATAGTTTCTACCCTACTCTCTCCACCAACAATTCTAGTCTGACACAGTTCCTACCCTACTCTCTGCACCAACAATTCTAGTCTGACATAGTTCCTACCCTACTCTCCCCACCAACAATTCTAGTCTGACATAGTTCCTACCCTACTCTCTCCACCAACAATTCTAGTCTGACATAGTTCCTAACCTACTCTCCCCACTAACAATTCTAGTCTGACATAGTTCCTAACCTACTCTCCCCACTAACAATTCTAGTCTGACACAGTTCCTACCCTACTCTCCCCACTAACAATTGTAGTCTGACATAGTTCCTAACCTACTCTCCCCACCAACAATTCTAGTCTGACATACATCCTACTCTACTCTCCCCACCAACAATTCTAGTCTGACATAGTTCCTACCCTACTCTCCCCACCAACAATTCTAGTCTGACATAGTTCCTACCCTACTCTCCCCACCAACAATTCTAGTCTGACATAGTTCCTACCCTACTCTCCCCACCAACAATTCTAGTCTGACATAGTTCCTACCCTACTCTCTGCACCAACAATTCTAGTCTGACATAGTTCCTACCCTACTCTCTCCACCAACAATTCTAGTCTGACATAGTTCCTACCCTTCTCTCGCCACTAACAATTCTAGTCTGACATAGTTCCTACCCTTCTCTCCCCACTAACAATTCTAGTGTGACATAGTTCCTACCCTACTCTCTCCACCAACAATTCTAGTCTGACATAGTTCCTAGGCTACTTTCCACCAACAAGTCTAGTCTGACATAGTTTTTAGGCTACTTTCCACCAACAATTCTAGTCTGACACAGTTCCTAGGCTACTTTCCACCAACAATTCTAGTCTGACACAGTTCCTAGGCTACTTTCCACCAACAATTCTAGTCTGACACAGTTCCTAGGCTACTTTCCACCAACAATTCTAGTCTGACACAGTTCCTAGGCTACTTTCCACCAACAATTCTAGTCTGACACAGTTCCTAGGCTACTTTCCACCAACAATTCTAGTCTGACATAGTTCTTACCCTACTCACTGCACCAACAATTCTAGTCTGAGATAGTTCCTACCCTACTCTCTCCACCAACAATTCTAGTCTGACATAGTTCCTACCCTACTCTCTCCACCAACAATTCTAGTCTGACACAGTTCCTGCTCTACTCTCTCCACCAACAATTCTAGTCTGACATAGTTCCTACCCTACTCTCCCCACCAACAATTCTAGTCTGACATAGTTCCTACCCTACTCTCTCCACCAACAATTCTAGTCTGACACAGTTCCTACCCTACTCTCTGCACCAACAATTCTAGTCTGACATAGTTCCTACCCTACTCTCCCCACCAACAATTCTAGTCTGACATAGTTCCTACCCTACTCTCTCCACCAACAATTCTAGTCTGACACAGTTCCTGCTCTACTCTCTCCACCAACAATTCTAGTCTGACATAGTTCCTACCCTACTCTCCCACTAACAATTCTAGTCTGACATAGTTCCTACTCTATTCTCTCCACGAACAATTCTAGTCTGACACAGTTCCAGTCTACTCTCCCCACCAACAATTCTAGTCTGACATAGTTCCTACCCTACTCTCCCCACTAACAATTCTAGTCTGACATAGTTCCTACCCTACTCTCCCACTAACAATTCTAGTCTGACATAGTTCCTACCCTACTCTCCCCACTAACAATTCTAGTCTGACATAGTTCCTACCCTACTCTCCCCACTAACAATTCTAGTCTGACATAGTTCCTACCCTACTCTCCCCACTAACAATTCTAGTCTGACACAGTTCCTACTCTACTCTCTCCACCAACAATTCTAGTCTGACATAGTTCCTACCCTACTCTCTCCACCAACAATTCTAGTCTGACATAGTTCCTACCCTACTCTCCCCACCAACAATTCTAGTCTGACACAGTTCCTACTCTACTCTCTCCACCAACAATTCTAGTCTGACATAGTTCCTACCCTACTCTCTCCACCAACAATTCTAGTCTGACATAGTTCCTACCCTACTCTCCCCACTAACAATTCTAGTCTGACACAGTTCCTACACTACTCTCCCCACCAACAGTTCTAGTCTGACATAGTTCCTACCCTACTCTCCCCACTATAAATTCTAGTCTGACATACATCCTACTCTACTCTCCCCACCAACAATTCTAGTCTGACATAGTTCCTACCCTACTCTCCCCACCAACAATTCTAGTCTGACATAGTTCCTACCCTACTCTCCCCACTAACAATTTTAGTCTGACATAGTTCCTACCCTACTCTCCCCACTAACAATTCTAGTCTGACATAGTTCCTACCCTACTCTCCCCACTAACAATTCTAGTCTGACATAGTTCCTACCCTACTCTCCCTACCAACAATTCTAGTCTGACATAGTTCCTACCCTACTCTGCCCACTAACAATTCTAGTCTGACATAGTTCCTACCCTACTCTCCCTACCAACAATTCTAGTCTGACATAGTTCCTACCCTACTCTCCCTACCAACAATTCTAGTCTGACATAGTTCCTACCCTACTCTCCCCACTAACAATTCTAGTCTGACATAGTTCCTACCCTACTCTCCCCACTAACAATTCTAGTCTGACATAGTTCCTACCCTACTCTCCCCACCAACAATTCTAGTCTGACATAGTTCCTACCCTACTCTCCCCACTAACAATTCTAGTCTGACATAGTTCCTACACTACTCTCCCCACTAACAATTCTAGTCTGACATAGTTCCTACCCTACTCTCCCCACCAACAATTCTAGTCTGACATAGTTCCTACCCTACTCTCCCCACTAACAATTCTAGTCTGACACAGTTCCTACCCTACTCTCCCACTAACAATTCTAGTCTGACATAGTTCCTACCCTACTCTCCCCACTAACAATTCTAGTCTGACATAGTTCCTACCCTACTCTCGCCACCAACAATTCTAGTCTGACATAGTTCCTACCCTACTCTCCCCACCAACAATTCTAGTCTGACACAGTTCCTACCCTACTCTCCCCACTAACAATTCTAGTCTGACATAGTTCCTACCCTACTCTCCCCACTAACAATTCTAGTCTGACATAGTTCCTACCCTACTCTCCCCACTAACAATTCTAGTCTGACAGTTCCTACCCTACTCTCCCACTAACAATTCTAGTCTGACATACATCCTACCCTACTCTCCCCACTAACAATTCTAGTCTGACATAGTTCCTACCCTACTCTCCCCACTAACAATTCTAGTCTGACATAGTTCCTACCCTACTCTCCCCACTAACAATTCTAGTCTGACATAGTTCCTACCCTACTCTCCCCACTAACAATTCTAGTCTGACAGTTCCTACCCTACTCTCCCCACTAACAATTCTAGTCTGACATAGTTCCTACCCTACTCTCCCCACTAACAATTCTAGTCTGACATAGTTCCTACCCTACTCTCCCCACTAACAATTCTAGTCTGACATAGTTCCTACCCTACTCTCCCACTAACAATTCTAGTCTGACATAGTTCCTACCCTACTCTCCCCACTAACAATTCTAGTCTGACATAGTTCCTACCCTACTCTCCCCACTAACAATTCTAGTCTGACATAGTTCCTACCCTACTCTCCCCACTAACAATTCTAGTCTGACATAGTTCCTACCCTACTCTCCCCACCAACAATTCTAGTCTGACATAGTTCCTACCCTACTCTCCCCACCAACAATTCTAGTCTGACATAGTTCCTACCCTACTCTCCCCACCAACAATTCTAGTCTGACACAGTTCCTACCCTACTCTCCCCACTAACAATTCTAGTCTGACATAGTTCCTACCCTACTCTCCCCACAAACAATTCTAGTCTGACATAGTTCCTACCCTACTCTCCCCACTAACAATTCTAGTCTGACATAGTTCCTACCCTACTCTCCCCACCAACAATTCTAGTCTGACATAGTTCCTACCCTACTCTCCCCACCAACAATTCTAGTCTGACATAGTTCCTACCCTACTCTCCCCACCAACAATTCTAGTCTGACATAGTTCCTACCCTACTCTCCCCACCAACAATTCTAGTCTGACATAGTTCCTACCCTACTCTCCCCACCAACAATTCTAGTCTGACACAGTTCCTACCCTACTCTCCCCACCAACAATTCTAGTCTGACATAGTTCCTACCCTACTCTCCCCACTAACAATTCTAGTCTGACATAGTTCCTACCCTACTCTCCCCACCAACAATTCTAGTCTGACATAGTTCCTACCCTACTCTCCCCACCAACAATTCTAGTCTGACATAGTTCCTACCCTACTCTCCCCACCAACAATTCTAGTCTGACATAGTTCCTACCCTACTCTCCCACCAACAATTCTAGTCTGACATAGTTCCTACCCTACTCTCCCCACCAACAATTCTAGTCTGACATAGTTCCTACCCTACTCTCCCCACCAACAATTCTAGTCTGACATAGTTCCTACCCTACTCTCCCCACCAACAATTCTAGTCTGACATAGTTCCTACCCTACTCTCCCCACTAACAATTCTAGTCTGACATAGTTCCTACCCTACTCTCCCCACCAACAATTCTAGTCTGACATAGTTCCTACCCTACTCTCCCCACTAACAATTCTAGTCTGACATAGTTCCTACCCTACTCTCCCCACCAACAATTCTAGTCTGACATAGTTCCTACCCTACTCTCCCCACCAACAATTCTAGTCTGACATAGTTCCTACCCTACTCTCCCCACTAACAATTCTAGTCTGACATAGTTCCTACCCTACTCTCCCCACTAACAATTCTAGTCTGACATAGTTCCTACCCTACTCTCCCCACTAACAATTCTAGTCTGACATAGTTCCTACCCTACTCTCCCACCAACAATTCTAGTCTGACATAGTTCCTACCCTACTCTCCCACTAACAATTCTAGTCTGACATAGTTCCTACCCTACTCTCCCCACCAACAATTCTAGTCTGACATAGTTCCTACCCTACTCTCCCCACCAACAATTCTAGTCTGACATAGTTCCTACCCTACTCTCCCCACTAACAATTCTAGTCTGACATAGTTCCTACCCTACTCTCCCCACTAACAATTCTAGTCTGACATAGTTCCTACCCTACTCTCCCCACCAACAATTCTAGTCTGACATAGTTCCTACCCTACTCTCCCCACTAACAATTCTAGTCTGACATAGTTCCTACCCTACTCTCCCCACTAACAATTCTAGTCTGACATAGTTCCTACCCTACTCTCCCCACCAACAATTCTAGTCTGACATAGTTCCTACCCTACTCTCCCCACTAACAATTCTAGTCTGACATAAGTTCCTACCCTACTCTCCCACTAACAATTCTAGTCTGACATAGTTCCTACCCTACTCTCCCACTAACAATTCTAGTCTGACATAGTTCCTACCCTACTCTCCCCACCAACAATTCTAGTCTGACATAGTTCCTACCCTACTCTCCCCACCAACAATTCTAGTCTGACATAGTTCCTACCCTACTCTCCCCACTAACAATTCTAGTCTGACATAGTTCCTACCCTACTCTCCCCACTAACAATTCTAGTCTGACATAGTTCCTACCCTACTCTCCCCACTAACAATTCTAGTCTGACAGTTCCTACCCTACTCTCCCCACTAACAATTCTAGTCTGACATAGTTCCTACCCTACTCTCCCCACTAACAATTCTAGTCTGACATAGTTCCTACCCTACTCTCCCCACTAACAATTCTAGTCTGACATAGTTCCTACCCTACTCTCCCCACAACAATTCTAGTCTGACATAGTTCCTACCCTACTCTCCCCACTAACAATTCTAGTCTGACATAGTTCCTACCCTACTCTCCCCACTAACAATTCTAGTCTGACATAGTTCCTACCCTACTCTCCCCACTAACAATTCTAGTCTGACATAGTTCCTACCCTACTCCCCACTAACAATTCTAGTCTGACATAGTTCCTACCCTACTCTCCCCACCAACAATTCTAGTCTGACATAGTTCCTACCCTACTCTCCCCACTAACAATTCTAGTCTGACATAGTTCCTACCCTACTCTCCCCACCAACAATTCTAGTCTGACATAGTTCCTACCCTACTCTCCCCACTAACAATTCTAGTCTGACATAGTTCCTACCCTACTCTCCCCACCAACAATTCTAGTCTGACATAGTTCCTACCCTACTCTCCCCACCAACAATTCTAGTCTGACACAGTTCCTACCCTACTCTCCCACCAACAATTCTAGTCTGACATAGTTCCTACCCTACTCTCCCCACCAACAATTCTAGTCTGACATAGTTCCTACCCTACTCTCCCCACCAACAATTCTAGTCTGACATAGTTCCTACCCTACTCTCCCCACCAACAATTCTAGTCTGACATAGTTCCTACCCTACTCTCCCCACCAACAATTCTAGTCTGACATAGTTCCTACCCTACTCTCCCCACCAACAATTCTAGTCTGACATAGTTCCTACCCTACTCTCCCCACCAACAATTCTAGTCTGACATAGTTCCTACCCTACTCTCCCCACCAACAATTCTAGTCTGACATAGTTCCTACCCTACTCTCCCCACCAACAATTCTAGTCTGACATAGTTCCTACCCTACTCTCCCCACCAACAATTCTAGTCTGACATAGTTCCTACCCTACTCTCCCCACCAACAATTCTAGTCTGACATAGTTCCTACCCTACTCTCCCCACCAACAATTCTAGTCTGACATAGTTCCTACCCTACTCTCCCCACCAACAATTCTAGTCTGACATAGTTCCTACCCTACTCTCCCCACCAACAATTCTAGTCTGACATAGTTCCTACCCTACTCTCCCCACAACAATTCTAGTCTGACATAGTTCCTACCCTACTCTCCCCACCAACAATTCTAGTCTGACATAGTTCCTACCCTACTCTCCCCACCAACAATTCTAGTCTGACATAGTTCCTACCCTACTCTCCCCACCAACAATTCTAGTCTGACATAGTTCCTACCCTACTCTCCCCACCAACAATTCTAGTCTGACATAGTTCCTACCCTACTCTCCCCACCAACAATTCTAGTCTGACATAGTTCCTACCCTACTCTCCCCACCAACAATTCTAGTCTGACATAGTTCCTACCCTACTCTCCCCACCAACAATTCTAGTCTGACATAGTTCCTACCCTACTCTCCCCACCAACAATTCTAGTCTGACATAGTTCCTACCCTACTCTCCCCACTAACAATTCTAGTCTGACATAGTTCCTACCCTACTCTCCCCACTAACAATTCTAGTCTGACATAGTTCCTACCCTACTCTCCCCACAACAATTCTAGTCTGACATAGTTCCTACCCTACTCTCCCCACCAACAATTCTAGTCTGACATAGTTCCTACCCTACTCTCCCCACCAACAATTCTAGTCTGACATAGTTCCTACCCTACTCTCCCCACTAACAATTCTAGTCTGACATAGTTCCTACCCTACTCTCCCCACCAACAATTCTAGTCTGACATAGTTCCTACCCTACTCTCCCCACTAACAATTCTAGTCTGACATAGTTCCTACCCTACTCTCCCACCAACAATTCTAGTCTGACATAGTTCCTACCCTACTCTCCCCACCAACAATTCTAGTCTGACATAGTTCCTACCCTACTCTCCCCACCAACAATTCTAGTCTGACATAGTTCCTACCCTACTCTCCCCACCAACAATTCTAGTCTGACATAGTTCCTACCCTACTCTCCCCACAACAATTCTAGTCTGACATAGTTCCTACCCTACTCTCCCCACCAACAATTCTAGTCTGACATAGTTCCTACCCTACTCTCCCCACCAACAATTCTAGTCTGACATAGTTCCTACCCTACTCTCCCCACCAACAATTCTAGTCTGACATAGTTCCTACCCTACTCTCCCCACCAACAATTCTAGTCTGACATAGTTCCTACCCTACTCTCCCCACCAACAATTCTAGTCTGACATAGTTCCTACCCTACTCTCCCCACTAACAATTCTAGTCTGACATAGTTCCTACCCTACTCTCCCCACCAACAATTCTAGTCTGACATAGTTCCTACCCTACTCTCCCCACCAACAATTCTAGTCTGACATAGTTCCTACCCTACTCTCCCCACCAACAATTCTAGTCTGACATAGTTCCTACCCTACTCTCCCCAAACAATTCTAGTCTGACATAGTTCCTACCCTACTCTCCCCACCAACAATTCTAGTCTGACATAGTTCCTACCCTACTCTCCCCACCAACAATTCTAGTCTGACATAGTTCCTACCCTACTCTCCCCACCAACAATTCTAGTCTGACATAGTTCCTACCCTACTCTCCCCACTAACAATTCTAGTCTGACATAGTTCCTACCCTACTCTCCCCACCAACAATTCTAGTCTGACATAGTTCCTACCCTACTCTCCCCACTAACAATTCTAGTCTGACATAGTTCCTACCCTACTCTCCCCACTAACAATTCTAGTCTGACATAGTTCCTACCCTACTCTCCCCACTAACAATTCTAGTCTGACATAGTTCCTACCCTACTCTCCCCACTAACAATTCTAGTCTGACATAGTTCCTACCCTACTCTCCCCACTAACAATTCTAGTCTGACATAGTTCCTACCCTACTCTCCCCACCAACAATTCTAGTCTGACATAGTTCCTACCCTACTCTCCCACTAACAATTCTAGTCTGACATAGTTCCTACCCTACTCTCCCCACAACAATTCTAGTCTGACATAGTTCCTACCCTACTCTCCCCACAACAATTCTAGTCTGACATAGTTCCTACCCTACTCTCCCCACCAACAATTCTAGTCTGACATAGTTCCTACCCTACTCTCCCCACCAACAATTCTAGTCTGACATAGTTCCTACCCTACTCTCCCCACTAACAATTCTAGTCTGACATAGTTCCTACCCTACTCTCCCCACTAACAATTCTAGTCTGACATAGTTCCTACCCTACTCTCCCCACTAACAATTCTAGTCTGACATAGTTCCTACCCTACTCTCCCCACCAACAATTCTAGTCTGACATAGTTCCTACCCTACTCTCCCCACAACAATTCTAGTCTGACATAGTTCCTACCCTACTCTCCCCACCAACAATTCTAGTCTGACATAGTTCCTACCCTACTCTCCCCACCAACAATTCTAGTCTGACATAGTTCCTACCCTACTCTCCCCACCAACAATTCTAGTCTGACATAGTTCCTACCCTACTCTCCCCACCAACAATTCTAGTCTGACATAGTTCCTACCCTACTCTCCCCACCAACAATTCTAGTCTGACATAGTTCCTACCCTACTCTCCCCACCAACAATTCTAGTCTGACATAGTTCCTACCCTACTCTCCCCACTAACAATTCTAGTCTGACATAGTTCCTACCCTACTCTCCCCACCAACAATTCTAGTCTGACATAGTTCCTACCCTACTCTCCCCACTAACAATTCTAGTCTGACATAGTTCCTACCCTACTCTCCCCACTAACAATTCTAGTCTGACATAGTTCCTACCCTACTCTCCCACCAACAATTCTAGTCTGACATAGTTCCTACCCTACTCTCCCCACCAACAATTCTAGTCTGACATAGTTCCTACCCTACTCTCCCCACCAACAATTCTAGTCTGACATAGTTCCTACCCTACTCTCCCCACCAACAATTCTAGTCTGACATAGTTCCTACCCTACTCTCCCCACAACAATTCTAGTCTGACATAGTTCCTACCCTACTCTCCCACCAACAATTCTAGTCTGACATAGTTCCTACCCTACTCTCCCCACCAACAATTCTAGTCTGACATAGTTCCTACCCTACTCTCCCCACTAACAATTCTAGTCTGACATAGTTCCTACCCTACTCTCCCCACTAACAATTCTAGTCTGACATAGTTCCTACCCTACTCTCCCCACTAACAATTCTAGTCTGACATAGTTCCTACCCTACTCTCCCCACTAACAATTCTAGTCTGACATAGTTCCTACCCTACTCTCCCCACTAACAATTCTAGTCTGACATAGTTCCTACCCTACTCTCCCCACCAACAATTCTAGTCTGACATAGTTCCTACCCTACTCTCCCCACCAACAATTCTAGTCTGACATAGTTCCTACCCTACTCTCCCCACCAACAATTCTAGTCTGACATAGTTCCTACCCTACTCTCCCCACCAACAATTCTAGTCTGACATAGTTCCTACCCTACTCTCCCCACCAACAATTCTAGTCTGACATAGTTCCTACCCTACTCTCCCCACTAACAATTCTAGTCTGACATAGTTCCTACCCTACTCTCCCCACCAACAATTCTAGTCTGACATAGTTCCTACCCTACTCTCCCCACTAACAATTCTAGTCTGACATAGTTCCTACCCTACTCTCCCCACTAACAATTCTAGTCTGACATAGTTCCTACCCTACTCTCCCCACTAACAATTCTAGTCTGACATAGTTCCTACCCTACTCTCCCCACCAACAATTCTAGTCTGACATAGTTCCTACCCTACTCTCCCCACTAACAATTCTAGTCTGACATAGTTCCTACCCTACTCTCCCCACCAACAATTCTAGTCTGACATAGTTCCTACCCTACTCTCCCACCAACAATTCTAGTCTGACATAGTTCCTACCCTACTCTCCCCACAACAATTCTAGTCTGACATAGTTCCTACCCTACTCTCCCCACCAACAATTCTAGTCTGACATAGTTCCTACCCTACTCTCCCCACTAACAATTCTAGTCTGACATAGTTCCTACCCTACTCTCCCCACAACAATTCTAGTCTGACATAGTTCCTACCCTACTCTCCCCACTAACAATTCTAGTCTGACATAGTTCCTACCCTACTCTCCCCACCAACAATTCTAGTCTGACATAGTTCCTACCCTACTCTCCCCACCAACAATTCTAGTCTGACATAGTTCCTACCCTACTCTCCCCACCAACAATTCTAGTCTGACATAGTTCCTACCCTACTCTCCCCACCAACAATTCTAGTCTGACATAGTTCCTACCCTACTCTCCCCACCAACAATTCTAGTCTGACATAGTTCCTACCCTACTCTCCCCACCAACAATTCTAGTCTGACATAGTTCCTACCCTACTCTCCCCACAACAATTCTAGTCTGACATAGTTCCTACCCTACTCTCCCCACTAACAATTCTAGTCTGACATAGTTCCTACCCTACTCTCCCCACCAACAATTCTAGTCTGACATAGTTCCTACCCTACTCTCCCCACTAACAATTCTAGTCTGACATAGTTCCTACCCTACTCTCCCCACCAACAATTCTAGTCTGACATAGTTCCTACCCTACTCTCCCCACCAACAATTCTAGTCTGACATAGTTCCTACCCTACTCTCCCCACTAACAATTCTAGTCTGACATAGTTCCTACCCTACTCTCCCCACTAACAATTCTAGTCTGACATAGTTCCTACCCTACTCTCCCCACCAACAATTCTAGTCTGACATAGTTCCTACCCTACTCTCCCCACCAACAATTCTAGTCTGACATAGTTCCTACCCTACTCTCCCCACTAACAATTCTAGTCTGACATAGTTCCTACCCTACTCTCCCCACCAACAATTCTAGTCTGACATAGTTCCTACCCTACTCTCCCCACTAACAATTCTAGTCTGACATAGTTCCTACCCTACTCTCCCCACTAACAATTCTAGTCTGACATAGTTCCTACCCTACTCTCCCCACTAACAATTCTAGTCTGACATAGTTCCTACCCTACTCTCCCCACTAACAATTCTAGTCTGACATAGTTCCTACCCTACTCTCCCCACTAACAATTCTAGTCTGACATAGTTCCTACCCTACTCTCCCCACTAACAATTCTAGTCTGACATAGTTCCTACCCTACTCTCCCCACTAACAATTCTAGTCTGACATAGTTCCTACCCTACTCTCCCCACTAACAATTCTAGTCTGACATAGTTCCTACCCTACTCTCCCCACTAACAATTCTAGTCTGACATAGTTCCTACCCTACTCTCCCCACTAACAATTCTAGTCTGACATAGTTCCTACCCTACTCTCCCCACCAACAATTCTAGTCTGACATAGTTCCTACCCTACTCTCCCCACCAACAATTCTAGTCTGACATAGTTCCTACCCTACTCTCCCACTAACAATTCTAGTCTGACATAGTTCCTACCCTACTCTCCCCACTAACAATTCTAGTCTGACATAGTTCCTACCCTACTCTCCCCACTAACAATTCTAGTCTGACATAGTTCCTACCCTACTCTCCCCACAACAATTCTAGTCTGACATAGTTCCTACCCTACTCTCCCCACTAACAATTCTAGTCTGACATAGTTCCTACCCTACTCTCCCCACTAACAATTCTAGTCTGACATAGTTCCTACCCTACTCTCCCCACTAACAATTCTAGTCTGACATAGTTCCTACCCTACTCTCCCACTAACAATTCTAGTCTGACATAGTTCCTACCCTACTCTCCCCACTAACAATTCTAGTCTGACATAGTTCCTACCCTACTCTCCCCACTAACAATTCTAGTCTGACATAGTTCCTACCCTACTCTCCCCACTAACAATTCTAGTCTGACATAGTTCCTACCCTACTCTCCCCACTAACAATTCTAGTCTGACATAGTTCCTACCCTACTCTCCCCACTAACAATTCTAGTCTGACATAGTTCCTACCCTACTCTCCCCACTAACAATTCTAGTCTGACATAGTTCCTACCCTACTCCCCACTAACAATTCTAGTCTGACATAGTTCCTACCCTACTCTCCCCACCAACAATTCTAGTCTGACATAGTTCCTACCCTACTCTCCCCACTAACAATTCTAGTCTGACATAGTTCCTACCCTACTCTCCCCACTAACAATTCTAGTCTGACATAGTTCCTACCCTACTCTCCCCACTAACAATTCTAGTCTGACATAGTTCCTACCCTACTCTCCCCACAACAATTCTAGTCTGACATAGTTCCTACCCTACTCTCCCCACTAACAATTCTAGTCTGACATAGTTCCTACCCTACTCTCCCCACTAACAATTCTAGTCTGACATAGTTCCTACCCTACTCTCCCCACTAACAATTCTAGTCTGACATAGTTCCTACCCTACTCTCCCCACTAACAATTCTAGTCTGACATAGTTCCTACCCTACTCTCCCCACCAACAATTCTAGTCTGACATAGTTCCTACCCTACTCTCCCCACTAACAATTCTAGTCTGACATAGTTCCTACCCTACTCTCCCCACCAACAATTCTAGTCTGACATAGTTCCTACCCTACTCTCCCCACCAACAATTCTAGTCTGACATAGTTCCTACCCTACTCTCCCCACTAACAATTCTAGTCTGACATAGTTCCTACCCTACTCTCCCCACTAACAATTCTAGTCTGACATAGTTCCTACCCTACTCTCCCCACCAACAATTCTAGTCTGACATAGTTCCTACCCTACTCTCCCCACCAACAATTCTAGTCTGACATAGTTCCTACCCTACTCTCCCCACTAACAATTCTAGTCTGACATAGTTCCTACCCTACTCTCCCCACTAACAATTCTAGTCTGACATAGTTCCTACCCTACTCTCCCACCAACAATTCTAGTCTGACATAGTTCCTACCCTACTCTCCCCACAACAATTCTAGTCTGACATAGTTCCTACCCTACTCTCCCCACTAACAATTCTAGTCTGACATAGTTCCTACCCTACTCTCCCCACTAACAATTCTAGTCTGACATAGTTCCTACCCTACTCTCCCCACTAACAATTCTAGTCTGACATAGTTCCTACCCTACTCTCCCCACCAACAATTCTAGTCTGACATAGTTCCTACCCTACTCTCCCCACTAACAATTCTAGTCTGACATAGTTCCTACCCTACTCTCCCCACTAACAATTCTAGTCTGACATAGTTCCTACCCTACTCTCCCCACTAACAATTCTAGTCTGACATAGTTCCTACCCTACTCTCCCCACTAACAATTCTAGTCTGACATAGTTCCTACCCTACTCTCCCCACTAACAATTCTAGTCTGACATAGTTCCTACCCTACTCTCCCCACTAACAATTCTAGTCTGACATAGTTCCTACCCTACTCTCCCCACTAACAATTCTAGTCTGACATAGTTCCTACCCTACTCTCCCCACTAACAATTCTAGTCTGACATAGTTCCTACCCTACTCTCCCCACTAACAATTCTAGTCTGACATAGTTCCTACCCTACTCTCCCCACTAACAATTCTAGTCTGACATAGTTCCTACCCTACTCTCCCCACTAACAATTCTAGTCTGACATAGTTCCTACCCTACTCTCCCCACCAACAATTCTAGTCTGACATAGTTCCTACCCTACTCTCCCCACCAACAATTCTAGTCTGACATAGTTCCTACCCTACTCTCCCCACCAACAATTCTAGTCTGACATAGTTCCTACCCTACTCTCCCCACCAACAATTCTAGTCTGACATAGTTCCTACCCTACTCTCCCCACCAACAATTCTAGTCTGACATAGTTCCTACCCTACTCTCCCCACTAACAATTCTAGTCTGACATAGTTCCTACCCTACTCTCCCCACTAACAATTCTAGTCTGACATAGTTCCTACCCTACTCTCCCCACTAACAATTCTAGTCTGACATAGTTCCTACCCTACTCTCCCCACTAACAATTCTAGTCTGACATAGTTCCTACCCTACTCTCCCCACTAACAATTCTAGTCTGACATAGTTCCTACCCTACTCTCCCACCAACAATTCTAGTCTGACATAGTTCCTACCCTACTCTCCCCACTAACAATTCTAGTCTGACATAGTTCCTACCCTACTCTCCCCACCAACAATTCTAGTCTGACATAGTTCCTACCCTACTCTCCCCACCTAACAATTCTAGTCTGACATAGTTCCTACCCTACTCTCCCCACCAACAATTCTAGTCTGACATAGTTCCTACCCTACTCTCCCACCAACAATTCTAGTCTGACATAGTTCCTACCCTACTCTCCCCACCAACAATTCTAGTCTGACATAGTTCCTACCCTACTCTCCCCACTAACAATTCTAGTCTGACATAGTTCCTACCCTACTCTCCCCACTAACAATTCTAGTCTGACATAGTTCCTACCCTACTCTCCCCACTAACAATTCTAGTCTGACATAGTTCCTACCCTACTCTCCCCACCAACAATTCTAGTCTGACATAGTTCCTACCCTACTCTCCCACCAACAATTCTAGTCTGACATAGTTCCTACCCTACTCTCCCCACTAACAATTCTAGTCTGACATAGTTCCTACCCTACTCTCCCCACTAACAATTCTAGTCTGACATAGTTCCTACCCTACTCTCCCCACCAACAATTCTAGTCTGACATAGTTCCTACCCTACTCTCCCCACTAACAATTCTAGTCTGACATAGTTCCTACCCTACTCTCCCCACTAACAATTCTAGTCTGACATAGTTCCTACCCTACTCTCCCCACAACAATTCTAGTCTGACATAGTTCCTACCCTACTCTCCCCACTAACAATTCTAGTCTGACATAGTTCCTACCCTACTCTCCCCACTAACAATTCTAGTCTGACATAGTTCCTACCCTACTCTCCCCACCAACAATTCTAGTCTGACATAGTTCCTACCCTACTCTCCCCACTAACAATTCTAGTCTGACATAGTTCCTACCCTACTCTCCCCACAACAATTCTAGTCTGACATAGTTCCTACCCTACTCTCCCCACTAACAATTCTAGTCTGACATAGTTCCTACCCTACTCTCCCCACCAACAATTCTAGTCTGACATAGTTCCTACCCTACTCTCCCCACTAACAATTCTAGTCTGACATAGTTCCTACCCTACTCTCCCCACCAACAATTCTAGTCTGACATAGTTCCTACCCTACTCTCCCCACTAACAATTCTAGTCTGACATAGTTCCTACCCTACTCTCCCCACTAACAATTCTAGTCTGACATAGTTCCTACCCTACTCTCCCCACTAACAATTCTAGTCTGACATAGTTCCTACCCTACTCTCCCCACTAACAATTCTAGTCTGACATAGTTCCTACCCTACTCTCCCCACTAACAATTCTAGTCTGACATAGTTCCTACCCTACTCTCCCCACTAACAATTCTAGTCTGACATAGTTCCTACCCTACTCTCCCCACCAACAATTCTAGTCTGACATAGTTCCTACCCTACTCTCCCCACCAACAATTCTAGTCTGACATAGTTCCTACCCTACTCTCCCCACCAACAATTCTAGTCTGACATAGTTCCTACCCTACTCTCCCCACCAACAATTCTAGTCTGACATAGTTCCTACCCTACTCTCCCCACTAACAATTCTAGTCTGACATAGTTCCTACCCTACTCTCCCCACTAACAATTCTAGTCTGACATAGTTCCTACCCTACTCTCCCCACTAACAATTCTAGTCTGACATAGTTCCTACCCTACTCTCCCCACTAACAATTCTAGTCTGACATAGTTCCTACCCTACTCTCCCCACTAACAATTCTAGTCTGACATAGTTCCTACCCTACTCTCCCCACTAACAATTCTAGTCTGACATAGTTCCTACCCTACTCTCCCCACCAACAATTCTAGTCTGACATAGTTCCTACCCTACTCTCCCCACTAACAATTCTAGTCTGACATAGTTCCTACCCTACTCTCCCCACCAACAATTCTAGTCTGACATAGTTCCTACCCTACTCTCCCCACAACAATTCTAGTCTGACATAGTTCCTACCCTACTCTCCCCACTAACAATTCTAGTCTGACATAGTTCCTACCCTACTCTCCCCACCAACAATTCTAGTCTGACATAGTTCCTACCCTACTCTCCCCACTAACAATTCTAGTCTGACATAGTTCCTACCCTACTCTCCCCACTAACAATTCTAGTCTGACATAGTTCCTACCCTACTCTCCCCACTAACAATTCTAGTCTGACATAGTTCCTACCCTACTCTCCCCACTAACAATTCTAGTCTGACATAGTTCCTACCCTACTCTCCCCACTAACAATTCTAGTCTGACATAGTTCCTACCCTACTCTCCCCACTAACAATTCTAGTCTGACATAGTTCCTACCCTACTCTCCCCACTAACAATTCTAGTCTGACATAGTTCCTACCCTACTCTCCCCACTAACAATTCTAGTCTGACATAGTTCCTACCCTACTCTCCCCACTAACAATTCTAGTCTGACATAGTTCCTACCCTACTCTCCCCACTAACAATTCTAGTCTGACATAGTTCCTACCCTACTCTCCCCACCAACAATTCTAGTCTGACATAGTTCCTACCCTACTCTCCCCACTAACAATTCTAGTCTGACATAGTTCCTACCCTACTCTCCCCACTAACAATTCTAGTCTGACATAGTTCCTACCCTACTCTCCCCACTAACAATTCTAGTCTGACATAGTTCCTACCCTACTCTCCCACCAACAATTCTAGTCTGACATAGTTCCTACCCTACTCTCCCCACCAACAATTCTAGTCTGACATAGTTCCTACCCTACTCTCCCCACTAACAATTCTAGTCTGACATAGTTCCTACCCTACTCTCCCCACTAACAATTCTAGTCTGACATAGTTCCTACCCTACTCTCCCCACTAACAATTCTAGTCTGACATAGTTCCTACCCTACTCTCCCCACAACAATTCTAGTCTGACATAGTTCCTACCCTACTCTCCCCACCAACAATTCTAGTCTGACATAGTTCCTACCCTACTCTCCCCACTAACAATTCTAGTCTGACATAGTTCCTACCCTACTCTCCCCACTAACAATTCTAGTCTGACATAGTTCCTACCCTACTCTCCCCACCAACAATTCTAGTCTGACATAGTTCCTACCCTACTCTCCCCACTAACAATTCTAGTCTGACATAGTTCCTACCCTACTCTCCCCACCAACAATTCTAGTCTGACATAGTTCCTACCCTACTCTCCCCACTAACAATTCTAGTCTGACATAGTTCCTACCCTACTCTCCCCACTAACAATTCTAGTCTGACATAGTTCCTACCCTACTCTCCCCACTAACAATTCTAGTCTGACATAGTTCCTACCCTACTCTCCCCACTAACAATTCTAGTCTGACATAGTTCCTACCCTACTCTCCCCACCAACAATTCTAGTCTGACATAGTTCCTACCCTACTCTCCCCACCAACAATTCTAGTCTGACATAGTTCCTACCCTACTCTCCCCACCAACAATTCTAGTCTGACATAGTTCCTACCCTACTCTCCCCACCAACAATTCTAGTCTGACATAGTTCCTACCCTACTCTCCCCACTAACAATTCTAGTCTGACATAGTTCCTACCCTACTCTCCCCACCAACAATTCTAGTCTGACATAGTTCCTACCCTACTCTCCCCACTAACAATTCTAGTCTGACATAGTTCCTACCCTACTCTCCCCACCAACAATTCTAGTCTGACATAGTTCCTACCCTACTCTCCCCACTAACAATTCTAGTCTGACATAGTTCCTACCCTACTCTCCCCACCAACAATTCTAGTCTGACATAGTTCCTACCCTACTCTCCCCACTAACAATTCTAGTCTGACATAGTTCCTACCCTACTCTCCCCACTAACAATTCTAGTCTGACATAGTTCCTACCCTACTCTCCCCACCAACAATTCTAGTCTGACATAGTTCCTACCCTACTCTCCCCACTAACAATTCTAGTCTGACATAGTTCCTACCCTACTCTCCCCACTAACAATTCTAGTCTGACATAGTTCCTACCCTACTCTCCCCACTAACAATTCTAGTCTGACATAGTTCCTACCCTACTCTCCCCACTAACAATTCTAGTCTGACATAGTTCCTACCCTACTCTCCCCACTAACAATTCTAGTCTGACATAGTTCCTACCCTACTCTCCCCACTAACAATTCTAGTCTGACATAGTTCCTACCCTACTCTCCCCACTAACAATTCTAGTCTGACATAGTTCCTACCCTACTCTCCCACTAACAATTCTAGTCTGACATAGTTCCTACCCTACTCTCCCCACTAACAATTCTAGTCTGACATAGTTCCTACCCTACTCTCCCCACTAACAATTCTAGTCTGACATAGTTCCTACCCTACTCTCCCCACTAACAATTCTAGTCTGACATAGTTCCTACCCTACTCTCCCCACTAACAATTCTAGTCTGACATAGTTCCTACCCTACTCTCCCCACTAACAATTCTAGTCTGACATAGTTCCTACCCTACTCTCCCCACTAACAATTCTAGTCTGACATAGTTCCTACCCTACTCTCCCCACTAACAATTCTAGTCTGACATAGTTCCTACCCTACTCTCCCCACCAACAATTCTAGTCTGACATAGTTCCTACCCTACTCTCCCCACTAACAATTCTAGTCTGACATAGTTCCTACCCTACTCTCCCCACTAACAATTCTAGTCTGACATAGTTCCTACCCTACTCTCCCCACTAACAATTCTAGTCTGACATAGTTCCTACCCTACTCTCCCCACTAACAATTCTAGTCTGACATAGTTCCTACCCTACTCTCCCCACTAACAATTCTAGTCTGACATAGTTCCTACCCTACTCTCCCCACTAACAATTCTAGTCTGACATAGTTCCTACCCTACTCTCCCCACTAACAATTCTAGTCTGACATAGTTCCTACCCTACTCTCCCCACTAACAATTCTAGTCTGACATAGTTCCTACCCTACTCTCCCCACTAACAATTCTAGTCTGACATAGTTCCTACCCTACTCTCCCCACTAACAATTCTAGTCTGACATAGTTCCTACCCTACTCTCCCCACTAACAATTCTAGTCTGACATAGTTCCTACCCTACTCTCCCCACTAACAATTCTAGTCTGACATAGTTCCTACCCTACTCTCCCCACTAACAATTCTAGTCTGACATAGTTCCTACCCTACTCTCCCCACCAACAATTCTAGTCTGACATAGTTCCTACCCTACTCTCCCCACCAACAATTCTAGTCTGACATAGTTCCTACCCTACTCTCCCCACCAACAATTCTAGTCTGACATAGTTCCTACCCTACTCTCCCCACTAACAATTCTAGTCTGACATAGTTCCTACCCTACTCTCCCCACTAACAATTCTAGTCTGACATAGTTCCTACCCTACTCTCCCCACTAACAATTCTAGTCTGACATAGTTCCTACCCTACTCTCCCCACTAACAATTCTAGTCTGACATAGTTCCTACCCTACTCTCCCCACTAACAATTCTAGTCTGACATAGTTCCTACCCTACTCTCCCCACTAACAATTCTAGTCTGACATAGTTCCTACCCTACTCTCCCCACTAACAATTCTAGTCTGACATAGTTCCTACCCTACTCTCCCCACTAACAATTCTAGTCTGACATAGTTCCTACCCTACTCTCCCCACTAACAATTCTAGTCTGACATAGTTCCTACCCTACTCTCCCCACTAACAATTCTAGTCTGACATAGTTCCTACCCTACTCTCCCCACTAACAATTCTAGTCTGACATAGTTCCTACCCTACTCTCCCCACCAACAATTCTAGTCTGACATAGTTCCTACCCTACTCTCCCCACTAACAATTCTAGTCTGACATAGTTCCTACCCTACTCTCCCCACCAACAATTCTAGTCTGACATAGTTCCTACCCTACTCTCCCCACTAACAATTCTAGTCTGACATAGTTCCTACCCTACTCTCCCCACTAACAATTCTAGTCTGACATAGTTCCTACCCTACTCTCCCCACTAACAATTCTAGTCTGACATAGTTCCTACCCTACTCTCCCCACTAACAATTCTAGTCTGACATAGTTCCTACCCTACTCTCCCCACTAACAATTCTAGTCTGACATAGTTCCTACCCTACTCTCCCCACCAACAATTCTAGTCTGACATAGTTCCTACCCTACTCTCCCCACTAACAATTCTAGTCTGACATAGTTCCTACCCTACTCTCCCCACTAACAATTCTAGTCTGACATAGTTCCTACCCTACTCTCCCCACCAACAATTCTAGTCTGACATAGTTCCTACCCTACTCTCCCCACTAACAATTCTAGTCTGACATAGTTCCTACCCTACTCTCCCCACTAACAATTCTAGTCTGACATAGTTCCTACCCTACTCTCCCCACTAACAATTCTAGTCTGACATAGTTCCTACCCTACTCTCCCCACTAACAATTCTAGTCTGACATAGTTCCTACCCTACTCTCCCCACTAACAATTCTAGTCTGACATAGTTCCTACCCTACTCTCCCCACTAACAATTCTAGTCTGACATAGTTCCTACCCTACTCTCCCCACTAACAATTCTAGTCTGACATAGTTCCTACCCTACTCTCCCCACTAACAATTCTAGTCTGACATAGTTCCTACCCTACTCTCCCCACTAACAATTCTAGTCTGACATAGTTCCTACCCTACTCTCCCCACTAACAATTCTAGTCTGACATAGTTCCTACCCTACTCTCCCCACTAACAATTCTAGTCTGACATAGTTCCTACCCTACTCTCCCCACTAACAATTCTAGTCTGACATAGTTCCTACCCTACTCTCCCCACTAACAATTCTAGTCTGACATAGTTCCTACCCTACTCTCCCCACTAACAATTCTAGTCTGACATAGTTCCTACCCTACTCTCCCCACTAACAATTCTAGTCTGACATAGTTCCTACCCTACTCTCCCCACTAACAATTCTAGTCTGACATAGTTCCTACCCTACTCTCCCCACTAACAATTCTAGTCTGACATAGTTCCTACCCTACTCTCCCCACTAACAATTCTAGTCTGACATAGTTCCTACCCTACTCTCCCCACTAACAATTCTAGTCTGACATAGTTCCTACCCTACTCTCCCCACTAACAATTCTAGTCTGACATAGTTCCTACCCTACTCTCCCCACTAACAATTCTAGTCTGACATAGTTCCTACCCTACTCTCCCCACTAACAATTCTAGTCTGACATAGTTCCTACCCTACTCTCCCCACTAACAATTCTAGTCTGACATAGTTCCTACCCTACTCTCCCCACTAACAATTCTAGTCTGACATAGTTCCTACCCTACTCTCCCCACTAACAATTCTAGTCTGACATAGTTCCTACCCTACTCTCCCCACTAACAATTCTAGTCTGACATAGTTCCTACCCTACTCTCCCCACTAACAATTCTAGTCTGACATAGTTCCTACCCTACTCTCCCCACTAACAATTCTAGTCTGACATAGTTCCTACCCTACTCTCCCCACCAACAATTCTAGTCTGACATAGTTCCTACCCTACTCTCCCCACTAACAATTCTAGTCTGACATAGTTCCTACCCTACTCTCCCCACTAACAATTCTAGTCTGACATAGTTCCTACCCTACTCTCCCCACTAACAATTCTAGTCTGACATAGTTCCTACCCTACTCTCCCCACCAACAATTCTAGTCTGACATAGTTCCTACCCTACTCTCCCCACTAACAATTCTAGTCTGACATAGTTCCTACCCTACTCTCCCCACTAACAATTCTAGTCTGACATAGTTCCTACCCTACTCTCCCCACTAACAATTCTAGTCTGACATAGTTCCTACCCTACTCTCCCCACTAACAATTCTAGTCTGACATAGTTCCTACCCTACTCTCCCCACTAACAATTCTAGTCTGACATAGTTCCTACCCTACTCTCCCCACTAACAATTCTAGTCTGACATAGTTCCTACCCTACTCTCCCCACTAACAATTCTAGTCTGACATAGTTCCTACCCTACTCTCCCCACTAACAATTCTAGTCTGACATAGTTCCTACCCTACTCTCCCCACTAACAATTCTAGTCTGACATAGTTCCTACCCTACTCTCCCCACTAACAATTCTAGTCTGACATAGTTCCTACCCTACTCTCCCCACTAACAATTCTAGTCTGACATAGTTCCTACCCTACTCTCCCCACTAACAATTCTAGTCTGACATAGTTCCTACCCTACTCTCCCCACTAACAATTCTAGTCTGACATAGTTCCTACCCTACTCTCCCCACTAACAATTCTAGTCTGACATAGTTCCTACCCTACTCTCCCCACTAACAATTCTAGTCTGACATAGTTCCTACCCTACTCTCCCCACTAACAATTCTAGTCTGACATAGTTCCTACCCTACTCTCCCCACTAACAATTCTAGTCTGACATAGTTCCTACCCTACTCTCCCCACTAACAATTCTAGTCTGACATAGTTCCTACCCTACTCTCCCCACTAACAATTCTAGTCTGACATAGTTCCTACCCTACTCTCCCCACTAACAATTCTAGTCTGACATAGTTCCTACCCTACTCTCCCCACTAACAATTCTAGTCTGACATAGTTCCTACCCTACTCTCCCCACTAACAATTCTAGTCTGACATAGTTCCTACCCTACTCTCCCCACTAACAATTCTAGTCTGACATAGTTCCTACCCTACTCTCCCCACTAACAATTCTAGTCTGACATAGTTCCTACCCTACTCTCCCCACTAACAATTCTAGTCTGACATAGTTCCTACCCTACTCTCCCCACTAACAATTCTAGTCTGACATAGTTCCTACCCTACTCTCCCCACTAACAATTCTAGTCTGACATAGTTCCTACCCTACTCTCCCCACTAACAATTCTAGTCTGACATAGTTCCTACCCTACTCTCCCCACTAACAATTCTAGTCTGACATAGTTCCTACCCTACTCTCCCCACTAACAATTCTAGTCTGACATAGTTCCTACCCTACTCTCCCCACTAACAATTCTAGTCTGACATAGTTCCTACCCTACTCTCCCCACTAACAATTCTAGTCTGACATAGTTCCTACCCTACTCTCCCCACTAACAATTCTAGTCTGACATAGTTCCTACCCTACTCTCCCCACTAACAATTCTAGTCTGACATAGTTCCTACCCTACTCTCCCCACTAACAATTCTAGTCTGACATAGTTCCTACCCTACTCTCCCCACTAACAATTCTAGTCTGACATAGTTCCTACCCTACTCTCCCCACTAACAATTCTAGTCTGACATAGTTCCTACCCTACTCTCCCCACTAACAATTCTAGTCTGACATAGTTCCTACCCTACTCTCCCCACTAACAATTCTAGTCTGACATAGTTCCTACCCTACTCTCCCCACTAACAATTCTAGTCTGACATAGTTCCTACCCTACTCTCCCCACTAACAATTCTAGTCTGACATAGTTCCTACCCTACTCTCCCCACTAACAATTCTAGTCTGACATAGTTCCTACCCTACTCTCCCCACTAACAATTCTAGTCTGACATAGTTCCTACCCTACTCTCCCCACTAACAATTCTAGTCTGACATAGTTCCTACCCTACTCTCCCCACCAACAATTCTAGTCTGACATAGTTCCTACCCTACTCTCCCCACTAACAATTCTAGTCTGACATAGTTCCTACCCTACTCTCCCCACTAACAATTCTAGTCTGACATAGTTCCTACCCTACTCTCCCCACTAACAATTCTAGTCTGACATAGTTCCTACCCTACTCTCCCCACTAACAATTCTAGTCTGACATAGTTCCTACCCTACTCTCCCCACTAACAATTCTAGTCTGACATAGTTCCTACCCTACTCTCCCCACTAACAATTCTAGTCTGACATAGTTCCTACCCTACTCTCCCCACTAACAATTCTAGTCTGACATAGTTCCTACCCTACTCTCCCCACTAACAATTCTAGTCTGACATAGTTCCTACCCTACTCTCCCCACTAACAATTCTAGTCTGACATAGTTCCTACCCTACTCTCCCCACTAACAATTCTAGTCTGACATAGTTCCTACCCTACTCTCCCCACTAACAATTCTAGTCTGACATAGTTCCTACCCTACTCTCCCCACTAACAATTCTAGTCTGACATAGTTCCTACCCTACTCTCCCCACCAACAATTCTAGTCTGACATAGTTCCTACCCTACTCTCCCCACTAACAATTCTAGTCTGACATAGTTCCTACCCTACTCTCCCCACTAACAATTCTAGTCTGACATAGTTCCTACCCTACTCTCCCCACTAACAATTCTAGTCTGACATAGTTCCTACCCTACTCTCCCCACTAACAATTCTAGTCTGACATAGTTCCTACCCTACTCTCCCCACTAACAATTCTAGTCTGACATAGTTCCTACCCTACTCTCCCCACTAACAATTCTAGTCTGACATAGTTCCTACCCTACTCTCCCCACTAACAATTCTAGTCTGACATAGTTCCTACCCTACTCTCCCCACTAACAATTCTAGTCTGACATAGTTCCTACCCTACTCTCCCCACTAACAATTCTAGTCTGACATAGTTCCTACCCTACTCTCCCCACTAACAATTCTAGTCTGACATAGTTCCTACCCTACTCTCCCCACTAACAATTCTAGTCTGACATAGTTCCTACCCTACTCTCCCCACTAACAATTCTAGTCTGACATAGTTCCTACCCTACTCTCCCCACTAACAATTCTAGTCTGACATAGTTCCTACCCTACTCTCCCCACTAACAATTCTAGTCTGACATAGTTCCTACCCTACTCTCCCCACTAACAATTCTAGTCTGACATAGTTCCTACCCTACTCTCCCCACTAACAATTCTAGTCTGACATAGTTCCTACCCTACTCTCCCCACTAACAATTCTAGTCTGACATAGTTCCTACCCTACTCTCCCCACTAACAATTCTAGTCTGACATAGTTCCTACCCTACTCTCCCCACTAACAATTCTAGTCTGACATAGTTCCTACCCTACTCTCCCCACCAACAATTCTAGTCTGACATAGTTCCTACCCTACTCTCCCCACTAACAATTCTAGTCTGACATAGTTCCTACCCTACTCTCCCCACTAACAATTCTAGTCTGACATAGTTCCTACCCTACTCTCCCCACTAACAATTCTAGTCTGACATAGTTCCTACCCTACTCTCCCCACTAACAATTCTAGTCTGACATAGTTCCTACCCTACTCTCCCCACTAACAATTCTAGTCTGACATAGTTCCTACCCTACTCTCCCCACTAACAATTCTAGTCTGACATAGTTCCTACCCTACTCTCCCCACTAACAATTCTAGTCTGACATAGTTCCTACCCTACTCTCCCCACTAACAATTCTAGTCTGACATAGTTCCTACCCTACTCTCCCCACAACAATTCTAGTCTGACATAGTTCCTACCCTACTCTCCCCACTAACAATTCTAGTCTGACATAGTTCCTACCCTACTCTCCCCACTAACAATTCTAGTCTGACATAGTTCCTACCCTACTCTCCCCACTAACAATTCTAGTCTGACATAGTTCCTACCCTACTCTCCCCACTAACAATTCTAGTCTGACATAGTTCCTACCCTACTCTCCCCACCAACAATTCTAGTCTGACATAGTTCCTACCCTACTCTCCCCACTAACAATTCTAGTCTGACATAGTTCCTACCCTACTCTCCCCACTAACAATTCTAGTCTGACATAGTTCCTACCCTACTCTCCCCACTAACAATTCTAGTCTGACATAGTTCCTACCCTACTCTCCCCACTAACAATTCTAGTCTGACATAGTTCCTACCCTACTCTCCCCACTAACAATTCTAGTCTGACATAGTTCCTACCCTACTCTCCCCACTAACAATTCTAGTCTGACATAGTTCCTACCCTACTCTCCCCACAACAATTCTAGTCTGACATAGTTCCTACCCTACTCTCCCCACCAACAATTCTAGTCTGACATAGTTCCTACCCTACTCTCCCCACTAACAATTCTAGTCTGACATAGTTCCTACCCTACTCTCCCCACTAACAATTCTAGTCTGACATAGTTCCTACCCTACTCTCCCCACTAACAATTCTAGTCTGACATAGTTCCTACCCTACTCTCCCCACTAACAATTCTAGTCTGACATAGTTCCTACCCTACTCTCCCCACTAACAATTCTAGTCTGACATAGTTCCTACCCTACTCTCCCCACTAACAATTCTAGTCTGACATAGTTCCTACCCTACTCTCCCCACTAACAATTCTAGTCTGACATAGTTCCTACCCTACTCTCCCCACCAACAATTCTAGTCTGACATAGTTCCTACCCTACTCTCCCCACTAACAATTCTAGTCTGACATAGTTCCTACCCTACTCTCCCCACAACAATTCTAGTCTGACATAGTTCCTACCCTACTCTCCCCACTAACAATTCTAGTCTGACATAGTTCCTACCCTACTCTCCCCACTAACAATTCTAGTCTGACATAGTTCCTACCCTACTCTCCCCACTAACAATTCTAGTCTGACATAGTTCCTACCCTACTCTCCCCACTAACAATTCTAGTCTGACATAGTTCCTACCCTACTCTCCCCACTAACAATTCTAGTCTGACATAGTTCCTACCCTACTCTCCCCACTAACAATTCTAGTCTGACATAGTTCCTACCCTACTCTCCCCACTAACAATTCTAGTCTGACATAGTTCCTACCCTACTCTCCCCACTAACAATTCTAGTCTGACATAGTTCCTACCCTACTCTCCCCACTAACAATTCTAGTCTGACATAGTTCCTACCCTACTCTCCCCACTAACAATTCTAGTCTGACATAGTTCCTACCCTACTCTCCCCACCAACAATTCTAGTCTGACATAGTTCCTACCCTACTCTCCCCACTAACAATTCTAGTCTGACATAGTTCCTACCCTACTCTCCCCACCAACAATTCTAGTCTGACATAGTTCCTACCCTACTCTCCCCACCAACAATTCTAGTCTGACATAGTTCCTACCCTACTCTCCCCACCAACAATTCTAGTCTGACATAGTTCCTACCCTACTCTCCCCACCAACAATTCTAGTCTGACATAGTTCCTACCCTACTCTCCCCACTAACAATTCTAGTCTGACATAGTTCCTACCCTACTCTCCCCACTAACAATTCTAGTCTGACATAGTTCCTACCCTACTCTCCCCACTAACAATTCTAGTCTGACATAGTTCCTACCCTACTCTCCCCACTAACAATTCTAGTCTGACATAGTTCCTACCCTACTCTCCCCACTAACAATTCTAGTCTGACATAGTTCCTACCCTACTCTCCCCACTAACAATTCTAGTCTGACATAGTTCCTACCCTACTCTCCCCACTAACAATTCTAGTCTGACATAGTTCCTACCCTACTCTCCCCACTAACAATTCTAGTCTGACATAGTTCCTACCCTACTCTCCCCACTAACAATTCTAGTCTGACATAGTTCCTACCCTACTCTCCCCACTAACAATTCTAGTCTGACATAGTTCCTACCCTACTCTCCCCACTAACAATTCTAGTCTGACATAGTTCCTACCCTACTCTCCCCACTAACAATTCTAGTCTGACATAGTTCCTACCCTACTCTCCCCACTAACAATTCTAGTCTGACATAGTTCCTACCCTACTCTCCCCACTAACAATTCTAGTCTGACATAGTTCCTACCCTACTCTCCCCACTAACAATTCTAGTCTGACATAGTTCCTACCCTACTCTCCCCACTAACAATTCTAGTCTGACATAGTTCCTACCCTACTCTCCCCACTAACAATTCTAGTCTGACATAGTTCCTACCCTACTCTCCCCACTAACAATTCTAGTCTGACATAGTTCCTACCCTACTCTCCCCACTAACAATTCTAGTCTGACATAGTTCCTACCCTACTCTCCCCACTAACAATTCTAGTCTGACATAGTTCCTACCCTACTCTCCCCACTAACAATTCTAGTCTGACATAGTTCCTACCCTACTCTCCCCACAACAATTCTAGTCTGACATAGTTCCTACCCTACTCTCCCCACTAACAATTCTAGTCTGACATAGTTCCTACCCTACTCTCCCCACCAACAATTCTAGTCTGACATAGTTCCTACCCTACTCTCCCCACTAACAATTCTAGTCTGACATAGTTCCTACCCTACTCTCCCCACCAACAATTCTAGTCTGACATAGTTCCTACCCTACTCTCCCCACTAACAATTCTAGTCTGACATAGTTCCTACCCTACTCTCCCCACCAACAATTCTAGTCTGACATAGTTCCTACCCTACTCTCCCCACTAACAATTCTAGTCTGACATAGTTCCTACCCTACTCTCCCCACTAACAATTCTAGTCTGACATAGTTCCTACCCTACTCTCCCCACCAACAATTCTAGTCTGACATAGTTCCTACCCTACTCTCCCCACTAACAATTCTAGTCTGACATAGTTCCTACCCTACTCTCCCCACCAACAATTCTAGTCTGACATAGTTCCTACCCTACTCTCCCCACCAACAATTCTAGTCTGACATAGTTCCTACCCTACTCTCCCCACCAACAATTCTAGTCTGACATAGTTCCTACCCTACTCTCCCCACTAACAATTCTAGTCTGACATAGTTCCTACCCTACTCTCCCCACCAACAATTCTAGTCTGACATAGTTCCTACCCTACTCTCCCCACTAACAATTCTAGTCTGACATAGTTCCTACCCTACTCTCCCCACTAACAATTCTAGTCTGACATAGTTCCTACCCTACTCTCCCCACTAACAATTCTAGTCTGACATAGTTCCTACCCTACTCTCCCCACTAACAATTCTAGTCTGACATAGTTCCTACCCTACTCTCCCCACTAACAATTCTAGTCTGACATAGTTCCTACCCTACTCTCCCCACTAACAATTCTAGTCTGACATAGTTCCTACCCTACTCTCCCCACTAACAATTCTAGTCTGACATAGTTCCTACCCTACTCTCCCCACCAACAATTCTAGTCTGACATAGTTCCTACCCTACTCTCCCCACTAACAATTCTAGTCTGACATAGTTCCTACCCTACTCTCCCCACCAACAATTCTAGTCTGACATAGTTCCTACCCTACTCTCCCCACTAACAATTCTAGTCTGACATAGTTCCTACCCTACTCTCCCCACTAACAATTCTAGTCTGACATAGTTCCTACCCTACTCTCCCCACTAACAATTCTAGTCTGACATAGTTCCTACCCTACTCTCCCCACCAACAATTCTAGTCTGACATAGTTCCTACCCTACTCTCCACCTAACAATTCTAGTCTGACATAGTTCCTACCCTACTCTCCCCACTAACAATTCTAGTCTGACATAGTTCCTACCCTACTCTCCCCACTAACAATTCTAGTCTGACATAGTTCCTACCCTACTCTCCCCACTAACAATTCTAGTCTGACATAGTTCCTACCCTACTCTCCCCACTAACAATTCTAGTCTGACATAGTTCCTACCCTACTCTCCCCACTAACAATTCTAGTCTGACATAGTTCCTACCCTACTCTCCCCACCAACAATTCTAGTCTGACATAGTTCCTACCCTACTCTCCCCACTAACAATTCTAGTCTGACATAGTTCCTACCCTACTCTCCCCACTAACAATTCTAGTCTGACATAGTTCCTACCCTACTCTCCCCACTAACAATTCTAGTCTGACATAGTTCCTACCCTACTCTCCCCACCAACAATTCTAGTCTGACATAGTTCCTACCCTACTCTCCCCACTAACAATTCTAGTCTGACATAGTTCCTACCCTACTCTCCCCACTAACAATTCTAGTCTGACATAGTTCCTACCCTACTCTCCCCACTAACAATTCTAGTCTGACATAGTTCCTACCCTACTCTCCCCACTAACAATTCTAGTCTGACATAGTTCCTACCCTACTCTCCACCAACAATTCTAGTCTGACATAGTTCCTACCCTACTCTCCCCACTAACAATTCTAGTCTGACATAGTTCCTACCCTACTCTCCCCACTAACAATTCTAGTCTGACATAGTTCCTACCCTACTCTCCCCACTAACAATTCTAGTCTGACATAGTTCCTACCCTACTCTCCCCACTAACAATTCTAGTCTGACATAGTTCCTACCCTACTCTCCCCACTAACAATTCTAGTCTGACATAGTTCCTACCCTACTCTCCCCACTAACAATTCTAGTCTGACATAGTTCCTACCCTACTCTCCCCACTAACAATTCTAGTCTGACATAGTTCCTACCCTACTCTCCCCACTAACAATTCTAGTCTGACATAGTTCCTACCCTACTCTCCCCACTAACAATTCTAGTCTGACATAGTTCCTACCCTACTCTCCCCACTAACAATTCTAGTCTGACATAGTTCCTACCCTACTCTCCCCACTAACAATTCTAGTCTGACATAGTTCCTACCCTACTCTCCCCACCAACAATTCTAGTCTGACATAGTTCCTACCCTACTCTCCCCACCAACAATTCTAGTCTGACATAGTTCCTACCCTACTCTCCCCACCAACAATTCTAGTCTGACATAGTTCCTACCCTACTCTCCCCACCAACAATTCTAGTCTGACATAGTTCCTACCCTACTCTCCCCACCAACAATTCTAGTCTGACATAGTTCCTACCCTACTCTCCCCACTAACAATTCTAGTCTGACATAGTTCCTACCCTACTCTCCCCACTAACAATTCTAGTCTGACATAGTTCCTACCCTACTCTCCCCACCAACAATTCTAGTCTGACATAGTTCCTACCCTACTCTCCCCACTAACAATTCTAGTCTGACATAGTTCCTACCCTACTCTCCCCACTAACAATTCTAGTCTGACATAGTTCCTACCCTACTCTCCCCACTAACAATTCTAGTCTGACATAGTTCCTACCCTACTCTCCCCACTAACAATTCTAGTCTGACATAGTTCCTACCCTACTCTCCCCACTAACAATTCTAGTCTGACATAGTTCCTACCCTACTCTCCCCACTAACAATTCTAGTCTGACATAGTTCCTACCCTACTCTCCCCACTAACAATTCTAGTCTGACATAGTTCCTACCCTACTCTCCCCACTAACAATTCTAGTCTGACATAGTTCCTACCCTACTCTCCCCACTAACAATTCTAGTCTGACATAGTTCCTACCCTACTCTCCCCACTAACAATTCTAGTCTGACATAGTTCCTACCCTACTCTCCCCACTAACAATTCTAGTCTGACATAGTTCCTACCCTACTCTCCCCACCAACAATTCTAGTCTGACATAGTTCCTACCCTACTCTCCCCACTAACAATTCTAGTCTGACATAGTTCCTACCCTACTCTCCCCACTAACAATTCTAGTCTGACATAGTTCCTACCCTACTCTCCCCACTAACAATTCTAGTCTGACATAGTTCCTACCCTACTCTCCCCACTAACAATTCTAGTCTGACATAGTTCCTACCCTACTCTCCCCACTAACAATTCTAGTCTGACATAGTTCCTACCCTACTCTCCCCACTAACAATTCTAGTCTGACATAGTTCCTACCCTACTCTCCCCACTAACAATTCTAGTCTGACATAGTTCCTACCCTACTCTCCCCACTAACAATTCTAGTCTGACATAGTTCCTACCCTACTCTCCCCACTAACAATTCTAGTCTGACATAGTTCCTACCCTACTCTCCCCACTAACAATTCTAGTCTGACATAGTTCCTACCCTACTCTCCCCACTAACAATTCTAGTCTGACATAGTTCCTACCCTACTCTCCCCACTAACAATTCTAGTCTGACATAGTTCCTACCCTACTCTCCCCACTAACAATTCTAGTCTGACATAGTTCCTACCCTACTCTCCCCACTAACAATTCTAGTCTGACATAGTTCCTACCCTACTCTCCCCACCAACAATTCTAGTCTGACATAGTTCCTACCCTACTCTCCCCACTAACAATTCTAGTCTGACATAGTTCCTACCCTACTCTCCCCACTAACAATTCTAGTCTGACATAGTTCCTACCCTACTCTCCCCACTAACAATTCTAGTCTGACATAGTTCCTACCCTACTCTCCCCACTAACAATTCTAGTCTGACATAGTTCCTACCCTACTCTCCCCACCAACAATTCTAGTCTGACATAGTTCCTACCCTACTCTCCCCACTAACAATTCTAGTCTGACATAGTTCCTACCCTACTCTCCCCACTAACAATTCTAGTCTGACATAGTTCCTACCCTACTCTCCCCACTAACAATTCTAGTCTGACATAGTTCCTACCCTACTCTCCCCACTAACAATTCTAGTCTGACATAGTTCCTACCCTACTCTCCCCACTAACAATTCTAGTCTGACATAGTTCCTACCCTACTCTCCCCACTAACAATTCTAGTCTGACATAGTTCCTACCCTACTCTCCCCACTAACAATTCTAGTCTGACATAGTTCCTACCCTACTCTCCCCACTAACAATTCTAGTCTGACATAGTTCCTACCCTACTCTCCCCACTAACAATTCTAGTCTGACATAGTTCCTACCCTACTCTCCCCACTAACAATTCTAGTCTGACATAGTTCCTACCCTACTCTCCCCACTAACAATTCTAGTCTGACATAGTTCCTACCCTACTCTCCCCACTAACAATTCTAGTCTGACATAGTTCCTACCCTACTCTCCCCACTAACAATTCTAGTCTGACATAGTTCCTACCCTACTCTCCCCACAACAATTCTAGTCTGACATAGTTCCTACCCTACTCTCCCCACTAACAATTCTAGTCTGACATAGTTCCTACCCTACTCTCCCCACTAACAATTCTAGTCTGACATAGTTCCTACCCTACTCTCCCCACTAACAATTCTAGTCTGACATAGTTCCTACCCTACTCTCCCCACTAACAATTCTAGTCTGACATAGTTCCTACCCTACTCTCCCCACTAACAATTCTAGTCTGACATAGTTCCTACCCTACTCTCCCCACTAACAATTCTAGTCTGACATAGTTCCTACCCTACTCTCCCACTAACAATTCTAGTCTGACATAGTTCCTACCCTACTCTCCCCACTAACAATTCTAGTCTGACATAGTTCCTACCCTACTCTCCCCACTAACAATTCTAGTCTGACATAGTTCCTACCCTACTCTCCCCACTAACAATTCTAGTCTGACATAGTTCCTACCCTACTCTCCCCACTAACAATTCTAGTCTGACATAGTTCCTACCCTACTCTCCCCACTAACAATTCTAGTCTGACATAGTTCCTACCCTACTCTCCCCACTAACAATTCTAGTCTGACATAGTTCCTACCCTACTCTCCCCACCAACAATTCTAGTCTGACATAGTTCCTACCCTACTCTCCCCACTAACAATTCTAGTCTGACATAGTTCCTACCCTACTCTCCCCACTAACAATTCTAGTCTGACATAGTTCCTACCCTACTCTCCCCACTAACAATTCTAGTCTGACATAGTTCCTACCCTACTCTCCCCACTAACAATTCTAGTCTGACATAGTTCCTACCCTACTCTCCCCACTAACAATTCTAGTCTGACATAGTTCCTACCCTACTCTCCCCACCAACAATTCTAGTCTGACATAGTTCCTACCCTACTCTCCCCACTAACAATTCTAGTCTGACATAGTTCCTACCCTACTCTCCCCACTAACAATTCTAGTCTGACATAGTTCCTACCCTACTCTCCCCACTAACAATTCTAGTCTGACATAGTTCCTACCCTACTCTCCCCACTAACAATTCTAGTCTGACATAGTTCCTACCCTACTCTCCCCACTAACAATTCTAGTCTGACATAGTTCCTACCCTACTCTCCCCACTAACAATTCTAGTCTGACATAGTTCCTACCCTACTCTCCCCACTAACAATTCTAGTCTGACATAGTTCCTACCCTACTCTCCCCACCAACAATTCTAGTCTGACATAGTTCCTACCCTACTCTCCCCACCAACAATTCTAGTCTGACATAGTTCCTACCCTACTCTCCCCACTAACAATTCTAGTCTGACATAGTTCCTACCCTACTCTCCCCACTAACAATTCTAGTCTGACATAGTTCCTACCCTACTCTCCCCACTAACAATTCTAGTCTGACATAGTTCCTACCCTACTCTCCCCACTAACAATTCTAGTCTGACATAGTTCCTACCCTACTCTCCCCACCAACAATTCTAGTCTGACATAGTTCCTACCCTACTCTCCCCACTAACAATTCTAGTCTGACATAGTTCCTACCCTACTCTCCCCACTAACAATTCTAGTCTGACATAGTTCCTACCCTACTCTCCCCACTAACAATTCTAGTCTGACATAGTTCCTACCCTACTCTCCCCACTAACAATTCTAGTCTGACATAGTTCCTACCCTACTCTCCCCACTAACAATTCTAGTCTGACATAGTTCCTACCCTACTCTCCCCACCAACAATTCTAGTCTGACATAGTTCCTACCCTACTCTCCCCACTAACAATTCTAGTCTGACATAGTTCCTACCCTACTCTCCCCACTAACAATTCTAGTCTGACATAGTTCCTACCCTACTCTCCCCACTAACAATTCTAGTCTGACATAGTTCCTACCCTACTCTCCCCACTAACAATTCTAGTCTGACATAGTTCCTACCCTACTCTCCCCACTAACAATTCTAGTCTGACATAGTTCCTACCCTACTCTCCCCACCAACAATTCTAGTCTGACATAGTTCCTACCCTACTCTCCCCACTAACAATTCTAGTCTGACATAGTTCCTACCCTACTCTCCCCACTAACAATTCTAGTCTGACATAGTTCCTACCCTACTCTCCCCACTAACAATTCTAGTCTGACATAGTTCCTACCCTACTCTCCCCACTAACAATTCTAGTCTGACATAGTTCCTACCCTACTCTCCCCACTAACAATTCTAGTCTGACATAGTTCCTACCCTACTCTCCCCACTAACAATTCTAGTCTGACATAGTTCCTACCCTACTCTCCCCACTAACAATTCTAGTCTGACATAGTTCCTACCCTACTCTCCCCACTAACAATTCTAGTCTGACATAGTTCCTACCCTACTCTCCCCACTAACAATTCTAGTCTGACATAGTCTCCTACCCTACTCTCCCCACTAACAATTCTAGTCTGACATAGTTCCTACCCTACTCTCCCCACTAACAATTCTAGTCTGACATAGTTCCTACCCTACTCTCCCCACTAACAATTCTAGTCTGACATAGTTCCTACCCTACTCTCCCCACTAACAATTCTAGTCTGACATAGTTCCTACCCTACTCTCCCCACTAACAATTCTAGTCTGACATAGTTCCTACCCTACTCTCCCCACTAACAATTCTAGTCTGACATAGTTCCTACCCTACTCTCCCCACAACAATTCTAGTCTGACATAGTTCCTACCCTACTCTCCCCACTAACAATTCTAGTCTGACATAGTTCCTACCCTACTCTCCCCACTAACAATTCTAGTCTGACATAGTTCCTACCCTACTCTCCCCACTAACAATTCTAGTCTGACATAGTTCCTACCCTACTCTCCCCACTAACAATTCTAGTCTGACATAGTTCCTACCCTACTCTCCCCACTAACAATTCTAGTCTGACATAGTTCCTACCCTACTCTCCCCACTAACAATTCTAGTCTGACATAGTTCCTACCCTACTCTCCCCACCAACAATTCTAGTCTGACATAGTTCCTACCCTACTCTCCCCACTAACAATTCTAGTCTGACATAGTTCCTACCCTACTCTCCCCACCAACAATTCTAGTCTGACATAGTTCCTACCCTACTCTCCCACTAACAATTCTAGTCTGACATAGTTCCTACCCTACTCTCCCCACCAACAATTCTAGTCTGACATAGTTCCTACCCTACTCTCCCCACTAACAATTCTAGTCTGACATAGTTCCTACCCTACTCTCCCCACTAACAATTCTAGTCTGACATAGTTCCTACCCTACTCTCCCCACTAACAATTCTAGTCTGACATAGTTCCTACCCTACTCTCCCCACCAACAATTCTAGTCTGACATAGTTCCTACCCTACTCTCCCCACTAACAATTCTAGTCTGACATAGTTCCTACCCTACTCTCCCCACCAACAATTCTAGTCTGACATAGTTCCTACCCTACTCTCCCCACTAACAATTCTAGTCTGACATAGTTCCTACCCTACTCTCCCCACTAACAATTCTAGTCTGACATAGTTCCTACCCTACTCTCCCCACCAACAATTCTAGTCTGACATAGTTCCTACCCTACTCTCCCCACTAACAATTCTAGTCTGACATAGTTCCTACCCTACTCTCCCCACCAACAATTCTAGTCTGACATAGTTCCTACCCTACTCTCCCCACTAACAATTCTAGTCTGACATAGTTCCTACCCTACTCTCCCCACTAACAATTCTAGTCTGACATAGTTCCTACCCTACTCTCCCCACTAACAATTCTAGTCTGACATAGTTCCTACCCTACTCTCCCCACTAACAATTCTAGTCTGACATAGTTCCTACCCTACTCTCCCCACTAACAATTCTAGTCTGACATAGTTCCTACCCTACTCTCCCCACTAACAATTCTAGTCTGACATAGTTCCTACCCTACTCTCCCCACTAACAATTCTAGTCTGACATAGTTCCTACCCTACTCTCCCCACCAACAATTCTAGTCTGACATAGTTCCTACCCTACTCTCCCCACTAACAATTCTAGTCTGACATAGTTCCTACCCTACTCTCCCCACTAACAATTCTAGTCTGACATAGTTCCTACCCTACTCTCCCCACTAACAATTCTAGTCTGACATAGTTCCTACCCTACTCTCCCCACTAACAATTCTAGTCTGACATAGTTCCTACCCTACTCTCCCCACTAACAATTCTAGTCTGACATAGTTCCTACCCTACTCTCCCCACTAACAATTCTAGTCTGACATAGTTCCTACCCTACTCTCCCCACCAACAATTCTAGTCTGACATAGTTCCTACCCTACTCTCCCCACCAACAATTCTAGTCTGACATAGTTCCTACCCTACTCTCCCCACCAACAATTCTAGTCTGACATAGTTCCTACCCTACTCTCCCCACTAACAATTCTAGTCTGACATAGTTCCTACCCTACTCTCCCCACTAACAATTCTAGTCTGACATAGTTCCTACCCTACTCTCCCCACTAACAATTCTAGTCTGACATAGTTCCTACCCTACTCTCCCCACTAACAATTCTAGTCTGACATAGTTCCTACCCTACTCTCCCCACTAACAATTCTAGTCTGACATAGTTCCTACCCTACTCTCCCCACTAACAATTCTAGTCTGACATAGTTCCTACCCTACTCTCCCCACTAACAATTCTAGTCTGACATAGTTCCTACCCTACTCTCCCCACTAACAATTCTAGTCTGACATAGTTCCTACCCTACTCTCCCCACTAACAATTCTAGTCTGACATAGTTCCTACCCTACTCTCCCCACCAACAATTCTAGTCTGACATAGTTCCTACCCTACTCTCCCCACCAACAATTCTAGTCTGACATAGTTCCTACCCTACTCTCCCCACTAACAATTCTAGTCTGACATAGTTCCTACCCTACTCTCCCCACTAACAATTCTAGTCTGACATAGTTCCTACCCTACTCTCCCCACCAACAATTCTAGTCTGACATAGTTCCTACCCTACTCTCCCCACTAACAATTCTAGTCTGACATAGTTCCTACCCTACTCTCCCCACTAACAATTCTAGTCTGACATAGTTCCTACCCTACTCTCCCCACTAACAATTCTAGTCTGACATAGTTCCTACCCTACTCTCCCCACTAACAATTCTAGTCTGACATAGTTCCTACCCTACTCTCCCCACCAACAATTCTAGTCTGACATAGTTCCTACCCTACTCTCCCCACAAACAATTCTAGTCTGACATAGTTCCTACCCTACTCTCCCCACTAACAATTCTAGTCTGACATAGTTCCTACCCTACTCTCCCCACCAACAATTCTAGTCTGACATAGTTCCTACCCTACTCTCCCCACTAACAATTCTAGTCTGACATAGTTCCTACCCTACTCTCCCCACTAACAATTCTAGTCTGACATAGTTCCTACCCTACTCTCCCCACTAACAATTCTAGTCTGACATAGTTCCTACCCTACTCTCCCCACCAACAATTCTAGTCTGACATAGTTCCTACCCTACTCTCCCCACTAACAATTCTAGTCTGACATAGTTCCTACCCTACTCTCCCCACTAACAATTCTAGTCTGACATAGTTCCTACCCTACTCTCCCCACTAACAATTCTAGTCTGACATAGTTCCTACCCTACTCTCCCCACTAACAATTCTAGTCTGACATAGTTCCTACCCTACTCTCCCCACTAACAATTCTAGTCTGACATAGTTCCTACCCTACTCTCCCCACTAACAATTCTAGTCTGACATAGTTCCTACCCTACTCTCCCCACTAACAATTCTAGTCTGACATAGTTCCTACCCTACTCTCCCCACCAACAATTCTAGTCTGACATAGTTCCTACCCTACTCTCCCCACTAACAATTCTAGTCTGACATAGTTCCTACCCTACTCTCCCCACTAACAATTCTAGTCTGACATAGTTCCTACCCTACTCTCCCACTAACAATTCTAGTCTGACATAGTTCCTACCCTACTCTCCCCACTAACAATTCTAGTCTGACATAGTTCCTACCCTACTCTCCCCACCAACAATTCTAGTCTGACATAGTTCCTACCCTACTCTCCCCACTAACAATTCTAGTCTGACATAGTTCCTACCCTACTCTCCCCCTAACAATTCTAGTCTGACATAGTTCCTACCCTACTCTCCCCACTAACAATTCTAGTCTGACATAGTTCCTACCCTACTCTCCCCACTAACAATTCTAGTCTGACATAGTTCCTACCCTACTCTCCCCACCAACAATTCTAGTCTGACATAGTTCCTACCCTACTCTCCCCACTAACAATTCTAGTCTGACATAGTTCCTACCCTACTCTCCCCACTAACAATTCTAGTCTGACATAGTTCCTACCCTACTCTCCCCACTAACAATTCTAGTCTGACATAGTTCCTACCCTACTCTCCCCACCAACAATTCTAGTCTGACATAGTTCCTACCCTACTCTCCCACCAACAATTCTAGTCTGACATAGTTCCTACCCTACTCTCCCCACTAACAATTCTAGTCTGACATAGTTCCTACCCTACTCTCCCCACTAACAATTCTAGTCTGACATAGTTCCTACCCTACTCTCCCCACTAACAATTCTAGTCTGACATAGTTCCTACCCTACTCTCCCACCAACAATTCTAGTCTGACATAGTTCCTACCCTACTCTCCCCACTAACAATTCTAGTCTGACATAGTTCCTACCCTACTCTCCCCACAACAATTCTAGTCTGACATAGTTCCTACCCTACTCTCCCACTAACAATTCTAGTCTGACATAGTTCCTACCCTACTCTCCCCACTAACAATTCTAGTCTGACATAGTTCCTACCCTACTCTCCCCACCAACAATTCTAGTCTGACATAGTTCCTACCCTACTCTCCCCACTAACAATTCTAGTCTGACATAGTTCCTACCCTACTCTCCCCACTAACAATTCTAGTCTGACATAGTTCCTACCCTACTCTCCCCACTAACAATTCTAGTCTGACATAGTTCCTACCCTACTCTCCCCACTAACAATTCTAGTCTGACATAGTTCCTACCCTACTCTCCCCCCAACAATTCTAGTCTGACATAGTTCCTACCCTACTCTCCCCACTAACAATTCTAGTCTGACATAGTTCCTACCCTACTCTCCCCACCAACAATTCTAGTCTGACATAGTTCCTACCCTACTCTCCCCACTAACAATTCTAGTCTGACATAGTTCCTACCCTACTCTCCCCACTAACAATTCTAGTCTGACATAGTTCCTACCCTACTCTCCCCACTAACAATTCTAGTCTGACATAGTTCCTACCCTACTCTCCCCACTAACAATTCTAGTCTGACATAGTTCCTACCCTACTCTCCCCACTAACAATTCTAGTCTGACATAGTTCCTACCCTACTCTCCCCACCAACAATTCTAGTCTGACATAGTTCCTACCCTACTCTCCCCACCAACAATTCTAGTCTGACATAGTTCCTACCCTACTCTCCCCACTAACAATTCTAGTCTGACATAGTTCCTACCCTACTCTCCCACTAACAATTCTAGTCTGACATAGTTCCTACCCTACTCTCCCCACTAACAATTCTAGTCTGACATAGTTCCTACCCTACTCTCCCCACCAACAATTCTAGTCTGACATAGTTCCTACCCTACTCTCCCCACCAACAATTCTAGTCTGACATAGTTCCTACCCTACTCTCCCCACTAACAATTCTAGTCTGACATAGTTCCTACCCTACTCTCCCCACTAACAATTCTAGTCTGACATAGTTCCTACCCTACTCTCCCCACTAACAATTCTAGTCTGACATAGTTCCTACCCTACTCTCCCCCACAACAATTCTAGTCTGACATAGTTCCTACCCTACTCTCCCCACTAACAATTCTAGTCTGACATAGTTCCTACCCTACTCTCCCCACTAACAATTCTAGTCTGACATAGTTCCTACCTACCTACTCTCCCACTAACAATTCTAGTCTGACATAGTTCCTACCCTACTCTCCCCACTAACAATTCTAGTCTGACATAGTTCCTACCCTACTCTCCCCACTAACAATTCTAGTCTGACATAGTTCCTACCCTACTCTCCCCACTAACAATTCTAGTCTGACATAGTTCCTACCCTACTCTCCCCACCAACAATTCTAGTCTGACATAGTTCCTACCCTACTCTCCCACAACAATTCTAGTCTGACATAGTTCCTACCCTACTCTCCCCACCAACAATTCTAGTCTGACATAGTTCCTACCTACTCTCCCCACTAACAATTCTAGTCTGACATAGTTCCTACCCTACTCTCCCCACTAACAATTCTAGTCTGACATAGTTCCTACCCTACTCTCCCCACTAACAATTCTAGTCTGACATAGTTCCTACCCTACTCTCCCCACAAACAATTCTAGTCTGACATAGTTCCTACCCTACTCTCCCCACCAACAATTCTAGTCTGACATAGTTCCTACCCTACTCTCCCCACCAACAATTCTAGTCTGACATAGTTCCTACCCTACTCTCCCCACCAACAATTCTAGTCTGACATAGTTCCTACCCTACTCTCCCCACCAACAATTCTAGTCTGACATAGTTCCTACCCTACTCTCCCCACCAACAATTCTAGTCTGACATAGTTCCTACCCTACTCTCCCCACTAACAATTCTAGTCTGACATAGTTCCTACCCTACTCTCCCACCAACAATTCTAGTCTGACATAGTTCCTACCCTACTCTCCCCACTAACAATTCTAGTCTGACATAGTTCCTACCCTACTCTCCCCACCAACAATTCTAGTCTGACATAGTTCCTACCCTACTCTCCCCACTAACAATTCTAGTCTGACATAGTTCCTACCCTACTCTCCCCACTAACAATTCTAGTCTGACATAGTTCCTACCCTACTCTCCCCACTAACAATTCTAGTCTGACATAGTTCCTACCCTACTCTCCCCACTAACAATTCTAGTCTGACATAGTTCCTACCCTACTCTCCCCACTAACAATTCTAGTCTGACATAGTTCCTACCCTACTCTCCCCACCAACAATTCTAGTCTGACATAGTTCCTACCCTACTCTCCCCACTAACAATTCTAGTCTGACATAGTTCCTACCCTACTCTCCCCACTAACAATTCTAGTCTGACATAGTTCCTACCCTACTCTCCCCCTAACAATTCTAGTCTGACATAGTTCCTACCCTACTCTCCCCACTAACAATTCTAGTCTGACATAGTTCCTACCCTACTCTCCCCACTAACAATTCTAGTCTGACATAGTTCCTACCCTACCTCTCCACCAACAATTCTAGTCTGACATAGTTCCTACCCTACTCTCCCCACCTAACAATTCTAGTCTGACATAGTTCCTACCCTACTCTCCCCACCAACAATTCCTGACCTAAACCTAAAAAAATTCTAGTCTGACATAGTTCCTACCCTACTCTCCCACTAACAATTCTAGTCTGACATAGTTCCTACCCTACTCTCCCCACCAACAATTCTAGTCTGACATAGTTCCTACCCTACTCTCCCCACTAACAATTCTAGTCTGACATAGTTCCTACCCTACTCTCCCCACTAACAATTCTAGTCTGACATAGTTCCTACCCTACTCTCCCCACTAACAATTCTAGTCTGACATAGTTCCTACCCTACTCTCCCCACTAACAATTCTAGTCTGACATAGTTCCTACCTACTCTCCCCACTAACAATTCTAGTCTGACATAGTTCCTACCCTACTCTCCCCACCAACAATTCTAGTCTGACATAGTTCCTACCCTACTCTCCCCACTAACAATTCTAGTCTGACATAGTTCCTACCCTACTCTCCCCACTAACAATTCTAGTCTGACATAGTTCCTACCCTACTCTCCCCACAACAATTCTAGTCTGACATAGTTCCTACCCTACTCTCCCCACCAACAATTCTAGTCTGACATAGTTCCTACCCTACTCTCCCCACCAACAATTCTAGTCTGACATAGTTCCTACCCTACTCTCCCCACTACAATTCTAGTCTGACATAGTTCCTACCCTACTCTCCCCACTAACAATTCTAGTCTGACATAGTTCCTACCCTACTCTCCCCACTAACAATTCTAGTCTGACATAGTTCCTACCCTACTCTCCCCACTAACAATTCTAGTCTGACATAGTTCCTACCCTACTCTCCCCACTAACAATTCTAGTCTGACACAGTTCCTACCCTACTCTCCCCACCAACAATTCTAGTCTGACATAGTTCCTACCCTACTC